>OZ012738.1:191330219-191930219 GCA_963859935.3 Lathyrus sativus
TTTCCTTTTCTTTTTATGTCCTAGTTTCCCGAACTATGTAAGCTCTGACTTCCTCATTGCACTATGAGGATATGTAGGCATAAGACCGCGAGATCTTGGTGAGCTACCTTCTATATTCTTCCATTCTTTTTTCTCTCTGGTTCGCCCAAATCTTCTTTTCTTTTCCTGGTATCCTGAACTACGGAGCTCTAAATTCCTCATTGCACCATGAGGATACGTAGGCACGAGGGCCCTAATCCTTTGTGAGCACTTCTTTCTCTCTTCCTCCTTTTCACTTTCTATCTTTCTTTTTCTTTAATTTCTTTCTCTTTCTTAGCTAGAAGTCTTTAAATAGATAACCCATCAAAGCCTAGAAGCGAGGGAAATAGTTCCCGTCGAGTACGACGGATGCGTAAAATGCTAGTACCTTCCTTTCGCATAACCGACCCCCTTACCCGTTTCTTTTCCTTTTGGGTTTAATCAAAACTTTCCTTGTCCTTTGGGACTAAATAAAGTTCGGTGGTGACTCTGTTGTATCTTTGAGTGTGCGATTCACTCAGGTATAATCCCGCTAGCCTCAGCTGGCAACTCTGCTAGGGATTCCTTACTTTTGCAAGTTGGGGTCTCGCCTAGTTTTGTTTTCTTTCTTGCTTTTTTAGGTGTTTATCTTTATGCTTTGCTTGCTTTATCTTTATGTTATTTACTGCATTTTTTTACTACTTTAAATATTCATATGCTACATATTCTGGATATCTGCTATTTTCTACTGTTGTTGGGATGGGTTGTTACTTGAGAGATAAGCCCACTACCCATGCTTGAGCATGCACACATGACTATAGTGGAGAGTAGTATGGCTTGTATGGCGTCTGGCCACATATAGTTGACATGAAACCCATATTCAGACGAGGTTTTCTTTGGATATATTCTATCCTATGAATCTGGTGCAAATGATAGGATGTCGACTTAGAGAACTTATGACTCTGGAGATTGATCATTAGAAATTAGTGGAGGCTTGCTTGAGGGGTAATAATGCCAAACCAGAAATGGTGAATGTATTATTACTTCTTGACCTGAGAACCTGAGAAGCTAAGGCCCGTCGAGAACCCTTGTTCAAGACTAGAACACCACCTGTGAGAGGGATATTGGGTTTTTCTGCAGGAAACCAAGACTCTTAATACCATTTTCTCTCTTGTCACGTCCAACCTTTGCACCTAAGCAGAGTTATATGCAGATCATCCAGATTGTTCAGACTGTGCTGGTTTCTTGCATATCATTTCATCATGTCCACTCAGTTTTGCATATGTATTAAAATTTTATTTTTAGCATGAATTACATTCCATCATGTGCGCATATGCATGCCCTTCATCTTGAGATCAGATTGCTTACACTGTCCATTTCTGCCTTGTAGCAAGACGATGACTACACATCGTTATTTAACTTGCTCAAGAAAATCCAAGATCATGGCTGATATTAAACAAGAGAACGCTACCTACAAGGAGACTTTGACTCACTTTTAGGGTCGGATGGATCAGTTCCAGACCAACATGGATGTTATCATGGAGTTCCTTCATCCTCAGATGGACGCCGCTGTTACTACTTCCGTTGTTACAACTTTTATTGATGCTATTGTTGTTACTTCAATGGTGATTCCTCCTCCTGTTGTTACTTCTTCTCCTGCTGTTGTTAAAGAGTTGGTGGAGACTACGTTTCAACCCACTGTTAACCTACCAAGTGCTCAGTCTGGTCTGAATAGAATGCCTGCTGCCTTCCCATGGGGAATAACTCCGAATTTCACTCCTCAGATTGCCAGTGGTAGTGCCTTTGTGCCATATAAACCTTTTGTTGCGCCCATGCCCAATGGTAACTCTGCTGCATACCCTTGGGGCATGCCTACTCTGCTTCCACCTCCTATGGTGAGTCATGATGATCACGAGATTCCTCAAGCGCAAATTTGCAATGGCACCTTGTCGCTACTGCGAAAATCGGCACCGTCTATGACAGAAGAGTCGCCACCATGCGTTATTTATCCCACAAGAGGGAAAGGAAACGCTCAGAGTAAACCTAACACAAAACGGGAAAGAAATGGTCGTCGCAACCAAATCCTGGATTCGGGAGTCAGTTACGCAAGGGGAAGGTATTAGCACCCCTCACGTCCGTCGTACTCGACGGGATCCACGCTTGTTTTCTAGTACGGATTGTTATTCTATCTACTCTAAAGGTCAAGGGTCAAAAAAGAAAAGAAAATGACTCGGCAAAGTATCGCACTTTATGCCTACGTATTCCCGTCTGGAACGAGAAATCAGAGTCAACGTAGTTCGCCTACCTACGGGAAAAGAGGGGAAGGTTGCTCGCTAGGATACGACATCATATGCCTACGTACTTTCATACAGCATGAAAGATCAGAGCAAACGTAGTTCGGGCTACGGAAGACACATGCTTGTCTGACTGTTTTTTATCTTTCTGAAAAGAGGTTTCTTCTGATTAAGAGTCCAAGCGGACAAAAATGACACTTTGATGTTTGTTTTCAGTCTTTTACACAAGAAGTGTTTTTTAGTTTGTGGGCAATCTCTGACGCACTAGAGACTATGATTTGAGAGTGACTACGTCGCGTGTCCCCCAAAGGGTACCACACTAAGCGGTCAGACTACTAGAAAGAAGCTCTCCAGCAACCCTTTCTCAAATAGCTTAAGGCTCGTAACGTACGACATCGGTTAACCTTATTATTGTGTTTTTGAGTTGTTTTGAGATAAGAAGAGAAAGAAACTCTAAAAAGCCTAGGGTTGAAAAGGGAATAAAACTAACCTAATGTTGTCATGCATGGGTTAAAACCTAATGTCTGTCATACTTCTCTCTTGCACAGAGGGAAACAGAGATCCTGGGGGATAAACGGAAAAGAAATAGATATATACAGTAAACAGTAAACATGCATGCAATGCATCAATACAAGCGAGGCAAGGGAGTCTCACTCAACCTCGAACTGGGAAAACAACAGGTAAAGTGAATAGTATTCACTTCAAACCTTTGGGGAAAGCTGTACAAGCCAACAATCAATACAGAAAAAGAAATAAAACCCAACACCAGCTCTGACAGCAACACCAGCTCCTACAGTAAGCAGCTCAAACAGCAACAGCTCTGACAGCTACAATTGATTAACAACAAGTGGTTGACAATAACAACTTCAAGCAAGACCCCATCTTCACTCTTCAATGATCCCCAAACTTTAGATAAGCTCCTGTCTTCAAAAGTATCCCAGCTCTAGCAAGCACTGAACCCCAACAAGTAGACAACTTCAAACAGCAGCAACCCCTAGCTTCAACAGATAACTCTCTTTGACATGCATAGGCTTTATCTTCACCAATCTTCAATGAACTTCATTCTTCAATAGGTTCCCATCTTTAATGCCACCACTCCAGAAGAGAATCAATTATCAGATTAAATTGAAATGCTAAACAGCTTATTGACAACCAAAGGAAGCCTATAAGCACTTAGCATTGTAGGGGAAAGGTTCCCTCAAAGTTCTACTTCTAAAGTATGTCACTTATCCCTCCAAAGGAAGGATGTAAATACTTTAAAAGGACTTTATGTCATAGGGAGGAATAGAAGCACAAGATGCTTTCTATGTTTGCAAGAAGAAATCCATCTAATCTAAAGCTCTCCCTATATTTCCTATCTCCTAAGTCTTCAAAAGCAACCTTCAAGGAGAAGAAATTTCATGCTCCAAGCTCCATCATTTGTCTCCAATCATCTCCAATGTCCTCATGAGCTCCAACAAGCAAAACGCAAGCCCCAAGCCCAAATGAAATAACCCAAACCAAACAAACAAGAAAAATACCCAAGAGGGAAAACACACAATCACCACTCAAATTGCAAAAATTAAGTAAAATAGTAATACTCACTATAAAATCCTAGATTAATTTCTAAGGGAACCTAACTATATACCCAATATCCCATATAAACCCCAAGGCCTAAATCAAACCCTAGGTCCCCAAACTATGCCCTAAACTACACCTAAGTGTTGTGAAACCCTAATTTTAATACCTCTCCTATTCACCTCTCAAACTAACCTAAGTTTTAGTCACAAAAACATGACAAAATTCCTAAGGGTACATACTTCCCTAATCTAATCAACCTCATAAGAATCAATCAAAAATCATGCGCCAATATCTCATACTAAATCCAGAAAAATGAAGTATCAAACAAATGTAAAATAAAAGCAATAATATTGTAAAATATACCAAAAAAATATAAAATGCAAGAAATTAATATTTTTATTAGTTCACAATTTTCTAGAGGTCCTAAGGGAACTAGGAAAAAAAATCCCATCCTAAAATGATTATTTTTCAAATTTTTATGAATTAGTTTCTAATCCTAGGTAAAACATGAAAATAAAAGAAATTCAACTAAAAAAAACAAACCGGCGTGGTGAATAGCAATAATATGCAATTCAAAGTAAAGGTGGGCTCAGGAGGGGGGTGCAGATATCAGGCGCGCGCTAAGCCCAAACCCATTCAGAAAATAGTTGGAAAATCAAGGAAAATGAAAAAAAGCTCGTGGCAAATAGCAATTAATTCGCATTGGTTTCTCACTGGGCCTTCAAACTGGGGTGTAATTAGCAAAGTCCTCTAAGCCCAAAACCAAACATCACACGGAGAGGGAGGTGCAACGGGTAAACCAGGGGTATGCTTGGCAAAAACAATCAATGGGCCTAAGGCCCGAATCCAACATCAACACTTACTATCAGCTCACAAACCCTAATCCCCTTTCTACTGCTCATCACTATCCTAGCGCCGTTCTCACCCTCTCTGTTTCTCTCTGTCACACGATCTCCTCACCACTTTGTTCATCAATACCCATCACAAACTATGGCGCTTCAATTTATCAGCTAAGATTATCTTCCCTAACCTAATCTTGTTTCACAAAACTAACACTCAAACTAACCTAGTTCTACAACTAAACAACAACAAATTAACAAGTTAAAGTAGTTCAAAGCAAAACCTGGAAGTGCGATGAAGGTGAGGGAGCTGTAGGTGAATTGAAGAAACTGGTGAAGATCAACAACTTGATGAAGATTCTTGCAAATCAGACGAAGATCTGGAGAACTGGTTGAAGACTGATGACGCTCGTTGATGATCTTTGTCGAAGACGCTTGAAGATTCGTGGAGAGCTTAAAAAATCTGCAATCTGGATGAATCTTGATGAGTTTCTGGGCGAAAACACTTGAAGATTGATGAAGGCGAGGAACGTTTCTGGAAAATTTGCGATGAATTGGATGAAGACCAATGAACTGCTGACGAATGGTCTTGAAGGTCTATGAATGTTCTTGAATGTGTTGAAGAAATGGCGAAAATGATGAACGCATGATGAAGATCAATGTGGATTTCTGGAGAATCATGAAGAACGCTATGAATTTTCCGGCGATGGTTTGATGTTTCCGGCGAGTTGCTGATGAAGATTGATGAAGAAGATTAGAAGATGCTTGGATGAGTTTCTGGAAATTTTGCAGTTTCCGGTGGTGGTTGAGGACTCCGACGACGGTTAGGGTTCACCGGCGACGATTACCGGTGACCGGTGCGGCGGTTGCATGTACTCCGGTGGAGGTCGGTTAGTGGAAGCCAGGTGGCGGTTGCATGCAGAGAGGGAGTGTGGGTGAGAGCCACGTGTGGCTGAGGGAATAGAGGAAGAAGCCACGTGTGGGAGAGAGAAGATGGTGGAAAGTGAGGTGTCAAGCAGAATGAGGTGGGAGCAAAATGAGGTGGGAGAGCTTGAGATACACGCGTGGCACACCTTATATGCAGACACCTGGCGAACTCTGGACTTGTGGGCCCACGAAAATTGGACAATTGGCCCACTATCATTAATACTCTGATTAATTGACTTAAAATGGACTTAATGGATTAAAACGTGATTAATGCTACAATTAAAAGAAAACTCAAATGATGGCCTAAGGATTAAATGCTAATTAAAACGAAAATGTACATTAACCTACTCTAATAAATTCTAAAGAAAATCTATTAAAACTAAACTCAATTAACACCTAATTAAAATCTATATTAAAAACCTATTTAAGATCTAAACAATAAACTCTATTAAAATCTAGTAAAAGAAATCTATTAAACCAACAATTAATTAAAATCTAGACTAATATCTATAAAATCTATTCAATTAACCTAAAAATAAAATCTATCTAAATTCTATTAACTCCTAATATCTATTAAAACTATTTAAAATTCTATTAAAAAAATATTAAAAAACCTATTTAATATCTAAAAAACTCAAATAAACCTAATAAAAAAAACTATTAAAATCCATTAAAAATCTAGAAAATAAAAGGGAGAATTCTAAAAAAACAGGGCCGATTAAATCGATTAGAGAACAATTGCGCAACTATAGCGAACTAAGCGGTAAAAACCGGGCACCGAAATGTCCTCAAAATAACAGCGAGAGCTGAAAACACCGGGGCGGGCACAAAATTCCCAAAATAAAACCTCGTATTGGCCTGAAATGCCCGAAGCGCGATCAGAGGACTGTGATCCTGATAAAATCAATCAGACTGAGAAAATGCAATGTATGCGGTATGCGAATGCGAATGCAAAATGCGTCGAAACATAAACCAGATATGGGAACCGGTTGGTCAAATTTTGGGGTGCAACAACTGCCCCTATTCAAACGGCTTGGACCCGACTGGGTGAAGAGCGAACGACCTTCAAACATTTGAGGTACGAGACGGTTGAATACCAAAGGAACCCTGAAATTTGCCAACCGTGGAGATAAACTGCAAAACTGCTTGAGAAGCAACGTCCAATGAACTGAATCTGGTTGTTACGGCAACAACTGGTCAATTATCTGATACAATTTTGATATCAACCTCAACCACCTGTGTGACGCCACAGGTATTGAACTATCTTCGCAAAAACACCTTTGTCCACCATTGGGCTAACCTCGTCAACACCAGAAGAGGAACCAATTCGTCAATACGAATAGAGATTCTGTCGTCACAGGAGTAACCTTGTCCACATCTGGACCCAAATTTCGTCAAATCACGAATAAATGCAAATCTGTCTACGTCAGGGCTTCACATTTCGACAACACAGGAATAGAACCTTGTCCACGTTAGGACCCTCATTTCGCCAATACGAAGGAAGACATCTGCTGGGGATAAATGGTCCCTGAAGAGTAATCAATCTTGTCCATGTCAGGACTTCACATTACGGAAAACTCCCGGCGCTTTCGCTGGGGAAACATTTCTGTTTAATCACAGGGAACTCATCTGCCTATCCCTACATGCACATCATCTTTCTAAACACAGTAAACCTCATCCGTCTACTTCATACGGGGAAAGTCATCTGCCTGATTACAGGAAAGTTCATCCGCCTGCTCCATACGGGAAAAGTCCATATGCCTGAACACAGGAAAGTTCATCCGCCTGCTCCATACGGGAAAAATCCATCTGCTTGAACACAGGAAAGTCCATCCGCCTGCTTCATACGGGAAGATTATCTGAATATTGTTTCTCTGCCTACCTTTGCAGTAGCTACCTCCGTTGGTCCCAAACCCACAAACGACTTTGAGGAGGACTCTACTGGGGATAGTAACACGAGGAAATCACGGCGACTTCCTTGGGAAAAATACTTTTGTCAAATATCAGAACACAACTCACATACTCTGTCTATCACGGGAGAATCATTTATCTGGATACCGGAAAGTTCATCCGCCTGCTTTATACGGGAAAAAGTCATCTGCCTGATTACAGGAAACTCCATCCGCCTGCTTCATACGGGAAAAGTCCATCTGCCTGATTCATACAGGAAAGTCCATCCGCCTGCTTCATACAGGAAAATCCATCTGCCTGATTTATACAGGAAAGTTCATCCGCCTGCTTCATACGAGAAAATCCATCTGCCTGATTCATACAGGAAAGTTCATCCGCCTGTTTCATACGGGAAAACACATCTACCTGATTCTTATAGGAAAGTTCATCCGCCTGCTTCATACGGGAAAATCCATATGCCTGATTCATACAGGAAAGTTCATCCGCCTGTTTCATACGGGAAAATCCATCTGCCTGATTCATACAGGAAAGTTCATCCGCCTGTTTCATACGGGAAAATCCATCTGCCTGATTCATACAGGAAATTTCATCCGCCTTCTTCATACGGGAAAACACATCTACCTGATTCTTATAGGAAAGTTCATCCGCCTGTTTCATACGGGAAAACACATCTACCTGATTCTTATAGGAAAGTTCATCCGCCTGTTTCATACGTGAAAATACATCTGCCTGATTCATAGAGGAAAGTTCATCCGCCTGTTTCATACGGGAAAATACATCTGCCTGATTCATACAGGAAAGTTCATCCGCCTGTTTCATACGGGAAAATACATCTTGGATATAGCTTCCTTGCCTATTCTTAGCAGTAGCTAACTTCACTGGGGGTATTCTGAATATAACTGTCCGACACCCGTTTCGACAACAAGTGACCACTTATGAAATCTTGATTCATGAAACCCTGAAATGTTGCCGCGACAGCAAACCTGAAGAAAACACTTCGCTGGTCGGATAAGAGAAATTTCAAACAGTAACTCTGTGGGGAATAATAACAAGAACTGTGTCATCATATGTCTCACGGCGAGACCTCGATCATCTGGTAATAGATCTGGACTGTAACTCCATACTCCTGCTGAGAAACACCCTTGAAAGAAAAAGGTTAACCAACCTGATTTATGTTTCAAGATGCGTATGTTTGGCAATGGCGCAATGCTCCATCCGGCATGGAAATGCTACGCGTTTGTTGGTAGATGCAAACATGATAATGTATGCAAATGCAAATGCAGGTTCAGGCTGCTGGGGAAGGCTCTGACAAGCTTGCTTCAACACGGCTGTTGAGGGAAAATACCACCCTACTGAGGATGAACGGGTATCGCGAAGTATTCTGGCAAAATAAATGCCGGAAATACAACCAACTCTGCCGGGGAGAGATTACACATCAATTTCCACTGGGAGGAAAGAATAACACTTGTTGGGAAGATTAACTCAGCTGGGGGAGAAGCAACCCTTCTGGGGGCAACTGTCTGGGTACAGTTTACAAACCCGGAACTACCACTCCGCTGGGGATAATCATCCTGATAAAAGCACAACGACCTGCGGGGAGAAAGAAAACCATCCTCGGTGGGGATAATCCTTCTGAACCTACTACCTTGGTTATGCGCCACGGAAATCCTCTCAGCTGGGGTTTGAACGTGAACATTCTCGGCTCTCTGGGGAGTATAAACTCTGCAGGGGATACTGATTTCGACTTGCTGGGGATGTCCTGTGGACAACTTCCATGAGGATACTCTTCTGGGGAAACTAATCCTTCCTTTGGTAAGGGATAATCATCGTCTCAACCTCGGGGGATGAGGTGCGACCTGCTGGGAAATAAGGTCAAGTCCTTCTTCCATGGCCTCTGGCTGGGGCCACCAATTTCCTGATTGTTCGCTTCAAGGGAGAGAACCCTGCAAAACACAAACGAGATAAAACAAATCTATACAACCAGATCTATTCGGGTTAGCATCCGCGATATTACCTCAGTCAATTCGAAGTTTTAGCAATTATTGACAAGGGCCAGCAAAGTTATGCACATGCGAGTTCATCGAAACATCGGCGTTTTCAATATACAAAACAGTAAAGCACAAACATCAAATACTGAATAACATGTTTTATTGATTGAGCCTGTAAATAGGCGAAGCTTTGTACATCGGATGTAACTCCTGAAAAGAGGAAGTTACGCACACACACATACATGTACGCACAAAAAGCATAAAATAAAAGTACAAAACAATATTTATATACATGTCGGCAACGTGGTGCAGACAAACATCATGAGCTGATCCTCCTATGACTCGCCTGACTCTGGCGCTTTCCCGGTATTCAATTTTCGGAAGAGATTGTGTTGGATAAACGAACCCTCAGGTACTCCCAAACCACTAAGCAATGTTGTATCAGATCCGGACCGCAGTCATTTGCTTTTTCAATCCCTAACTTTTGCGTGAATCGCCCTTTGCGGGTTTTCAATTCACCGGGATACCCTTTTTTGCCGAAGTCGCCCTTTGCAGGTTTTCGACTTCACTAGTGTACATCTTTTCAATTTTATCCCTAACTTTTGCCCGAACCTTTTTATTCATTTTTTACGGTTCGCCAGGATACCCCATTTTTGCCTGGACTCTCTTTTTACTGTCCAGCGGGTCACTTTCAAGCAAAGTATTTTTTAATTGCGTCCGAATTCACAGGAGACGTAAAGTCTTCACCATCCATGGTAGATAGTAGCAAGGCTCCTCTAGGGAAGACTTTTCTGACAACGTAGGGACCTTCGTAATTAGGGGTCCACTTGCCCCTGTGATCTGTTTGTGGCGGGAGAATCCTCTTCATCACAAGGTCACCAGTCTGAAAGCTTCGTGGACATATCTTCTTATCATAAGCTTTCTTCATTCGGCTTTGATACAGCCGACCGTATGCGAGAGAAGCTAGCCTCTTCTCATCCATTAAGCTGAGCTGATTCAATCTATCTTTAACCCATTCTGCCTCGTCAAGTTGGACATCTTGTAAAACCCTCAATGAAGGAATCTCAACCTCCAACGGTAACACGGCCTCCATTCCGTATACCAATGAAAAAGGGGTTGCCCCGGTTGATGTGCGTACCGTCGTACGATAACCGTGCAAAGCAAAAGGTAGCATCTCATGCCAGTTCTTGTACGTCATAACCATCTTCTGGACAATCTTCTTTATGTTCTTATTGGCCGCTTCAACAGCGCCATTCATCTTGGGCCGGTAAGGAGAAGAGTTATGATGTTCAATCTTAAAATTCTGGCACAGCTCTTTCATCATCTTGTTATTCAAATTCGAACCGTTGTCGGTGATAATCCGCTCAGGGATTCCATATCTGCAGATAATATCTCGTTTGATAAATCTGGCGACCACTTGTTTGGTGACATTGGCATACGATGCTGCTTCCACCCATTTGGTGAAGTAATCAATTGCCACCAAGATGAACCGGTGTCCGTTGGATGCCGTAGGCTCAATCTTCCCGATCATATCAATTCCCCACATCGAGAACGGACACGGTGATGACATCACATTCAGAGGACTTGGGGGTACATGGACCTTGTCTGCATAAATTTGGCATTTATGACACCTCTTTGCAAACTTGAAACAGTCTGTTTCCATAGTTAGCCAGTAATAACCTGCCCGCAGCAGTTTTCTCGTCATAGCATGCCCACCAGCATGTGTACCAAACGTACCCTCATGTATCTCTTCCATGAGCAACTTTGCTTCTTTCTCATCTACACAACGTAGCAACACCAAGTCGTGGTTTCTTTTGTATAGGACGCCGTCAGGATTCAAATAGAAATTGCCAGCCAATCTCCTGAGAGTCTTCTAATCTCGACTGGATGCCCCAGCCGGATACTCCTTGTTCTTCAGGAAATTTTGGATGTCAAAGTACCAGGGTTGACCATCGGGAGCCTCGTCAATGGCAAATATGAAGGCAGGCCTATCGAGCCGAGAGATAACAATCCGGGGAGCCTCGTTCCAGAAGTTAACTTTATACATTGAAGACAATGTCGCCAGGGCGTCAGCCATATGATTTTCTGCTTGCGGCACATGATGCAATTCCACCTTGTCAAAGAAAGGCAACAATCTCCTTGCATAATTCATGTATGGTATCAAATTGGGCTGACATGTCTCCCATTCTCCTTTAATCTGATTCACCACTAGAGCCGAGTCTCCGTATACATCCAGATGTTTGATTCGCAAATCAATAGCTTCTTCCAGACCCATGATGCAAGCCTCATATTCTGCCTCATTATTGGTAACGGGAAAAGTCAATCGGGCAGTAAAGGGGATGTGCGACCCCTGAGGAGTAGTGATAATCGCGCCTATTCCGCTACCATAGGAATTTACAGCTCCGTCAAATATTAACTGCCACTTGGAACCCAACTCTGGTCCTTCGTCCGACAATGGTTCTTCACAATCTTTCATCTTCAGGTACATGATATCCTCGTCAGGAAAATCAAACCTCATTGATTGGTAGTCCTCAACAGGCTGCTCCGTAAGGTACTCTGACAGGACGCTACCTTTAATAGCCTTTTGCGAGACATACTGAATATCATATTCGGTTAACAGCATCTGCCATCGGGCAATTCTTCCGGAGAGTGCTTGCTTCTCAAACACGTATTTGATTGGATCCATCTTTGAAATTAGCAGGGTAGTATGATTTAGCATGTATTGCCTCAAACGTTTGGCGGCCCAGGCTAGCGCGCAACACGTCTTCTCGAGCATTAAGTATCTGGACTCACAGTCGGTAAACTTCTTACTCAAATAGTAGATCGCATGCTCTTTACGTCCGGTCTCGTAGTGTTGGCCGAGAATACAACCCATACTTTCCTCAAGAACCGTCAAATACATAATCAAAGGTCTCCCGGCCACTGGGGGTATCAAAACAGGAGGTTCCTGCAAGTATTCTTTTATCTTGTCGAATGCCTTTTGACAATTTTCATTCCAGGTCACAACCTGGTCCTTTTTCAATAGCTTGAATAACGGCTCGCATGTCGCAGTTAGGTGAGATATGAATCGGGCGATATAGTTCAACCTCCCTAAGAACCCACGCACTTCTTTTTCTGTTTTAGGCGTCGGCATTTCTTGTATTGCTTTTATTTTCGCAGGATCAACCTCTATTCCTTTTTCGCTCACGATAAACCCCAGCAGTTTACCCGATCTCACCCCGAAGGTGCACTTATTAGGGTTCAGTCTCAACCTGAACTTCCTAAGCCTCTTGAACAGTTTCAGCAGATTAACCAAATGTTCCTCCTCCGTCTGGGATTTGGCAATCATATCGTCAACATAAACCTCGATCTCTTTATGCATCATGTCATGAAAGAGAGTCGTCATAGCACGTTGATATGTTGCCCCAGCGTTCTTCAGTCTGAAGGGCATCACTTTGTAGCAAAATGTTCCCCAGGGAGTAATAAAGGTAGTCTTCTCCATGTCTTCTGGCGCCATTTTGATCTGATTATAGCCTGAGAAGCCGTCCATGAAGGAGAATACGGAGAACTGAGCAGTGTTATCAACCAGCACATCGATGTGAGGAAGTGGAAAATCATCTTTCGGGCTCGCTTTGTTCAAATCACGGTAGTCTACACACATTCGCACTTTACCGTCTTTCTTTGGCACTAGCACAATATTAGCGACCCATGAGGGATATTTGGTAACAGCTAGGAAACCAGCATCCCACTGCTTTTGAACTTCCTCCTTGATCTTTACAGCCATATCCGGTCTAGTTCTTCGGAGTTTCTGCTTAATAGGCGGACATTCCTCTCGCAGTGGCAGACGGTGAACAACCATATCCGTATCCAACCCAGGCATATCCTCGTACGACCAAGCAAATATATCACTGTACTCTTTGAGCATCTCAACCAACTTTTGCTTGATGTCGCTCTGCAGCGCAACCCCTATACGGATGTTTCTCACAACCTCTTCCGACCCCAAATTGATAATCTCAATGACTTCCTCATGAGGCAGAATGATTCTTTCTTCTTGTTTCAATAACCAGGTCAACTCTTCTGGTACGTCGCCATCTTCCACAATCTCTTCCTCAACCTGAAATACCGGGTGCTCGAAGTCGAAGTGAGTCATAGGCGGTTCATAGATGTCATATGAAATAGTAATCCTGCAAAGGAAATGGTTAAATGCTTAAAAACACATACAAAGCAAATAACCACATTGCCATTTTATTGTAAAACACAAAAACGGAAAAACAAGGATCACAATATTTGTATATGAAAACCGCCTTTATTTCATGATTAAACAACGTAATGTACATAACCAAATGGCCCTAAGCAAAATCACTATGCCCCGGGTAGGACACAGGATTATTCAACAATTAAAAAAACAAATCATTACTGTTTAGTTGTCACAGGAACAGTTTCTCGGATAGACCAATTGCAGAGACTTTGTCCTGGCACGCTTGGCTTGATCCACGCGTCCATATCACAGTCGCTATCTCCGTCTTCAGCATCGAAAATAGCATTGACGGCCTCGAAGCTCACCCCACTTGGCGTAATCGTGACCGGTCCCTTGAACCTGGGCGCTCCTGAAGATGACGCTGACGACGTCGGTCGATACCCTAGCCCAAACTTGTCATTCTTCACGGGAATCTCCAACACCTGACCCCAGCCTTTGGTTTTGCCTGCCTGCACTAGAGCCTGAGCCTCTTTGTAAGAAGACACTGCCACATCTGATATTTTGCTGGAACCCTGGGCTTTGTCTTTAATTCGCAACCCCTTGAAGGCTTGACAGGGTGTTTCGTGTATTTCGCCGTCGACCTCGACATATTTGATCGAAGACAAATGGCTAACCAGGATATCTTCCTCTCCACAAACAGTGACGACACTATCCCCAACCATATACTTCAGCTTTTGGTGTAACGTGGATGTGACTGCCCCGGCAGCATGGATCCATGGGCGCCCAAGAAGACAACTATACGCTGGCTGGATGTCCATTATATAGAATTCGGTTTCAAATATTTCAGGCCCCACCTGCAACGGTAATGTTATTGATCCGAAAACTGACCTCCTTGTTCCATCGAACGCTCTCACCACTAAATCACTGGGCGTGTAGATAATCCCCCTGATATCCAACTTCATCATGGCTTTCTTCGGTAGCACATTCAGGGAAGATCCATTGTCTACTAAAACATGGGACATGACCGTGCCCCGACATTCGACTGACACATGCAATGCCATATTGTGCTCTCGCCCTCTCGGAGTCAAATCAAAGTCTGTGAAGCCCAAACTGTGCCCCGCATTGACATGCGCCATCACCCCTTCTAACTGATTAACAGAAACTTCTTGAGGAACGAACGACGTGTCTAGAATCTTCAGCAAAGCGTTCCGACGGGCCTCGGAACATAACAACAATGATAGGATGGAAATTTTTGATGGCGTTTGCTGGAGGTGCTCCACGATTTTGTAATCACTTTTACGAATGAGCCTCATAAACTCCTCCACATCCTTAAGTGACGTTTCCTTTTCATTCGACTGAGAAGGACCACCTTCAGTTACCTTGGCTTTGCCCTTGGCTAATCTTTCTGCTTCTACCTCGGGCGACGTGAAGATTCTTCCGCTTCTGGTCGTACCCCCTGTTCCGACAACATTATCTACAACCCCAGCTGGTTGTCCATTGACTTCAATTTTCTCACCGTCGCAATATACCTCCAATCCATAAGTCCACGACATTGTTTTGGTACTCTCAAAAGGGACCGGTCCTGCTTTAGTAATTGTGATCGTCGGCCGCCTGGCAGGCACCATTATTGTTATTGTTTTCCTTGGAATCGCCACCGTCGCAACATCGTTCAACTCATCACACCACGCCTCTACAGGCTTTTCAACCGCGGTTCTATCAAATTGCAAGGTACCTTCATCTATCATAGCCTGAATACCCTGCCTCAACTCATTAGAACCCTCTGGCTGGGTCCAACAATCCAAGCAAAATTCATCACAACCCGGGAATATACCCCCTTTTAACAACGTGCTTTTAATCTCACCCAACGGTGTCTTCAACTCATTGACATCCATCACTAGATTCAGATTTTCTTCCATCAAGATGGCATTTACCCCATGATTGGGCATAGGCTGTTGTACTATATTTGGACCCACCTGTCCAAAATTGATAGCTTTGCTATCCAATAAATCTAGAACTTTGTGTTTAAATGCCTGACAAGCTTCTACATCATGCCCGGGTGCCCCGGAATGGAATTCGCAATGCTTGTTGACGTCATACCCATAAGGGAGTACCGCCCCTGTAGGTGGTGTCAAAGTCCTCTTTTCAACCAAGTTCAACCCTAGCAGGGTCTGGAGGAGTTCTACATACGTGGAAGGAGGTGCGTCGAACACTCTTTTCGATCTTGCATTTTGTACCCTTCTCTGGCCAGGATTCTGTCCTTGTTGTTGCTGTGGTTGTTGTTGTTGTTGCTGAGGCTGCCCTTGTTGAGGAAAAGGGATAGTGACACTAGCTATCTGTGGTGGCTGAACATACTGATTTCTTCCTCTGCCCCTACCCCTGCCACCAAACACGACACTAGTATCACCCTGTCGTCTACCACCAAATGCTTTTCTGGCACCTCCTGCTGATGTAGACTCACCGGCTTGGAACCTTCCAACTTTAATCCCGTTCTCGATCATCTCCCCCATAAGAATCAAATCTGAGAAACTGCTCAATGACACACTAAACAATTTTTCATAGAACACCCCCGTAAATGTCCCAATGAACATGTCATTCATCTCCCTTTCAATTAAAGGAGGATGCACCCTCGCTGGCATATCGCGCCACCTTTGCGCATACTCTTTAAAACATTCACCGTTCTTCTGTGACAAACCCTGCAATTGGACCCGGTCTGGCGCCAGATCGCTGTTGTATTTGTAATGTGTCACGAAAGCATCAGCCAATTGCTTCCAGGTTTTGATCTGCGTGGGCTCCAGCCCCATATACCATTCAAGTGAAGGTCCTGACAAGCTGTCCTGAAAGAAATGCATGAGCATCCTTTCATCATCTGAATATGCGGACATCCTCCTGTAGTAAGAGCGGACATGGACTTTAGGGCAGGTATCCCCTTTGTACTTGTCAAATGTTGGAGCCTTGAATTTCAACGGCACCCTCAGCCCTGGTACCAAGCCCATTGTAGTCATATCCAAACCGGTGGAGTTCTGATTCACTACCCCCTTCATCTGTTCTTCAAGCATTCTGATCCTCTGCACAGGATCAACAGGTCCTTCAAACCCCACACCTCTTCCAGAAAAGGCGTCCTCCTGGCGGTCTTCACCCCAATTCACATTTTCATTTCCATATCCATCGTAACCAGTGTTGCGACCAAACCCTTGCTGATTGATCATGGGACCTCGTCCCCCGTTACCGAAACCCTGGTTGACCCTAACAGGTCCAAACCCAGTGTTAACAGGAATCGCCCCAGCACCATTCATATTACCAAAACCGTCGTAACCGAAACCCTGAGTGTTGAAGCCGAATTTCCCGTCCTGATTGACGTAATCAAATCCTTGATCGTTGTAGCCGAAACCGTTGTAGCCGAAACCATTACCGCCATTGTTGTTACCACCGCCTTGGTTGGCGTCCCCAAATCCAACATTGTTAACAACAATCTCATTTCCATTCCCCGTGTTGCCATTGCCAGCGCCAGCGCCATCGTTTACAAACACAACAGGTGGGGTCACTACAGGTGGAACCACAGGCGTAGGGGGCCCATCCTCCGGAATAGTCTCAACGTGCGCAGAATTGTGGTCATTGTTGGCAATCCCATTAGTCAGCATCAGCAGCGGCTGTACCAACATCTGGAGGCTCTCCTGGCCCTTAGCAATGTTCTCCATTGCTTGCATGAACAAATTCAGCTTCTCGCGGATTTCCTGCATCTCCACTTGGACTTGATCCATGATTCTCTTGCAGTTGTTTCGGGTTGAGTAGCGGTGGACTCTTTGTTCGTCAATCCTGGACAACCTGGAGATGCAGGAAATGAGATACGAGTTCAACAAGTAACTAGCAATGCAAAATGGATATGCAGATGCAATATGTGTCTATGCGTTAGGGAGATCAACCCCTGATTCTAGTGCCAAAGTGCCAGTGCAGTGACAGTGATAGCAATAAGAAGCTCGAAACCCAATCATAGAAAACATCTCATATATTGCGGAAAAGCCCATCAAGTCGGGAATACAATATTACTGAGCGTACAATAGGAAGGCATGACCTCAACCAACAATCCTGGTGATGGCCAACACAATGCAAATAAAGCATACACATCAATACATGAGATAATCAAGTGTGACCATATGCCTGGTACTCCTCTAATAATCTCTTAGTCTTGGGATGATTCGGCTGAGAAAGCAACCCTTCGACGAGCGAGTCTCTTTGCCTGATAACACGCTGGAGATCACCAATGGATTCCTCCGAAACACCTTCCCTAAAGAAATCTTCTAGCTTCCGTTTCTGGGATGCAGACTCCTTCTTGCGCTTGATAACTTTGTTCAAGGCATTCTGGACATCATACCTCCGCGTAACCTCTTCTTCCAACCTCTTCTGGCTAGCTTTCAACTAGCCTTCTAGCTCAGAGATCTGCAGCTTCAGTTTGTCTTCTCTTTCCTTATTGCCGGTCAGCGTGGCATTCCAGGTTTGCTGCTCGTTTGCTGCTCGAAGGAATATACGGCCTCATTCCTTTCGCTCCTGAGTTGCATTAGCTCTTCTTCCAGCTTCTCGTTGACTTTCATTAGCTCTTCTTTCTCCTTCACAACCTGTTCATACCTCTCAATAGGCACAGTAGTTGGCTCCTCAATCACGAGGCGAGCAGGAGGTAATACTGCAGGAAACGGCATCCGCACCTGCTTTGCTCTATCTTGGATCCAGACTTTGTACGGAGTATAGGCTTGACTATCGTTCTTACACAACAATGGCTTACCCCTTCTGTTGATGTTTCTCCAAGCATGCTGAAGATTGGACAATAGTTCTCCCTTCAAATCACCTGTGAAGTACAGATATTCCTGTACTTCCTCCTTTTTTGGCGGGCTTTTCAAAGCATACCCGAATTGCCTGATCAACAATGAAGGATTGTAGTTAATACACCCTTTCCTCCCAATCAGAGGAACGTTAGGATATCCGACGCAGCTGTAGATGATCACAGATCCCAGTAAATCTTTATCAAACCAGACAACGTCTTCTGAAGAAAGTCCCATCAGATGCTCAGACCAATCCACCGTATTTGCAGACTCAGTGAAGATACCCTTCTTGGGCAGATGACTCTCAAACCACATATACAGTAAAGGCCCACAACAAGAGACGTTCTTGCCCCTCCTGTTCTCGTTCTTATAATGCAGTGAGTGATAGAAATCTCCAATCAAAGTAGGCACAGGATTTCCTGAAGCAAATATATAGAACGCATCCAGATCAACGAAGTTAGGCAGGTTCGGGAACAGTAGAATGCCATAGACACACAGAGCAAGAATAGCATTAAACACAGTTCAACATCCACTCTTGGCATACTCTTGTGCTTTCCCAACCAAGAACTTGAGAGAAATACCAGACACTCCATTCCACGAGGTTAACAGCAACTCTGAGAAGTCTAAATGCAAGGCAGCAGCCAAATCCTCCAGTTTGGGCTTAGCATCCATATGAATGAAAGGTACCCGGTTCTGAATGGTTAACTCCAAGATCTCGGCATATTCCTCCATAGTCGGAGCCAGAATGAAGTCAGGGAAAGTAAAACACCTCAGCGGGGGATCATAGAACTGCATTAGCGTGTACAATCCGTTACGCTCATACATGGATGGTTTATAAACCAATCTAAGTAACTTCCCATAGCTCTTCCTGAAGCCTCTCTTCACATCATCATCAGCTAGAGATATCAAACCAAGCAAAGAAGAAACATCTGGAGTAGGCAACCTGTACGCCACAGTCTTCTTCAGGGTATCCATGATATCAGCAGACAGAAATCCGGGCAACTAGAATCAAAGGTATGAAAATGCACCTGCAGCACAGACACACGTTAATGATATGCAGAATGAGTATGCAACCATGCAATATGCAACATGCAACAGGGATCAAGTGCACATGGCTGAGAAGCCCAATCCACCATGCTGGTCTCAAATAGACCCACAAACTGCTCAAAACCTGGTCTCAAAAGATCAACCGCAATGCTCAAACTTGGTCTCAACAGACCCAATAACATTATCCTCAAACACCACTGAACCTCAATCAAGAAGACCAGTAATCTGGAGGTCAGGTTACCTGCATGCCCCAACCCCTCTCACAGGTAGGTGTCCTATCAACTGACTCAAGGTACGACATCCTATGCGGTCGTCGGCGTCACAGACTTTCAAGACTGATGATACGATACCCAAAAGGTGTGGCATCATCAGGTCCTGAAGAGGCCTCACTTAGCCAACTTCCAAATGATCGGTCCCCGGAGTCGACAATCCAACTAACCAACAACCCCCTCAACCCAAAGGGTTGAAAAAGAAGTCAACCAGAAGAACCTCGTCCGAGCGTGGATTTTACGGGACACTGGTACATGCAAAGCATGCACGCGCCCATTACTTTCCACAACTAATTCTAGATGCACTCAAGCCCAGGTCCGGCTTATCTCTCAATAGATCACCCCATCCCCACAACAGCAATAACAATATAAAGCTGACAATAAAATGCGGAAAGTAAAGACAGAAATGTAAATCCATACAAAACTCACGAAGGGAAAACAAACGCTAGGACTGACTCGCGTAGGGAATTGTTGGAGTCCCCAACAGAGTCGCCAGCTGTCGCTACTGCGAAAATCGGCGCCGGCTATGACAGAAGAGTCGCCACCGTGAGTTATTTATCCCACAAGAAGGAAAGGAAACGCTCAGAGTAAACCTAATGCAAAACGGGAAAGGAATGGTCGTCGCAACCAAATCCTGGATTCGGGAGTCGGTTACGCAAGGGGAAGGTATTAGCACCCCTCACGTCCATCGTACTCGACGGGATCCACGCTTGTTTTCTAGTACGGATTGTTATTCTATCTACTCTAAAGGTCAAGGGTCAAAAAAGAAAAGAAAATGACTCGGCAAAGTATCGCACTTTATGCCTACGTATTCCCGTCTGGAACGAGAAATCAGAGTCAACGTAGTTCGCCTACCTACGGGAAAAGAGGGGAAGGTTGCTCGCTATGATACGACATCCTATACCTACGTACTTTCTACAACATGAAAGATCAGAGCAAACGTAGTTCGGGTTACGGAAGACACAGGCTTGTCTGACTATTTTTTATCTTTATGAAAATAGGTTTCTTCTGATTAAGAGTCCAAGCGGACAAAAATGACACTTTGATGTTTGTTTTCAGTCTTTTATGCAAGAAGTGTTTTTTAGTTTGTTTGCAATCTCTGACGCACTAGAGACTATGATTTGAGAGTGACTACGTCGCGTGTCACCCAAAGGGTACCACACTAAGCGGTCAGACTACTGGAAAGAAGCTCTCCAGCAACCCTTTCTCAAATAGCTTAAGGCTCGTAACTTACGACATCGATTAACCTTATTACTGTGTTTTTGAGTTGTTTTGAGATAAGAAGAGAAAGAAACTCTAAAAAGCCTAGGGTTGAAAAGGGAATAAAACTAACCTAATGTTGTCATGCATGGGTTAAAACCTAATGTCTGTCATATTTCTCTCTTGCACAGAGGGAAACGGAGATCCTTGGGGGATAAACGGAAAAGAAACAGATATATACAGTAAACAGTAAACATGCATGCAATGTGTAACACCCCCTTCTATACCCCCAAATAAATGTATATACAAATTTATCAGAGTGAAAATTTTAGAATAAGGTATAAAGGAAGAATGTCACAATTTCACCAATGAAACACTTTAACATTTGCTCCATAAAATATGTAACATTTTCATGGTTTTAGAAATCACATTTCAACATTAAAATTTAAGCGGAAGATAAAATCATTTAATAATTTCCAAAATATTAATTCACGTACACATAAGATATCCAGATTAATACATCATGTCAGGTAATTACAAAGCCACATCAGCTGATACATCGCAATGTATCACAAAAGAATACTATACCAGCCTAACTACCCGGTGTTACATAATCAGAGCAGTCCGACTCAAAAGAATGAAGCTATACTTCACAAAAAAAGGACTCCAGCATCCTAATCTGCAATGCCTCGTAGAGCATTATAAAACAGCAGAAGGGTGAGAAATATAACCATAATAATCAAAGCATAAGATTATATATATATATAGGTAATCATATAATTCAACTCCATATTTCTCACCACAATTCACCCTCTTAGTCATATATATTTACCACACATATATAGACAACATGAATATTCACAAAGCATTCCCACATCATGCATACACTCACATTTCCACAATCTTATCATTCACACATAAGCATCTCTTCATGCATATGTCATATATCAATGTGACTCAACAACTCAATGCAACTCATGCAATGCGGTACCAACTCTCGTTATCATTTTTTGGTTTTTACATTAAACCGGGTCCACTCTTCTAGACCGATAAGCTGTTATCATTTTTCGGTTTTTACATTAAACCGGGTCCACACTTCTAGACCGATAACAACAAAGGCCTGTCCTCTAAGCCTTGAAACCCACTCTTCTAGGTTTGGGACAAGCCACTAGTTTCCACGAAACTAACAGACATTGCCTCTTGACTAAATGATGCATATGCAATCAACCACAACAATGCACTTAAGACCGTTCTCGCATCTTAATCTCATGCATTTAACAATTCATCTCTTCAAGAATTACACAATGATTGCACATACAACATATATCACAACAATCAAGGTATTCACATCACAATACCAATCATACAATTACAAGTTATGCACATATATTCACAATGTTCTCATGCATACTCATCACATAATTGTATACACATCAAGCATTCACAAGTTCATTAAATAATACACACATAATCACCTATTATGTTCACATGTATTTATACTTGATGCAATTAACATTCAAATCACAATTCTAGGATTCACGCCCGTAGGCTACCCACAGCATACATCATCACAATAGATCTCATACATACTCACAATGTAGAGGTATTAGTCTATGTGAAACAACTAAATCATCAACACATAGAAACCACAGCAAAGAAAAGATTCTGTCAAATTCGCCCATATTCGCCTGGAGAGGCCCCGCAGCGAACCTTCGCTGGACCTTCGCCTGGCGAACCCTCTCAGCAAACACTCGCTAGGCCTTCGCCTGGCGAGACTCCCCAGCGAGCCAAAGTCAATAGCTACTGACTTTGTTCGCCACCATTCGCCAGCACTTTCGCTGGGAGAACATTCGCTAACCAACCTTCACCTGGCAAACTCGCCAGCGAAGTCCACTAGGACTTAATCATAATTATTCGCCAGCGTGCGCTAGGCTTCGCCCGGCGAAGCTTCGCCTTAGCTCGCCTGGCGAGAGCCAGCGAACCTGCGCAGAACAGAATTTTGTTCTGTCTTCTCCTTCTCAAACCCACCACCAACCAACTCCCAAACATCAAAACCAGCTCAAACAACATCAATACATGTTACCCGACTATTCTACGGCATTATTACTCAGTTCCAACCGATTAAATCACAATTCTACCGATTATTCCATCTTTTTCCCTAAATGAAAAAGGATGGAAACTACACCAAAACCCCAACCCAACATATATAACATCATGCAATGATCAAATAGAAACATTTCTCACCCTTACCTCGATTAATCAGAGCTTTGATGTTCGTTCTTGATGATTTTCCACTTTCCTCTCTTTCTCTTCTTCTTCCCTCTTTCTCTTCTTCTTTCTTTCCAAATGTTTATCTCCAACTTTCTTTTCTTTTCCTTCTCTATTATATATTTCTTTTATTTCCTTCCTTCCAATTTCCTTCTCAATTATCTATTAATTCCAATTAATAAAAATTAATTTCCAACATTAATAAAAATCCCACTAAATCAATTAATTACTATAATTAATTATTTAATGAAATTCGGGCTGTTACAACCCTCCCCCACTTTAGGAATTTTCGTCCTCGAAAATGTTACCTGGTTAAAACAGTTCTGGATAAGACTCTCTCATCTGGCTCTCAAGCTCCCAAGTAACATTTCCACCAGCCGGTCCTCCCCAAGCGACATTCACTAAAGCAATCTCTTTACCTCGAAGATGCTTCAATTTCCGATCCTCTATCCGCATAGGTGATGTCTCAACAGTCAGGTTATCTCTCACCTGCACATCATCTAATTGGACTACATGAGACGGTTCCACAATGTATTTCCTCAACTGAGATACATGGAATACGTCATGAAGATTAGCAAGCGACGATGGTAAAGCCACACGATAGGCCACTTCTCCTATCTTCTGCAAAATCTGATAAGGACCAATGAAACGCGGCGACAACTTGCGCGACTTCAATGCCCTACCAACACCTGTCATCGGAGTGACTCGAAGAAACACATGATCTCCCTCTTGAAATTCAAGTGCCTTCCTCCTCTTGTCATAATAACTGTTCTGACGACTCTGAGAAATCCTCATCTTTTCTTGAATCATTTTAATCTTGTCCGTAGTCTGTTGAACTATCTCGGGTCCAACAACAGAACTCTCTCTGGACTCAAACCAACACAATGGTGTCCTACACCACCTACCATACAACGCCTCAAATGGTGTCATACCGATACTCGAATGAAAACTGTTGTTGTAGGTAAACTCAATCAAAGGCAAGTAGCTATCCCAAGCTCCTCCTTTTTCCAATACACAAGCTCTCAAAAGATCTTCAAGCGACTGAATCGTCCTCTCCGTCTGACCATCTGACTGAGGATGATACGCTGAACTCAAACGCAACTTAGTACCCAAAGCACTCTGCAAGCTCTCCCAAAATCTCGAAGTGAACCTCGGATCTCTATCCGAAACAATACTCGACGGAATACCATGCAAACACACAATCCTCTCAATATACAATTTAGCCAACTTCTCCAACGGGTAATCCACACGCATAGGGATAAAGTGAGCAGATTTAGTCAATCTGTCCACGATAACCCAAATAGCCTCAAAACTACTCGGCGTCCTCGGCAAACCCGATACAAAATCCATGGAGATACTATCCCATTTCCACTCAGGAATAAACAACGGCTTCATCAAACCCGATGGCTTCTGATGCTCAATCTTTGACTTCTGGCAAGTCAAACAAGAATACACAAATTCCGCAATATCCTTCTTCATACTAGGCCACCAAAACACTTTCCTCAAATCTTGATACATCTTAGTAGCACCTGGATGAATACTTAATCCGCTACAATGTCCTTCCTCAAGGATACTCTTTTTAAGCTCAACAACATTCGGAACACAAACTCGATCCCGACATCTCATAATCCCATTCTCATCAATCCGAAAATCACCACCTTGGCCTTGGTTGATTAAAGTCAACCGATCAACTAAACTCAAATCCGATTTCTGTCCTTCTCGAATTCCATCCAAAATACCACTTGTAAGCTTTAACATACCCAACTTAAATCCAAAAGAAGTTCTCTCACATACTAAACTCAAATCCCGAAATTGCTCGACCAATTCCAACTCTTTCACGATCAACGCCGACATATGCAATGATTTCCGACTCAATGCATCCGCTACTACATTCGCTTTACCCGGATGGTAATTCAAACCAAAATCATAATCCTTCAATAGCTCTAACCACCTTCTTTGCCTTGCATTCAATTCCTTTTGATCAAAGAGATAATTCAAACTCTTGTGGTCACTAAACACTTCAAACCTCGCACCAAACAAATAATGCCTCCAAAGTTTCAACACGAACACAACGGCGGCCAACTCTAAGTCATGCGTCGGATAATTCTTCTCATGCACTTTGAGTTGCCTCGAAGCATAAGCCACAACTTGGTTATTCTGCATCAACACACCTCCTAAACCCATCAAAGAAGCATCATAATACACAACGAACGGTTCTTCCGGATTTGGCAAAATCAAAACAGGGGCTGTCGTCAACCTTCGCTTAAGTTCTTGGAAACTCGCTTCACACTTGGCATCCCAAACAAAAGCTTGACCCTTCCTAGTCAACAGCGTCAACGGCAACGATAACTTAGCGAATCCTTCAATAAACTTCCGATAATAACCGACTAAACCAAGGAAACTTCTAATCTCAAAAACTGACTTCGGAGTCTCCCATTGCGATACCGCTTCAACCTTCGACGGATCAACCGCAATACCATTACTCGAAATCACATGACCAAGGAAACTAACGTCCTTCAACCAAAACTCACACTTAGAAATCTTTGCAAACAACTGCTTCTCTCTCAACACAGATAACACAATCTTCAGATGCTCGGCATGCTCTTCTTCGCTCTTCGAATAAACCAAGATGTCGTCGATAAACACAACCACAAACTTATCCAAATAAGGATGGAAAATCCTATTCATGTACTCCATAACTACACCTGGTGCATTAGTCATACCAAATGGCATCACAGAATACTCATAGTGTCCATACCTCGTCCTAAAGGCCGTCTTTTGAATATCCTCAGCTTTCACGCGAATCTGATGATACCCAGATCTCAAATCAATCTTGCTGAACACACTTGCACCAACCAACTGATCCATCAGAGCATCAATCCTCGGAAGTGGATACTTGTTCCTGATAGTCACCTTGTTCAACTGTCTGTAATCCACACAGAGCCTCATAGAACCCTCTTTCTTCTTAACCAACAACACCGGTGCACCCCACGACGACACACTCGGACGAATAAACCTCTTTTCAAGCAAATCCTCAAGTTGACTCTTCAACTCTTTCAATTCTGATGCCGACATACGATAGGGAGCCATCGATATCGGACTAGTTCCAGGAATCAAATCTATTGAAAACTCCACCTCTCGCTCCGGTGGTAAATCCTTTATCTCTTCAGGGAAAACTTCCGAAAAATCTCTAACAATTGGTAAAGCACCAATCTCTTCACTTCCACCAATTCTCAAAGTTGCCATAAGCATAAATACCTTAGCTCCATCTTGCACTGATTCTTTCACTTGTCTCGCTGTCATAAACAAATCTCTTGCAACGTCCGATTCCGGAAAAATAACCGTCTTGTCAAAACAGTTAATATATACCCGGTTGAATTCCAACCAATTCATCCCAAGGATGACATCGAGTTGGTCTAGGTGAAGACACACTAAATCAATTCCAAAATCTTTACCGAAGATACTCAACAGACAATTCAAACAAACATACGGTGTAGTTTCCGAACCCATAGCAGGAGTATCAATAACCATACCGCCACCAATCACAGACAACTCAAGATTCAACCTTCTAACACAATCCAAAGAAATAAAAGAATGGGTAGCTCCGGTATCAATTATAGCGATCAAAGGTGTACCATTATTGAAGCACGTACCTCGGATCAATCGATCGTCGCTAGTAGTTTCAGATCCAGATAGAGCGAACACTTTTCCGCTCCCTTAATTCTTATTAGGCTTATCACACTTGGTACTAATGTGCCCTCTCTCACCACAGTTGTAGCAAGTCACACCGGTACCGCTTCTACACTCAAGAGCCTTGTGGCCTGGCTTGCCACACTTGAAACACTTCTGTTCAACACTTTTGCATTCGGGAGCACGATGTCCCGCTTCACCATAGTTATAGCATCTAACCGGAGTAGAAACTCCCCAACTTGGCCTCTTTCCATAACCCATTCTCTGCTTCCCTTTGTCTGCAGGAGTCACATAAGGTTTTCCTCTGAATTGACCTTTTCCTTTCTTATCACTTAAACTCTTGTAGTGGCTAGACCGAGCCCTACTGCCTTCATCATAGATTCTGCTCTTGTTCACTAACTCAGAAAACCGCCTGATTTCCTGATATCCAATAGCTTGCCTAATCTCGGGTCTCAAACTGTTCACAAACTTGAGGCACTTAGACCTCTCGGCATTAGCAGTATTGTAATGAGGACAAAATTTGATCAACTCTTCAAATCTTGCCGCATACTCCGCTACCGTCGAATTACCTTGCTTTAACTCAAGAAATTCAATCTCTTTCTTCCCTCGCACATCCTCTGGAAAATACTTCTCCAGAAAAGTCTCTCTGAACAGATCCCAAGTGATCACAATATCATCTTCCTCAAATCTTTGGCGAGTATTACCCCACCAATCTTCAGCTTCTTCTTCGAGCATGTGAGTCCCAAACTGCACCTTTTGTGCATCAGAGCAATTCATAACCCGAAAAATCTTCTCCACAGCTTTCAACCAAATCTGTGCTTTGTCAGGCTCATGGGTTCCCTTGAAAATCGGAGGATTGTTCCTTTGAAACCTCCCCAAAGCATGAAATTCATCTTCAACAACATTCCCCGCATTCACATTGGCCGGAGGATTCTGCCCAATCGCTCCCGCCAACCTTGTCAAAGCTTCTGCGATCGCTTCATCGGTCCTCCTTGCAACCATCTTACTAATTCCAACAACAGAACCACGTAAGAACGACCAATATTGATAATGCAACACACGCATATCAATAAAACACAGGGAAAACACTCTAACAACTTGGCCGGACGGACTGACCTGCTCTGATACCACTATTGTAACACCCCCTTCTATACCCCCAAATAAATGCATATACAAATTTATCAGAGTGAAAATTTTAGAATAAGGTATAAAGGAAAAATGTCACAATTTCACCAATGAAACACTTTAACATTTGCTCCATAAAATATGTAACATTTTCATGGTTTTAGAAATCACATTTCAACATTAAAATTTAAGCGGAAGATAAAATCATTTAATCATTTCCAAAATCTTAATTCACATACACATAAGATATCCAGATTAATACATCATGTCAGGTAATTACAAAGCCACATCAGCTGATACATCGCAATGTATCACAAAAGAATACTATACCAGCCTAACTACCCGGTGTTACATAATCAGAGCAGTCCGACTCAAAAGAATGAAGTTATACTTCACAAAAGAAGGACTCCAGCATCCTAATCTGCAATGCCTCGTAGAGCATTATAAAACAGCAGAAGGGTGAGAAATATAACCATAATAATTAAAGCATAAGATTATATATATATATAAGTAATCATATAATTCAACTCCATATTTCTCACCACAATTCACCCTCTTAGTCATATATATTTACCACACATATATAAACAACATGAATATTCACAAAGCATTCCCACATCATGCATACACTCACATTTCCACAATCTTATCATTCACACATAAGCATCTCTTCATGCATATGTCATATATCAATGCGACTCAACAACTCAATGCAACTCATGCAATGCGGTACCGACTGTCGTTATCATTTTTCGGTTTTTACATTAAACCGGGTCCACTCTTCTAGACCGATAACCCGTTATCATTTTTTGGTTTTTACATTAAACCGGGTCCACTCTTCTAGACCGATAACAACAAAGGCCCGTCCTCTAAGCCTTCAAACCCACTCTTCTAGGTTTGGGACAAGAAACTAGTTTCCACGAAACTAACAGACATTGCCTCTTGACTAAATGATGCATATGCAATCAACCACAACAATGCACTTAAGACCGTTCTCGCATCTTAATCTCATGCATTTAATAATTCATCTCTTCAAGAATTACACAATGATTGCACATACAACATATATCACAACAATCAAGGTATTCACATCACAATACCAATCATACAATTACAAGTTATGCACACATATTCATAATGTTCTCATGCATACTCATCACATAATTGTATACACATCAAGCATTCACAAGTTCATTAAATAATACACACATAATCACCTATTATGTTCACATGTATTTATACTTGATGCAATTAACATTCAAATCACAATTCTAGGATTCACGCCCGTAGGCTACCCACAGTACACATCATCATAATAGATCTCATACATACTCACAATGTAGAGGTATTAGTCTATGTGAAACAACTAAATCATCAACACATAGAAACCACAGCAAAGAAAAGATTCCGTCAAATTCGCCCATATTTGCCTGGCGAGGCCCCGCAGCGAACCTTCGCTGGACCTTCGCCTGGCGAACCCTCTCAGCAAACACTCGCTAGGCCTTCGCCTGGCGAGACTCCCCAGCGAGCCAAAGTCAATAGCTACTGACTTTGTTCGCCACCATTCGCCAGCACTTTCGCTGGGAGAACATTCGCTAACCAACCTTCGCCTGGCGAACTCGCCAGCGAAGTCCACTGGGACTTAATCATAATTATTCGCCAGCGTGCGCTAGGCTTCGCCCGGCGAAGCTTCGCCTTAGCTCGCCTGGCGAGAGCCAGCGAACCTGCGCAGAACAGAATTTTGGTTTGTCTTCTCCTTCTCAAACCCACCACCAACCAACTCCCAAACATCAAAACCAGCTCAAACAACATCAATACATGTTACCCGACTATTCTACGGCATTATTACTCAGTTCCAACCGATTAAATCACAGTTCTACCGATTATTCCAACTTTTGCCCTAAATGAAAAAGGATGGAAACTACACCAAAACCCCAACCCAACATATATAACATCATGCAATGATCAAATAGAAACATTTCTCACCCTTACCTCGATTAATCGGAGCTTTGATGTTCGTTCTTGATGATTTTCCACTTTCCTCTTCTTCTCCTCTGTTTCTCTTCTTCTTCCCTCTTTCTCTTCTTCTTTCTTTCAAAATGTTTCTCTCCAACTTTCTTTTCTTTTCCTTCTCTATTATATATTTCTTTTATTTCCTTCCTTCCAATTTCCTTCTCAATTCTCTATTAATTCCAATTAATAAAAATTAATTTCCAACATTAATAAAAATCCCACTAAATCAATTAATTACTATAATTAATTATTTAATGAAATTCGGGCTGTTACACAATGCATCAATACAAGCGAGGCAAGGGTGTCCCACTCAACCTCGAACCTGGGAAAACAATAGGTAAAGTGAACAGTATTCACTTCAAACCTTTGGGGCAAGCTGTACAAGCCAACAATCAATACAGAAAAAGAAATAAAACCCAACACCAGCTCTGACAGCAACACCAGCTCCTACAGTAAGCAACTCAAACAGCAACAGCTCTGACAGCTACAGTTGATTAACAACAAGTGGTTGACAATAACAACTTCAAGCAAGACCCCATCTTCACTCTTCAATGATCCCCAAACTTTAGATAAGCTCCTGTCTTCAAAAGTATCCCAGCTCTAGCAAGCACTGAACCCAAACAAGTAGACAACTTCAAACAGCAGCAACCCTAGCTTCAACAGTTAACTCTCTTTGACAGGCATATGCTTTATCTTCACCAATCTTCAATGAACTTCATTCTTCAATAGGTTCCCATCTTCAATGCCACCACTCCAGAAGAGAATCAATTATCAGATTAAGTTGAAATGCTAAACAACTTATTGACAACCAAAGGAAGCCTATAAGCACTTAGCATTGTAGGGGAAAGGTTCCCTCAAAGTTCTACTTCTAAAGTATGTCACTTATCCCTCCAAAGGAAGGATGTAAATACTTTAAAAGGACTTTATGTCATAGGGAGGAATAGAAGCACAAGATGCTTTCTATGTTTGCAAGAAGAAATCCATCTAATCTAAAGCTCTCCCTATATTTCCTATCTCCTAAGTCTTCAAAAGCAACCTTCAAGGAGAAGAAACTTCATGCTCCAAGCTCCATCATTTGTCTCCAATCATCTCCAATGTCCTCATGAGCTCCAACAAGCAAAACTCAAGCCCCAAGCCCAAATGAAATAACCCAAACCAAACAAACAAGCAAAATACCCAAGAGGGAAAACACGCAATCACCACTCAAATTGTAAAAATCAAGTAAAATAGTAATACTCACTATAAAATCCTAGATTAATTTATAAGGGAACCTAACTATATACCCAATACCCCATATAAACCCCAAGGCCTAAATCAAACCCTAGGTCCCCAAACTATGCCCTAAACTACACCTAAGTGTTGTGAAACCCTAATTCTAATACCTCTTCTATTCACCTCTCAAACTAACCTAAGTTTTAGTCACAAAAATATGACAAAATTCCTAAGGGTACATACTTCCCTAATCTAATCAACCTCACAAGAATCAAACAAAAATCATGCGCCAATCTCTCATACTAAATCCAGAAAAATGAAGTATCATACAAATGTAAAATAAAAGCAATAATATTGTAAAATATACCAAAAAATATAAAATGCAAGAAATTAATATTTTTATTATTTCACAATTTTCTAGAGGTCCTAAGGGAACTAGGGAAAAAATCCCATCCTAAAATGATTATTTTTCAAATTGTTACGAATTAATTTCTAATCCTAGGTAAAACATGAAAATAAAAGAAAATCAACTAAAAAAACAAACTGGCGTGGTGAATAGCAATAATATGCAGTTCAAAGTAAAGGTGGGCTCAGAAGGGGGGTGCAGATATCAGGCGCGCACTAAGCCCAAACCCATTCAGAAAATAGTTGGAAAATCAAGGAAAATGAAAAAAAGCTCGTGGCGAATAGCAATTAATTCACATTGGTTTCTCACAGGGCCTTCAAACTGGGGTGTAATTAGCAAAGTCCTCTAAGCCCAAAACCAAACATCACACGGAGAGGGAGGTGCAACGGGTAAACCAGGGGTATGCTTGGCAAAAACAATCAATGGGCCTAAGGCCCGAATCCAACATCAACACTTACTATCAGCTCACAAACCCTAATCCCCTTTCTACTGTTCATCACTATCCTAGCGCCGTTCTCACCCTCTCTGATTCTCTCTGTCACACGATCTCCTCACCACTTTGTTCATCAATACCCATCATAAACTATGGCGCTTCAATTTATCAGCTCAGATTATCTTCCCTAACCTAATCTTGTTTCACAAAACTAACACTCAAACTAACCTAGTTCTACAACAAAACAACAACAAATTAACAAGTTAAAGCAGTTCAAAGCAAAACCTGGAGGTGCGATGAAGGTGAGGGAGCTGTAGGTGACTTGAAGAAACTGGTGAAGATCAACAACGTGATGAAGATTCTTGCAAATCAGACGAAGATCTGGAGAACTGGTTGAAGACTGATGACGCTCGTTGATGATCTTTGTCGAAGACGCTTGAAGATTCGTGGAGAGCTTAAAAAATCTGCAATCTAGATGAATCTTGATGAGTTTCTGGGCGAAAACACTTGAAGATTGATGAAGGCGAGGAACGTTTCTGGAAAATTTGCGATGAACTGGATGAAGACCAATGAACTGCTGACGAATGTTCTTGAAGGTCTATGAATGTTCTTGAATGTGTTGAAGAAATGGCAAAATTGATGAACGCATGATGAAGATCAATGTGGATTTCTTGAGAATCATGAAGAACGCTATGAATTTTCTGGCGATGGTTTGATGTTTCTGGAGAGTTGCTGATGAAGATTGATGAAGAAGATTAGAAGATGCTTGGATGAGTTTCTGGAAATTTTGCAGTTTCTGGTGGTGGTTGAGGACTCTGGCGACGGTTACCGGTGACCGGTGCGGCGGTTGTATGTACTCCGGTGGAGGTCGGTTAGTGGAAGCCAGGTGGCGGTTGCATGCAGAGAGGGAGTGTGGGTGAGAGCCACGTGTGGCTGAGGGAAGAGAGGAAGAAGCCACGTGTGGGAGAGAGAAGATGGTGGAAAGTGAGGTGTCAAGCAGAATGAGGTGGAAGCAGAATGAGGTGGGAGCAGAATGAGGTGGGAGAGCCTGAGATACACGCGTGGCACACCTTATATACAAACACCTGGCGAACTCTGGACTTGTGGGCCCACGAAAATTGGACAATTGGCCCACTATCATTAATACTCTGATTAATTGACTTAAAATGGACTTAATGGATTAAAATGTGATTAATGCTACAATTAAAAGAAAACTCAAATGATGGCCTAAGGATTAAATGCTAATTAAAATGAAAATGCACATTAACCTACTCTAATAAATTCTAAAGAAAATCTATTAAAACTAAACTCAATTAACACCTAATTAATATCTATATTAAAAACCTATTTAAGATCTAAACAATAAACTCTATTAAAATCTAGTAAAAGAAATCTATTAAACCAACAATTAATTAAAATCTAGACTAATATCTATAAAATCTATTCAATTAACCTAAAAATAAAATCTATCTAAATTCTATTAACTCCTAATATCTATTAAAACTATTTAAAATTCTATTAAAAAATATTAAAAAACCAATTTAATATCTAAAAAACTCAAATAAACCTAATAAAAAAAACTATTAAAATCCATTAAAAATCTAGAAAATAAAAGGGAGAATTCTAAAAAAACAGGGCCGATTAAATCGATTAGAGAACAATTGCGCAACTATAGCGAACTAAGCGGTAAAAACCGGGCACCGAAATGTCCTCAAAATAACAGCGAGAGCTGAAAACACCGGGGCGGGCACAAAATTCCCAAAATAAAACCTCGTATTGGCCTGAAATTCCCGAAGCGCGATCAGAGGACTGTGATCCCGATAAAATCAATCAGACCGAGAAAATGCAATGTATGCGGTATGCGAATGCGAATGCAAAATGCGTTGAAACATAAACCAGATTTGGGAATCGGTTGGTCAAATTTTGGGGTGCAACACACCTATGCCAACTGATGTTGAAACTCCTGAGGAAGATGAGCATGTGGATAGGGGTCCTCCTATTCATGTTCCGATTTTGTCCCAAACAGCTCAAATTGTTGTTCAGAATGTTCATTCTGGAGTGCCTTTTCCTGGGGTATCCTCTGTTGCTGCGGTGCTTCCAGCTGGTTATCCATATGGTTTTCAGATGAGTCAAAATGCTAGTAAGATGGTAAATTTTGGGTTGGTGTATCCATCTCACTTTACTTCTCCAAAGATACCTACTCCAACCGCATCACAACTTCCTAATCCACAAACTCTTGTCAGACCTGCTAATTATAACAGACCTGCTGACTATAAGTTGTTGGGTGAAAGAATTAAGGTGATTGAAGGTTATTCTGCTTTTGCTATGGAAGTCAAAGACTTGTGTTTAGTTCCTAATATTGTGCTTCCACAGAAGTTCAAGATTCCAGAACTGCCAAGTACAAAGGTTTGAGTTGTCCTTGCAGTCATGTGACCATGTACTGCTGGAAGATGTCATCATACATTGTTAATGATGAATTGCTGGTTCATTACTTCCAAGATAGCTTGTTTGGAGCTTCTTTGGATTGGTATATGGGATTAGAGCGTAGCAAGATTCGCTCATGCAGAGACTTGTCAGAATCGTTAAAGCAATACTAGTATAATCTCGATTTGGCTCCTACCAGATTGCAATTGTAGAATCAGGCTCAGCGTACAACTGAAACTTTCAAGGAATATGAACAAAGGCGGCATGAAATGGCGTCTTGTGTGCAACCTGCTCTTTTTGACAATGAGTTGGTTGATATCTTTATGGGTACTTTGCAAAGGTTGTACTATGAGAAAATGGTGGGTAGTTCTTAGTCAAACTTTGTTGATATTGTGACTATTGGGGAAAGAATTGAGAACGGGCTAAAAATTGGTAGGATTGCTGGTATCGCAGATCAACAACCAACCAAGAAACCTTAGAGCAGCTATTCGAAGAAGAAAGAAGGTGAAGCAAATGATGTGATGGCAAAAAACTCTCCTTAATATCAGGTTCCCATGGCTCCCATACTATATTATCGGTATCCTTATGTCACTGCTGCCCAGTATCAACATCCTCCATATTAGTATCACCCGCAATCACGAGTTCAGAATTCTCAGAATCAATAATAAACGCAACGTCAACAGTCTCAACAAAAAAACAAAAATCAATAATATCAGAATAAATAGATTAATAACAATTATAACAACAGCAAGAGTCCAAATTTTGACATAATTTGCGTACCTTATACATAGTTGTTTATTTATCTGATTCATTAAGGGGAAATTGTTCCCAAGGAGATCGCGCTTGTAGTTCCTCCTTATTGTCCGAAGCATAATCCAAATGCATCATGTGCTTACCATTCTGGGTACGTAGGAATCACTACTGAAGACTACATTCTTCTCAAGGCCAAGGTTCAAGAGCTTACTGACCAGAAAATCTTGACGTTTTCTAAAGAGTGTCCTAATATACAAACTAATCCCTTGCCTACTCATGATGGACTTGGGGTTAATATGATTGAGGAAGACCAAGGGGCTGAGTTGATCAGAGATGTCGACAAAGGGAAAACTTTGATGGTTGTTGTGATCAAGAAGTTGAAAGAGCAAGGGTTATTGAAAGGTCTTCATGGAAAGTTCCAGATCTATGATGATAATCCCAATCAATGCCAAAGGTTGAAGGGTTGCGTTCAGATCTTAATGAATTAAGGTGTGGTTCAGTTTTCCAGAGCCAAGTCTGGGGAAGAGGTAGCTACTATCGAACCGTTCAAGATCATATATAGGAAGGTTTTTGTGGAAGCTCCTAAGAAGAAAATACAGCCCATCATTGTTTGTGCGTCAAAATCGTTCCTATATCAGAATTAAAAAGAGGTTCCTTGGAAGTATGGTTCCACAGTGTTTTCTGAGGGTCGAGAAATTCAGTTTTCAGAATTTGAAATTGTGAAAGTAACTTCCACTAGATGGATGACTCGTGGCAGACAAGTGTTTGCCCCGAAGTTCACATCTAAGCCAGTGCAAGTTCCAACTGTTATTCCTCTAAAGAAGAAATCTGCTTCAATAACCCCTGTTGTGCAATGTCATACCCTAAATTTTGACCATAATACTTCACATCATCGTGCCAATCATCACCATAATATGGATGTATTTTCACACATCACCAATCTTTTCAAGGATTGTTGAGTATTCACCTTAACCAAAAATTAGGGTTTTGAGACCTTTCAGAGAATTCAGGCAAATGATCAATTAAGAATTAACATAATATTCAACTTATCAAGCCTCTCAAACATCCATTAAGGATCAAGAGATCCTCCTATCAAGAATCTAACACAAGATTGCACCATTCCAAGTTAATCAAGCCTCAAGACCATCATTGTCACCAAATTAGGGTCTTGATCAACCAAGACTTCCAAAGAGAAATTTTCATTTGGGCATGAGCCAATACTTCAATATATGTTTCAATAAGCTTAAAAGAACCTCATGAGTCCATTCATAAGTTCAAAATAGTCTCAGGGGTTTGCATCTATAAAATATCAAGAAATAGGGTTTTGACCTAATTCAATCCCTAGGTTGACTTTTGAAGTAAGGCATGATCTAAGACCTCAAGATATGTTTCAAGAACCTCAAATACATCATATTAGTCCATTCAAAAGTTTGGATTGATTCAAAGAACTTGATTCATAAGCAATACAAGGATTCAAATTCATCTGGACCACAAACTAAGGTTACTAAGAAAAAGTCAACCATACCTTTGACTTTTGACCAAGACATGATCTCAAACCTTGGGACATGATTCAAGACACTCAAACACACCTCTGGAATCCATCCATTAGGTTTAATCTAGCCTAAGAGCTTGATTTCATAAAAGGATTACAAAATTCAAGTTTCATCTAATATAAAAAGTCAACTGTGATCAAAACCAAGTTTGACTTTTGGGATTTTTTGGAAAACATGGTCTCTTTAAGTCAAGAACAATTTTAACTTGTGATTTGGATCATGATCAATCAAGAAAAATCAAGAAAAGTAAGGTTACTTGCAAAAAGGGCAACCTTGAGAAACTTGAAATTTCAATAAGTTATGGAAGGAACTTGATTTTTACCCAACTTTGCAAGGCCATAACTTATGATCCAAGTAACCACTTTTTTCATCCAAAGCTCAAATGATAGATCTTCTTACATATAATAAGATTGAAAAGCATAAGTACCCCCCCAAAAAATGCATAGATTTTGAGATATGAAGCATTAAAGTTAGGGTTTCATAAGATTTTGAACTTTGACACTTAGAAATTTTTAGGCAGAATCTGCCTCATGTTTTGTCCAACTTTGGAGGCATTTTTGTTATGATCCAATATGAATCAAGATTAAATGTAAACATCAAAGTTGATGTATGATATACAAGCTTTCCAAAGAGTACAAGAACATCCATTGATTTAACTTGAGCAAGAAGTTATGAACCCCACAACATGCCTTGATGCAAACTGGTTTTGGACAACATTTGGCACATAACTTGCATCCCACGATTTTTTAAGCCAATTTTTAATACTTTCATCTTTAGATTTATGTCTCATATCAACATAAATGATGAGGAATCTGAACCATAAAGACAAAGAGTCAAGGGCTTATCTCTTAGCATGTGAAAACCATCACGACCAAATGAGAACTTAAGTTTTGTTTTCAAGCATTAATGCAATGCATAGAGGTGGCATGAACCAAGCCAAACTAGTCCAAACAAGTCAAGAAACATGAGTGTTCAAACCTGCAAATTTGGTTGGAGCCAAGATAAGAGGATATTTGGTTGCCTTAGCATTCAAGTCAATGGCTACCTAGCTATATCAATTGGATAATAGAGTAACCTCTCATCCAACACAATTCCTCCCAAAATAAACTTCTCCTCCTATAAATAGCGACCATTTCTGATTGTTTAAAACACCCCAAAACATCACAACACATGTTTTCTCTCATTTCACTCTTCACTTTAAAATTCCAAAACCTTAAGAAGTGAGAATCAAATTTTTAAATAGAGAGAAATTCAGTCCAAACCAATGACCCAAACAACTCGTATACATCATATATGAGTGATCCAAACACTTAAACATCATCTGTAAAATCAAATTCATCAAGATCATAATTCATCCCAAGTAAGCTGCAGTTGGATTCGAGCCCATCAATCCAGAAGGTTTCAATTCATCCCAAGCACATCAATACAATCCTTGAGGTCTAGGGAAGCCTCCCAGATCATCAAAACACTTTTGTAACACCTACAACTGAGGATTCAAATTCCTCTTGCAAGGTAATCCTGAACTTTTCAAACTCCATGAATCATGCGTCATAAATGTTATATCAAGTTACCAACATATTTCTGCACTTATATAAAATGTTTTCCCTCAATCAATTGTTATGTATCAATCTCTATATGATTTCATAGTGTTCTTACAAAAATTAGGGTTTATATGTTCATCACTTGATAACTCACTCCACACTTAAAAAAAAATGAAATTAATTGGTACCATCGTGTTCCTTGCTCAAAAACGAGAAACTTTCATGTTTACATCTTTTTAAATCATTGTGTATTGAGAGAGATAAGTGAGGTTTTGCAAATCTGATAATGGGGTGGGGCGCGAGGAAGAAGATGTTCTACGTGCCATAATTTAAAATTTTGAAATTTCAAATATTTTTAATATTTTCATATTATTTTCAAAAATTATTTTCTATATCCAATTTTGATTATATTCAAATGAATTTTTGCATAAATATCATCCACCTATTTAAATAATTTATTCACAAAAAAATCATTTTTTTTATATTTGATATATTTTTAATATATTATATTTAATTGTTTTTAAAAATAATTTCAAATATTTATTTTTCCTATCAAATTAATTATTTTTAATCCCAATTTTTTCACACATGTCATTTAAATACCTTACTAATTTAGTTCATAAAATATCACAAAAAATATGATTTTTATTTGATATATTTTTAATATATTAAAAAATGTTATTTCAAATTGTTTTAAATATTTTTAAAATAATTTCTTTCTTTGATTTTCCTTAAACCAAAGTGATTTTAAATATTCATGTGGATAAAATACTTTTTTTCGAAAAAAAACTTAATCATTGTTTATAACATGATTAATGGATTCATTTGATAAATTATACTTTTTTTATTGAATTTCTTTGAAAAAATTTCTTTTAAAAAGTGAAATTAGGGTTTTCCCTCTGATTCAATCTTTCAAAATTGTTTTTAAAACCATGGGCCTCTATTAGAGTGTAAAATCTAACCCTCTTTTTAAACAAACCACTTCATGGGCCTCTGCTATAGTATAAGTCCCACTGTGCTTTTCAAAATCACAGTGCGATCATTATTTTCACACAAATCCATGGGCCTCTGCTAGGAGTGTAAATCCCATCCCTCTGTACATAAAATTTGTTTTAAATAACCACGGGCCTCTTCTAGGAGTGTAAGTCTCATCCCTCTGTACATAAACTTTGTTTTCAATAACCATGAGCCTCTGATAGAGTGTAAGACCAAACACCTTTTGTAAATAAGAAAACCCTTTAGCCTCATTCATCCTGTGCTTCATACATGATACAAATAATACTCATGGGCCTCTATCTAGAGTGTAATACCCAACACCTTTGTTTACTTAAAGATTAAGTCATCTTCAAAGCCAAAACTTTCTTCAATTTCTCAAAAGCCTAACTCAGTCTTAGAGAAGACATCTAATCAATCACAATGCACTTGGGCCTCTATCTAGAGTGTAAGACCCATCACCTTTTTCAATTTAATTCATACTGGTTTATATGCTCGTTCATATCTCTGTATATATGCTTGTACATATCTTGTTAAGTTTCTCTTAGCATTTAAAAGCATCCTCAGTTTAGAATAGTTCAAACCATAGGATCTTTGTCAATCAGTATAACTTAGTTTAAACAACTAGTTCCCCTATGTATAGAGGAATTCTTCTTCTCAATACAGTTAGCCTCCCCTTGGGCTTTGTTCAATTGATTCAACCTTGAAAAAACTGCAATAAAGAGGGGATTATTTCCTGGTGAAACCTCTTCTTTAACCCCTTTAATCTTGGAACAATTCAACAAAGAAATGATTATTTCCCGGTGAAACCTTTCTTGAACTTGGATAGTCTCAATCCCCAGCCTTCTCTTGGGCTTCATACAAGGACCCACAGGCTTCCTAGAAGCATCCCTAGCCTCCTCTTAGGCTTCATATAAGGACCCTCAGGCTTCCTAAAAGCACAGAACAGACCCTAGTCATTCTTATCCCTACACCAATCCCCAGGAGAGTTAAAACCTCTAAGACATTCAAACTCATCCTTTAAGTCTCTTCTGATCATCAACAAGGCTTGACTTCCACCTTAAAATCCCTAACAAGGGTCAGGTTACAATCAACAAATCCCCAAAAGAATCAAAGCCTTTATGATAGTTCAATAAGTCCAACTCTCCTATAATCTCTAGCAAGAGTCCGTTTCTCTTTTGATTCCTCAGAGCAGCTGGTTCCTGCTCTTGAATTTAATTTTCCTCAACAAAAGTCAATCTCCACTTAAATTCCTCCACCCTCCTCTTAGGTTTCATATAAGGATTTTCCCTAGTCAGCCTCAATCTTGGGCTTTATACAAGACATATATAATACCCCCTAGTTGAGTCAGTTTTCAATCTTATTTTTAGCTTCAACCTTGGGCTTTTATCAACACACAAAATCCAACTTCCCCAAAGATGAGACTCTGAGCCCTTTCTATGGGAGGATATTTCCTCTATACATCACATTTCAAAATAAACAATTAAACTCTTTTCAAGATAATTTATGTAAGTGGCACACTTGTTGATTCAAAATCCAAACTAGAGTCCCTCCTTTATCATGTCCAAAGTTCTCTTTTATCTAAGTGATGTAAGCGGCAAGCCTCTAGATTCTACACATCCAAGCCAATGTCCCTCTCTTAGCCTGCAAAGATTCATAAAAGAAAAAGTGGAATTGCTCTACACTAAGTTAAATTTTCTTCCTTCATGAAATTTCAACTCTCCTATAAAAGAAGACATGGCATTGCTGAATTCCATGCATCCCAGTTAAAGAAAGTTCCCTTATAATCAATCCCTCAATGGTTGTGATAAATAGGTGAGATATCTCCCTTTAGAGATAACAAATTATCTCTCAAAAACTCTTTTAGCTTCAATCTTGGGCTATAAACAAGACACAAGTACTCATTTAGCTTCAATCTTGGGCTTTGAACAAGACACAAATACTCTTTTATCTTTAATCTTGAGCTTTGGACAAGACACAAACACTTTTTAGCTTCAATCTTGGGCTTTGAATAAGACACTAAACTTTTTTCCTCCCATAGAATAAGAGGAACTACGAACGCTATGATTTCCCCAAATTTCTTTACGGGAATACGTAGCATAAGATTGCAAAATCTTAGTAAGCGCACCAATAAAAAAACATTAGGTCCACATACCTTTCCCAAAACAATAGAAAATCCTAAAACAACAAAAACATTTCCTCAACCTTCCTAAAGGATAAACTTTCCCCACCTAACAGCAAATAGACTCAAGAAAGCAATTCAAACAGTAAAAAAATAAATGCAAATACAGGATCCTATAGATTATTATAGATACTCTAGGTGTTAATAACTTCCCTTTGTACAACCAACCCCGATTCCAGATCTCTTCACATTTGTAGGGAAAACACTTGCGTGCAGGGTTAATTTAAGATATCTTCCCCTTCCTTATAAGCTTCATAGGATAAATATAGAAATCAGAAAGTAGCACCAAAAGCGGTAGTGGTCGTGTCACAAAAACCGATGCTACAGAAAAATGGCGACTCTGCTGGGGAGTTTCCCATCTCCTAAGAGGGTTAAGCCTGACATTGCTTTTTTCTTTTTGCTGTTTTATTTGATATCATTTGCTATCATAATATCTGCTTATCTGCTATACTTGTTTAAATTATTGTTATATAGGAATACGATTAATACGCATGTGGTGAATTAGAGAGCACCTTTTAAGATAGGAGGTGGCAGACTCAGGAAGGCTTATAGGGAGTGAGTCCTGACCAAGCTAACTTAAAAGTCCACCGAATTAGTGGAGGTACCCTTTTGGAATTACTGATGTTGTACGAGCAAGTCGTGAAATCATCTCTTTTTCGACTAGGCACCCTTGAAACTGAGGATTAGTAAGCATTTAACCACTTGACCATTAGGTAGTGCGGTGACTATCGAGAATAGTTGATACACGATACTACACTCAAATGAGATTCATCCTAGGGATATTACAACTCTCATGAGTCAGTCAGTTTGCTGGTAATATTCTTAAGAGGGGTCAGTGATTTTAGGAACCTTTGTTAGAACCTGTTCTATAGGTACCAAAATTGAACCCTAGTACATACCTCGGGGATGGGTAGATCCATGGCTCCATGCTGGTGAAGATGAACCCTTAAACCGATGTTTTCAAATGTTTTTGTTTACTACATTCATGCATTCACGCATTTCATTCATTCCTAAAAAAAACTAAAAAATATTTTTCTAAAAGAACTAAGACAACCATTGTAAATATCAGAAGTTGTGCTATGGATTTTGGTAGAAGAAAAACACACAAGTACACCTTCAAAATTCCAAAACTGGAATACTTGAGGAAATGGGGAAGGTTGATTACTAATCTGGAGGCTTTCATAGCTAAGCACGAAGGGCTTTTGTCTCTTTTGAAAATCAATATGGTGGAAGGAATCTTGTCTACATTGGTTCAGTTCTATGATCCAGTATACCACCGCTTTACATTTCTAGATTATTAGCTCACACCAACATCGGAAGAGTACTCCCATCTAATTGATCTACCTATCACTGATCAAGATCCATTTTTTGGAAGAAAGAAATTCCTAAATATCAAACCATTGCAAAAGCTACCTCTTTGGAAGAGTCAGATATCAAAGCTTACATGGCCATCAAAGGAGGACTTCAGGGTTTACCAGCTAAATTTTTGATGGAGAAAGCCCTATACTTTGCCAGCATAGGAAATATAACTGCTTTTGAGGATGTCTTTGTTTTGCTCATCTATGGGTTATTCCTCTTTCCCAACATTGACAACTTCGCCAATATCATCACTTTTAAGATATTCATAATCGGGAATCCAGTCCCAACTTTGCTCACAGATGCTTATCACTCAGTATATTTAAGGAATTTGTACAGCGGAGGAATGATTACATGCTGCGTACCATTACTCTACAAGTGGTTTATTTCCCACTTACCCAAATCTGCTGCTTTTTGGGATCTTAAGAGTAGTATGAGATGGTCACAAAAGATTATGTCTCTTACCCGTTCTGACATAGATTGGTACAATCGGGTCTATGAACGAATAAAAATCATTGACAAATGTGGAAGTTTCCCCAACGTGGCTCTCATTGGTACCAAAGGAGGGATCAATTATCATCCAATTTAGCTTGTCATCATATCGAATACCCGATGAAGGACATAGCATATAAAATTCATTTGGAAGGTATTTTCTTTAAGGAAGGAGAAAATGACAGAGCACTTAAGAAGGAAATTGTGCATGCCTGACAACATGTTCATAGAAAAGGAAGAGAGTCTTTGGGAAGGCCAAACTGCATCTCTCCAGAGCCTTATCTCCGATGGGTGCAAACCAGAGCCATCAAATTGAAGATGCCTTACCCTCGACTTGAAGTTTTTCCCCTAAAAGAGTCTATTCTCTACTTCAGAATGACATAGAAAAACTCCAGGTCGCTTTTAACAAGGTCCAACGCGAGAAGAACTCTTGGAAGAACAAGTACCCGCTCATCAGCTTGAAATGCACAAAGGTCCAAGAACTGTTGAGAAAGAAGGACGCTCTAATTGAGATATTAGAGCAACAAGCTATAGAAAGTCAAGAGGAACAGAGAAGCTTGCTATCCCCTTTCACTTGGCAAAGGATCATTGACCCGACAACGGATGAAGGGGCCCGATCAAAGAAGAGGAAAAGGAGTCAGCAACCAGCATTTGGACCTTCATCAAGAAATCCCTAAAATTCATAGGCCTAGTTTTCCTCCTTGAACTTTATAAAATAATGTACTTTTCCCTGTAATATATTAGAATCCCTTAAATTCAATAAAAATTTTCCATCACTGTATGATATTTGCAACATAATTGTTAAAAGTTCTTTTAAAAACAAAAAAAAGTCACTCTCATTTCTCTGCATATCATTCATCATTCTTGCATTACACATCTTTGTCATAGAGTCTCACACATGTGTCGCACTTTAGAGTCAAATTGTCTCATTCGTACAATACTCGGGCCAATCGCCAAAAGAAAATAGACGATCTTGAGGAAGAGAATAGGGAACTAAGAGAGGAGGTCACTGTTCTAAAAGAGGGTATGGAGAGACTCAACAACATGATTGAATCCCCGACAGCAACTCAGGATCAACCAGCTCAAAGGACGGTAATCTCAAAAATTGTGTCTACACCAAGATTTGAGATACACACCAGTCATCCTCAATATAATATTCCTAAAGTTTTTCCCTGGGGCATGCCTTTCAATTTTATACCTGAAGGATGCATACCACTGGTTGCTGAAGACCCAGAAGCCATAGCCAGAACCCCCAAATTTGAAGGTTACAAACTTCAGGTAAATGAAGACATAAGGGCTACGACAGAGACTCCCTTACCTGAAGGTTACAAACTTCAGGTCACTGAAGCACCAAGACTTACTGCAGTAATGTCTATTCCACAACCTGTGATACATACTATCCCAGAGGAACATATTCTTGTGACTAATTCTGACAGGCATGAAGAAGTATACGAAAGAATGAATGAATTCCAAGAACAATTCTTGGAAATACAGAAAGAACTACACGCCATTCACGGACAGGACTTGTTTGGAAAAGATGTCGCTGCCCTCTGTTTATTCCCTAATGTAAAAATACCACACAAATTTAAGGTGCCAGACTTTGAAAAATAAAAAGGCAATTCTTGCCCTCAGAGTCATCTGATAATGTATGCCCGAAAGATGTCTACTTAGACAGGAAATCAAAAGCTACTAATCCACTACTTCCAAGACATTTTAACCAGTGCCACACTCAAATGGTATATGGGATTAAACCATGAAAAGATCAGTACTTTCAGAGATCTCGGTGTCATACCCCAAATATGTCCTACCTGTATATATAGCTTTCATCTGTACATACATCCACTAACTATATCTAGAAAAATCCAAAAAAAAAAGTGTTATTGCTTAACTCAAGTTGTTGCAAGGATGTCAAGTCATAAGTGTGACCTAATCTTAATCTAACAAGGATTTGCTTCATGATCAAGGCTAAGGTTGCACAATGGTTTATGTGTGAAGCTTCAATAAGGGTTCCATGTATTGCAATTATTTTTTTAAAATCATGATTCTCTGATTTCAAGGAATGTTCTTATTCAAGAAGGTTTACGATGAAGGTTTTGGTTCATAAGTATTCAAGTGGCCAAGTTCAGAATTGATTCATTATTCATTTGTGATTCAAGGTGCTACTCCATTCAAAAGTTCAAGACAGATTCATGTTTAGCCTTATTTCTCAAGGATCAATTCATGGCAGATTTTATTTAAGTTTTAGTGAAGAGTTCAAAGATGATGGAGTTTGGTTTCGAGTATGTTTTTATAGATTCGATTTAGTCATCTCCACTCAAGTGCAAGAGATATTATCATATCCAATTTCAAGCATGGTTGGAATGAAAGTCAACTAGTCAATTTCAAGATAGGTTCTTAGTTCAAAATCCAATAAACCCAGACATTCATTCATTCCCAAAAAAACAAGTCAACAAAATCCATTCTTTCCTCAAGTACAAATCCATTATAGGAAATATTAATCTTTTTACCAAACTACATTAAAAGACCATTACATTCTACAAAAAGTTACAAAAAGTCCAAATTATAAAAGCCTTTTACCCATTCATGTTTCAGAAATAATTGCAAGCAAAAAAAGATAAAAAAATAAATAAAGGAGAATGATAGGGCCACACAGCCCAAATAGTACAACCACAAACCTTCACATAATAAAAAAAATTAGTCAAACTTTTACAAAATAAGGTTGTTATTGCTACATCCAAGTGGGCCATCCAAATGACAAGAATTTCCTGTAAATGCCAAGGCTGCAATACACAAAGTACTGATACAATGGAATTCCGCCATATGCATGCCGCCCATGTGTCGCAACTGCGAAAAACAACCGGCGGAAAAAAACAGAAGAGTTGCCACTTTCGTTATTTATCCCATAGAGAGGGAAAGGAAATGATCGCAATAACCTAAAGAAAAAGGGAAAGAAAAGGTCATCGCAACCATGTCTGGGTTCGGGAGTCGGTTACGCAAGGGGAAGGTATTAGCACTCCTCACGTCCGTCGTACTCGACGGGATCCACGCATTGTTTTCTATCTAAAAAAGGGTGTGTTGATACTATCTAGCTAAAGGCTTAAGGACAAAAGAATAAGAAAATGACAGGACTCGGCAGAGCGTCGCTGCTCTGGGCCTACGTACTCCCTCGTGCAATGGGAAAGTCAGAGTCAACGTAGTTCGCCTAACTACGGGCCTAACTGAGGAAGTCAACGTAGGTTGCTCGCCGAGACATCGCGTCTCGTGCCTACGTACTTTTGTTTGGTACGAAAGATCAGAGCAAACATAGTTCGGGCTAAAAGGGACCACAGGTTGGTTCAACAGTTTTTAGTCCGAGTAGGATTAACAGATAGTTCTAGTAGTTGGTGTATGCAGCTCGACCATTGGAGACTTAGGCGTTACCGTTTGCGATAGGACTGAAAGTTAACAACACTCTTGCTTATGAAAAAGGTTTTCCTGATTAGGAACCCCAAAGGGTGTAAAAGGTTTGAAATTTTTTTGTGTTTTTTTAAGAGAAGAAGTGTTTTGAATTTGATTTGTAACTCATGTTGCACTAAAGACTATGATCTAGGAGCGAACGCGTCGTATATCGTCCAAAGGACATACACTAACATTCTAGATAATTGAGAGGCAACCACCCAATTATCATTTTCCAAATGGCTTAAGGCTCGTAGCATACAACAATTGTCATCCTTTATTAAGTGGATTGAATTTGCTTGAAGATGAGAAGAGAAAGGGACAAACTAGAGGGGAACTAGACCAAACCCTAAAAGTTATCATGCAAAGTGCACCTAAAGTTGGTATTACAAAAGGGAAATATCTACCTAATGTTATCATGTATGGTTGGAACCCTAATGTCTATCATAACCTCTCTTGAACAAGAGAGGTTAGAAATCCTAAGGGAAGGAAGACAAAAGAAGAAGAAGAAACAAGAACAAAATAAAACATGCAAAATAAGAGAATGCAAACATGGAATGCACAGTAGGATGAAAGTGGGAGGAAAACATGTGTGGGGCAGTAGCCACCACAAGCTCATCTCAACCAAGCATGCACATGAGGATGCAAAGAGAAAAGGGAGAGAAATGCACAAAATCAAGCACACAAATCAACACCTAAGTCACATAAGCAAAAGAGAATCACACAATGTAGACATGAAATGGAAAAGGCATGAAAAATAGCAAACAACCCCTAAAAATACTAAACAAAATCTCATTGGACCCCCAAGGTGTTAGGAACCAGGGGTCCAAATTAGAGATCAAAACTCAAAGCAAAGCTACCTCAATTGAAAGCAAACACGCAAGGTATGCCCTAAACAAGGGCAAAAAGAAAGGCTCACAAAACCAAACCAAAACCCTAAACAAAACTTGATAAAAAACAGAAATAAAAATATGCAAAATTCCTTCAACATGTTAGTGCAATGCACAAAAAATTTCATGCAAAAATAAAGAGTTTACACCTAGAAATAAAATCAAGAGCACACAATGCTACAATTTAATTCAAAAAACATCCCCAATTAATTAATTCTTTTTTAAATGAAAATAAACTGAAAAAAAAATAAATATATTATAAAATAAAAGACAAGTCAAAAAGTCTAAAACATATTTTTGGTAAATTTTAATAATTGGGGAATTATTTATAATGAATTAAATTATAAACAGAAAAATAAAACAAAAATAAAAAATAAAATAAAAGAAAATAACAAGGTTGTGGTGTAAATAGCAAGTAATAATAGCTGAAAAGTTGGACTGGGCCCAACAGGGGGTACGGATAGTAATGAGGCCCAAGGCGCAACCACAAACCAAACAAGAAAAAACAAAAACCTGGTAGTTCTATGCAACGAGTCAACCAAGACATACCGTGAGGACTCAATCATAATCAGATGATCAAAAAGTAAACCATCACACGGTTGTAAGTCTGCCAGCAAATAAATGAATTTTCAAAAGTTGTTTGGTGTTACACAGTCAACGAGGGCTCATGTGTTTCTTAATCATGCGGTCCAAAAAGAAAGCCAAAGAATCAGACGGTCACGGGATCGTCTTCTCCAAACAAAAGTCAAAAAAGTCATGAGAAAACAGACGGTGGCCGGAGAAGTTTCCGGTCATCTTCTCCGGCCATCCCCATCGTGAACAATAACGCAAAAACGCGCATGTCCCATAACTGAACCAAATCCAACAAATTTTATATGAAAACTCATCTACGGATCAAGGGGAATTCAAAACACCAAAGTTCATGAAACTCAAACAAACTTGCCCAAAAATTATCTACATCTTGTGTAGATCACAAATCAAGCATTAACTAAGCCTAAAACCACATGAAACGTCCAAACCGAGCCAATCAAATTTCAAGCCATCAACAAAAATTGTCACTAACAGCCACAAGACATAGACAGAAACGATCTATACAACTCACAGATCACAAACAAGCAAAAATGGCACAGAATGGCCTTATGAATTGAGAGAAAGTTTGAAAGGTAGTTTACCTAGTGGAGAGCCTCCACTGGGCCTTGAAACTATGCTGAAGCTTAATGAAAAGTGCCCAGAATCATTCCATGAACTTCATTAGAGGTGTTTGAATGCTCAATTTGATCTGAAAATGGATGAATCTCAGAATTCGAAATCCACCTTGCTCTCACTTTTTCTTCATGTGTTCTTGCTCCTCTTACACGAAATGACCTAATTCTCTCTCCATTTTTCATCCAGAACACTTATATGTTGGATTTAACATCAAATGGGGGCCCAATTGTGGCTAATTTGGAAGAATGGAATTTCAATTTGCACTCACTTTTTTCTTTGCCAAACACACTAATTTCCCACTGCACATGCTTCAATTCTGATCCAAATCAATTGCATATGGCTTTGGTTAATCAAAGGGTCAAGAATTAGCCCTTGTTTTTGATCCTATGGTAGATTTCTAATTTGTCACTTCATGGTGAAGAAAACATGAAAATGGCTAACCAAATAACCTCAAATGGTAAATGTGAAAATGGAATTGAATTTAGAACATCAATTACACTCAAAAAAATGCATAAATTTGCTTTGAACAAGTTCCAAATCAATTAATTCTCAATTTCTCATTTTAAGCCTCCTTTATGAAAAATTCAAATTCCAATTCTTCAATCCAAGCTCCAACCATGACAAGAGATGATTTGGTAATGCAAATGGACCTATTTGGAGCAAGTTTCATGTTGAAAAGATTTCCATTTGAAGTATGCAAGTTGGTGAAATGGACCTATAATTTTATGACCCGTGATCTTACTTTCCCAAAATACCCCTGACTTGTAACCCTCATAACTTGAGTTATACAAATCAGATGAAAGACCTCTAGTATATTTTGGAAAGCTAAGACCAAGATCTACAACTTTAATGTTGGCCAAAAGTTGAGGAGAAACATACTTCTAGGTCAAAAATGGCTTGGAAGTTGGTTGACTTTTGTTGACTAAAATCACATCCTTCTGATGACCTGTAACTTGTCTGGATCATAACTTGAGTTCTATAAATCCAATCAAATACTTCTAGTACTCAAATTAAAGCTAATAACATTCTATACAAGTTCCATGTTGTTCAAAAGTTGAGGTGAAACTTGTATCTTGAGATAGGAGGTCTTGAAGTCAGGCACTAAATAGGGGATTTTACCCTAGGAACCCTAATTTAGTAACTTCTCACACACTTGATCCTTGATGAATTGAACTTGAAATAATATCTCACATATCTTAACACCACATCCCATGACCATAGAGACTTTGAATTGAGTTTTACTCTCCTTCAATTGCACAAATGACTGAGGATTAATCAGATGAAACCCTAATTGCATCGACTTCAGCTGTAACCTTTCACACTTGGTACAAACCCTTGGATGAGCTCCACAATGCCCCTCAAGGCACTCAATGAGCTCCCTCAACATCTTATATCCATTACCATGACTTCACAAACCTCTGATGATCTTGAACTAGCCTCCAAGTTAGGAGTTGATCCACATACATCCATCCTTTCTTTCATAAGACCACTGCCCACTTCCTGATGACTTAATGACCATCCAAACTTGAGTAACACCCCCTGCTTAGGCTCAAACCTCTGAGTAGGATCTTCTTGATGTGCACACTCTCTCGATCCCCTGTTCAATGCTAAATGCTATGCAATGCAAATGCTAGAAAGAAATGAAATGAAACACAAACCAGCCAAAGAAAAAGGTTGGGCAAATTTTGGGGTGCAACACCATGCAAATGACAACCAAGCTAGCTTTAAAATTACTCAGCCATGAAGTTATTTTTGGCAGCTTCACACCCAAATCAAATTCAATCCCACCTGAAACAATCAAACAAATTTTCATTGCAAAAACCATAGAAACGGTTATGATCGAATCTTCACAGACCCCACACAATCTCACAAGTTTTGTTCAGAATATTCACGCAACACATACACCACCAAACTACCAGCTCACAATTTTTCCTCCCTAATTCACCCTTCAAAGTCTCCTATAAAAATTCCTTCCTTCACTCTCAGAGAGGGGACAACCAATCACACCCCGCTGAAATTCATCCCAAAACTAAGTTTCAATTGACATAAACCACAAATTTGCGACATGAAAATTCTCCTGGCAAAACAAACTGAACCCATAAAACCTTAATTTCCTCAACTCTTCTCCAACCCTCAGCCAAAACCATCAAATTCGCGAATATCTTTAACCCAATCCACAATTATACGTGAACCTCAACTCTCAACAACTCACACTCAAACTTTCGCAAATTAACACCGACAACAAAGAAGGGTAGAGAAGAAAAGCGATTAAGATTCAATCTAACCAGACTGCAACAAACTGAAATCGGAAACCATAAATACGAACCTCTAATCGAGCAAAAAAAAATGAATCGAACTAGAGACAAGCATGAGTGCGACTGAGGAAGAGAGCTTGAGCAAAAATGTCAGAACTTGAAATGAGTTGCTTGATATTGCTTTTGTTCTTCTTTTTAAGCCTGCGATTTGTTGTTCGGTTGAATGCGGCATGGTTGATTTTTTTCAAACTACCATTCAATTGAGGTTTCTTCACGCAGTGATATAATGGGAATAGGATGTTTTCATTCATTTTCCTTTTGGTTTCATTTGATTGAGCTTGTTTACTATGTTGTTTGGATGAGATGTTGTTTGGTTGCTGGTGCTCTTCTTAATAACGTTTGGCCATGTGAGGTTGGGCTTGGAGGCCCACGATAGCATTCATATCTTCATGTGTTAATAGAGTTCTGGCGGGATGATGGGCCTATGGGCCCAGATGATTCTCATTTGAATCTCCTCTAGTTCACTCACATCCCATTTTTATACGCACCTCCCTCCATGTTTTTTTAGTTTTTTAAAAAAATATATTTGTCTTAAGGATTTTTTTGTTCTATAAGTTTTAAAATAGAAAATTATTAATACTTTACGATTAATTTCATGTCCACTATTTTGTGTTTATCTTCCTTCGAATTGAATTACATATTAATTTCAATTTTATTTCGAATGTATCTTTTTAATTTCGATTTTATTCTCATTTTATCAATCGATGAAGTCTTTGCATTTGTAAACGTTAATTTATTGAAGTCGATAACCTTCATTATGTCAAATCTATGGAAAATGACCATTGGGGTCATTTTCTATACTTTGGGATCGCGATAGGCTATCTTCGATTAATCGACATGAGTGTACGATTAAGAGGAGATCCCCTTTTCTTTTTGGTTCGTGCGGCATGATTAAATAGGAGAATGATCCTCAATGTCATTTCTCTATCTTGTTTTTAGCACAGAAATCAACTCGCGCGACCTCCTATAGTTCAACTTTCTTCATAAATCGAGCTATGACGATTTAGCGCTACATTTCATCCTGATTCAATTCACAAATCAACTAACGAGTAACTTTACTTTCCGTCAAAATATACAATTGTTTTGTTTTCAGTCAAATATACCCTTGATTTAATTTCAGTCAATTATATCTTGATTTATATTATCTTGTTCATATACTTGTTAATATTATCTCGATTATACTATTGTGAATATTATCTTGATTATATTGTTATATACCTTGTCATATTATTCATAATTGTTCATATTCATATTCATTTTGATCATCTCCTATTCATATTCTATTCGAAAACACTTAACAATTATCGAAACGATAAAAGCCTAAATTGGTGGACTGTTGGTTATTTATCCTAGCAATGGACTATTGGACTTTGTCAAAAACCCTAGCTCAGAGTTTTGTCTGACTTTTGCTCAAGGCATAGTTTAGGGCACTTCACACACACACGACTTTCTCTTGGGTTACCTTACAACAAGACCTTTTATTTTGTGCAATCCCGTGTAACTTACATGTACCCCTCTCCTATTTCGATGTATGCTTTCGTATTGCTTTGGTCGTGGTTTTTCTTATAGGGGCCCCCTAAGGGACTAGCGTAGATTAAACTGTTTTCAAACTAATTCTTGATTCGTCATCGATCCATTTTCAACCACCCCATAAGTTGAGTGCTCGTACGCATTCGCCATCAACCTATCGCAGACTTTCATAATCCATCGTGGTTTCGATATTGGGAGCACCCTCAGGGACTAGTATCATTTCTCACAACTGAACCCTTGATTCGTTGTCAAGTCGGTTCCATTTTCAATCAAATCCTCGACTCGTCGAGCCATTTTCAACCTCATTTCCAACACGTCTTTGCACACAAATATAAGTCAAACCCTTGATCCAACGTCAAGTGGTATTTTTAACCAAGTTATAAGTCGAGTGCCTTTTGCCTCACAGTCCACCTCTTTTCGCAATGTATTATATTCAATCTTTTTATAAATGTTTTTCTTATCAAATAACAAAAGAAGAGGATTCTTGGAGTCTAGCATTCCTTAAATCTCCAAATGAATGGCTCTTGAGGCGCACGTTTTGGGTTGTCGTTCATTCACTCTTTCGTCTTAAAATACCTAATCTCTATTCAAATATTTTCGTAATCAAACCTACGAAAGAAGGATATTCTTGGAATCTAGCGTTCCTTTAATCTTCGAATGAGTAGCTCTCGAGGTACGCCCCTCGAGTTGCTGTTTATTCACACTTTCGAATTCAAAATGTTCAACTCTTTCTCGTCAATCCTATTTAATCAACTCCTGAAAGAAATGAGTTCTTGGAATCTCGCATTCCTTGAATTCTTGAGTGACAGGATCAAAGCATCATAGTCACTCAGTCTTTTGTCCCCAAACCCAACTTTATTTCAATTCAACCCTTCATCTTATCATGGTCGTCCCCACAAACTACGGATACTCTAATTCTTCATTCTCGTCTGAATGTAAGATACGTAGGCACAAGATTGCGATGATCTTGGTGAGCACACTTCCATCTTTCTCCGTTATTCCGTCACAATTCCCTTCATCTTTTGTTTCCCTTCTAACCTTTCCCATAGTCGAACTATGATGCTTTGATTTCTCATTCTCGTCCGAATGAGCATACGTAGGCACGAGGGCCCCAATCCTTGGTGAACACCCTATCCTATAACCACCCATTTCCTCTAGCATCATTATCCTTTTATCATACAATTTCGCATTTGCCATTGAGAAGAAAACAAGCAAGTTTTGATAACGCCCATCGCAAATCACCCTAAAAGGTTCCCGTTGAGTACAACGGACGTGAGGGGTGCTAATACCTTCCCCTCATGTAACCAACTCCCAAACCCGGAACATTGGTTGCAACGACCTTGTTTCTGTCCTTTCCTTTTAAAAGGTTTTTTTTTTCGATATTTTCCTTTCCCATTTATTCGGGATAAATAAAGTTCAGTGACGACTCTGTCGAACTGCATTTTCCGTGCTTTTAGCGCGAGGGTCGCGTTTCTTGATGTGAATTTTTCGAGGTGCGGCAGCTGGCGACTCTGCTGGGAGAGTTGAGCCTATCTTAGGCTTTTGTGAGAAGTGTTATCTTTGTTTGTTTATTTTCTTCTCGTTTACATATTTGTTCTCTTGTGGCTTTTATTTTTTCTTGTTATCTTTCTTTGCTTATTGGTTTTTGGGATGACATCATGGGTAAAGCTCTACGCCCGAGCTTTGGTAAAAGAAGAGGGAACACAAAGTTTAGAATTGGTAATCGAGTAGTGTTAGTCCCTAAGGACTTTCTCCTTGTATGCCTAACATGAAAGCTCCCCTAGAGGAGACCTATTCATAGATATGGTTGTAACACAGCTAGCCTGTTGCACGACTTGATTAATGAAAGGTCCTTGATTTTGGGAGCCCTTTTAGCACCAGTTATAATATTGGTGGTCGTGTAGTGTTAGTCTCCAAGGACTCGCTCCTTGTGTGCCTAACATGAGGACTCCGCTCAGGAGAGACCTTGACGTCATTGGCGTCGTAATACAACTAGCATGGTGTGTGACCCTGATATGATTAGTGTCTATGATCCTGGGAACTGTATCCATCAATGCAGAGACCACCCTGTGAGTGGGTTTATGGGTAAAGAATCTAGATCTTCCCATATTGGGTTTACCTGTAAGGTTTCTTTGATCAGAAACCGTGGTTATCTACCTATTACAGTTATCATCTTCAGAACCGTTTGAACTGTAATCTTGTAATCCTGGATCTTGTATCTTGCATTGCGTCATGCCATATCATCGCATTGCATATATTGTGTATCTTGCATTTTCATTCCTTCAACAGAATTTCATTTCTCCTTCCTTCCTCTCCGTCGCGGTGAAATTTGGATACCAAACTATTAATTAGTTTGAATCTTTATTCATTTGCAACCGGTCTTTGATTTGTTCAAAGGAAGGGATAAAGATCGAAATTCCCACAATGCAATGCAAATGCAAGGTTTAGAGAGTTTTAGGTTCGGGGGTTGGTTAAACTTAGGGAAGGTACTAGCATCCTAAGTTTCTGTAGTACTCTACAGGAACCTCTTGTTTTTATGTTGTTTATTGCTAAGTTATTTGCTTAAGGTTAAAGACCTAAGGGGTTTATTTCTAAGTATACTCGCCAAGACGTCGCATCTTGTGCCTACATATCCTGACGGGAATGGAATCAGAGTATCTGTAGTTCCCCTAAAGGGTTTGAGGAATTATTGACTGTGAGTCAAAGTTCCAAAGGGAAATAAGCGTTCATATGGAAACGCTTACTTGGAGTGCGAAGACTCCTATCTAAGTTAAAAGTTGAATTGAAAAGGATGAAGGTATGTCCACGACGGGACGCCTAAAAGGTGAGTACGGAGACTCGAATCCTAAGGCAAGGATAAACGGAGAATGTCCACGAAGGGATGCCTAAAAAGGTGAGTACGGGGACTCAAATCCTAAGGCTAGGGTGAGGGTAAAGGTATTGACACGGGGGTCAAATAGTGAACCTTTCCTTCAGAAGGGAAATAACGGTAAACTAAAGCGGAATAATGTAAAAAGATACGTGGATTGCAATATGGAGAGGATTATAGATTGAGTTGGAGTCGGACCATGCTAGATGAGAATTAAGAAAAAAAGTGATTAAGTGGGACTAGGTGAAATTGTTTTTATTTTGAGAAATTAGAAATAAAATGTTTTAATTATTTTTTTTGAGAAAAATTATTATTAAGTGAAAAATAATGAGCAAGGTTAGGATTAATTATGTTTATGATTTTTGTGAGATTTTATGAAGAAAAATATTAGAATTTGGCTTAAGTGAAAAGAGTACTAGACTAATTGCCTTTTAAATTATTCATTTTTTTGATTTTGAGACTATTAAAAAAGGTATTAACCTAAGCCCTAATCTATATTTTTTTTATTTTATAATTTGTTGTGAGTTATGTAATTAAAGAAAAGTTGGAAAATTAGAGTGGAATTAAGTGAAAGGAGCTAGACTAATTTATTTTTAATTTGAAAAAAGTTATTTTTTGTGATTTTTTTAAGAAAATAAATTTTAGTTTTAAGAGAAAGACTAACCTAATTCTATGATCCTAAAGATTAAGATCAATGGGGAGATTATGATAATATTATCGTGCAATGAAATACCTTAACGATTACGGTCAATGGCGATCATGAATGATCAACTTACAAGGTATGAAAACGACTTGATTAAATCAAGAATTAGTTTTAAAGCAATTTAAGTATGAACAAGAATAAAATATATACACAATATTAACATCATACATCAAATAACTCAAAATAAGTTGAAACGAAAAGTGCACGAATTAAAATCATGACGCAAGTATGCAATTCCAAGTCGCATATACGAAGACGTGCAGAGACTATTACAAGAAATTAGATTTAATAATAACGATAACGACGTTGAATTATTAAAAAAAAAATACGAATTAAAATAGCAAATTGCTACCGCATTAGCGGTCATCGCAAGCCAGATCAAGAAACTGAGATAATAAAATTAGATAAAATCATAATTTGTGAATCAAAACGCGAATAGGTAAGCGCAAAAAAATGGATTATTGCTTTGCTAAACCATCAGACGCGTATAAAATTGAAACACAACAATAGATCCGCACATAAACCAATAAAAAAACATCACTATATTGCTACACTTAATGTGATCATCGCAAGAGGGACCAAAAATTGTGCAGATCCAAATTTATAAAAAAAACGTAAAGCAAAAGAAATTTTAAAATGTTTTAAAATAATAATGTTGCTAATGCAAAAATGCGATCATCGCAACCGGGTCAAACTAACGTAAATGTCACGCACCATGCACATAAATATACAAATAGCGTATCGACATAATTCGATTCAAACAATATAATTAAAACCAAAATAACATAGTGATTATATATATATATATATATATATATATATATATATATATATATATATATATATATATATATATATATATATATATATATATATATATATATATATATATATATATATATATATATATATATATATATATATATATATATATATATATATATATATATATATATATATATATATATATATATATATATATATATATATATATATATAAAAGAAAACAAACAGTATATATAACTATAAAAATAAAAGTGACGTAGGTATATATGTATATAAGAACACCATGTTGCCGGCGTACATATATATAAAACACTAACAATATACTAATTATATTGATAAAAGCACCAAGTTGTCAGTGTGGTCATAAAACAAATTCGCATCGCAGCTGTGGCAATCTCATATGTTAGAAATTTTAAAAAGAAAAATTTAGAGAAAAAAACTTGATGCTAAATGCAAGCCCCATGCTAAACATATATATTAAAACTTACTGTAGGAAAACTATATAAATCACCGGCAGTTACTTGTTGTTAATCTCCGCTTTCTCCTCTTTTTTTCCAACAATGTGACATAGATATATATAGGGGTCAAATTAGGGTTACTGTTAATTGTCAATAATATCCCTAAAGTCCATTTTAAAGCCCAAATCAAATAATTAGTTAAAATTAAATAAAATTTAAATAGTTTAAAATAAACTTAAAATTCTATTTATTTATACAAAATCTTTTCTAATATTTTATTTTTATGACTTTTTGGATATTTTTATGAATAATTTAGAAAAAAGTGAAAAAAATAATATTTTAAAAAATGATTTAATTAAAATACGAAAATAATAATTAAATAATAATAAAAAACTATTTTTGTTATTTTTTAATGAAGAAATAGAAAAAATAAGAGTAAAAATAATAAAAAAACAAAAAGTGACAAAGGTGAGATTCGAACTCTCAACCTCTTACACTCACAACTTCTTACACATGCCATATTGCCAATTGTGCCATTTTATTCATTTGAAATAATGTGGCACTAGAAATCATGTAAAGGTAGGACAAATTTGGGATATTACTTGAACAATAGTGGTTTCAATAGCAAGGAGGTGGGATCTTAAGGTCAAAAATTAGGGTGCAACAGATGCCCCTATTTAAGTTACTTCTATCCGGAGATATGGAGATTGAAATCTTCGTCTCGACGAGATAGGAGGGACTTAAATACAAACATTGCACGAATTTTTGGCCATAAGAAGCCACCGAATGCAAATGATATGCAATGTGTTGCACCCTAAAATTTGCTCAACCTTATTCACTTGGTTTATGTTTCAATATCATTAGCATTTGCATATAGAGTCATGTACATAGCCTAACCATCTGCATAGCATAAGCATAGCAAGTCATCCAGCAGGGGCCAATCATTATTCTCATCTCTAGAGGCCTATCCAGAGGTTATTATCCTAATTCAATCTCATTCAAGTCATCAGAAAAGAATTTGAAAGCAGGGAGTTCAGTGGATCAAGCATTGAGTATATCTCCTAACTGAGGGTGTCTGAGGATCAACAAGGGAATTATGGGCTGTGAATTGAGAGCATGGGGAGTATCTAGACATCTTGGAGGACTTAGAAAGTCATTTGGAGAAGAAAACAAGTTGTTGATGTGATCACAAGAGTTGCAGTTGAAGACAGTCAACTAGGGTTTCATCTGGGTCAACCCTGGGTCAACCCTAGGTCAAAGGATTGTTGGAGAGGCATTAAGGGCTATTGAAGAGATGTGGGGTTCATCATTTGACATGGAGAATAAGGATATGTTGTTGTGCTAAGAATAATTCAAGAGAAATCAAGGAGAAGAGGAGTTTCTAAATTAGGGTTTCCATGTAAAATCCCCTAGTTTAGGTCAAAATATCCAAGCAAGATAAGTCAAAATGCAAGCTTCAAATGGATTCTTGGACAACATGAAACTTTTAGAGGATCTCAATACCTTTAATTTGAGTGGTGGAAGACATCAAGGAGATTTATAGAACTCAAGTTGTGGTCCTTGCAAGTTACAGGTCATCTGAGGTATCTGAAATTTTGTCTGTGAAAGTGACTTGACTTCCAAGCAATTTTTACCCCTCAAGGAGATTTCAAATGGATTTCTGGTCAACATAATAATTGTTCCTTATTGTCTTAGCTTTCTATAATGGTATAGTATTCCTTCATATGATTTGGGGAACTCTACTTATGCTCTTGGCAAGCAAAGGGTATTTTGGTCATTTGTGAATTACATGTCATTTTAACCTATGCCCAAAACTCACACAAGGAAGCTTCAAATGGAAAAACTTACAACATCAAACTTGCTCCAAATGACATTTTGAGTCTAGAAAGGTGACCATGAGAGATTGGAAAGATTCATAGCACAAGGTTTCAAAATTGTTGAATTTAATGAATAAAAATGGCCTTAAAAATGAGATTTTTCATATCTTGGCCAAATGAAGCAAAATTATAGGTCATTTTGAATGGAAAGGGCATTTTAAAGACATTGGATAAAGTAGAATTTTGAGTTTAGTTCATGTTTTAAGAGTTATCCATGGTTGCTTACAATGAAAGAAACATAAACCAATTTCAAAGGAAAAAATGCAAGGGAAACTTCTCCAAGTTTCTAGGAGGTTCTAACCTCATCTATATATTCATGCAAGTTGGTTCATGCAAGGGTGGTGACTTCATCTGCTCAAAATCCCAAGTTTTCCACACTTTTCCATTCTTGCATAAGCTTCACAAACTACCTCAATTTCTCACCAATCCTCCTCATTCTTGATCTGAACTTCATCACCATCATCCATAGGTTGTAATTCACATATTCATTTGGCTGAATCAATCAAGGATAGTTCTATACAAAGTTCATCATTCAAGGTTCAAGAAATTGGAATTGCAAGATTCAAGGGGTTTGCACCAAGGGTATTGCATACAGAATTCATTATCAAGGTTGCTGATCACTTTCCATTCATCACAAGCATCTGATCCAAAGAATTGCACACCTGTTTCCACCAATTGCACCAGGTTTGTTTTCTGCTCGAATGGCTTGATTTAGTTAGAATCTTAGGGTTTTGATGGTGTAGAATGGTTAAGGTAGGGTAGAGGACTGTTTTGGATGATTTTGGAGGAGTTTCATGGAGTTTCAACATGAGGTACCAAAACTGTTGAGACTTATAATTGCTAGGATAAGGCACGAAAATGTGATTGGATTAGCATGTTGTGATCAGGATGAGTTGTAGATTAGTTTAGGATGAATTTTGTGGAGAATTGGAATGGTTGAGGACAGGTGATAATGGTGGATTCTATCTGGTATCACTATCGGGCTTGCTCCTTGAATAAGTTTCAGAATGAGATAGCATCATGGCTGTGTAGAGGGAGAGTTTTAGAGCATTTTTGGTTTTTGAATCTCATGATTTCATGGAGGTATGAGATAGAACAGAGGGATGGAAGTATCGTGCATGAGAAGGGTTTCTGAAACCCTAAATGGCTGGAGGTTGAAGAAGGGTCAGGAGCCACATGATTGCAGTCTGACCTTTGACTTGGAGACCCAATCCAACGGACACGATCAAATTTCAGAATGGAGGGAGTTTTTAAAAACTGAAACGCACCGTTTCATTTAGTGGAATGAAATGGGCTCAGACAGCTATTCGCACCCCCCAATTTGATGGGCCCAACGCGCTGAACTTGATTTTCTTGCTTTTCTCACCCCCTCCCTTTATTTCTTTCTATTTTCTCTTTTTAATTTCTTTTTATTTTCATTCATTTTTAAAAATTCATAATAAATCAGAAATTGCATATTTTCAATTCATTCTTTTTTTAACATTTTCTTTAAAAAGTCAAGAAAATTATAAAAAATAAAAATTGAATTTTATTTTTTATTTGATATTTTTCCCATATTTTCCAAATAAATAGCATTTTAATGAGTTTCATTTCATACATGATTTTGTTATTTTTTGTTCTATTAGATGCTTCAATATTTTTCACCCATTCTTTTTAGGTTGTTTAGTTTAGACATTAAACTTGTAGATACAATTTAGTTCCCATTTTTAGAAATTAATTTTAGGTGTTTAGCTTAGGTGTGAACAACATGAACAAACTAGGGTTTTAGGTGATGACTTAGGAGGATTAATTCACTTCCCTTAGGACTTAGAGGTTGAATAGGTTAGCTATGGGACTATAGGGGCTATGGGTAGTTATTAGATCCCCTTAGAAAAAGTCAGGATTCCCCTACTGCTATTAATGTACTGTATATATCTGATTGACTGGTGTGGTGTGCCCTCTGGGGATTGTTGCTTGTCTGTGTGGGTATTGGGATTGTCTGGGGATTTGGGAGAGCTGAAGACTTGAGAAGATGAAGCCATTGGAGATTCAGATGTTGAAGTCCAACTTCCAGAGTTGAAGAGGAGATTCTTGCTAGCGGATGCTGAGGAGACTAGGGTTTAGGAGCTAGGCAGAACTCTAGATTAGAAAGCTTGTTTATCAAACATGGATTGCCTTGTCTGCATCCATTCTTCTCTGTGATACAGAGTCTCTCTAAGACATTCACCCCTTTCCTTTGGAAGGCTTGGTGATAGTGTCTAAGAGATAGAACTCTTGAGAGAAAATGTCTTTTGTGTTAGAGGCAGTCTGTTCACCACCTTTGGTAGACAACTGATTGCTTAACACCCAATTCACTCTTGTGACTGATCCCTCATCCTGGAGGTTTGAACTTGAAGAAAAGCCATTGCAGATAGAAGACTGATGATCAAAGCCCTTGCCTGAAGGTCATGGAGATGGAGATTGAGGCTGGCTGAAGCTTGTAGCTGATTGGAGATGACTTGAAGAACTGATGTGGTGTAGAGCTGCTGTTTTTTTTTCTGCTGTATTTCATTTCTGATGTATTGATTGGTTTTCTGGACTGTATTGTTTGCTGTTTACCCTGTTGGGTTGAAAGTGAAGTCTGTTCACTTTTGCCTATTGTTTTTCAGGTTCGAGGTTGAGTGGGACTCCCTTGCCTCGCTTGTATTGCTGCATTCATGCATTTTATTGCTTTACTGAATATATCTGCTATTGTTTCTGTTTCTGTCTATTCCCTTAGGATCTCTGTTTCTCTCTGCGCAAGAGAGGAGCATGATAGACACTAGGCCTTAACCCCTGCATGATAACATTAGGTTAGTTTGATTCCCTTCGCAACTGTAGGTTAGAATTCTGTCTCTTCTTCCTCAAAACAAACAGAAAAACACCATAAAGATTTCAAACACAATAAAAGACACTTCTTCCGTAAAAGAATGTGAACTCATCAAAGCGTCATTTTTGTCCGCTTGGACTGCTAATCAGAAAAACCTTTTTCAGAAGGAATAAAAACAATCAAGACAAGCTTGTGTCTTCCGTGGCCCGAACTACGTTTGCTTTGATCTTCCATGCTGTGTGGAAGTACGTAGGCATAGGATGCGACATCCTAGCGAGCAACCTTCCCCTCCTTTCCCGTAGGTAGGCGAACTACGTTGACTCTGATTTCTCGTTCCAGACGGGAATACGTAGGCATAAAGTGCGATACTTTGTCGAGTCATTTTTATTTTCATTTTATTTTCTTTTTAACCCTTGACCTATAGTTTAGATAGAATAACAATCCATACCCGAAAACAAGCGTGGATCCCGTCGAGTACGACGGACGTGAGGGGTGCTAATACCTTCCCCTTGCGTAACCGACTCCCGAACCCATGTTTTGGTTGCAATGACCATACCTTTTCCCGTGTTGTGCGAGGTTTACTCTGAGCGTTTCCTTTCCCTCCCGTGGGATAAATAACGCACGGTGGCGACTCTTCTGTTCAGTCGGCGCCGATTTTCGCAGTAGCGACAGCTGGCGACTCTGCTGGGGATTCAACGTCCCCTGGCTGCTAAGGACTGCGATAGTTCTTATGCATTTGCGATCCAACGTCCCTTTGAGCGAGTCAGTCCTAGCGCTTGTTTTCCCGTCGAGGATTTTGTATGGAGTTATTTTATATTTCTAACCTTGTATTTTCAGCTTTATATATTGATTATTGTTGCTGTATCTGGGGTGTGACGGGTGTTCTGATATTGAGAGATAAGCCGGACCTGGGCTTGAGTGCACCTAGAATTAAAGTAGAAATTAGTGGGCGCCCGCTTGCTTTGCTTGCTTTGGTGTCCCATGAAATCTACACTCAGACGAGGTTCCTCTGGTTGGCCTCCTGCCCCTTCCTTTGGTTGGCGTGGGTTGCTGGTTAGTTGGATTGTCGACTCTGGGGACCGATCATTTGGAAGTTGGCTAAGTGAGGCCTCTTCAGGGATTGATGATGCCACTCCTTCTGGGAATCGTATCATCAACCCTGAAAGTCTGTGACGCCGACGACCGCATAGGATGCCGTACCTTGTGCCAGTTATAGGGCCACCCACCCGTGAGGGGATTCAGGGTTATGCAGGTAACTAGACCTTCAGACCACCGGTTTGTTTCTTGATCAGGATCCTGGATATTTATGGAGGGTTCTAAGGTCTGTCAGAGACCAGGTGGAGATGTGTTCTAAGGTTTGTCAGAGACCAGTGGGTGTGTTCCTAGGTCTGTCAGAGACTATTTGGAGATGTGTTCTGAGGTCTGTCAGAGACCAGTGGGAGATATGATTTGAGGCCTGCCAGAGACCATTCAGGTTATGATTATGGGGTCTATCAGAGACCAGTATTGGAGCTTTGTTTTAGGTCTACCTGAGACCAGGGTCTGAGGACTTCTAGAGAATCTATCTGAGACTTCTTGATATGGTCCAGGCTATTCAGCTACAGCTTTGGTCCCTGTTGCATGTTGCTTGCATTGCATTACCGCATATCCATTACCATTTGCATTTCACTAACGTGTGTCTGTGTTGCAGGTGCATTTGCATTTCCCTAGTTCTAGTGCCCAGACTTCTGAGTGTTTGATCATGACTAGCTTAAGGAGAACAGTTGCTTACAAATTGCCTACTCCTGACATTGTTCCTTTACTTGGGTTGATCTCTCTGGCTGATGAGAATGTCCGTAGGAGCTTCAGAATGAGCTATGGAAGACTATTGAGATTGGTGTGTAAACCTACAGAGGTAGAGTTAGATGGGCTGTATGCTTTGATGCAATTCTACGACCCTGCTCTGAGGTGCTTCACGTTCTCTGACTTTATTATGGGACCAACCCTCGAGGAATACGCTGAGTATGTTGAGCTGCCCGTGCAGAACCAGGTTCCATTCATCCATTCTGGCGCCAAGCCCAAGCCGGAGGACTTGGCAAAAGCTTTGCATATTGATACTTCTGAACTATTGACTACTGTTTCCCGTGGAGTTCCAGGCTTCTCACTCCAGTTCTTAGTTGGTAAAGCCCAGGAGTATGCCAAGAGCGGGTGCTGGGTTGCTTTCAATGCTGTGTTGGCCTTGTGCATTTATGGCATAGTCTTGTTTCCCAATATACCGGATTTTGTGGACTTCGATGGTTTCTACTTGTTTGCCGCTGGTAATCCTGTACCTACCTTACTCGGAGATCTCTACCACTCACTGCATTACAAGAATGAGAAGGGAAGAGGGAAGAATGTTCATCTTTGTGTACCATTGCTGAGTATGTGGCTTGAGAGCCACCTTCCTAAGAGAAGATCTGTTGCAGAGACTACAGTCCCAGTTGGTTGGCCAGAGCGCCTGATGAGGTTATCGTCGGAAGATATGGAGTGGTTTGATCGAGACCTGTTGGGATCCGAGCTCATCTTCAGTTGTTCTGGGTACCCTAATGTGCCGCTGATAGGAAGAAAAGGGTGTATCAATTACAACCCTTCTCTATTCATTCGCCAGTTCGGATATGCACTAAAGAATCCACCTCAGGAGGAAGAAGTATAGGAATCTCTGTACTTCACAGGTGATTTGAAGGGAGAATTGCTAGCTGAGTTGCAACATGCCTGGACACGTATTAACCGCAAGGGGAAGCCACTGTTAGGTAAGAACGATTGCCAGGCATATGCACCTTACAGGGTTTGGATCCAGGAAAGAGCAAGTCAGTTATTAATGCCATTTCCAGCTGCACCCGTCATTGTTCCTATTCCGGCAGAAGAGCCAACTACTGTTTCTAGGGAAGCCTACGAGCAAGTTGTGAGAGAGAAGGAAACCTTGATGAAGATCAACGAAGGGTTAGAGAAGGAGCTAGCTCAGGTACGCAGTGAGAAAAACAAGGCCGTATATGCTTTCCAACAACAAATCGAGCTGTTAAACAGGTTAGGGGCTGAGTTGACTGAGGAAAAGAAAAAGCGCGAACGTCTGGGGCAAGAGTTCAGAAGTTCCCATGACATGCTTGAATCCAAGAAGAAGGCGCTTGACATCGCTCACCGAGAGATCTCTTCTTGCAATAAGACTTGGAATGCTACGCTCACCAACAACAAGAAGAGGGAGGATAAGTTGAAGCAGCAAATCTCCGACCTCGAAGAGAAGTTGAAGTCTAGCATCAAGAAGTGTGAGGAAGAAGTGATGACCCGGTATAGTGTCCAGAATGCACTGAACAAGGCAATCAAATGCAGAGATGAAGCTGTGTCTCAAAAGCGAAAATTAGAAGATTGCTTCGGAGAAGCGACATGGGAAGAAACTGCTGAAGACGTGCGCCGTGTTCTTAAGAAGAGAAACCAACTTGTTGAAGGGCTGCTTGATCGACCAAGTCATCCAGAGACCAAGAAGTTGATAGAAGAGTACCAGACTTTTGGGAGGATTTGATCATTTCATGTAGTAACTTGTATGCTTTATTTGCATAGTGCTGATCATCACCAGGATTGTTGGTTGAGGTCATGCCTTCTTGCTGTACTCTTAGCGACATTGTATTCTGATTTTCTCAGCAATATATGAGGCTTTCTATGATTCAGCTCCGATATTCCTATTGTCAGCACTGTCACTGCACTGGCACCTTCACACTAGAACTGGGGGAATGAACTTCCCTAATGCACAGACACATTGCATTGCATTCATATTCATATTGCATTACAGGTAATCTTTGAATAGTGTCTTATTTCCTGCTCTGTACCAGGTACTTTCCAGGATTGCAGATCAACACCCGCACCGCTATTCTACCCGCACCAACTGTCGAAGAATCATGGATCAAATGCAGAACGAGATGCAAGATGTGCGCGAGAAGCTCGCTCTCTTCATGCAGACCATGGAAGCTATTGCAAAGGGTCAGGAAAATCTGCAAACCATGGTCCAACCTCTGTTGGCCCGAAATGCTGGTCACGGTAATGAGGATCATCAGTCCGTACGGGTCGATACTGTTCATGGAGACGGCACTCCCACGCCAGTGGCTCCACCTGTAGTCAATATACCTGCTGCTAATGTCAACAACGCTACCGCTGCTGTGAATGGTAACGTCGGAGTTGGGAATGAGACTGCTGTCCATAACGTTGGGCTGGGTGACGTCAACTTGGGAGATAATATGGGAGGCAACGGCTTTGTCAATGCTGGATTCGGGTTCAATGATCAGGGATTCGATAATGCTGGGAAATATGGTTTCAACGCTCAAGGCTTTGGGCAGGATGGTTATGGTGTGACCAATCAGGGTTACGGAGGTTTCGGAAATCGAAACGGCACGGGGTTTATGGCTTTTGGGCCTGCTGGAGGTGTTCAAGGGTACGGTAACAGAGGACGAGGCCCGGGGATGAATCAGATCAGAGCTGGACGTAATAATGGACATGATGGGTATGGGGCTGGAAATGGTATGTGGCAAGAAGATCAGCAGGAGGACGCTTTCTCCGGAGGAGGTTTCGAAGGGCCGATGGATGACTCCCAGAAGATCAGAATGCTGGAAGAGCAGATGAGGGGAGTCCTGAACCAAAGTGTTGTGGGTTTGGACATGGCAACAATGGGTTTGGTACTTGGCTTGAGGGTGCCAATCAAATTCAAAGCCCCTGCGTTTGATAAGTATAAAGGGGACACATGTCCGAAAGTGCATGTGCGAGCTTATTACAGAAAGATGTCTGCATACTCAACTGATGAAAGAATGCTAATGCATTTCTTTCAAGATAGTCTGTCAGGCCCTTCCCTAGAATGGTATATGGGGTTGGAGCCAGCCAATATCAAGACATGGAAGCAATTAGCATAGGCATTCGTAGCTCACTACAAATATAACAGCGACTTGGCGCCCAATCGGGTCCAATTGGCCGGGCTGTCTCAGAAGAAGGGGGAGAGCTTTAAAGAGTACGCGCAAAGGTGGCGCGATATGGCTGCCAGGGTCCGTCCTCCTGTGGAAGATAAGGAAATGAATGACATGTTCGTTGGCACATTCACAGGCTTGTTTCATGACATGCTGTTTCATACGTCTCTGGCTAGTTTTTCAGACCTAATTCTGATGGGAGAAAAGATTGAGCGTAACATTAAGCAAGGAAAATTCCAGGTTGAGGAATCGACTGCATCTGGCAGTAATAGGAAAGCTTTTGGTGGGCGCCGTCAGGGCGAGGCAAGCGCAGTGTTTGGAGGCCGAGGCCGAGGCCAAGGCAGGGGACGAAACCAATATCATCAGCCGCAGCAGGTGGCGAGTGTTACTATTCCATATCAGCAACAACCACTTCAGCAACAACAACCGTCTCAGCAGCAGCCAATGCAGCAGCAGCAGCCTCAGCAGGGGGCACAGCAGGCTCAGCGAAGATTCCAGGGTGGCAAACCGAGAAGAGTGTTTGAGAAGCCTCCCTCAACCTATGCAGATTTGTTGCAGACATTGTTGGGATTGAACCTGGTAGAGAAAAGAACTCTGGCACCGATAACGGGAGCTCCCCCGTTTGGATACGATGCAAGTAGGCACTGTGAGTTTCATTCTGGGGCTCCAGGCCACGATATAGAGGGTTGCCATGCTTTTAAGCATGTTGTGCAGGACCTTTTGGACAATAAGACTATCAATTTCGGAACGGCGGGTCCGAATATAGTGCAGAAACCCATGCCTAATCATGGGGAAAACGCCATTCTGACTGAGGAAGGGTTGAATCTGATTACGAATGTCGAAGATTTAAAGACGCCGTTGAGCGAGATAAAAAGCAGACTGTCGCAAGGGGGTGTTTACCCGGGATGTGACGAGTACTGCTTAGAATGTTGGACCCTAGCTGGGGGGTGTGATGATTTGAAGAAGGGCATTCAGGCTTTAATTGATGAAGGCATATTGCAGTTTGACCAAGCAGCAACTGAAAAGCCGGCAGGGGCAGTAGCAGATGATCAGAATGATGTGGCCACTGTAACGATTCCTCGGAAAACAATCACTATTGCAGCACCAGCTCAGCGACCACCGATCACCATAACTAAGGTCGGGCCGATCCCGTACGAGAACACGAAAGCAGTCCCATGGTCATATGGGTTGGAGGTATATTGTGACGGGATAAAGATTGATGTTAATACGCAGCCAGCCGAGACTGTGGATAATGTTGTTGGTTTAGGAGGTATGACAAGGAGTGGTAGGATCTTTATATCACCTGAAGTGGAGGCCGAAAGATTAGCAAAAGGAAAAGGGAAAGTGGTTGAGAACGTTCCGGCACAAGCAAGCGAAAAAGAATCGGCGTCGAAAGATGTAGAAGAGTTCATGCGCTTGATTCGAAAAAGTGATTATAAGATTGTGGAGCATCTGCAGCAGACGCCATCCAAAATATCTATCCTGTCATTGTTGTTGTGTTCGGAAGCTCACAGAAATGCTTTGCTGAAAGTCCTGGATACTTCTTTTGTACCCCAAGACGTCTCCGTGAATCAACTGGAAGGAGTGTTGGCACATGTGAATGCAGACCACAGCTTGGGCTTTACCGACTTTGATTTGACCCCGAAAGGGAGAGATCATAATATGGCGCTGCACGTATCTGTTGAGTGTAGAGGATCAGTAATGTCGCATGTATTGGTCGACACCGGATCGTCTCTGAATGTGATGCCTAAGAAGGCAATGATGAAGCTGGATGTTAGAGGAATCTTGTGCACGCCCAGCGACTTGGTAGTCAGAGCGTTTGACGGCACGCGGAGAACAGTCTTTGGATCGATCACATTGCCTCTACAGGTGGGGACGGAGGTGTTTGCAACTGAGTTTTACATCATGGATATACAGCCTGCGTACAACTGCTTGTTTGGAAGACCCTGGATTCATGGGGCGGGGGCAGTCACGTCTACCCTACATCAGAAGTTGAAATATATGGTCGGAGACAGCGTAGTCACTGTATGCGGAGAAGAGGACATCCTGGTCAGCCATCTATCGTCATTTAAATATGTGGAGGTCGACGGAGAGATCCACGAAACACCCTGCCAGGCATTTGAAGGGTTGCGCATCAAGGACAAAGGTCCTGGGCCGAGCAAAGTACCAGAGATAGCCGTCTCATCGTATAAAGAAGCTCAAGCTCTAGTGGAAGCAGGAGAAGCAAAGGGCTGGGGCAAGGTGCTGGACATTCCTGTGAAGATGGACCGGTTCGGGCTAGGATACCAACCGTCGTCGTCAACTCCTGCCGTGGGGGCGCCCCGTTTCAGAGCACCAATCACCATCTCTGCCAGTGGAGTGTGTCATGAGACCGTCAATGCTGCTTCGGAGTCTGATGAAGGAGACAGCGACTGTGATATGGATGCCTGGATTCAGCCAAGCACGCCAGGACAAGGACTGTGCAACTGGTCTATTCAGGAGCTTGTTCCTGTGACTCTTAAACAATAATGCTTTGCTTTATTAATTGTTGAATAATCTGATGTCTTGCCCGGGGCATCAGGATTTGCTTAGGGCTGTGTTGTTATGAACATTGCGTGTTAATCATTAAATAAATGGCGTTTTTTCATGTGCAAATACTGTAATCTCTGTCTTTCGTGTTTTGTATTTTGCAATAAAATGGCAACGTAGTTATTCGCTTTATACGCATTTTGAAGCACTTGACCATTCCTTTCGCAGGATAACATTTTCAGATGACATCCTTGAACCACCTATGACTCGTCCCGACTTTGAACACCCGGTATTCCAGGCCGAAGAAGAGGTTGTCGAAGGTAGCGACGTTCCTGAAGAACTGTCTTGGTTGGTGAAGCAAGAGGAAAGAGCCATTCTGCCTCACGACGAGGTCATCGAAATTATCAACTTGGGGTCGGAAGGGGTTGAGAAGAATATTCGTATCGGAGCCGCGCTGCAGGGTGATATCAAGCGAAGATTGGTTGAAATGCTTCGAGAGTATAACGATGTATTCGCTTGGTCGTATGAAGATATGCCAGGGCTCGATACAGATATGGTTGTGCATCGCCTGCCACTGAAAGAAGATTGCCCGCCGGTCAAACAAAAGCTTCGCAGAACTCGACCAGATATGGTAGTGAAGATCAAAGAGGAAGTCCAAAAACAGTGGGACGCTGGTTTCCTGGCTGTGACAAAGTATCCCTCATGGGTTGCTAACATCGTACCAGTGCCAAAGAAAGATGGCAAGGTTCGAATGTGCGTGGATTATAGAGATTTGTATAGAGCAAGCCCAAAAGACGATTTTCCACTTCCTCACATTGACGTGTTAGTTGACAATACTGCTCAATACTCCGTATTCTCCTTCATGGATGGCTTTTCAGGCTATAATCAGATTAAAATGGCGCCAGAGGATATGGAGAAAACCACTTTCATAACGCCTTGGGGAACATTTTGCTATAAAGTGATGCCCTTTGGTTTGAAGAATGCTGGGGCAACATATCAGCGTGCAATGACGACTCTTTTCCATGATATGATGCATAAAGAGATCGAAGTTTATGTGGACGATATGATTGCCAAATCCCAGACGGAGGAAGAGCATCTGGTGAATCTGCTGAAGTTATTTAAAAGACTTAGGAAGTTCAGGCTGAGGCTGAACCCTAATAAATGCACCTTCGGGGTGAGATCGGGTAAGCTGCTGGGGTTTATCGTAAGCGAAAGAGGAATAGAGGTCGATCCTGCTAAAATAAAAGCGATTCAAGAAATGCCGACGCCTAAAACAGAGAAAGAAGTGCGCGGGTTTTTAGGGAGGTTGAACTACATTGCTCGGTTCATATCTCACCTAACTGCCACATGTGAACCGTTATTCAAGTTGCTAAAGAAAGATCAAGCTGTAACGTGGAACGAAAACTGTCAAAAGGCGTTCGATAAAATAAAGCAGTATTTGCAGGAGCCTCCTATTTTGATACCCCCGGTGGCAGGTAGACCATTGATCATGTATTTGACGGTTCTTGAGGGAAGCATGGGTTGTGTTCTCGGTCAGCACGACGAGACAGGGAGGAAAGAGCATGCAATCTATTACTTGAGTAAGAAATTTACAGACTGTGAATCCCGGTACTCAATGCTGGAGAAAACTTGTTGCGCACTAGCTTGGGCCGCCAAGCGTTTGAGGCAATACATGCTGAATCATACAACCATGCTCATCTCGAAGATGGATCCTATCAAATATGTATTTGAAAAGCAGGCGTTGTCAGGAAGAATTGCCCGTTGGCAAATGGTCTTGACTGAATATGACATTCAATACGTCTCGCAGAAGGCTATAAAGGGGAGTGTGCTGTCTGAGTATCTGGCAGAGCAGCCTATTGAAGAGTACCAATCAATGAGGTTTGATTTTCCTGACGAGGATATCATGTACCTAAATATGAAAGATTGTGAAGAGTCGTTGCCAGACGAAGGACCAGAGTTGGGTTCCAAATGGAAGATGATATTTGACGGAGCTGTGAATGCTTACGGTAGCGGAATAGGGGCAATCATCACCACGCCACACGGGTCGCATATCCCGTTTACTGCCCGATTGACCTTCGCCGTTACTAATAATGAGGCCGAATACGAAGCTTGTATAATGGGGCTTGAAGAAGCCATTGATTTGCGAATCAAAAATCTGGATGTATACGGAGACTCAGCTCTGGTGGTGAATCAGATCAAAGGGGAATGGGAGACACGTCAGCCCAATTTGATACATTACATGAATTATGCAAGGAGATTGTTGCCTTTCTTCGACAAGGTTGAATTGCATCACGTACCGCGGGCAGAGAATCAAATGGCTGACGCCCTCGCCACTTTGTCTTCCATGTACAAAGTCAACTTCTGGAACGAGGCTCCCCGAATCGTTATCTCTCGGCTTGACAGACCAGCTTATGTATTTGCTATTGATGAAGCATCTGATGACAAACCATGGTATTTCGATATCCTTAATTTCCTGAAGAATAAAGAGTATCCGGTTGGGGCATCCAGTCAAGATCAGAAGACTCTCAGGAGATTAGCAGGCAATTTCTATTTGAACCCGGATGGCGTCTTATACAGGAGGAACCATGATTTGGTGCTGTTAAGGTGTGTAGATGAAAAAGAGGCGAAGCTACTCATGGAGGAAATACACGAGGGTACCTTTGGCACGCATGCTGGTGGACATGCTATGACAAGAAAGCTGCTGCGGGCAGGCTACTTTTGGCTGACCATGGAAACCGATTGTTTCAAGTTTGCGAGGAAATGCCACAAGTGCCAAATCTATGCTGATAAAATCCATGTGCCTCCAAGTCCTCTGAATGTGATGTCATCGCCATGGCGATTCTCGATGTAGGGAATCGATATGATTGGAAAGATCGAGCCGACAGCCTCTAACGGGCATCGGTTCATCCTAGTAGCAATCGATTATTTCACCAAGTGGGTGGAAGCGGCGTCCTACGCAAATGTAACGAAGCAAGTGGTGGCCAGATTCATCAAGAGAGATATCATTTGCCGATATGGGATCCCCGAGCGGATAATCACGGACAACGGTTCAAACCTGAACAACAAAATGATGAAGGAGCTCTGTCAGAATTTCAAGATCGAACATCACAACTCCTCCCCTTACCGACCCAAGATGAATGGCGTTGTTGAAGCGGCCAATAAGAATATCAAGAAGATCGTTCAGAAAATGGTGGTGACCTATAAGGATTGGCACGAGATGCTACCTTTCGCTTTGCACGGTTATCGTACGACGGTACGCACATCAACCGGGGCAACCCCGTTCTCATTAGTGTATGGAATGGAAGCGGTATTACCATTGGAAGTTGAGATCCCTTCTCTGAGGATATTGCGAGACGTTCAGCTAGATGAGACAGAATGGATAAAAGACAGGTTGAACCAATTGAGTTTGATGGACGAGAAGAGGCTAGCTTCTCTAGCATATGGTCGTTTATACCAGAGCCGAATGAAGAAAGCATACGACAAGAAAATACATCCGCGAAGCTTTCAGACGGGCGACCTGGTGCTGAAAAGGATTCTCCCGCCGCAAGCAGATCACAGGGGCAAGTGGACCCCTAACTACGAAGGGCCCTACGTTGTCAGGAAAGTCTTTTCAGGAGGAGCGTTGTTGTTGTCCACTATGGACGGTGAAGACTTCACGTCGCCTGTGAATTCGGACGTAGTTAAAAAATACTTTGCTTAAAATAGACCCGCTGGACAAGAAAAAGAGAGTCCAGGCAAAAATGGGGCATCCTGGCGAACCAAAAACAGAATGAAAGGTTCGGGCAAAAGTTAGGGATAAAATTGAAAAATGTACACCCGCGAAGTTGAAAACCTACACTGGGCGGCTTCGGCAAAAAAGGGTATCCCGGTGAACTGAAAACCCGTAAAGGGCGGTTCACGCAAAAGTTAGGGATTTGAAAAGCAAATGACTGCGGTCCGAATTTGATATTGCACTAAGCATCAATGCGGGAGAATACACCGGGGAGGATCGGTTATCTGGTACAACCTTTTCAGAAGTATGAATACCGGGAAAAGCATTAGAGTCAGACGAGTCATAGGAGGATCAGTTCGTGGTGTTCATCTGCATCCCGTTGCCGACATGTGTACAAAGTTGATTTGTCGATATATTTATGCTTCTTGTGCATACTTGTATATTTGCTTTGTGTAGCTTCCTCTTTTCAGGAGTTACATTCCGTGTACAAACTCCGCCCAATCAGGGGCCCAATCAATAAAATACGTTATTCAGTACTTGACACTGTTCTTTACTGTTTTGTGCATGATTAACGCCTAAGTGTGATGAAACTAGCATGTGCATAACGTCACTGGCCCTTGCCAACAATTTCTAAAGCTGTGAATTAACTGAAAATAACGTCACTAACCTGGATCGATTTAGTTGTATAGACTTGTCTTGTCTTGTTTGTGTTGTTGCAGGTTTCATAGTCGTACGAGGAAGATGATCAAGAGACTGCAGTAATAAAAGACTCGACTCTCACGCAGGTCATGCATGTTCCTTACTGAAGAAGGATCGAATTCCCCAGCTAGTTGTAGCCTATCCAAAAGGACGTGCTCCCGCAGAGTCGTTTATCCTCAGCAAAATTGACGACTCCAAGATCGTAAGGCTGTATTCAGACAGTATGGTGTCCCCCGAGGGATTCCTTATCTCAAGCAGAGTTGGTTTAGCTTCCGAAGATTAATAGTTGTGAGCTGTATTCAGACATGTTCACATTTCCTCGCAGGGTCATTTACTCTCCCCCAGCGGATTCAATTGATTTTTCCCAAGAGAATCATCCCATCCCCAGCGGAATTCTCTTCTCAGCAAGTATTCCTCCCAGTGGAACTCAAAGATTAAGGCTCTCCCCGACAGGGTTGGTGTGGGTCATGGCATTTATTTTGTCAAAATACCGTATGATATCCGTTCACTTTCCCGCAGAAGTTCAATCATACCAGGCGCATCTGCTGTTCCCCAGCAGAGTTGTATGCCCCAGCAGGGTGGCCCTTCAACGAAATGTTTGGTTTAAGTTCCCCATTTCCCAGCCGAGTCGACTCCCCTCTTCCAGCATTTATTTTGCTGGAATGATTCTGTAGCACCTGGCTATCCCCAGCGGAGTTGGCATTATTTTCAGCATTTATTTTGCTGAAGCAGTTTCTGTACCCAGCAGTTCGAGTCTGCAGTTGCATTGGCATATAGGGTCGTACTTGTATTAACCAAATAAAAGTGTAGCATTTCCATGTCGTATGGATCGTTGCATCATTGTCAAACATATGCATTTTGAAACATAAACTAGGTTGGCTAACCGTTTGTTCCAAGTATTGTTTCTCTTGCAGGTAGAGAGAGCCCTTGCTCAGGTGAATCAATAAACATTCAGGATCTCGACGTGAGACATCTCACGAAGTGTCAGCTTTGGCACTACTCCCCACAGAGTCAGCAGGATAAGTTTCTCTTTGTCCCCAAGCAGAGTTACTTATTTCCCCGCCAGGATTTCCTGTTGAAGTTGCTCTAGTCCGGCCAGCGGACTGTCTCCTTCAAAGTTGCTGTTGCGTCAGCATTCAAAGGATTCATGAATCAGAATTTCAGAGGCTACCGCCGGTTATTAGAACAGGCGTCCGGAAGTTTGGTTTCCAAATGTCCCCAGTAGAGTCAGCCTCGAAGTTGCTGTAACGTCAGTGATAAGAAATTTGCGGACCAATGGAAGGATGAGTCCTAACGTGAACAATCTTATTGACGGGTTTTCTTTGTGCTAGAGAAGATTGTTGGAGTGTGGAGTCCTAACGTGGACATGTCCCCAAGTTGCCGATGTGTGTTAGTCCTAACGTGGACAGGTTCGAGTTCTCGGTATTGATTGAGTGTGGAGTCCTGACGTGGACAAGATTGATCATCCTTCGTGTTGGTGTCCTGACGTGGACAATGTATTTCCAGCAGATAGCTTTATTCGTAATGGTGAAAGGTGCGTCCCGACATGGACGTCTATAGTTCTTTAAGATGACAAGATGCGAGAGTCCTGACGTGGACAAGTTTATCCTTCTTTGTGTTGTGGGCAAAGTGTGAGTCCTGACGTGGACAAGTCTTATTTCCCCAGCAAGTCAAAGACGCGCAGGTCCTGACGTGGACAAGTTCTATTACTTCAGCGGGTCAAGAGGTGAGTCCTGACGTGGACAAATCAAGACGAAATGTGAGTCCTGACATGGACAAGGTTATTCCTTACGAGGAAAGAGAAGCTTCAGTTCCTTACGTGGAAAAGCAAGTGTAGTCCTGACGTGGACAGATTCAGAAAAGAGATTGTATTCCTTACGTGGAAAGAGATGGGTCCTTACGCGGACATATCAAAATATGATTCCTTACGTGGAAAAATTGAGTCCTTACGCGGACATGTCAAGATTGATCGCCAACGTGGAAGGAAGTTATTACTAACGTGGAAGAAAGAAGATGGAGTCCTTACGCGGACATATCAAGTCGGAGTCCTAGCGTGGACAGACTGAGATTATATTCCTTATGTGGAAAGATTGGGGTCCTTACGTGGACAGATTCAAATCAAGATGTGATTCCTTACGTAGAAAGATAGTATTCCTTACGTGGAAAGAGGCTTGTATTCCTGACGTGGAAAGAAGGAGTGTGTTCCTGACGGGGAAGGGGTTTAGTCCTAACGCGGGCAGATTCGAAAGAAGACGTATTCCTTACGTGGAAGAGTTTGACAAAGAAGTTATTCCTAACGTGGATGGATTCCTTACGTGGAAAGGTGAGTCCTAACATGGACGATGTTATTCCTAACGTGGACGGTGTTATTCCTAACGTGGAAGAGTTTATTCCCAACGTGGACGATTTATTTCTGACGAGAAGGCAGACGAGCCATCCCCAGCAAAGTTATGGAGGTTTTCCAAATCAACGAAGCAGGCGTCCTGACATGGACAGTGTTCTGTCTCCGCGATGATAGAATCTTTTTCAGAACGATGAAAATAATCCCTAGCACGGTCGCGCAAGACCAGTGGGTTGTCATAACAGTCAGATTCTGCTGATGAATGTCGTTCCCCAAGCAGGAGCACAGTTTATTTCTGCGGTTGGCAAATTTATGGTTTCATTGGTATTCAACCGTCTCGTACCGCGAATGTCTGAAGGCTCCGAGCTCTTCACCCAATCGGGTCCAAGTCGCTTGAATAGGGGCAGCTGTTGCACCCTAAAATTTGCTCAACCTTATTCACTTGGTTTATGTTTCAATATCATTAGCATTTGCATATAGAGTCATGTACATAGCCTAACCATCTGCATAGCATAAGCATAGAAAGTCATCCAGCAGGGCCCAATCATTATTCTCATCTCTAGAGGCCTATCCAGAGGTTATTATCCTAATTCAATCTCATTCAAGTCATCAGAAAAGAATTTGAAAGCAGGGAGTTCAGTGGATCAAGCATTGAGTATATCTCCTAACTGAGGGTGTCTGAGGATCAACAAGGGAATTATGGGCTGTGAATTGAGAGCATGGGGAGTATCTAGACATCTTGGAGGACTTAGAAAGTCATTTGGAGAAGAAAACAAGTTGTTGATGTGATCACAAGAGTTGCAGTTGAAGACAGTCAACTAGGGTTTCATCTGGGTCAACCCTGGGTCAACCCTAGGTCAAAGGATTGTTGGAGAGGCATTAAGGGCTATTGAAGAGATGTGGGGTTCATAATTTGACATGGATAATAAGGATATGTTGTTGTGCTAAGAAGAATTCAAGAGAAATCAAGGAGAAGAGGAGTTTCTAAATTAGGGTTTCCATGTAAAATCCCCTAGTTTAGGTCAAATTTCCAAGCAAGATAAGTCAAAATGCAAGCTTCAAATGGATTCTTGGCCAACATGAAACTTGTAGAGGATCTCAAGACCTTTAATTTGAGTGGTGGAAGACATCAAGGAGATTTATATAACTCAAGTTGTGGTCCTTGCAAGTTACAAGTCATCTGAGGTATCTGAAATTTTGTCTGTGAAAGTGACTTGACTTCCAAGCAATTTTTACCCCTCAAGGAGATTTCAAATGGATTTCTGGTCAACATATGAATTGTTCCTTATTGTCTTAGCTTTCTAGAATGGTATAGTATTCCTTCATATGATTTGGGGAACTCTACTTATGGTCTTGGCAAGCAAAGGGTATTTTGGTCATTTGTGAATTACAGGTCATTTTAACCTATGCCCAAAACTCACACAAGGAAGCTTCAAATGGAAAAACTTACAACATCAAACTTGCTACAAATGACATTTTGAGTCTAGAAAAGTGACCATTAGAGATTGGAAAGATTCATAGCACAAGGTTTCAAAATTGTTGAATTTAATGAATAAAAATGGCCTTAAAAATGAGATTTTTCATATCTTGGCCAAATGAAGCAAAATTATAGGTCATTTTGAATGTAAAGGGCATTTTAAAGACATTGGCTAAATTAGAATTTTGAGTTTAGTTCATGTTTTAAGAGTTATCCATGGTTGCTTACAATGAAAGAAACATAAACCAATTTCAAAGGAAAAAATGCAAGGGAAACTTCTCCAAGTTTCTAGGAGGTTCTAACCTCATCTATATATTCATGCAAGTTGGTTCATGAAAGGGTGGTGACTTCATCTGCTCAAAATCCCAAGTTTTCCACACTTTTCCATTCTTGCATAAGCTTCACAAACTACCTCAATTTCTCACCAATCCTCCTCATTCGTGATCTGAACTTCATCACCATCATCCATAGGTTGTAATTCACATATTCATTTGGCTGAATCAATCAAGGATAGTTCTATACAAAGTTCATCATTCAAGGTTCAAGAAATTGGAATTGCAAGATTCAAGGGGTTTGCACCAAGGGTATTGCATACAGAATTCATTATCAAGGTTGCTGATCACTTTCCATTCATCACAAGCATCTGATCCAAAGAATTGCACACCTGTTTCCACCAATTGCACCAGGTTTGTTTTCTGCTCGAATGGCTTGATTTAGTTAGAATCTTAGGGTTTTGATGGTGTAGAATGGTTAAGGTAGGGTAGAGGACTGTTTTGGATGATTTTGGAGGAGTTTCATGGAGTTTCAACATGAGGTACCAAAACTGTTGAGACTTATAATTGCTAGAATAAGGCACGAAAATGTGATTGGATTAGCATGCTGTGATCAGGATGAGTTGTAGATTAGTTTAGGATGAATTTTGTGGAGAATTGGAATGGTTGAGGACAGGTGATAATGGTGGATTCTATCTGGTATCACTATCGGGCTTGCTCCTTGAATAAGTTTCAGAATGAGATAGCATCATGGCTGTGTAGAGGGAGAGTTTTAGAGCATTTTTGGTTTTTGAATCTCATGATTTCATGGAGGTATGAGATAGAACATAGGGATGGAAGTATCGTGCATGAGAAGGGTTTCTGAAACCCTAAATGGCTGGAGGTTGAAGAAGGGTCAGGAGCCACACGATTGCAGTCTGACCTTTGACTTGGAGACCCAATCCAACGGACACGATCAAATTTCAGAATGGAGGGAGTTTTTAAAAACTGAAACGCACCGTTTCATTTAGTGGAATGAAATGGGCTCAGACAGCTATTCGCACCCCCCAATTTGATGGGCCCAACGCGCTGAACTTGATTTTCTTGCTTTTCTCACCCCCTCCCTTTATTTCTTTCTATTTTCTATTTTTAATTTCTTTTTATTTTCATTCATTTTTAAAAATTCATAATAAATCAGAAATTGCATATTTTCAATTCATTCTTTTTTTAACATTTTCTTTAAAAAGTCAAGAAAATTATAAAAAATAAAAATTGCATTTTATTTTTTATTTGATATTTTTCCCATATTTTCCAAATAAATAGCATTTTAATGAGTTTCATTTCATACATGATTTTGTTATTTTTTGTTCTATTAGATGCTTCAATATTTTTCACCCATTCTTTTTAGGTTGTTTAGTTTAGACATTAAACTTGTAGATACAATTTAGTTCCCATTTTTAGAAATTAATTTTAGGTGTTTAGCTTAGGTGTGAACAACATGAACAAACTAGGGTTTTAGGTGATGACTTAGGAGGATTAATTCACTTCCCTTAGGACTTAGAGGTTGAATAGGTTAGCTATGGGACTATAGGGGCTATGGGTAGTTATTAGATCCCCTTAGAAAAAGTCAGGATTCCCCTACTGCTATTAATGTACTGTATATATCTGATTGACTGGTGTGGTGTGCCCTCTGGGGATTGTTGCTTGTCTGTGTGGGTATTGGGATTATCTGGGGATTTGGGAGAGCTGAAGACTTGAGAAGATGAAGCCATTGGAGATTCAGATGTTGAAGTCCAACTTCCAGAGTTGAAGAGGAGATTCTTGCTAGCGGATGCTGAGGAGACTAGGGTTTAGGAGCTAGGCAGAGCTCTAGATTAGAAAGCTTGTTTATCAAACATGGATTGCCTTGTCTGCATCCATTCTTCTCTGTGATTCAGAGTCTCTCTAAGACATTCACCCCCTTCCTTTGGAAGGCTTGGTGATAGTGTTTAAGAGATAGAACTCTTGAGAGAAAATGTCTTTTGTGTTAGAGGCAGTCTGTTCACCACCTTTGGTAGTCAACTGATTGCTTAACACCCAATTCACTCTTGTGACTGATCCCTCATCCTGGAGGTTTGAACTTGAAGAAAAGCCATTGCAGATAGAAGACTGATGATCAAAGCCCTTGCCTGAAGGTCATGGAGATGGAGATTGAGGCTGGCTGAAGCTTGTAGCTGATTGGAGATGATTTGAAGAACTGATGTGGTGTAGAGCTGCTGTTTTTTTTTCTGCTGTATTTCATTTCTGATGTATTGATTGGTTTTCTGGACTGTATTGTTTGCTGTTTACCCTGTTGGGTTGAAAGTGAAGTTTGTTCACTTTTGCCTATTGTTTTTCAGGTTCGAGGTTGAGTGGGACTCCCTTGCCTCGCTTGTATTGCTGCATTCATGCATTTTATTGCTTTACTGAATATATCTGCTATTGTTTCTGTTTCTGTCTATTCCCTTAGGATCTCTGTTTCTCTCTGCGCAAGAGAGGAGCATGATAGACACTAGGCCTTAACCCCTGCATGATAACATTAGGTTAGTTTGATTCCCTTCGCAACTGTAGGTTAGAATTCTATCTCTTCTTCCTCAAAACAAACAGAAAAACACCATAAAGATTTCAAACACAATAAAAGACACTTCTTCCGTAAAAGAATGTGAACTCATCAAAGCGTCATTTTTGTCCGCTTGGACTGCTAATCAGAAAAACCTTTTTCAGAAGGAATAAAAACAATCAAGACAAGCTTGTGTCTTCCGTGGCCCGAACTACGTTTGCTCTGATCTTCCATGCTGTGTGGAAGTACGTAGGCATAGGATGCGACATCCTAGCGAGCAACCTTCCCCTCCTTTCCCGTAGGTAGGCGAACTACGTTGACTCTGATTTCTCGTTCCAGACGGGAATATGTAGGCATAAAGTGCGATACTTTGCCGAGTCATTTTTATTTTCATTTTATTTTCTTTTTAACCCTTGACCTATAGTTTAGATAGAATAACAATCCATACCCGAAAACAAGCGTGGATCCCGTCGAGTACGACGGACGTGAGGGGTGCTAATACCTTCCCCTTGCGTAACCGACTCCCGAACCCAGGTTTTGGTTGCGATGACCATACCTTTTACCGTGTTGTGCGAGGTTTACTCTGAGCGTTTCCTTTCCCTCCCGTGGGATAAATAACGCACGGTGGCGACTCTTCTGTTCAGCCGGCGCCGATTTTCGCAGTAGCGACACAATGTTATGAAATGCAAGACAAAGAGGGTCCTGTGGAGAAAAGATGCCATAAGGGAATAACTGGATACGACACACAGAGAACATGATTAACGAAGTGAGACTCCACGAGGAAAGAGACAAACATCCACGGTGAATCTCCAACAGAAATAACACATATCACCAAGAACTATGGTGACCTAGCCAGTAGGAGAGAAACTTGTAATCAAAGGATAATCAATTATCAACATGTGGTAGCCTATACAAACAGTAATAACCAAGATGAATTTTCTTTCGATTGAATCAATAATTCAGTTCTGTTTTGTTTTCCTCTTTTTTCCTTCTTTCCCCTTTTTTTTATATTATTTTTCTTTTTTCTTTTGAAATCCAACTGGAAATAGTAAAATGTATAACCTCCCCGAGCGTCATGGTCTGGGTACCATGAGCTGGTCTCAGTCTCTTGACGTAGAACCTCCCCGAGCGTCATAGTCTGGATGCTATGAGCTGGTCTCAGTCTCTTGATGTAGGACCTCCCCGAGTGTCATAGTCTGAATGCTATGAGCTGGTCTCAGTCTCTCGATGTAGAACCTCCCCGAGCGTCATAGTCTGGATGCTATGAGCTGGTCTTAGTTTCTTGATGTAGAACCTCCCCGAGCGTCATAGTCTGGATGTTATGAGCTGGTCTCAGTTTTGGAAATAACCTCCCCACGCCTCATGGTCTGGATGCCATGAACGGGTCTCAGTTCTGGAAATAACCTTCCCACGTCTCATGGTCTGGATGCCATGAACGACTCTCAGTTCTGGAAAATTCCTCCCCACACCTCATGGTCTGGATGCCATGAACGGGTCTCAGTTCTGGAAAATGCCTCCCCACGCCTCATGGTCAGGGTACCATGAACGGGTCTTAGCTCTGAAAAACACCTCCCCACGCCTCATGGTCAGGGTACCATGAACGGGTCTTAGCTCTGAAAAACGCCTCCCCACGCCTCATGGTCAGGGTACCATGAACGGGTCTTAGCTGTAGATGTCATTGTAGTTGTAGATGTTGTTGTAGTTGTAGATTATAAATTGTAAATTGCTGTAGATTGTAGTGTTAGATGTAATTGTAGAACTCTGTAGATGTAATTGTAGTTTGTAGAACTTCGGTTGTAGGCCATAATGTACTGGAGGTTGCAAAATTTCACCGGGGATCTTCAGGAGAGATGTGGGCCGGTTAATTTGCAAGATACGTCCTCTCAAATAAAGAGAGATGTCTTGTAGTGTCTTTGGCAAACTTCTCTGATGGATTTCTGGAGAGATGTCATTTAACGAGTTTAATAATCTTGATAAATCCACTAGGGATGGACAAACTGTCTTGAGAAGACTTCCATTTGTCATCTTTGATAGAAAACCTGATTGAACAAGTTGCTCAAATAAAGAGGTCTCTTGTAGTCTAGGTATAAATTGCCGGGAAGATCTTGTGATATTGCTGGAGAAAGTATCTTATCTTTGACGATGATCTCCATAAAATTCTTCTTTGGGAGCAAAAGTGCAAAATAAATGCACGCTTAATCCATATTCGAAAGTTGGAGGTGTCCACAGTGTGATTGTCAAGGACCGAAGTTCAATTCGGGAAGTAGCCGAAGAGAAACTGTCAAGAAAGACTCGACCATTGAGGTATGAACTCAAATGGGGTTTAACTAAAGCAACCGTCTTCCACGAGGATCGAACTCTGTAGGGAAATAGAAATATTGTGCTTTTTCTGCTTAGGGATGACAATTCTACTTGGAAGGAGAAGACACAACCCAGTCCTTGGGGATAAACGCGACCAAAGTGACAGAACAAACAGACATAAAGATGCAAAATGCATATGCCATGCTATCTATTTATATGCTATGCGTATGCTATATGCCGACATTGACACAACAAATGGAAAGAGGAAACCAGAGATGAAATAAACATCTTAGAACAAACATCCGACCAATCCTCAAAGATAGAAGCACTGCTGGGGGATAGATGGAGAACCAAATACGGGATGACAGTCGTGTTTCAGGGTTTTAAAATTCCTTTAGGGGATAGAAAAAATTCCACTTGGGGTGTAATATCCTTTTTTTTTTCATTGACGGGTTCGTCAAGATGGATCTCATTTTAGAAGAAACTTCGTAGATAAGATACATATCCCGCTTCGCTGGAGGGATTCCCACTGGAGTTGTAGATGGAGATACTCGAACTGAGGTCTCATAGGGGGTAAGATATATATCCACTTCAATGGGGAACCCTGGGTTAATAAAACTGTTGAATATGTCAGAGTCAAAACTTGATGGGGATGAAATAAACATCCGTTTCGCTGGGGAAAACTAGCGTTATGAAAGATCCACTGAGGAGAGAAATAATGTTCACTTCATTCAGGAAGGTAAAGTTGATCAAATCAACTAGAGAAACAAACAGGTCACCCACATTTATCATCACTGCTTAAAATAGAGATCCATCGGAGGAATAATGGCCATTTGAAGTAAAATTCACCAGGGACATGAAGAATATTGTGAAAACCAAGTAGTTTTGTAATAGTCGCCATTTTGGACAATAGGTGATGTGAGTCGATGACGTGCTCTTCATTTCTCAAATGCCCCAGAGTACATGCTTTATGATAAAAAAAGTCGTTCCAAGAGGATTTTACAAAGAACATGGAGTTCAATTGCCCCACTATTTTCAAACTCTTGGAGAGATTGTCGAATCTCGACGTAACTGCCCCGGATTGACGGTGTTATGTATAACTGAGTCTTCAAAACTTACTTCTGAGAAAGTCATACTTTGCATTAGTAGACAGCTTGGAAACTACTTGCCCCTGTTCAACATGGTCTTTAAGTTTCATCATTGATGTCTATATGTAAACTTTCTAATATATCAGGCAAAATCAACACGCATGAAATGTTAATCCTGAAACTGTTAACGCAACATATATGTTTGTCTTGAAGTTTTCTCTTCTTCTTTTTTTTTGTTGAAAAAGATATCACAATAACTTGTGACTGAATCACTAGTTAGGATACAAATTTAATTTATAGAGCCAACATCAAATTGAGCATAGCTCATAGGAGTCAGGAAACATCATCTCATCGAGTATGCTTTCAAAATAAACCCTACTTCAATTAGGTCTTTTAAAGGTTGTATCGTGGCTTGGTTCACGGTTTAAGAAACAAAGGATAAAGGCTCAAAGTTTATTTGTACCCACCCTTTCTTCGTGATGTTCTCCAGCCCTACATTCAACTAAACTTGATACGAGCACTCATCTCTCAAGAGGATTTTGATATGGTCGAGAACTCAATCGAGGCTTTGGACATGACAGTCACTCACCTATTTTCTTTTGGTGTTTGATCACACGACTTTGTTCTTTACTAAGGATATTTCTTTGTGATCCTTTGTTTTTTCTTTTTACATTTTTCGTATTCCCTAACTTTTGCCTGGACGAAGTCTTTTGAATTTGACTTTGAATTCCAACGGGATGTCTCTATTTTTCTTAAGTCTCCTTCACAGGTTTTGACTCAGTAAACTTTCCTTTTCATTCATTTTTCATCATTTTGAACAGGTCGTGTGATCCTAAGTCATTTTGATCTTTTTGAAACGATTGTGACTACCCCACTCTTTGGATAGTTGAGGGATATTCGTTCGTGTTTTTTGACTTCTAGCCTCCTAATATATTAGGGCAGATAAAATGGATTCTCGAATGTTCATTTCTCCTTTTTTTAGAGTCTGATTGCTCGATCATCTTAACTAAAAAACTACCATGCCCCAGGTTAAAATTGAGGGTTTTTGTGGAAAAGAAAAAAAAAACTCCTACTTCAAGGCTCAAAGGGGTTAAAGAGGGATTATCTTCCTTATATCTTCAGTGTTTAGGATTTGAAACAATGCCTTACATCATCAACAGGGTTTCATTTCAAAAGCATACGACATGAAATGTTTTACGTTTTTATTCGTCATCCTCCTCCCAATTCTCTGTCAAAGCAAGAGATTGGATAAAGTTGGCATTATAAATTATGAAAAATAATTTTATGAGTGAAACGAATGGATTTCTTCAAGACAAACATGTTTAATGCATTATCGTTCAAGGAAAACAAGTTCCTACATGCCAATTATGCTTTTATAATCAGAGAAGTAAATACATATAAGCAAACAAGACGAAACCGCCTGACCAACCCTTCTAAAGAATTTTATCAACACAACAGTGTTTCATTCAAGATTGAGCTTTCTCAAATTGTCGTTGATCATCTCTTGAACTTTTCTTGGAGAACTTTTCATTCTTCATTTGAATGCCCCACTATTCCATCATGAAATTCATAGCTGGTGTTCGAGTCGATCCTCTTAATATGGATAATCTGAGGGTGTGGTATACACCGTGGAAACTGGGATTTCTTTCATCAACTTGAACACACAGGTTATCTGGCACAGGCTGACATTGTATAGGAGTACCCACTTGTTGAATATTGTCATCAGAGAGAAGATAAGTATCAGATTGGTCCTCACTCGGAAGCCAGTCATGCGATTCATATCCTTTGTTCTTTTTACTATCCTTCAATGGTTGCTTCGAGTTTGGTCAGATGGTCAAGATGTCAAATGACAGACAAAGACAGAAGACCAGATGAGCTTCGATAGAGGTACATGCATATGCAAATGCTAAATGAAGGATGCAAAATGCAGAATGCAGGATGTAGATGAAAGGTTTCATGGAATTCGTGTATTTACAAACATCACAAAGTACCAAAGAAAATTCATTTATTTATTTTTTTGATATCGGATTATGTAGAAACATTCTTATAAGAGTCCTAACATAAAAGCTAATAAAGTCCTAAAGAAGTCCTTCATCATGCTTTTTGATTTGTTCTTCCACTTGGATCTTCCATGATCGTCTTCTAAAGATTAGTTTGATAGAGGAAAATAAATCCTCCATCTCTTATTTTGTTTTTGTTGGAAGTAAGGGAGAATCCCTTGTTCATTTGGATCTTCAATGATAATGAGAACCTTTTGAACTTCTAATGATCCTCCATGATACGGAAAGCCTCTTGTATTTGTCTTTTGAGTTTTCTTCAATTTGAGCTCCTACTTCCTTAGGACATCCACATTAGGGCTCTTAAGAGAATGTCTCAAAGTATTTTCTTTTGTAACCCATACTGGTCCTACAATGTTTTATAAATAAACTTGGATTCCATGAAACCAATGCAGTATGATGCTATATGAATGCAAGGATGCACAAACATAAGTAAGCACATAAGGACATAAGGGTAAACAAACAAGGAGACCCTAGTTTTGAAACGAGCATGAAGCAAAGGTATACCCATTCCCAAAGGACGTGGACTAAAGGTGGATTGTACCTGCAGAACAAGGTTCTAAGAGGTTCCCAAAGTCATTAGCCCATCTTTCGGATATTATCAACTTCCCAGCTAACTCGGGGGTTAATAATATTCTCAAGAGAACTTCATTTGAGTGTAGCATCGCGTAGCACTATTTCGGGACTTACTCCCTCATAGCCTTGCACTACGTCCTAATAAAGGCCAAAGTGGGGTTAAAGGTAACTACGGTCCTTAGCATCACGGACTCCAATTGAAAATAGTAAAAGTTTTCACGACTAAACTCGTTCAACCGAACCATTTTCAAAAGGGTCTCAACTAAGCGGGATTCTCGAGTCAACTTAGTCGGGACTCACTCCCTATAAGCCTCGTCGAATATATCACCATCCTATCATAATTTCTCTCAAGTCCGGGTGTAGGACTTTGTCTCACCACTCAAAGGTAATAGCCCAAAAGAAATAAACAAAAAATTATACAAATAAGCAAATAACAACAAACAAGTAAAAATAAACAAGTTAGGGAAACCCACTAAGGGATCCCCAGTGAAGTCGCCATTTCTGTCGCGGTGAAATTTAGATACCAAACTATTAATTAGTTTGAATCTTTATTCATTTGCAACCGGTCTTTGATTTGTTCAAAGGAAGGGATAAAGATCGAAATTCCCACAATGCAATGCAAATGCAAGGTTTAGAGAGTTTTAGGTTCGGGGGTTGGTTAAACTTAGGGAAGGTACTAGCATCCTAAGTTTCTGTAGTACTCTACAGGAACCTCTTGTTTTTATGTTGTTTATTGCTAAGTTATTTGCTTAAGGTTAAAGACCTAATGGGTTTATTTCTAAGTATACTCGCCAAGACGTCGCATCTTGTGCCTACATATCCTGACGGGAATGGAATCAAAGTATTTGTAGTTCCCCTAAAGGGTTTGAGGAATTATTGACTGTGAGTCAAAGTTCCAAAGGGAAATAAGCGTTCATATGGAAACGCTTACTTGGAGTGCGAAGACTCCTATCTACGTTAAAAGTTGAATTGAAAAGGATGAAGGTATGTCCACGACGGGACGCCTAAAAGGTGAGTACGGAGACTCGAATCCTAAGGCAAGGATAAACGGAGAATGTCCACGAAGGGATGCCTAAAAAGGTGAGTACGGGGACTCAAATCCTAAGGCTAGGGTGAGGGTAAAGGTATTGACACGGGGGTCAAATAGTGAACCTTTCCTTCGGAGGGGAAATAACGGTAAACTAAAGCGGAATAATGTAAAAAGATACGTGGATTGCAATATGGATAGGATTATAGATTGAGTTGGAGTCGGACCATGCTAGATGAGAATTAAGAAAAAAAGTGATTAAGTGGGACTAGGTGAAATTGTTTTTATTTTGAGAAATTAGAAATAAAATGTTTTAATTATTTTTTTTGAGAAAAATTATTATTAAGTGAAAAATAATGAGCAAGGTTAGGATTAATTATGTTTATGATTTTTGTGAGATTTTATGAAGAAAAATATTAGAATTTAGCTTAAGTGAAAAGAGTACTAGACTAATTGCCTTTTAAATTATTCATTTTTTTGATTTTGAGACTATTAAAAAAGGTATTAAACTAAGCCCTAATCTATATTTTTTTTTTATTTTATAATTTGTTGTGAGTTATGTAATTAAAGAAAAGTTGGAAAATTAGAGTGGAATTAAGTGAAAGGAGCTAGACTAATTTATTTTTAATTTGAAAAAAGTTATTTTTTGTGATTTTTTTAAGAAAATAAATTTTAGTTTTAAGAGAAAGACTAACCTAATTCTATGATCCTAAAGATTAAGATCAATGGGGAGATTATGATAATATTATCGTGCAATGTGATAGCAGGCCCATTAGAAAGAGGAACCAGCCCAAGTGGATGAAAAAATTTTATAATTAATTATGTTAGTTATATGTTTAATTTAAATATTGTTTCTATTCATGGGCTAGGCCCATTGGATTCACTAGAACATCCAGTCTCTTATTTTGTATTTAAAAGACCACTTTGGCTACAACAAGGGATATGAAATGAGAAAAGTGTTATTTTACTTTTATCTTCTTCAATTACTCTCAATTTAGTAACCCTATATCTTAGAAATATATATTGTTAGAAACCTTCTTATCAAATTGGTGCTTTCATCCCTTGGATTCATGGCCCCCCAACCCAAACCACCCAACCCTAAAGACATTATTGATGAAGCTGTCCAAACAGCTCATACTCACCTTGATCTGGCGTTAAATCGAACCCAGCAGCAAATCGATGAAAGGTTCGACAAAAGTTCTGCAGATCTGGAGCTGCTTCACACGCGAATGGACAATGAAAAGCAAATCTCTGATTCCCGTTATGACAACATGATGGCTCTGCTGCAAAAACTGATTACTCAAAAAGAGCAACAGCAGCGAAACCCTCCTTCCATATCAACGCCTTCCTCTTCAGGTATCACACACATTCCCCCTAATTTTTCCCAAACTACCACGCCTCTCTCCTCCCCTCACGTACCACCAACCTCATCCCCCCTATTACACTCAGTCTCCATCCAACAACCCTCTCTGTCCAGCAGCATTTTTCGACCCATACCACTTCCCCCACCCAGATTTTTTGCCTCTTCCCCACCCCTCCACAATTCCCCTACTACGTTACCTTTCCAACCGACCTATACAGCTCCTGTATTTCATACTCCGAAATATTATCCGCTCCACTCAACCACACCACTACCCCCGTTCCGAACCCTAAAACTAGAATTATCCATGTTTGACGGCTCTAACACTTTGGAATGGTTATTCCAAGCCGACCAATTTTTTGATTTTTATCGACTCCCACCTGAACATAGACTTGCTATGATATCTTTTTATATGAAAGGTGAAGCCTTATGTTGGTTCAAGTGGATGTACCAAAGTCATCTTTTAACTGATTGGACTGCTTTTACCAGAGCTTTGGAATTGCGTTTCGGGCCATCCACATATATTAATCATCAAGCAGAACTATTTAAGTTAACACAGACTGGGACAGTTGTGGAATATCAAGCTGCGTTTGAAAAATTAGGTACGCAGGTGATTGGCTTACCTCAGAATGCTATCCTGAATTGTTTCATTTCAGGTTTAAGGTCGGAGATTCAGAATGAGATTGCTATCCTCAAACCGGTTTCTATTTCCCAGGCGATTGGCCTCGCGAAGTTAATTGAATCAAAAATCAAAGATTCCAAACCTAAATACCACAGACCTTTTCCACCTCCATTACCAAAACCTACTTCTGCCCCAGCAAGTCAAATCCACAATACACCTCCACTTAAATCCCCAACCATACCCCAACCAACCAAACTACCTATTAGACGATTGTCCAACGCTCAACTTCAAGAGCGCAGGGCACAAGGCTTGTGCTTTAATTACGATGAAAAATTCATTCCAGACCATAAATGCTCCACTGGAAAATTTTTGCTCCTAATGGTAGACGACGATGTTGTCTCGGAAGAGGAGTCCAACACAATTCCTGAGCCCATTTCACCAACCCCAGACATTGACGACACATATTTTCAACTATCCCCACAAGCAGCAAATGGCCAGTTTTCACCAAAGACTCTGAAATTTAAAGGACAAATTCATGGCCCTCCGGTGTCAGTTTTAATTGACACAGGCAGCACCCACAACATTCTCCAGCTGCGTATTGCCCACCATCTACGCTTAACCATCAACCCCATCCCCAACTTCTCTGTCATGGTTGGAAATGGCTCTAAACTATCATGCTCAGGACTATGCCCACACGTCCCTATCACCCTACAAAACCACCTTTTCACTATTCCATTCCATTTAATACCCATTGAAGGCGCAGACGTCATTTTGGGCATGGAATGTTTGTGCACCCTTGGGCCACTCCTCGCAGATTTTTCTATACCAAAAATCTCTTTTACATACCAGACAACTGAAATCACCATCACAGGGGACCCTAAATCCCCTCCCTTACACTCTTCTTACAACCATATATGCCATCTTCTCCAAACAGACTCTGTTGCCTCTATCCACCTACTTCTTTATCAACCACCACCTGAGTCCAATTCCCTCAAACCTGCCAATCCACTCAATTCATTACCTACATCGCTTCCCCAACAAATCACCACTATACTTCACTCATTTGCAGTAATTTTCAACTAGCCACACGGCCTACCTCCCCCAAGGCCTCATGACCACCACATCCCAATTCTTCCCAACCACCCTCCTGTCAATGTGAAACCGTACCGATATCCTCATTCTCAAAAAGATATCATGACTTCAATCATACAAGATATGCTACACGAAGGAATCATTAAACCTAGCAATAGCCCTTACTCCTCACCCGTTCTCCTAGTTCGCAAGAAAGACGGCTCATGGCGCTTCTGCGTCGACTATCGTGCTTTGAATGCGGTAACTATTAAAGACTGGTTTCCAATACCCACAATTGATGAACTCTTTGATGAGTTGGGTTCGGCCACTATATTTTCTAAGATCGATTTACGCTCGGGTTACCATCAGATTCGGGTTAACCCAAATGACACTCACAAAACTGCTTTCAGAACGTTTGATGGTCACTATGAGTTTCTAGTCATGCCTTTTGGCTTGACAAACGCACCAAGTTCCTTTCAGTCGGCTATGAATGATTTGCTTCGCCCATATTTACGCCGGTTTGTTTTGGTGTTCTTTGATGATATTTTAATTTATAGTTCCAGTGTTTCTGATCATGCTATTCATTTAAAACTCATCCTAGAATTATTGTTGGCTAACCAATTTTATGCGAAGTTCTCCAAGTGTATTTTTTCTGTTCCTAGTGTTGATTATTTAGGACATATTATCTCACGGGATGGTGTCACCCCTGATCCAACTAAAATCCAAGCTATTCTTGATTGGCCAACGCCACGTTCACTCACGGCTCTCAGAGGATTCCTGGGCCTCACCGGTTTTTATCGACGATTTGTTCGTCATTACGCCACTCTCGCCGCTCCGCTCACCGATTTGTTACGTTCCACTAAGTTACATTGGAGTACAGCCGCGGATTCCGCGTTTACAAAATTGAAACAACACTTGACTACAACTCCTATCCTAAGTCTTCCAAATTTCTCTCAACTCTTCATCTTGGAGACTGATGCTTCAGCAGTTGCTGTTGGTGCTGTTCTTTCTCAGCAGGGTCACCCTTTGGCCTTTTTCAGCAAGAAGATGTGCAACCGGCTTCAGGCTTCCTCCTTCTATGTCCGCGAAATGTATGCCATCACGGAAGCTGTAAAGAAATGGCGCCAATACTTGATTGGTCGACACTTCCATATTTACACTGATAAAAAAAGTTTGAAGAATTTGTTAGTTCAGACTATTCAGACACCTGAACAACAAAAGTGGGCGGAAAAATTACAAGACTTTGATTTTGACATTTTTTACAAACCTGGCAAATCTAACCAAGTCGTCGATGCCTTAAGCCGCATTTACTCCAATGAAGCCGCCATGTTCTTCTCAATCTCTTTCCCTATCCTTCAACTGATCGCCCACCTCAGAAAATATTACAAGAACCAACCTGAAGGAAAAAAACTTGTCACAAATCTATTAGCCGAGAACGACCATCAGGTTCTCTTTTACTTCAAGGATGACTTGTTGTACTATAAAGATAAAATCTTTATACCTTCTGTTGAAAACTTGAGACACAAAATCTTGAACGAATATCACTCTACACCTATAGCTGGCCACTCTGGACTTCAACCTACCCTTGCTAGGGTCTCTAGTGCATTTCTTTGGCCAGGTATCTACAAGGACACAAAAGAATTTGTTAAAACATGTTCAATCTGTCAAAAGAATAAATATAGCACCAAGAAAAAACAAGGACTACTGCAACCTTTACCAATTCCGAACCAGGTCTGGGAAGACTTAACGATGGACTTCATTACTCACTTGCCAGTTTCTTTTGGCCATATTGTAATCTGGGTGATTTGCGACCGTCTCAGCAAATTCTGTCATTTTATTGGACTCCCAACAAAGTTCACTGCAAAAGACTTAGCTCTTAGATTCTCGGTTGAGATTTGCTGCCTTCATGGGATACCACGCACAATTATTTCTGATCGTGACCCCCTTTTTCTTAGCAACTTTTGGAAGGAATTGTTCAAGGCATAAGGCACCACCTTGAAATACAGCACCGCATACCACCCTGAAACGGACGGACAAACAGAGGTAGTCAACAGATGTTTGGAAACCTATCTACGTTGTTTTGCTAGTGATCAACCAAAGAAATGGTTTCATTACTTACATTTAGCAGAACTATGGCACAACACGGCGTTTCACAGCTCCATCAAGATGTCTCCATTCGAAGCTCTCTATGGTCGGCCTCCACCTCCTTTTCCCCACTACGACCCAGGATCCTCCTCTATGGTCTTGGTGGACTCCTCCTTACAAAGCAGGGAAGAAATTATTAATATTTTAAAACGAAATCTAGAGAAGAGTAGATCGGACATGCAAACTGAAAGCAACAAAAAACGTCAAAGCGTTACCTTTACAGAAGGAGAGTGGGTTTTACTTCGCCTTCAGCCATACCTTCAGAACTCTGTGCAGCAACGCGCCTCTACCAAACTTGCTAAACGTTTCTTCGGACCCTTCAAGGTTCTTCACCGGATCGGAAGTGTTGCCTACCATTTGGACCTCCCGGACACATCTCGCATCCACCCCGTCTTCCATGTATCCCAACTTCGTCCGTTCCATGGCAGGAATCCAGATTTACAGCTCCATCCACTTCCTGTTGACGACGCCACCTCCAACGAACAAGATCTGCCGCATGCATCATCGTCTGAGAACTTAGTTGCCAACCATCGTTCAACCACACCAGAAGCTCCGTCACACCATGATTCTGGTACGAGGGTGGAATATGTTGAAAAGAAAAGTGAAAGAATGGATGAAGAAGTTGTTAAGTCTAAAGGAAGACATGCGTCTTTGAAAAATTTTCAGAACGAGAGAGATAATGAGGAGAGAAGTTCTCAGAAAGATTTTTTGAATGAAACTGTTTCCAAAGTCATCAATGCAAAGCCTTCCCAAGACAGCTTTACACCTCCCCAAGCATGCATCGAGCCACGTGCACTTCCTAACCCACTTATCTCTACATGCATACAGCCACTTGTCCCTTCCACCGCTTCAACTTCCCCAAGTGCTTCCCAGCTGGACTCCGCTACTCCATTTCCAATTAACTCCAATCTGTTGGGCCAAATCGTTGGGCTTCGTAAAAGGACATCTATCTCCAACTCACCATTCATTAAGTCTCTCAATGCCAACCTTGAGGACAAGGTTGAAAGTGGGCCGGAAAGTAGTGATAGCAGGCCCATTAGAAAGAGGAACCAGCCCAAGTGGATGAAAGATTTTTATAAATAATTATGTTAGTTATATGTTTAATTTAAATATTATTTCTATTCATGGGCTAGGCCCATTGGATTCACTAGAACATCCAGTCTCTTATTTTGTATTTACAAGACCACTTTGGCTACAACAAGGGATATGAAATGAGAAAAGTGTTATTTTACTTTTATCTTCTTCAATTACTCTCAATTTAGTAACCCTAGATCTTAGAAATATATATTGTTAGAAACCTTCTTATCACAATGAAATACCTTAACGATTACGGTCAATGGCGATCATGAATGATCGACTTACAAGGTATGAAAACGGCTTGATTAAATCAAGAATTAGTTTTAAAACAATTTAAGTATGAACAAGAATAAAATATATACATAATATTAACATCATACATCAAATAACTCAAAATAAGTTGAAACGAAAAGTGCACGAATTAAAATCATGACGCAAATATGCAATTCCAAGTCGCATATACGAAGACGTGCAGAGACTATTACAAAAAATTAGATTTAATAATAACGATAACGACGTTGAATTATTAAAAAAAATAATACGAATTAAAATAGAAAATTTCTACCGCATTAGCGGTCATCGCAAGCCAGATCAAGAAACTGAGATAATAAAATTAGATAAAATCATAATTTGTGAATCAAAACGCGAATAGGTAAGCGCAAAAAAATGGATTATTGCTTTGCTAAACCATCAGACGCGTATAAAATTGAAACACAACAATAGATCCGCACATAAACCAATAAAAAAACATCACTATATTGCTACACTTAATGTGATCATCGCAAGAGGGACCAAAAATTCTGCAGATCCAAATTTATAAAAAAACGTAAAGCAAAAGAAATTTTAAAATGTTTTAAAATAATAATGTTGCTAACGCAAAAATGCGATCATCGCAACCGGGTCAAACTAACGTAAATGTCACGCACCATGCACAAAAATATGCAAATAGCGTATCGTCATAATTCGATTCAAACAATATAATTAAAACCAAAATAACATAGTGATTATATATATATATATATATATATATATATATATATATATATATATATATATATATATATATATATATATATATATATATATATATATATATATATATATATATATATATATATATATATATATATATATATATATATATATATATATATATATATATATATATATATATATATATATATATATATATATATATATATATATATATATATATATATATATATATATATATATATATATATATATATATATATATATAAAACAAACAGTATATATAACTATAAAAATAAAAGTGACGTAGGTATATATGTATATAAGAACACCATGTTGCCCGCGTGCATATATATAAAACACTAACAATATACTAATTATATTGATAAAAGCACCATGTTGTTAGTGTGGTCGTAAAACAAATTCGCATCGCAGCTGTGGCAATCTCATATGTTAGAAATTTTAAAAAGAAAAATTTAGAGAAAAAAACTTGATGCTAAATGCAAGCCCCATGCTAAACATATATATTAAAACTTACTGTAGGAAAACTATATAAATCACCGGCAGTTACTTGTTGTTAATCTCCGCTTTCTCCTCTTTTTTTCCAACAATGTGACATAAATATATATAGGGGTCAAATTAGGGTTACTGTTAATTGTCAATAATATCCCTAAAGCCCATTTTAAAGCCCAAATTATATAATTAGTTAAAATTAAATAAAATTTAAATAGTTTAAAATAAACTTAAAATTCTATTTATTTATACAAAATCTTTTCTAATATTTTATTTTTATGACTTTTTGGATATTTTTATGAATAATTTAGAAAAAAGTGAAAAAAATAATATTTTAAAAAATGATTTAATTAAAATACGAAAATAATAATTAAATAATAATAAAAAACTATTTTTGTTATTTTTTAATGAAAAAATAGAAAAAATAAGACTAAAAATAATAAAAATATCTATGTGTGATTCTGGGATTCCTGTGATGAGGTACTATGAGTATGACAGTGAGGTTGCGTGAGCAATAAGTGATAGTATGAGAATTATCGCAGGTGTTATTATGATGAATTAGTACGAGGCAATGTGAGATGATATTAGGGATTAATGTGTGAATACTAGGTGATGATATGACGAATTAACATGAGTAGAACTGTGAAGTTTATGTGATTGATATGCGATAGTGTGAGGATTACCGTGAGTATAACTGGATAAATTAATATGAAGTGATATGGGGGTAGTATTATGAATTAATATGGGATAATATGACTATGAGCTAATATGTGATTTATACGTGATTATATGATGACATGATGTGTGAGAATGATTAATATGGTGGATTATGATGATATGTTGTATGATGATTAATATGATGAATTATGATGATATGTTGTATGATGATTAATATGATGAATTATGATTATATGTTGTATGATGATTAATATGATGAATTATGATGATATGTTGCATGATGAGTAATATGATGAATTATGATGATATGCTGTATTGATGATTAATATGATGAGTTATAACGTATGACGAATATGATGAATGATGATGCACCATATGTTGTTATTATGAGGATTATTGTGACGTGTGAATCATGCATTCATGTGCATCCGGACTTCGGTTCAGGACCTCGATTACTTTGGCTTCAATCCCACCGTGTGGATGTGAAGTATTTTGATGTGCTCCGATCCTATTGATGGGGATCTATGGAGGGTTGATGGCCCTGTGTCCATCGTGTTGTGATGATTGGTACCACATGCATTGAGTTGTGTCGTATTGCATCTATGAGTCTTTGTGTATGAATTATGACGTTATGGCCTTTGAGGCATATTTGAAGGATATCAATATGTTGAACGTAATTATGAGTAATATATCATTTATGCATTAATTGTTAAACATTGATTATTATGAATTGTCTTACTCACCCTGCCTGTTTGAATGTTACCTCCACGTGGGTAACGTGTAGATGAGCAAGTTTAGCCGTGGACGCCGTCGAGGAGTATTTTGAAGTTTTAGAGTCGTTAGCCTTTATGGTTAATTTAGAGGGTCTTGCTCTGATATGTAACATCGGGTTGGGTTCTTTGAGTTGATTGTATATCATTGGGTTATTTTACTGATGTTCCCTTATGAGGAAAACATTGAGTTATGTTTTGAGTTCCGCTGTATATGATGTTTTGATGTATTTTGAGAAAACCCGTGTATTACGGAGTATTGACCAATTTTATTGACTTTGAGAAATGTATGCCCTTTTGTGGATTTTTAATGAAAGTTAATATTTTACTCTGAAATCCGTGTTATTTTTCCGTAATATCTGTGGGGTAGAATAAGGGTGTTACACCTACAACCATTCAAACATCAATCACTTACAACAAAAGGTAAACAACAATGCACAAGCAAAGATCATGATCAAAGTGTAGATGGGAGAAAGAAGTTTGGGCAGCAAACACATGGAAAGTATCTCAACCAACCAAATCAAAATGATCATGCAAAAGAGATAAGCCAACAAGTGTAAGAAAGTGGCTAACTATCCAAGACAAATTCAAAGTGTAAATGTGAGCACCAAATCATCTTGAATAAGAGTCAAACTACAAGGGGAAGAAGTGACACCATAAGAGAAAGGATTCAAAATAAGATAGCAAGCAAAGCACAAACAAATCGCAAGTCAAGGCAAGATGGAGAACCAAAATTCAATCCATGCTCAACACTTAGAATCAAGTGGAATGCCCTAACTTCCAAGTAACTTGTGAAAAAGTTACACAAATGTATGACATGAAAATGCAAGTACAACACCTTAATCATTTCAAGAACGAGTATCAAGACTCATAGAGTGCATGTGGTATCATTAGGAATCATTTCCCAAAGAAACTAGGTCAAACTAGCTTGTATGAACACCTTCAAAGATGACTTGACTCACAAGGTTTACCAAAAATAGAAGGATCGCTTAATAAATTCCAAATAAAATGCAAAAGTTAACCAATTTCAATGACAACTAGAAGCCAAAGTTTCAAACCCAAACTCAATTTTAAGCATCACCAAACAAATTGATCAACTATGGTGCTCCACCTTATTGAGTTATTATTGAGGGTCAAGAAAAGTCAAAGCAAAGTCAAACAAAAATGATCAATGATGAACCTAAAATCAGCCTCAAAGGTACCTCAATCCATCCTCTAGATGGATAAGAAACCTCATTCATTGGGGATGTGAATTGGTGGTTCAATTGATGATGATGAAACAAAGAAAATTTTAAAAACACCTCCAATTGTAAAATTGAAATAAAACTATAAAATGAAATAAAATCAAAAATAAAAAACATGAAAAATTAATTAAGGTTTTGAAATGTTTGAAAACAATTTTTATTTTATTTTTGGACAATTGGAATTATTTTTAATAATTAAAAATGAAAACAGAAAGAAAAATGAAATAAAATAAGCAAAGAAGTCAAAGGAGGTGTATTAGCAATAACACAATGAACTGGAACACGATATAAATGATCTGGGCTACAAACAGAAGGGGTGGGATTAGCATCTGAGGCCCAATCCAAGCCAAACCTCAGAACACATGAAACACAACATTTCATTTAACTATGTGGATTCAAACCCACACGCGGACACGGTCAAACGAATGAGAACACGCGACATAAAGGGTCAACAAGTCCACCCATGCCCAGTCAGCATTGATATGAGAAAACACTAGACGCCGGAGCTAGGGCTCCGGTCGTCTTCTCCAATCAGGGGTCACTGGAGCTGGTGATCAAAGCCCAATAAAAATCCCAACATTTGGCACCCTTCTCAAGCATTTTTCATGGGGAATTTAAATATGCCCTTGGATTCACAAAAAGGTGTCTCTAACCATATGAAAAACGGCCACGAAAACCAACTGCTCAAATTGAAATGTTCAGAAACAGCCATCAAAACAATGCAAACATTGCCTACATTGTGTAGGGCTTCAGATGCACCCAGAATGCAATCTATTTGGTGCCTAATATGAGAGAAAAATGGAAGGAAAGCTTACTGAACGGAGAAACTCCGGTTCTTGAAATGGTGCACAAGCTTCAATCCAATTTGTCTAATCTCTTCCTTCAGCCTCCCTGATGATGATTTCAGCCACAACTCAGAGCAAAACCTCAAAAAAAAATGGAACTCAAAGAAATAAAAATTTGGAGAAAATTTGGAGCTCTCTCTTCTCTGAATGCAACAACTTCCAATCTCAGCTCTTAGGGAAAACTTTTAATTCTTATATGAGGGCTTAATGACTTTCATGCAGGCCCATAATGGTTGGCTTGCTTGTTTTTTTTCATTTTTCCAAAAAAATGTGATCCATTGAGCACACACGGGTACAAAATTAAGTTCATTCTTCTTGGGTCAGCAAACTGGTCATTTGGGTGTATAGGAAACAATTGGATTAAATTTGGCTTTGTACACACTCCATACATCAAGTTTCAATTCAAAACTTTTTAAAGTGAATTTGTACAAAAGTGGTACATGATGACTCCAACATGTTGGTTCAAATGTGAAGCAACCCAAAAATGGGACAAGGAATGACTTGAAATATAAGGTTCTTAAACCATGACCAAAAACTCAATTTTCTATCTTAAAATGATTCATATGGCCATATAATTCACCAATCCTCATGAGTTTTAGGTTCAATGAGGAGTTAAGACTCTTATGCACAAGTTTCATGTTGGTCAAAATTGGATTTGAGGTACATAAGTTCATGAACTTGACCATTGAAACAAATGACCCATAATGAAACTTTCCCAAAATACCCTTTCCTTGTTAAGACCATAACTTGAGCTCCACAAATGAGAAAGAGGACTTCTAGAACTTTTTGGAAAGTTAAGATCATGAGGAACAACTTTCATGTTCACCTAAAGTTGATGGAAAACTTGTTTCTAGGTCAAAAATGCCTTGGAATTGAGTTGACTTTTTGTTGGCCAAAATTCTATTCATCTGAGACCCCTAACTTGTTGGCATCATAACTTGAGATGTACAACCCCAATGGATGATTTCTTGTACTCAAAAGAAAGCTAAAAACATGCTCTACAAGTTTAATGTTTTCATGAAGATGAGATTTGTTGCACCCTAAAGTTTGACCAACCTTTTCCTGGACTAGCTTTTGTTTCTTTGCATTTTCGCATTTCTGCATATCATAGCATTTGTTCTTGAGGCAGGGGATCAAGGTTTTCTTGTGGCTCAGGGTTCTTTTTTTTAGCGCAAAAGGCTGAGCAGCAAGCATCATCAGTTCTGGCATTTCTTTTTCCCGACGATCGAGCGAGCGATCGATTTTATTTTGTTTTGTAGGGTTATTTTCAGCTCGAGAAGCAGCATGCAAGCTATATCAAGCATTCTCACAGTGACAATATTCAAAGGCGAGTTTCAGAAGCTTAACAGAGCTCAAAACGATTGAAAACAGACCATTGTGCAGGTTTCCCTCCAAAAGGCGCCAAATTCAAATTTTTGAAGGTGTTAATCGATTAACCAAGTCAAAAACAGGTCAAATTCAAATATTCAAGGGTGTTACTCGATTAACCATATGGTTAATCGATTAACCAGTGCAAATTTAAGCTATGCACGTGAATTTTCAAGTGAAGCCACTTTGGGGTCCAATTTTTATCACTTGTGAATTGCTTTTAAACCAGAGGAAGGATCTAGAACCACTTAAAATTTGGATTAGTTTTCAAATTAATCCAATTCCCTCCAAATCTCCACTCCTCATTCCAAAGCAATTTTCACAAACCACACTCCAAGCCTCATTTGGATCCAAGCCTAAGGGGTATTTAATTGATTTGCTCTAAACCTCACACATCTAATCCTCATAATTTCATTCTCACTTTAGAATTCATTCTCATTCTCTCAATTTACTCTCAACTTTTCCATTCCCAAACTACACTAAAGCTCTTCTCACATTGAATTCATTGATTCTCCATTGGAATTATTAATATCTTGAGCTCAAACCTTCATCCATTATCCTCATTGAATCAACTTCTTCATCTAATTTTCGTGCAAGCTTGGATCTGAATTGTGAAGTGGATCTAAAAGTGATTATTTGGATTATTTTGGCTTAATTTTGGTGGATCTTCATTTCTATTACAAGCAATCTCTTGGATCTTGAAGGAATTCCGGATTTCTTGCTTGGATCTGCTTAATTGGAGTAAATAAACAATCTGCCTTCATCCAACCATGTGGGTCCGTCGGTTCATAGTATGGAAGAGTTCACTGAGGGCAGAGGTTTAGAAGAGTACCAGATTGAATTCGACGAGCAATTCTGAAGATGGCTGATTCAGCAGCAAGTCCAGATGTGAAAGCCCGGTTCCCCAAAGCTGGCAATCTTTTTTTTATCATGTCATCTCTTTGCATTTGTAGTTTCTTTTCTGTTTAATTGCAAATCTCATTTGTAAAACTTGTTTGTTTTTTATTGATATTGATAATGAAATGAATATGCATGTTTTTGGTTAAATCCATTTGTGTTCACTCTATGTTTTTATTGATGTCAAATGCTTGTTTAAGCAGAATCCGAGGAGGATGACGAAATTGAAAGACGCACAAGCTTCTGTTAGTATGATTTTGAATAAAACCTGCTGATGATGTACATGCATTATTTCAAATTCCTAAACACCGGAGATATAAGGATGATAATCCCTTGTCAACCCCTTTGAGCCTAGTAGTAGGAGTTTCTTTTTGAAAAACAAAAAACCCTCAACCTTAACTTGGGGCAGGGTAGGTGTCAGTTAATTTGACCAAGCGTCCAAATTGCAAAAGAAGTGTTCCTGTTCGAGGATCAATCACACCTCTATAGGTCGTGCCTAAAAAACCACAGCGGTTATTCATTACCGACCAAGGAGTGAAACAGTTGCAATCCCTTCAACAAGTCAGACAAGCCGGTGTCACACGATTTTTTTCGAAAAAAGAAGACAAAGGAAAAAGGAAAAAAATCAAAGGAAGAAGCCCGCTAAGCCGATAACTTGAGAACAAGCGGCTTAGGCAAAACTTAGGGCATCCCGCTGGACTTTGAAATCAAAAGAACCTCAAAAGAGCCAGTCCAGGCAAAAATAGGGAAATTGAAAAAATGACGAAGAACAAGTCGTGTGACTCTAGGCACCAAAGACGAAAAGCGAGTCACTGTCACTCTGAAAAACTTGTGATTTCCTGAACCATCACTCCTGTCACTCAACCCTTGAAAGGTGAGCGCTTGAGTCGAATTAGCTGAACTTAGGACTAGAGAACATCAAGGAGAATGGGTGGGTTAAAATAAACTTTGAGCCTTATATCCTTTCTTTCAAACTGTGAACCTGACCACGTTACAACCTTCAGAAGTCCTAATTGAAGCAGAGTTGTTTCGAAAGCATACTTCGGTAAAGATCGAATCGAAACTGACTCCTAAAAGGGTTCCTCTTACCATGTTGATTTTAATCTTGACATTCTGATGAGTGATTCGTTCACTATAGGTCACAACTTTTTTCCAGTGAACAGACTTGGATTTCAAAACTGTCATATGCATTGCATTAATATATCTTTTCTGCAAAACATTTTGTTTTACTTGCGAGTAAGCACTTGACATCAGGAGAGTTTCCACAGTGGAAAGTTTGATCGGGATAGATTGCAGAGCGCCCGAGTACTCCGTTGAACCAGGGCAAGTCATATCAAACGATCATATCATGGGAGTCAGCCATCTAAAAGTCAGTTAATCTAAGGGCAATCAGGTGAGATTCAATAAATCTCTCAAAGTCAGAGGCACGTCTCCCAAGTCAGCCAATCAAGGGAAAAAGTCATTGCAAGGCTGGGGGTAGGCCACCCCAAGAGCACGAGAGCTATTTTTATCCAGAAGACGATTAACTCGCAGTGCCTCTTCAAAGTCCAAAATGCCGAAGTAGTTCTTGTCAAACCAGCAGGGTACATAAATTTCATGTTTCCTTTCGAGGAAGATTTTTGCAGAAATCCCACAGGCTGGGGAAAATTGGAAACAAAGGAACTGTTCCTCTCCATATTTTCAGAGCTTATCAGAGTTAGTCAATCAGAGACGAATCCTTTCATGGTAAAGATTCTGGGGTGGGCCATCTCGGGCTCGTCTCATGGCAAGCTTTTCTTTTCAAGATGAATTATCCCAGAGGTCAGACTGGGGCAAGTTGAACTACACTGGGGCAGTTACTCAAGCGAGTTCATTCTCGTCAGCAAGAGTTTGAGTGGGGAATCACACCATCACCTTATCGATAACCTTAATCTTCTGAAAAAGCGTTGCTGTCATTAGACTGTCATCCCACAGCTTAAACCTGTTACCTATCAGAGCGTTGTAATCGGAAAATCCAATCGCCATAGACCTGGTCTCGTTCCTAAACCAAAAGGCCCAACTTGGCACAAACATTTCCAGTGGTTCATATTATCACATTCATCAACACAAGGCTCAATTCTGTATCCCCCAGGGTGGTGTTGTTAGGTCAGAAGTATATCACCAGTAATAATATGCAACTAAAGACTAGTTTCGTCCTGGCATTTTGAGATTGCAGCAGGTGGATTTTGTGCATCTAGTCTCAGCAGTCCGAGTACATGTTATCCTATCCCCAGTAAGGGTCATTTTCCACAAGAAAGATGCGTAGGTTGAGTGTATATACTTATTCCCATCAGGTTTGATGCTGTAGGATTTTCCTCAGCAAGTCAAGAGTGACGCCTCCGACAGAGTAGAGCCATCCCTAGCAAGTGAAGCATGTACACGTGTCCCCAGTAGTGACGGTATGTGCTTATCCCCAGTAGGTTGGGATTCAAGGCAAATTTGGGTTATTTCCCCAACGGCGGAGCAAGTGCAGATTTCTGTTTCCCCACAGAGTCCGAGCCTTGGACACATCTCCCATTGGAGCTTAAGTTGATGATTCACTCCCCAAGCAGAGGGTGATGTGTTCCCCTCATTGCTTCATCCCCAGCAAGATACTCTCCCCTAGCGGAGTAGGCTTTTTCCTTGCAGGGTAGATCATTTCTCGAGAAGGTTATTTCGCGTCCTCAACAGAGAGAGTTTGGGGTAATTTCCCAGTAAATCTTATTCAGGTAATCCCCAGCGGAGCAATCTTTGATCTCCGGCGAAAGGGAGGTATTCCCAGTTGGTTGATTTGTACCCTAGAAGGATTTCGGTATTCTAGGAGACCATTCAAGACTGAGTTCCCTGGTAGACGGATTTAATCTCAGTGGCTAGTTGTGACTTCCCCTGTGTCGCTACCGTGAAAATAAGGTGCCGGCAAAACAGAAGAGTCTCCACCTTTCGTTATTTATCCCACAGAAAGGGAAAGGAAACGATCGGAAAAACCTGACGAAGAGATATACGACAAGGTCATCGCAACCATGTCTGGATTCGGGAGTCGGTTACGTAAGGGGAAGGTATTAGCACCCCTCACGTCCATCGTACTCGATGGGATCCACGCTTGTTGTGTTTACCTGACGGGTTGGTTATCTATCTACGCTAAAAGTCTGGTCTGAAAAGAAAAGAAAAATGACTCGGCAGAACACAACAGTTCTATGCCTACGTATTCCCATCTGGAATGAGAAATCAGAGTCAACGTAGTTCGCCTAACTACGGGTTACAAGGGGGAAGGTTGCTCGCTGATATGTCGCACCTCGTGCCTACGTACTTTCACACGGCGTGAAAGATCAGAGCAAACGTAGTTCGGGACAACACGAGACACATGTTTGTCTTTTTTATCCGAGTAGAGTTAACAGACGGTTCCAGCAGCTTGGTGTATGCAACTCGTTCGACGGAGACTTAGGCGTTTACCGTTTGCGGTAGAACCGGGAGTTAACAGAACTCTCCTTCTGAAAAGGGTTTCCAAGGATCAAAGGTCCAAGAGGACAAAAAGAGTTTGATCTTTGTTTTCTATCTTTTAAAGAAGAACTGTTTTTTTATGGATGTGTGCAACTAATATCGCACTAGAGACTATGACCTGAGAGTGAATGCGTCGCATGTCACCAAAAGGGTGCCATACTAAACATCCAAGCTGTTGAAAAGAAACTCTCCAATAATCCTTTCTCAAGTAGCTTAAGGCTCGTAGCGTACGACATCAATTAACCTTTATTACTGTATTTTGATTTGTTTGAAGATGAGAAGAGAAAGGACGCACTAAAGGGGACTAATCCAATCATAAAGTTGTCATGCAAAGTTGATCCTATGATTGAGATTAGGAGGGAACTAAATAATGTTGTCATGCATGGTTAGAACCTAATGTCTATCACATTCCAACTTGAACAAGAAGGAATGGAAATCCTAAGGGAACATGGCAAAGGAAAGCACCAGCAAAGGAAATAACTGTAAAGAAATGACTGTAAATAAAACGCATGAAATGCACTAAACAAGCAGAAGGAGACAAGCTCAACTTCTAAAGCAAACAAGCCAGAGGCAACACACCACACAGGCAAGGGAGACAGACTCAACCTTAAGACAACAAGCAAAGCCAAGCAATAACAAACAAGCAGAGGGAGCCAGACTCAACCTCTAATGCAGACAAGCAAAGAGAGAAACTCAACCTTTAGGATGCTCTTAGGCCTAGAAACATCTACATGAGGCCTAGTCTAATGCAACACACCCAATAGTCACACAAGCAACAACCAAGCAATCAGAAAATACAGCAGACAGAACAGCAAACAAACAGCTCAACAGCAAAGCAGATCAACAGCAAAACAATCAAACAGTCTGCAAACAGCTTCAAGTCCGAGCCATCTTCAAGAGAAGGAAATGAAAGCTCCATCTTCAAGCTTCAACAAACTCCAACAAAAGAGAATAGAGTTAACATCAAGATTATTGCATGATGATGGGAAGCATGATGGAAACCAAGGGAATCCATCATGGCACTCAACCATACATCTGGGATAGGCATCCTCTAAGGTTCTACCTCTTGTGATATGCCACACATCCTTCCAAAGGAGGGATGAGGCTTCCACATAGGGACCTTGAATCATAGGATGAGAATGGAAAGCAAACAAAGCAAACCATGTTTATTTGAAGAAAGAGAAGTCAAACTAAAGCTCTTCCTAAACCCTAATTGATCAAGCTACAAGAAAGCTATTAAAAGGAGGTCTAAAAACCAAAACCAAACACCACAATCAAGCAAACAGAAGCTTCTATATGTCTACAACACTATCCAAAAGGAATGGAAAGTTTATCTTATGCTATGGGCCACCATTGAGGTCATTATAAGGGAAAGGTCATGTTAGAAGCATATTAAAACTAGCCTAAGTTTTAATTCTATTAAAATACCAAAACTACTTCTAAACTCCTATGAAATTTTCTAAGGGAACCTACATGTGTTAGGTATCTATAGTAGAAAGGTCAGGGCCTAAACCAAAGGGGAAAGTCACTAAAGAATTCCTAAACTTAAAGTTATCAAAGGGGAACCCTAAAATGGAAGGTCATGGGAACCTAATCCAAAAAAGAACCTATTGTTATCTAAAAATTGTGAAATAATTCCTAAGGGATCATGCATCTCTATACTAGCAGCCAGCAAAAAAATCTCATTCAAATTCCATACCAAATGGCCATACAAAAATCAGCAAGAATCATGAAGAAATAAGCCAACATTAAAGAATTAAACAAAATGCAAAAAATCAAATTAAATTGAAAATTGCATGAAAATAAAACCTAAGCATGTCAAAAAATCAGAAATAAAATCTAGATCATGCTCATATTTTTATTGTATTTTTCTGATCAAAATTGAATTTAATATGAATTAAAAATGACAAAGCAATTAAAATAAAATCAAAAATCAATTAACAAAAAATAAAATGCCAGAAAATAAGAGGAGCGTTGAATCTAGTGACTTAGTCTCCTCATCCAAGGATCCTGATGCTGCCAGCGCATTAATGAAATGCGGGCGTTTTGGCCTGGTCAAAGTCAATCTCAGAATTAGATCTCACTCGTTGGATCTGATTACAAAGTCTTCGTTTCAACTTCATCCAAGGGTGGGGAGTTCATCTTCCTCGTTTGAATTTCCAGATGGAGGGAGGTTTCTCAGGTGAACCAGACGGTGGCTCCGGTGGCCGCGACACCGTCTTCTCCGGTGAGCCACTAGTTGCAGGTCATCAACTTTTAACAAAACCTAGACAGTTCCACTCCATTTTTCATGCTGATCTCAAATCCAATGTCCTTTTCTCCTAATTCCTCCTAGATTCTCAAACACGATAGCTACCAGAAAATATGCCAAATCTTCAAGTGTCACCAAAATTCAATTCAAAACCACAGATCTTCTCCTTATTCATCAGATCATCATGAACTATTTAGATCAAGCTAACACTCCAAAATCAGGCCAATTCGAATCCAAACAGAAATCATGTTACATCTTGGATCATCTCTAAACTTCCAAATTTCTATCCTAAAACCATTTGATCATCTTCCTAATGCCTAACCTCAATTCAAATCATGCTAAACCATCCTAAAATCAGTGCAATCGTGAAAAGTGCATACCTGGTTTGTTACTTGAAATTGGGTCAGTTCCACTGCGATTCAAGCTTCCAAATGATGCAGAATCGTTCCTTGATGAAGGATAATGCTATTAGAATCCAAGAATTGCCTTGATTTGCTCTAGAATTGAGATTCGATTTCTCACTTGAAGCTTGAAAATTCACTCTGCAATCTCTGGCTCTAGCACGAAATAACCACCAACCTTGATCCTAAGGCATTTCTGAACTTATATAGAATTGATTTTGATGATTTGGAGGCCCAATCCAGGATATCCAAGTTTTCAATTTTCTTCAAAAACTCAACAATGGAAAACACGGTTCTGAGCTAGTTCCTTCTTCAAGAAGCTTCTCATGTACTCTTTGTGGACTGGTGAGAATGTAGGGACAGGATTGAATGCTTAATTCCATCTTATGGCCAAGATTGGATGTGTTTCTTCATCATGAAGCAACAAGTTGAAACACCATGAAATATGCCCCAAATGAACTTTCTAATATTGCCATTGTGTTCAAAATGATGTTTCTGATTAAAATGAGCACACATTTGGTCTTGTTTGAAGACACATGATTTAATTTGAATTTTTTCACATAAATGCCTTTAAATTCCCCTTTTGTCAATTTCCTTCAAACCAAGTCTCACTTTAAGCCAAATCAATACATCCTTGATACATGGTTGACCTAAAAATGACATTTTGAACAAGTTTCATGTTGGAAAAAACTTCATTTGAGATGTGAAAGATAGAGAAAATGACCTATAATGTCAAATGACCTATAATCTCACTTTCCCAAAATACCCCTAACTTGTAAACCTCATAACTTGAGTTTTACAAATCATATGGAATACTTATAGTACAATTTGGAAAGCTAAGATCAAGACCTACAACTTGTATGTTGGCCAAATGTTGAGGAGAAACACCCTTCTAGGTAAAAAGTTCCATATACGTTGGTTGACTTTTGCAGACAAATTTCACATTCATCTGATGACCTGTAACTTGTCTGGATCATAACTTGAGTTCCATAAATCCAATGACGGATTTCTAGTACTCAAATTAAAGCTAAGAACATGCTCGACAAGTTTCATGTTGGCCAAAAGTTTAGATGAAACTTTTATCTTGAGATAAGTGGTTTTGAAGTTAGGCACCAAATAAGGGATTTTACCCTGAGAACCCTAGTTTAGCAACTCCTCACACTTTGAATTCTTCTTGAATTGATCTTGGAATATCACCTCATATATCTCAACACAACTTTCCATGATCACAAAGACTTAGAAATAGGTTTTGATCCTCTTCAGTTGCACATTTGACTTAGGGTTACTCAGATGAAAACCCTAATTGCAACACCCTCACCTGTGGTTCTTCCCACTTGGCATAATGACTTGACTGAGCTCTACCATGACCCTCAAGGCACTCCATGAGCTCTATCCACACTCTATCCATGATCAAGGCTCCACAACCCCCTGATGGTCTTCAATTGGTCCCCAGGTTAGGAGATTAACCACATACAAACAACCAAACTTCTCAAGAACCCAACCTTCTTCCTGATGACTTTGGTGACTTCTCAAGCTTGAATAAGATCTCTAGATAGGCTCCTCTTGATATAAACAACACTTGATCCCCTGCTATAGGAACAATTATATGCTATGCAAATGCTAGATCAATGATATGCTAATGCAATGTAACATAAACCAAGTGAGAAAAAGGTTAGGCAAATTCTGGGGTGCAACACCCTGCAGAGTTGTTTATTGCTCAGAAGAGTGGTATTCTAGTAGGCCATTCAGGGTGTGGATTACAGCAAAATTTTGAGTTGATCCCCGACATAGTGGATTTCGTTCTTGTCAGAATAGTATTACCCTCGAGAAAGTTCTTTTCCAAGAGGCCAGACATGGCATGTTTTCCCAGCATAAGTCTAATTATACTTGGCGCACCCGGTTATTCCCCAGCGGAGTCGGCTCCGTCTCTTCAACATTTATTTTGCTGGAGTGGTTCTTATGCATTTACATTGTGCATAGCATCCTCCCAAACGCGTAGCATTTCTATTTCGTATGGAGTATTACGCCATTTTCAACCATACGCATGTGAAACATAAGCCAGGTCATTATCTCTTTGTTTCAGGTATGTCTTCGGAAAATGGATATCTCTACCTTGGTGGTATTCAAGCCATGGTGCAATCTTTGATGGACGCGTTCGTCTTATTATGTGATTACCAGCAGAGTTACTTGGTTAAGTTTCTCTTTGTTCCTCAACAGAGTTACTTGGTTAAGTTTCTTCGTGCTCCTAAAGCAGAGTTATTTGGTTAAATTTTTATCTTTCTCCTTGCCAGAGTTGCTTGGTTAAGCTTCTCTCTCCCCCAGCGGAGTATTCTCAAGATATGTTTATCAACTTCAGTTGATCCGGCCTTTAGGTTTGATGCTCGCTTTTATTTAGCGAATGTCTGGCGGCGATGTCAGATGTCTTTACCTTTGGGTTTGTTGTTCGCTTTTATTTAGCGAATGCCTGGCGGCGATGTCAAATACCTTTGGGTTCGATGCTCGCTTTTATTTAGCGAATGCCTGGCAACGATGTCAGAAGTCCTTACCTTTGGGTTTGATGCTCGCTTTTATTTAGCGAATGTCTGGCGGCGATGTCAGAAGTCCTTACCTTTGGGTTTGTTGCTCGCTTTTATTTAGCGAATGTCTAGCGGCGATGTCAGAATTCCTTACCTTTGGGTTTGTTACTCGCTTTTATTTAGAGAATGCCTGGCGGCGATGTCAGAAGTCCTTACCTTTGGGTTTGTTGCTCACTCTTATTTAGCGCATCTCTGGCGGCGATGTCAGAAATCTCTATCTTCGAATTTGGTGTTGGTGTTTTATCAAGAAAGATACCTGACGGTAAGGTCGGATGTGTTTTTCGACTTGATGCAGATGCCTGGCGGCGATGTCAGGTGTATCAACTTTGTAGATTCCTGACGGAGATGTCAGATGTTTCTCAACTGCGTGGATATTTGGAGGAGAGGTCAGATGTTTTATCCCCTGCAGATGCTTGGCGGCGATGTCAGGTGTATCAACTTCGTAGATTCCCGATGGCTATGTCAGATGTTTCTCAACTCCGTGGATGCCTAACGGTGATGTTAGATGTTTTATCCCCTGCAGATTCCTGGCGGCGATGTCAGGTGTATCAACTTCGTAGATTCTTGACGGCGATGTCAGATGTGTATCAACTGGATGGATATTTGACAGCGAGGTCAAATGTTTTAGTCCCGACAGATTCCTGGCGGCGATGTCAGATGTGTATCGGCTTCGTGGATCCCTGATAGTGATGTCAGATGTCTTCATCAACTTAATAGATGCCTGGCGGCGATGTCAGATACAATGTGTTGACCCAATTTTCAATTTTGTTACTCGCTTTTATTTAGCGAACGCCTGGCGGTGATGTCAGAGGTCCGCGTCTTTTGATTCAATACCTGTTTTTATTTAATAGTTGTCTGGCAGCGATGCCAGATGTTTCTTCTCATTTGTGTGTGGAGTCGATCGGTTTATTGCTTATTAGATTCAATGGTTCTGAAGGCGATGTCAGATGCTTTTACCGACTTGATGTCGAGGCCTGACGGTGATGTCAAATGCTTTATCGACTTGATGTCGAGGTCAGGTGGGTTGTACCGAATTAATGTCAATGCCTGGCGGCGAGGTCAGAAGCCTGACGGTGAAGTCAGAGATATCTTCTTTCAAAAAAGGATGTTATTACTTGACGGCGAGGTCAGATGTTTTTCTAAAATTGGTGCAGAGGCCTGACGGTGAAGTCAGAGGTTCATTATCCACCGTATGATAACATATGTTTTCCCGATTTAATGTTAATGCCTGACAGCAAGGTCAGATGCTTGACAGTGAGGTCAGATGTTTTCCCAAATTGATGCAGAGGCCTGACGGTGAAGTCAGAGGTTCAGTATCCGCTGTGTGTTATCAGATGATATTTCCGACTTAGTGTCGACGATTTGAAATTGGTAATCAGTTCGCTTGTTACCGTTGCAACCATCAGTTCAGCTATTTCCGGGGATGTTCATCCTCAATCACAGTTTGCAGTTTATTTTCGCGGTTGGAAAATTTCCGGGTTCTTTGGTATTCAACCGTCTTTCACCTTGATTGTTTGAAAGTCGTTCGCTTTTTGCTCATTCAGGTCCAAGTTGCTTGAATAGGGGCAGCTATTGCACCCCAAAGTTTGACCAACCTTTTCCTGGACTGGCTTTTGTTTCTTTGCATTTTCACGTTTCTACATATCATAGCATTTGTTCTTGAGGCGAGGGATCAAGGTTTTCCTGTGGCTCAAGGTTCTTTTTTTAGTGCAAAAGACTGAACTGCAAGCATCATTAGTTTTAACATTTATTTTGCCCGGCGATCGAGCGATCAATTTTATTTTGTTTTGCAGGGTTATTTTCAACTCGTGAAGTAGCATGCAGGCTATATCAAGCATTCTCACAGTGACAATATTCAAAGGCGAGTTTCAGAAGCTTAACAGAGCTCAAAACGATTGAAAACAGACCATTGTGCAGGTTTCCCTCCAAAAGGCGCCAAATTCAAATTTTTGAAAGTGTTAATCGATTAACCAAGTCAAAAAAAGGTCAAATTCAAATATTCAAGGGTGTTAATCGATTAACCATCTGGTTAATCGATTAACCAGTGCAAATTTCAACTCTGTACCTGAATTTTCAAGTGAATCCACTTTGGGGTCCAATTTTTATCACTTGTGAATTGTTTTTAAACCAGAGGAAGGATCTAGAACCACTTAAAATTTGGATTAGTTTTCAAGTTATTTCAATTCCCTCCAAATCTCCACTCCTCATTCCAAAACAATTTTCATAAACCACACTCTAAGCCTCATTTGGATCCAAACCTAAGGGGTATTTAATTGATTTGCTCCAAACCTCACACATCTAATCCTCATAATTTCGTTCTCACTTCAGAATTCATTCTCATTCTCTCAATTTAATCTCAACTTTTCCATTCCCAAACTGCACTAAAGCTCTTCTCACATTGAATTCATTGATTCTCCATTGGAATCATTGATTTCTCGAGCTCAAACCTTCATGCATCATCCTCATTGAATCAACTTCTTCATCCAATTTTTGTGCAAGCTTGGATCTGAATTTTGAAGTGGATCTAGAAGTGATTATTTGGATTATTTGGCTTAATTTTGGTGGATCTTCATTTCTACTACAAGCAATCTCTTGGATCTTAGGAATTCCGGATTTCTTGGTTGGATCTGCTTAATTGGAGTAAATCAAGAATTACCGAAGCAATTCTCCGCTTCGTAGGTTGAAATTCTTGATCCGATTTTGGTTTTGAGCTTATTTGCATAATTATCATGTGAATCTTCATTTTCGATTGACTTTGCTAATTTGATTCATATGATCTGTGATCTTGCTGGTTTAATGTGTTTACATGCTGATTGGATCAATGTTTTCTGGTTTAAATTCGTGCGTAATTGATTATGTGATTATCCGGATTATCGGATAAGTGTTTATGTGCTGCAATGTTGTTCTACTGCTGTTTTTTTGCTTCTGGCACAATGTTAACCGATTAACCAACATGAATTTTCAAATTTTCAGGCATTTTTGACTGGTTAATCGATTAACCCCTGGTGTTAATCGATTAACATCGTGCCAGTGGGCCTGTTTTGCTGTCTTTCTTGCTTGTTTTGGTGCTCACTCACTTCTAATCTTCATGGATCAGTATGACGCATTAAGAGTGAGTTGTTTTGGAAATATGTTGTTGTTCTTGATTGTTTAATCATAATTTGGTCGACGTGCGTTTCGTTTTCCACTTGAATGCATACTCTCGTATATGTTGTTCGAAGTGATGTTTATCATTGGGTCTTTGCATAAGTTCGAAGAATGTTTCGGTTGAGACGCGCTTGTGGTGGCTGCTGCCCCATACTTTTTCCTCCCGCTTTTCTTCGGTGTTTGATGCTTGAATGGTTGTAGGGGTCACAACTTCTCCTGTTGCATCTCACTTTTGGCTTGAACTTGTTTAAGATCATGTGTATGCTTTTGTGTGCATTTTCTTTTGGTTCTTGCATCTCTCATTTGCATGCTTAAGGTTAAGATGTGCTTGTGGTGGTGTTTACCCCACACTTTGTTCTTCCCTCACTTTCATTCTAATTGTGCATTACATGTTTGCGTACTTGCATTTTTCTTATGCTTTCTTTTTCTTCTTCTTCTTTTGTCTTCCTTTGCCATGTTCCCTTAGGACCTCTAATCCTTCTTGTTCAAGATGGATTATGATAGACATTAGGATTGAAACCATGCATGATAAAATTAGGTAGCATTCCCTTTCATCCCAATCATAAGTGCACTTTGTATGAGAACATTAGGTTGAGTCTTAGTCTCCCTTTAGAGTGTCTTTCTCTTCTCATCTCAAAAAACTTTCAAAACACATAATAAATGTTAAGGATTGTTGTACGCTACGAGCCTTAAGTACTTGGGAAATGATGATTGAGGGGCCTCCTCTCAGTTATCTAGAGTGTTTAGCGTATGTCCTTTGGACGATATGCGACACATTCGCTCCTAGGTCATAGTCTTTAGTGTAACATGAATTACAAACAATAATCAATGCACTTCTTTTCTAAAAAACACAAAAACAAACTTCAAATCTTTTTATCCTTCGAGATCTTAATTTGGAAAACCTTTTTCGTAAGGAGAGTTTTGTTAACTCTTGGTTTTACCGCAAACAGGTAACGCCTAAGTCTCCAATGGTTGAGCTACATACACCTAACTGCTAGAACTAAGCTTTAACCCTACTCGGGCCTAAAACATTTGAACCAACTGGTGTTCTTGTTACCTAAACTATGTTTGCTTTGATTTCTCATACCAGATAAGAATACGTATGCACAAGACGGTGATGTCTTGGCGAGCAACCTTCCCCCCTTTCACCCATAGTTTTCCGAACTACATTGACTCTGACTTTCCCATTGCACGAGGGAATACGTAGGCATAGAGCGGCGATGCTCTATCGAGTCTCTTTTCTTTTCTTTTGTCCCTGAGTCGTAGCTTAGATAGTAAACACCCTTTAGATAGACAACAAAGCATGGATCCCATCGAGTACGACGGACATGAGGGGTGTTAACACCTTCCCCTTGTGTAACCGACTCCCGAACCCGAGATATGGTTGCGATGACCTGTCTTTTCTCGTTTTCGTTAGGTTTTCTCAAATCGTTTCCTTTCCCTCTTTTGGGATAAATAGCGAACGGTGGCGACTCTTCTGTCCTTGCCGGCCCCTCTTTGCAGCGATGTGACAAGATTGAGCTTGCATCATGGGGTAAATTGCCCTTGAAGTTGGGCACTAAAGAAGGGGATTTTACACTGAAATCATCTGAAACCCTATTTTGGTAACTTCTTCCACTCTTGATTCCTCTTGACTTGAACTCATCATAACATATCAAATGATCTAAGGTGAACTTCCTTGGCTTGTGTGATTTGAAAACCAGTTTAGAAACCTCTCAAGTCCACAGTTGACCTTGAGTTGACCAGATGAAACCCAAATTCCAAGTCCTTTGACGGTGGCTCTTGCTGATGAGTTGAATGATTCTACAAACTCCATAATGACCCCTAGGGTACTCAATGAGTTTGTAGACCATGTCTTCTTCAAGATAAAGACCTCATGAACCCCTGATGACCCTCTGATGGTCTCCAAGATAAGAGGTAACAACCACACAACCATTTCTCCTTTCAAGGAGCTTTGACCCTTCCATGATGATAGTAAACACTTGATGGCTTGCACAAATACCTCTTGCTTGAACTTGAAACTAAAGAGATCCTCCTTTTGGATGGCACAACAACTCTCAATCCCTTGCAAAGAACAATGCTATGCAAATGCAAATGCTAGAATGCAATGAAACATAAACCAAGTTAAGAAGAAAAGGTTGGTCAAATTTTGGGGTACAACAGCTGCTCCTATTCAAACGGCTTGGACCTGAAGGGATGAAAAGCGAACGACTTTCAAACTTTCAAGGTAAAAGACGGTTGAATACCAAAGAACCCAAAAATTTTCCAACCGCAAAAGAAACTGTAATTGACAACTGTAATCGATAAACTCCGTTAGGGAAAATGTGATAAGATGAACACATCCATCAAAGACATCACTCTGCTGGGGTCTGGATACCACTCAGGAGAGACAAATCATTGGTCGGGGTCTGGATACCACACATGCCAATAAAACCAAACGGTGTAAGCCAGGGTCTGGATACCACATGGGCCAAAGAAAAGAACCGATGGAAGCCGGGGTCTGGATACCGCACGAGCTTGAGCCAAATAAAACCGGTGGAAGCCAGGGTCTAGATATCGCACAGGCTAAAGGAAATATACCGATGTAAGCTGGGGTCTAAATACCACACAGGTTAAAGAAACGAACTGATGAAAGCATGGGTCTGGATACCGCACGGGTTACAGACATAAACCGGTGAGAGCTGGAGTCTGGATACCGCATGGGCTACAAAAATAAACCGGTGAGAGCCGGGGTCTGGATACCACACTGGCTACAGAAATAAATCGGTGAGAGTCAAGGTCTGGATACCACACAGGATACAAAAATAAACCGGTGATAGCCAGGGTTTGGATACCACATGGGCTATAGAAATAAACCGGTGAGAGTCGGGGTCTGGATACCACACGGGCTACAGAAATAAACCGGTGAGAGCCGGGGTATGGATACCACACATGCTTGAGAAAATACCATAATCTGCTGGAGTCTGGATACCGCCCAGGCAAAGGAAAATATCACCATCTGCCGAGGTCTGGATACCGCACAGGTGTCACATCGCTGTGAAAAGGGGCTGACAAGGACAAAAGAGTTGCCACCGTTTGTTATTTATCCCAAAATAGGGAAACGAAACGATTGGATAAAACCTACGGAAAAAAGAAAAGACAGGTCATCGCAACCAAATCTTGGGTTCGGGAGTCGGCTACGCAAGGGGAAGGTATGAGCACCCCTCAAGTCCGTCTTACTCGACGAGATCCACGCTTGTTATCTATCTAAAGGGTAATGAACTATCTAAACTATAGGCCACAGAGACAAAAGAAAAAAAAGAGACTCGATAGAACATCGTCGCTCTATGCCTACGTACTCCCTCGTGCAATGGGAAAGTCAGAGTCAACGTAGTTCGGAAACTATGGGTGAAGGTGGGGGAAGGTTGCTCGCCAAGACATCCTCGTCTTGTGTCTATGTATTCTCATCTGGTATGAGAAATTAGAGCAAACGTAGTTCGGGCTAACGAGAACACCAATTGGTTTAAATGTTTTACCCGAGTAGGGTTAAAACTTAGTTCTAGCAGTTAGGTGTATGCAGCTCGACCATTGGAGACTTAGGCGTTACCTGTTTGCGGTAGAACCAAGAGTTAACAAAACTCTCCTTATGAAAAAGGTTTCCAAATAAATCCCGAAGGATAAAAAAGATTTGATGTTTGTTTTGGTGTTTTTTAGACAAAGAAGTGAATTGAGTTAAGTTTGAAACTCATGTTGCACTAAAGACTATGACTTAGGAGCGAATGCGTCGCATATCGTCCAAAGGACATACGCTAAACACTCTAGACAATTGAGAGGAGGCCCCCCAATCATCATTTCCAAAATGCTTAAGGCTCGTAGCGTACAACATTCATTATCCATTATTAAGTGTCTTGAAGAAGTTTGAAGATGAGAAGAGAGACACAACTCTAAAGGGAGACTAAAACTCAACCTAATGTTCTCATACAAAGTGCACCTAAGATTGGGATGAAAAGGGAAAGCTACCCTAAGGTTATCATGCATGGTTTCAATCCTAATGTCTATCATAATCCATCTTGAACAAGAAGGATTAGAGGTCATAAGCAACATGGCAAAGGAAGGCAAAAGAAAAGAAAGCAAGCACAAATGAGAAAGAGGATAAATATGCAAACATGCAATGCAACACAAAGATGAAGAGGGAGGAAAAAGGTGTGGGGTAACAAACACCACAAGCACATCTCAACCTCTTCAAGCAAATAAGAACATGAAAAACAAATATGAGAAACACAAACAAATGGGCTTAAACAAGTTCAAGCCAAAAGTGAGATGCAATGGGAGAAGTCATGACTCCTACAACCATTCAAGCATCAATCATCAAAGAAAAGTGGGAGGAAAAAGTGTGGGACAACAGCCACCACAAGCACATCTCAACCAAATCATTCTTCATACTCTTACAAAGACCAAAGATAAACATCACAACATATACGATAGTATGCATTCAAGTGGAAAACGAACGCGCGTCGAAGAAATCATGATTAAACAATCAAGAACATCAACACAATATCTAAAACATCTCACTCCTAATGCATCATACTGATCCATGAGAATTCAAAGTGAAACGACATCAAAACAAGCATGAAAAACAGCAAAACAGGCCTGCTGGCACAGTGTTAATCGATTAACACCAAGAGTTAATCGATTAACCAGTTGAAAAAGTTTGAAAATTTAAATATTTGTGTTGGTTAATCGGTTAACACTGTGCCAGAAGCAGAAAAATAGCAGAACAACAACATTTTCAACATATAATCACTTATGCATGAATTTAAACTAGGAAACAGTGATTCAATCAATATGAAGCATGTTCAAACAACAAGATCATAGATCATATGAATCAAATTTAGCCAAATCAATCGAAAATAAAGATTCACATGATAATTATGCAAATAAGCTCAAAAACAGAATCGGGTCAAGAATTCCAACCTACAAAGCAGAGAATTACTTCGGTAATTGTTGATTTACTCCAATTAAGCAGATCCAAGCAAGAAATCTAGAATTCCTTCAAGATCTAATTGAGTTCTTGTAGTAGAAATGAAGATCCACCAAAATTATGCAAGAATACACCAAATAAGCTCTTCTAGATCCACTTCAAAATTCAGATCCAAACTAGCACAGAAATCGAATGGAAAAATGGAGATGATGATGATGAAGGTTTGAGCTCTTGAACTTAATGATTCCAATGGAGAATCAATGAATTCAAGCAAAGAGAACTTTGGTGAAGTTTTGGAAATAGAGAAGTTGAGAGCAAAATTGAGAGAATTAGAGTGAATTCTGAAAATGAAATGGAATTATGAGGATTGTCTTTGTGAGGTTTGGAGAAAATCACTTAAATATCCCTTAGGTTTGGATCCAAAATGAGGTTTGGAGTGTGGTTTGTGAAAATTGGAATGGAATTAGGAATGCGAATTTGGAGGAAATTTTAATTAATTTGAAAATTAACCAAAATTCAAAATGGTTTTAGATCCTTCCCTTGGTGTAAAATCAATTTCTCATGTGATCAAAATGGACCACCAAAGTAACTTCACTTGGAAATTCACGTGCAGAGCATAAATTTTCACTGGTTAATCGATTAACCATATGTGTTAACGGATTAACACCTTCAAAAATTCAAATTTGGTCTAATTCTGCGTTGGTTAATCGATTAACCATTTGGTTAATCGGTTAACACCTTCAAAATTTGAATTTTGGCGCCTTTTGGAGGGAAATCTGCACATTTGCTCGTTTTCAACCGTTTCGAGCCGTGTTCAACCTCTGAAACTTGCCCTTGAATACTATAAATGTGAGAATGCTTGAGATAGCCTAAATACTGTCTTTTGATCTGAAAATATCCTACAAAATAAAATAAAATCGATCGCTCGATCGCCGGGCAAAATAAATGTCGGAGCCTCTGATGCTCGTTGTTCCGTCCCTTGCACTAAAAATGAAACCCGAGCCACAAAAATGCCTTGATCCCATGCCTCCAAAAAAAATACTATGATATGCAGAAATGCAAAATGTAGAGAAAAAAAGCCAAGTACAATAAATGGTTGGTCAAATTTTGGGGTTCAACAGCTGCCTCTATTCAAGCGACTTGGACCTGACTAAGTGAAAAGCGAACGACTTTTAAGCAATCAAGGTAAAAGACGGTTGAATACCAAAGAACCCAGAAATTTGCCAACCATAGAAATAGAACTGCAAACTCTGATTGGGGACAAAAATCTCTGGAAACAAACTGAATCGATAGTTGCAACAACCACAAACTAACTAATTACCAATCAAAAAGCATCAACACGCGATCGGAAGAGACATCTGCTAACACGCAGGCAGCGACACTAAGTCGGAAAGATCATCTGATATCACCATCAGGCATCTATTAAAATAATAGGCATCGAACTCGAAGGTCGGCTCAACACGAAGCTGATATCTTCTGCTAATCTAAGTATGCATTCAATAAATAAAAGCGAGCATCGAGCCCGAAGGCCGGATCAATACACAGTTGAGAAAAACATTTGACATCTCTGCCAGGCATCTGTTAAATAAAAACAGGCATCGAACCCGAAGGTCGGATCAACACGAAGGTGAGATCATCTGCTATCACGCAGGCATTCGCTAAATAAAAATGAGCATCAAACCCAAAGGCCGACTCAACACGCAGTTGAGAAAAACATCTGACATTGCCGCCAGACATCTGTTAAATAAAAATAGGCATCGAGCCCAAAGGCCGGCTCAACACGAAGTTGAGATCATCTGGTATCACGCAGGCATTCGCTAAATAAAAGCGAACGTCAAACCCAAAGGTCGGCTCAATACGCAGCTGAGAAAAACATCTGACATTGTCGCCAGGCATCTGTTAAATAAAAACAGGCATCGAGCCCAAAGGACGGCTCAACACGAAGCTGAGATCATCTGGTATCACGCAGGCATTCGCTAAATAAAAGTGAACATCGAACCCAATGGCCGGCTCGACACGTAGCTGAGAAAAACATCTGACATTGCCGCCAGACATCTATTAAATAAAAACAGGCATCGAGCCTAAAGGCCAACTCAACACGAAGCTGAGATCATCTGCTATCATGCAGGCATTCACTAAATAATAGCGAGCATCGAACCCAAAAGCCGGATCAACACGCAGCTGAGAAAAACATCTGACATCACCGCTAGGCATCTGTTAAATAAAAACAGGCATCGAACCCGAAGGCCGGAACAACACGCAGTTGAAAAAACCATCTGACATCGCCGCTAGGCATCTGTTAAATAAAACAGACATTGAACTCGAAGGCTGGCTCAACACGAAGCTGAGATCATCTGCTAATCTAAGCAGGCATTCTCTAAATAAAAGCGAGCATCGAACCCAAAGGTCGGATCAACACGCAACTGAGAAAAACATCTGACGTCGTTGCCAGGCATCTGTTAAATAAAAACAAGCATCGAACCCAAAGGCCGGATCAACACGTAGTTCATAATCTTTTTATGACAACTCACAAAAGTAATCCGCTAGGGAAAGAGAAACTTAAACAAGAAACTCTGGCAGGGAGAGCAAAGAGAGAAACTTAACCAAGTAATTCTGGTAGCGACTCCACTGGGGAAAGAAAGAGAAACTTAACCAAGTAACTCTGTTGGGGAAACACCTGATAAGATGAAACACGTCCCTCAGAAATCTTTTATCGAGGTCTGAATACCCGTACAGGCTAAAGAAACACGTCACAAATTGCCATGGTATGGACACCGCGGGGAATGAAGAAATATCAACGTTTGTCGGGGTCTGGATACCATAAAGGCAAACTAAATCAACCATCCGCTAGAGATACACATGAAAGCAAAGAGGTAACAACCTAGCTTATGTTTCACATGCATATGTTTGAATATGGCGTAATGCTCTATACGAAATGAAAATGCTACGCGCTTCGGAGAATGCTATGCACAAATGCAAGTGCATTATGGGGATCAACACAAACTCTACTGAGGAAAAGTGCCCTAAACGGCCAACCAAAACACACCTCTTCTGGGGTTCGCCCGACTCGGCTGGGGAGAACAAATCCACTCTACTGGGGAAATAGCACAACATGCTAAAAAACCACTCTACTCTACCGGAGATCAAATCAAACCCTGCTGAGAGAAAATGCCCTGAACGACCTTCAAAGAGGCGGCTCTCTTTGGGAGAATACGACCCGACTGGGGAAAGACAACCAAACTCTGGAGACACGTCTGACTTGTTGGGGGAAATCAACAACTCTGCAGGGGATAACAATCAACCACCGAGATTAACTTCACCTTACCGGAGAAACCATCCCCGGATGGCCTCCTATAATACCACTCAGGGGGAACAGACGACTCTATTGGGGAGTCAAAGTCATTGTTGAGGAATAGCTCCATCCAGTCGGATATTCTACTCTGCCGGAGGTAAAAATCCACCCTGTCGGGGATTACTCAGCTGAGGGATAATCAACCACACTCTCTTTGCTGAGGATAACCATTCTTAGGGAGTAATCTCACTTTGCGGGGAAGAGAAACAGTTCTGCGGACTCCGCTGGGGATTAGCCAACGAGAGGGAACCTCTTCGACCTCTGCTTGGGGAACGAATCACCACTTAAAATCTAAGGGGATACCAAATCATACGTCCAGATTCTGTGGGGAACCAGCTTTTGCTGACTCTGCTCAGGATAGAGAAAACTTTGACGACTTTGCTGGGGGTAAATATGTACCTGCAATCTGCTGAGGATACAGACATATACCTGATTTGCCCGAGGGGTATCAATCTCGACTCTCTGGGGATGATTTTACCCTGCTGGAGAATTCAACCTGAACTGCCGAGGAATGAAAGTATACAATCAATCTGCTGGGGAGAAGTGTATACCTTCTACATGCACATCTTCTGTTGTAGCAACAAACCCTTGCTGGGGAACAGAGAGTACAACCTCCACTTGCTGGGGAACGGTGATCTTACCGGGAACACACCCCTGGAAAATGCCCCGAGGGTAACAAACCTGCAAAAATGAACAAACAAACAAGATATCCTGCACAAAGGGAACTATCTCGGTCATCATCCGTGACATTGTTCAAATAAATCGAAGGTTTAATGATTACCGGCCAAAGCCTGCAAGTTTATGTATGCGCAATTTTATCAAAACATCGAGCATTTTTCGCAAACAAAACAATAAAGATTAAAGCGAGGCAAACACTTACTGAATAGTATATGTTTTATTGACAAATGGCCTGTAAATAGGCAGATTTTACAACAGATACAACCCCTGAAAAGAGGAAGTTGCGCAAAAGATACAGAAGTGCACAAAAATATACAAAATGTCGGCAATGTGGCACAGACAAACACCATGAGTTGATCCATCCATGACTCGCCTGACTTCGATGATTCCCCGACGCTTCGTCCTCTGAAGAGATTGATTCGGATAAACGGCCCTCAGGTCCTCCCTCAAACTATAAAGATCAAAACATAGACCGTAGTCATTTGCTTTTCAAATCCCTAACTTTTGCCTGAATCGCCCTTTCGGGTTTTCAATTAACCGGGATACTCATTTTTGCCAAAGTCCCCTTTTCAGGTTTTCAACTTTGCGGGTTTACATCTTTTTCTTTTATATCCCTAATTTTTGCCTGAATCCATTCTTTTTATGGTTCGCCGGGATGCCCCATCTTTGCCTGGATATTCTTTTTTCATTCCAGCGGGTCTCTTTAAGCAAAGTATTTTTTAACTGCGTCTGCGTTCACAGGCGATGTGAAATCTTCACCATCCATGGTTGATAACAGCAAGGCTCCTTCGGAGAAAACCTTTCGCATGACATATGGACCTTCATAGTTGGGAGTCCATTTACCCCTGTGATCCGTTTGTAGAAGGAGAATCCTCTTCAATACTAATTTTCCCGTCTGAAAGCTTCGAGAGCACACCTTCTTGTCGAAAGATTTCTTCATCTGGCTCTGGTACAACCGACCATACGCAATAGATGCCAGCCTTTTCTCGTCCATCAAGCTAAGGTGATTCAATTTGTTTCTTATCCATTCTGCCTCATCCAGCTTGACGTCAACCAGGACTCTCAAAGAAGGAATCTCGACTTCTAATGGTAGGACAACTTCCATACCATACACCAGTGAGAAAGGAGTTGCCCCTGTTGAGGTGCGTACAGTAGTACGATATCCATGCAAAGAGAAGCGCAACATCTCATGCCAATCCTTATAGGTTATAACCATTTTCTGCATTATCTTCTTGATATTCTTGTTGGCCGCTTCAACAGCGCCATTCATCTTCGGACGATAGGGAGATGAGTTGTGATGCTCGATTTTGAAACTCTGGCACAGTTCCTTCATCATCTTGTTATTTAGATTTGAACCATTATCAGTAATGATTCTCTCAGGCATTCCATAGCAACAGATGATGTCCTTTTTGATGAACCAGGCTACCACTTGCTTAGTGACATTGGCATACGAAGCCGCTTCGACCCATTTGGTGAAGTAATCAATGGCTACCAGGATGAAGCGATGTCCATTAGATGTTGTAGGCTCAATATTGCCAATCATGTCAATGCCCCACATGGAAAAAGGCCAAGGAGATGCCATAACATTCAACAAACTCGGTGGCACATGAATCTTGTCAGCATAGATTTGGCATTTATGGCACTTCTTAGCGTACTTGAAGCAATCGGATTCCATAGTAAACTAATAATACCCTGCTCGTAACAGCTTTCGAGACATGGACCAAAGGCACCTTCTTGGACCTCTTCCATAAGAAAGCTAGCTTCTTTTTCGTCCATGCATCGTAAAAGCACCAAGTCATAATTCCTCCTGTAGAGTACTCCATCCTTGTTCAGATAAAAATTCCCAGCCAACCTCCTCAGAGTTTTCCTATCCCGGATCGACGCCCCTGGCGGATATTCTTGGTTCTTGAGGAAATTCTGGATATCATAATACCATGGCTTGTCGTCCGAAGCTTCTTCAATAGCGAATACGAATGCCGGCCTATCAAGGCGAGAGATGACTATTCTTGGAGCATCATTCCAAAAATTCATCTTATACATCGAGGATAAAGTGGCTAAGGCATCCGCCATCTGATTTTTTGCTCTCGGTACGTGGTGGAATTCTACTCTATCGAAGAAAGGTAACAACCTCCTTGCATAGTTCATGTAAGGTATCAGATTAGGCTGTCGGGTTTCCCATTCTCCCTTGATCTGATTAACAACTAGTGTTGAATCGCCATATACATCTAAATTCTTGATCCTCGGATCACTAGCTTCTTCCAACCCCATAATGCATGCTTTGTATTCGGCTTCATTATTGGTGCAAGGAAATGTTAACCTGGCAGTGAATGGGATATGAGTACCATGAGGAGTTGTGATAATTGCCCCAATTCCACTACCGTATGAGTTAACAGCGCCGTCAAATATCATCTGCCATTGGGAACCCTTCTCTGGACCTTCGTTGGGTAATGGCTCATCGCAGTCCTTCATCTTTAAGAACATGATGTCTTCGTCGGGAAATTCAAACTTCACAGGTTGATAGTCATCAATCAGCTGTTCCGCCAGATACTCTTCAGAATACTCCCCTTGATAGCATTCTGCGAAACATATTGAATATCGTATTCTGTCAAAACCATCTGCCATCTGGCAATTTTCCCCGAAAGTGCTTGTTTTTCAAAGACGTATTTAATCGGATCCATCTTCGAAATCAACATGGTTGTATGATTTAGCATATACTGTCTCAGACGTTTGGCAACCCACGCGAGTGTGCAACACGTTTTCTCCAACATTGAGTACCTGGATTCACAGTCTGTGAATTTTTTACTCAAGTAATATATCGCATGCTCTTTTCTTCCAGTCTCGTCATGTTGACCGAGGACACAATCCATGATGTTCTCAAGAACCGTTAAGTACATGATCAATGGTCTTCCAGCTATTGGAGGTATCAGTATCGGAGGCTCTTGCAAATATTCTTTTATTTTATCAAATGCCCTTTGGCAATTTTCGTTCCAGACAACCTCCTGATCTTTCTTTAGCAATTTGAACATGGGTTCACACGTGGCTGTGAGGTGAGATATGAACCGAGCGATGTAGTTAAATCTACCCAAGAAACCACAAACCTCTTTCTTTGTTTTCGGCGCTGGCATATCTTGAATATCTTTTATCTTTGCAGGATCGATCTCAATTCCTTTTTCACTGACAATGAACCCCAACAACTTTCCAGACCTGACACCAAAAGTGCACTTATTCGGATTCAACCTTAGTCTGAATTTCCTTAGTCTTTCGAACAGCTTCAGAAGGTTTACCAGATGTTCCTCCTCCATTTGCGACTTTGCTATCATGTCATCAACATATACTTCAATCTCGTGATGAATCATATCATGAAACAAAGTGACCATACCCTGCTGATAGGTTGCCCCTGCATTTTTCAACACAAAAGGCATTACCTTATAACAGAAAGTCCCCCGCGGTGTAATGAACGTTGTTTTCTCCATATCCTCCGGCGCCATCTTAATCTGATTATACCCGGAAAAATCGTCCATGAAGGAAAACACAGAATACTGTGTATATTATCAACCAATACGTCAATGTGAGGGAGTGGGAAATCATTCTTTGGGATCGCTGTATTCAAATCCCTATAAATAATGCACATTCGTACCTTACCGTCCTTCTTTGGTACCGGTACGATGTTAGCGACCCATGAAGGGTAAGTTGTTACAGCAAGAAACTCTGCGTCTAACTGCTTATGGACTTCCTCTTTGATTTTCACAACCATATCTGGTCTGGTCCTTCTGAGCTTCTTCTTAACTGGAAAACACTCTTCACGTAAAGGCAAGCAATGAACCACGATGTCTGTGTCAAGACCGGGCATATCTTCATATGACCAAGCAAAGATATCACTATACTCTCAGAGCATTTCAACCAATCTTTGCTTGATATCACTCTGCAATGCAGCCCCTATCCTGACATTTCTCTTGACTTTCTCAGAATCCAAGTTGACGACTTTGATTTCCTCCTAATGAGGCAGAATGATTTTCTCTTCCTGTTTCAAAAGTCTGGCTAGCTCTTCTGGTAAGTCTTCATCTTCATCAATCTCTTCTTCGGCTTGAAATATCAGATTCTCAAAGTCGAAGCGAGTCATAGACGGTTCTGGGGCGGTGTCATATGAAATGTAAAACCTGCAATGATGATGATTTAATGCTTAAGATGATATGCAAACAAGCACAAACCACATTTCCATTTTATTGTTAAAAATAAAAACAGGAAAGACAAGGATCACAATATTTGAATGCAGAAACGCCCTTTGATTGATTGATAAAAGAATGTTCAAACATAAGCAATTAGGCCCTGAAGACAAATACCGCTATGCTCCGGGTAGAACATAGGGTTATACAATAATCAGAAAAACAAGTCATTACTCTTCTGCCGTCACTTGGATGATTTCTTTGACAGACCAGTTGTTCAGGCTTTGTCCTGGAGAGCATGGCCAAATCCAAGCGTCCATGTCGCAGTCGCTGTCACCGTCTTCATCTGATATGGCATTAATCTGCTCGAAGATTACACCCCCGTTGGTAAACTTGACAGGCCCCTTATAGCACAGCGTGCTCTGGGAGGAGGAAGATGGGTTGTATCCCAAACCAAATTTGTCTTGCTTGTTGGGGATATTCAACACTTGACCCCAACCTTGCGATGCCTCATCCTGCACCACTACTTGGGCTTCCTTGAAGGACGACATGGCCACTTCGAGCACCTTGCTCACAACCGGTGTTTTACCTTCGATTTGCACAGTTTCAAAGACCTGACACAGATTCTCACGGATTTCGCCATCAACCTCAATGTACTTGAATAAAGATAAATGACTAATCGTTATATCCTCCTCTCCACATACAGTGACAACACTGCCACCCACCATGTATTTCAACTTCTGGTGCAGCGTGGATGTTACGGCGCCCGCCGTATGAATCCAAGGACATCCCAGCAGACAGCTATAAGCTGGCTGAATGTCCATGATGTAGAATACAACATCAAACACTTCAGGATCAACTTGAATTGGCAACGTCAACTCTCCGAATACGGACCTACGAGTCCCATCAAAAGCTCGTAGTACCAAGTCACTTGGTGTACACAATATACCACGGGTATCTAACTTCATCAGCGCCTTCTTCGGAAGCACATTCAAGGATGACCCTATATCAACAAGCACGTATGACAGAACGGCTCCTCGGCATTGAATAGATATATGCAGCGCATAATTATGGTTCCTCCCTTTCGGGGTCAAGTCCAAATCCGTGAATCTCAGCCCATTACCTGCATTTACATGTGCTACAACCCCCTCGAGTTGGTTCACCGAAATCTCTTGAGGCACATAAGCTGTATTCAGGATTCTCAATAAAGCATTCCGGTGCGCTTCCTAACATAATAATAGAGACAAAATAGATATCTTGGAGGGAGTTTGTTGCAAGTGATCAATAATCTTGTAACCACTCTTTCTTATCAACCTCATGAACTCCTCCGCTTCCTTCTCCAAGGTATCCTTCTCACCAGCTTGAGAATTTTCTTCAACCACTACCTTCTTCCCCTTATCATCTCTTTCAACAACCACTTCAGGTGACGAAAACACTCTTCCGCGTCGAGTAATTCTACCAGCACCAACTAAGTTGTCCACAGATCCACCGGTAAATTCTTCAACTCCTATTTCTGTCCGTTACAGTATACCTCGGCTCCGTAGTTCCACGGAATTGCTTTGGTAATCTCATACGGCACATGACCATCTTTGGTAATGATGATGGTTGGCGGCCTAGGCGCATAAATATTAATAGTCTTGTACGGAATCGAGATTGTTGCAATCTCATCCCTCTCTTCAACCATTAATTCCTCACTCTTCTTCTCAGCAACTCTATCAAAATTGCAAGACACCATTGTTCATCAACTTTTGAATATGATTTTTTAGCTTTTCATATCCCTCGGGATGGCCCAAACATCTAGCACAAGCTTCATCACAACCTGGGAATACCCCTCCCCGCAATAACTTGCTCTTTACAAAGCTCAGCGGCATCTTCAACTCATTGACATCTAACACTAGATTCAAACTCTCATCTTCAAGGATAGCACTGACTCCGGCTGTCCCATGAATGGGCATGGGGTTCTGCACGACATTGGGCGTGTCGTGAGAAAAATTTGTAGCTTTGCTATCCACCAAGTCTTGAACTTTGTGTTTAAACGCCTTACAGTTGTTAATATTGTGCCCCGGAGCCCCAGAATGAAACTCACATCGAGCATTGGCATCGTAACCAGGTGGTGGCGCACCTGTTAATGGAGCCAAAGTCCTCTTCTGTATTAACTGCAACTGTAGCACGTGTTGGAGTAATTGAGCATATAGCATTGGAGGCGCGTCAAATTGTCTATTTACCGTCCTTCCCCGATCCTGAAAACAACGAGGAGCATAGCTCTCCTGATTCTATTGATTCTGTTGTAGTTGTTGTTGTACCGCAGGTATTGTGATACTTGCAACCTGTTGTTGCTGTTGACGATATTGTTGAGATCGTCGCTGATTTCTATTTCTTCCCCGAGAACTGGACATTGTGTTGGTTTCTCCTTCTCGCTTCTTATTACCAAAAACGTTTCTATTTCCTCCTCCTGCTGAGGACCCTTCGCCCGCTTGATGTTGTTCTCGACCCTCTCCCCAGTAATGATTAGGTCAGAAAAGCATCCAGACATATTACCGATCAGCTTCTCATAGTATACGCATGGTAACGTGGCAACAAACATATCAATTAACTCCCTCTCTACCATGGGAGGCTGCACCCTGGCTGCTAGCTCATGCCACCTCTGGGTGTACTCCTAGAAGCATTCACCATTCTTTTGAGACAGATTCTGCAGCTGGACCCTATTTGGCGCAAGGTCGCTATTGTACTGGTAGTGCTTGACAAAGAATTCAGCTAAGTCCCTCCATCTGCGAATATTAACCGGTTCCAAGCTCATATACCACTCAAGAGAAGGTCCCGAAAGGCTGTCTTGGAAAAAATGCATCAGCAATTTTTTATCACCTGAGTAAGCGGACATCTTATGATAATAAGAGCGCAGATGAACTCAAGGACAAGTCGTGCCTTTGTATTTGTCGAAGTCGGGAACTTTGAATTTCAACAGTACTTTCAAGTCTGGGATCAACCCCAGATTGGCCATGTCCAGTCCCATGGAGTTCTGATTTTCAAAAGACTTCATCTTCTCTTCAATCAGCCTAAACCTCTTATCAGCCTCAGAAGGCAACCCAACACCAACATCGCGTAGAGAGAATGCATCTTCCTGCTGATCTTCCTCCCACTGAGGAACATTGTTACCATGCATAGCACACACCACCTCAGGGATTCCACCTGCATTACCTCTGCCCGGAGGGATAACTGTTGTAGGAATAACATGAGCATGTGGTGTGCCACCATCATGACAAGGAGGATTAGCAGCAGCTCCTCCGTGAAGTACACCATTACCATCAACCCTTGCAATAAGTCGTTGCCCCACAGTCCTCAGTTGCTCTTGACCGTTTGCCACACCCTACATTTAGTCCATAAAGTGGGTCTTCCTGTCCCTAAGATCCTGCATCTCAGCCTGCATCTGTTCCATGACCTTGCATTGATTCCCTCTGGTACCGTACCAGCGAGTAGTCTGATGTTCAATCCTGAAACAAACTATGAACCCCAAAAATAAGGTTAACGGTCCCGGGCACCTGCGATGCAAAAAAGAAGAATGATGCAATATGCAGATATGTATATATGCATTAGGGATATTTCCCCCTCGATTCTAGTTCCAAGATAACAACACAACACTAGAGAACCCATAGACAAGCATAGAGCAAAACCCCTCATACATAAACAAGAGCCCCACAGGCAATGTACAAGTACAACACTGAGTACAAAGGAAACAGGAAGTGACCTCAGCCAACAGGTCTGGTGATGGTCAACATACAACAATATAATAGAATACACAGAAATGAAAGCCATCAACTACGATGACGAGACTGAAAATCATCTAGCAACTCCCTCGTCTCAGGATGATCTGGTCTCATAAGCAATCCCTGAATGAGTGAATCTCTCTGGCTAATAGTGGTCTGTAGATCCCGAGCATAGTCATCCCAGGTGCCATCGCCAAAGACCTCCTAAAGCTTGCACCTCTTCGTATCAACTCTAGCCCTGTAATCCTCCAAGGTTGCAATAGCTTCATTCAATCTGCCATCACTGTCCCGTCGAAGTGAGACTTCTGCTGCGATCTTCTCATCCTTCAAAGTAAGCTGAGTCTTCAACTTAGCAATCTGTAACTTCAATCCATCGTCACGCTCCTTGTTGTTGGTAAGAGTAGCATTCCACTATGCATTGAACATGGAGATCTCCAGATAAGCTCTATCCAACTTCTTCTTCTTAGAAGTAAGAACAACACTGACAACCTTCAGATCTAAACCCAAACATTCTCGAGCGCGAATCACTTTGGTCAAATTTGTACCCAGTTTGCTCACCAGTTCAGTTTGCTTCTTAGCTGCATGAGTAGCATCATTCTTCTCACTCCGGAGCTGGGTAATCTCTTCCTCCAACTCTTCATTAGCCTTGCATAACCTTTCTTTCTCAGACCACAACTGGTTATACTTCTGGATGTCGACAGTAGTAGGCTCCTCAGTCATCAGAGGATATAGAGGCTCACGAGATGGAAAAGGCATCAATACTCTCTCTGCTCTCTCCTGGATCCAAGTGATATAAGGGTCATAGGCTCGATTGTTACTCTTCCCCAAAGAAGCTTTCCTCTTCCGGTGGATGCTGCTCCAAGCTCTCTCAACTCTAGCCAAGGTATCACCCTTCAGCAAACTAGTGAGATACAGAGATTCCTGTATCTCTTCTTCCTTAGGAGGATCTCTCAACGCGTACCCAAACTGTCTGACTACCAAGGATGGGTTATAGTTGATGCATCCTTTCCTTCCGACCAACGAGACGTTAGGAAATCCACCGCAACTGTAAATAATCTCAATACCCAACATGTCTCTATCAAACCAGATAATGTTCTCAGACATCAATCCCATCAACCTCTTAGACCACTCTAGGGTACCTGTAGTATCAATAAATGGACCTGATTTGGGAAGGTGACTCATAAACCACCTGAAGAACAATGGCACGCAACAAGACACATTCTTCCCTCTCCAATTCTCATTCTTGTAATGCATAGAATGATAAACGTCGCCTAGAAGTGTAGGTACAGGATTCCCTGAGGCAAATATGTGGAATGCATCCAAGTCTAAAAAATCTGGAAGGTTAGGAAACAACATGATACCATAAATGCATAGTGCTAAGATAACATTAAACACAACCCAACAACCATCTTTGGCAAACTGCTGAGCTTTGTCAACCAGAAAAGGAAATGGAAACCCAGGCATTCCATTTCTCTTGACCAACTTCCCTTGTAGATCAGAAGCATCCAAATGAAGAGAACTGGCAAGCTTAACCAGATCGGGCTCAGCATCAGTATGATAGAATGACATCTGGTCCAAAATAGGCACCCCAAGTAACACATAGAACTCTTCTAGAGTAGGTAGCAATAGATAACTTGGAAAAGTAAAACATCGGAGCTGGGAATCATAAAGCTACAATAGAGTATGGAGACCACCTAACTCATAAACTGAAGGCTTGCAAACACAAGTCAAAAGCTTCCCATATGATTGCTTAAAATCTTCCATCACCTTCCTGTCAGCCACAAAGATCAAACTCATCAAAGATCCAATGTCTGGAGTAGGGAACTTATAAACCATTGTCTTCTTCAGGCTAGGCTCCATGTCAGCAAAGAAATAAGATCGCTAGAATCAAAGGGAAATTTTGCACCTGCAACATAAATACTGTCGCAACTGCGAAAAACACCCGGCGAAAAACAGAAAAGTCGCCACCTTTCATTATTTATCCCAACGAGAGGGAAATGAAACGATCGGAAAAACCTAATGAAAAAGGGAAAGACAAGGTCATCACAACCAGGTCCTAGATTCGAGAGTCGGTTACGCAAGGGGAAGGTATGACCACCCCTCACGTCTGTCGTACTCGACGGGATCCACCCATTGTTGTCTATCTAAAAGGGTGATTATCTATCTAGCTAAAGGGCATAGGACAAAAGAAAAGAAAAGAGACTCGACAGAGCATCGCCGCTCTGTGCCTACGTATTCCCTCGTGCAATGGGAAAGTCAGAGTCAACGTAGTTCGGCTAACTACGGGTGAAAGGGGGAAAGGTGGATCGCCAAGACATCACGTCTTGTGCCTACGTACTTTCATCTGGTATAAAAGATAAGAGCAAAATTAGTTTGGGCTAAAAAGACCACAGGTTGGTTCAAAAGTTTTTAGGCCCGAGTAGGGTTAACAAGAAGTTCTAGCAGTTGGTGTATGCAACTCGACCATTGGAGACTTAGGCGTTACCGTTTGCGGTAGAACTAAAAGTTAACAACACTCTTTTATCTGAAAAGATTTTCCTGATTAAGAACCCCAAAGGGTGAACAATATTTGAAGTGTTTTTGTGTTTTTTAGAGAAGAAGTGTTTTGAATTTGATTTCTAACTCATGTTGAACTAAAGACTATGACTCAGGAGCGAATGCGTCGCGTATCGTCCAAAGGACATATGCTAACATTTTAGACAATTGAGAGGCAACCACACAATCATCATTTCCCAAGTAGCTTAAGGCTTGTAGCGCGCAACATTCGTTAATCATTATTAAGTGAGTTAGAATCGTTTGAAGATGAGGAAGAGAGACGCACAGAAGGTCTAAGGGAAACTCAACCCTAACGTTGTCATGCAAAGTGGTCTTAGAGTTTGGATAAAAAAGGGGAAACATCTACCCTATATTAGCATGCATAGTTAGAATCCTAATGTCTATAACCATCCTTAAACAAGGAAGGTTAGGTCTTAAGGGGAACATGGCAAGGAAAGACCAAAAGGAGAAAACACAAGTAAGATGCACACATAGAACACAAACATGCAAAGAGGGAGGAAAGAAAGTGTGGGGCAGCAGCCGCCACAAGCGGGTCTCGACCTCTTTGGATCATACAAGAATGAAATGCAACAAAGCCAACATGCATAAAGAAGGAAAGGAAACAAACATGCAAGCACTGAAGCAAAAAGAAAGTGAGCGGATGAGATGTAACGGGAGAAGACAATCCTCTACAACCGTCGATCATCAATCATCATAGAAAATGAGAGGAAAAGAAGTGTGGGGCAGCAACCGCCACAAGCGCATATCGACCATAGCTCTTCGCTCAAGCAAACAAGGATGAACATCACATTGAACAACATATACAAATATGCATTCAAATGGAAATCGAGCAAAACGAGTCGACAAAATCATGATCAAACGATCAAGAACAGCGACATATATACCAAACATCACACTCCTAATGCATCATGCTGATCTATGATGATTCGAAGTGGAATGGTATGCGAAAACACCTTGAAAAACAGCAAAACAGACCCACTGTTACAGTGTTAATCGGTTAACCCCTGGGGTTAATCGATTAACACCTTAAAAGTTTGGGAAATCTGGAATTTTGAATAGGTTAATCGGTTAACTATATGCGTTAATCGAGTAACACTGTTAACGTTTGAAAAATTTGAAAGTTTGAAATGGTTAATCGGTTAACCATATGCGTTAACCGATTAACAGTGTAACAAAGGCCAAAAACAGTAGCAGAAAAGCACTTTCAGCATAAAATCAATTAATCAAATGATCCAAAAGAACAACTTATCAAATAAGCACGAAATTACACCTGCAAACAAAAAACTAATAGACATGCAAACATGTCTACATAGCACAATCACAATTCAAATCCACCAAAATTCAATCGAATATGAAAATCATCATGAAAATGCAAATAAGCTCAAAAATGCTATGGGTCTAGAATTTCCAACCTTCGAAGCAGAGATTTTCTTCGGTTAGTGTTGATCTTGCTATAATTGAGTAGATCAAATGCTAGAAATCCGGAAACTACAAGATCCAAGCCAATTGTTGTTGTATGATTGAAGATCCACCAAATTTGAGTCAAAATGCTTCAAATAATCACTTCTAGATCCAACTCCAGATTTAGATCCAAACTTGCACGAAAATGGAAGAAGGAAATTGGTTCAATGATGATGATGGAAAGAGGTTTTAGCTCAAGAATTCATTGATTCCAATGAAGAATCAATGAATTCAATGAAAAAGAGCTTTGGGTGAAGGTTTTGGAAATGGAGAATTTTGAGAGAAAATAGAGAACTCAAGAGTGAATTCTGAAAAATGTATTGGATTATGAGAGATTAGATGGTGAGGTTTGGAGTGAATCACTTAAATATCACTTAGGTTTGGATCCAATGCGAGGTTTGGAATTTGGATTGGAAAATGTGGTATAGAATGTGGAATGGGCATTTGGTGGGAAATTGAAATTAACCAAATTTCAAATGAGGTTCTAGATCCTTCCCAAGTGTAAAAATGAATTTTCAAATGACCAAAATTGGACCCCAAATGGCTCTGCATTGAAAAATCACGTACAGAGGCAAAAATCACATTGGTTAATCGATTAACCATATATGTTAATCGATTAACCCCTTTAAATTTTTGAATCTGGGCTGATTTTTCAATGGTTAATCAATTAACCATATAGGTTAACCGTTAACACCTTCAAAAATTTGAATTTGGCGCCTTTTGGAGGGAAATCCGTCCGTTTGCCCGTTTCTTGCTGTTTCAAACCCTGTTAAGCTTCTGGAATGTGTTCTTGAATGTTGTAACAATGAGACTTCTCACGATAGCCTGAACGCTACTTTCTTGGCTGAATATAACCTGCAAAACAAAATAAAATCGGTCGCCCAACCGTTGGGCAAAACAAATGTCGCCTGATAATCGCTGCTTTGATTGCTTGCACTGAAGGTGAATTCTTAGCCACATGAAAACCTCGATCCCCTATATTAAGAAAAAATTCTATGCAATGCAGAAATGCAACAGAATGTAATGAAACAAAAGCCAAGCCAAGAAAAAGGTGTGGCAAATTTTGGGGTGCAACAGCTGCCCCTATTCAAGCGACTTGGACCTGACTGGGTGAAAAGCGAACGACATTCAAACAATCGAGGTGAAAGACGGTTGAATACCAAAGAACCCAAAAATTTGCCAACCGCAGAAATAAACTGCAAACTCTAATTGGAGACGAAATCTTCAGAGATAACTGCTCTGATCACAAACATACTCCGCTGGGGAGAAGAGAAGCATAACCAAACAACTTTGGCAAGGAAAAAGGAGAAACTTAACCAAGTAACTCTGTTTAGGGGAAAATAACAAGATGAACTCTTCGATAATTAGGATCACGGAGCTTGGATGCTCAACGTAAACTTGACCGGAGCCTAGATGCTCGACGTAATAACCGGAGCCTGGATGCTCGACGTAATTGGGATCCTGGAAATTTTGCCGGAGTCTGGATACTCAACGTACAAGAGAAATTACCACATATTGGAAATCGGCCGGAGTCTGGATACTCAATGTAATAAATCGGAGCCTGAATGCTCAACGAAAATAAACCGGAGCCTGAACGCTCGACGAAGACTGACTGGAGCCTGGATACTCAACAAACAAAGTAAATCATCACCACATGGGAATTGACCGGAGTTTGGATACTCTACGGACGAAACAATATACCAAAAATTGGAAATTCACCAGAATTCGGATATTCAACGGAGAAGAAATACAACCACAAAACTTATCACAGTCTGGATACCGAGCTGACTTCACCGGAGTCTGGATACTCGACGGAAAAAGCAATACGTCACGAATGGAAAATTCACCGGAGTCTGAATACTCAACGAAAAAGCCGGAGCCTGAACGCTCAACGAAATAAGTCGGAGCCTGGATGCTCAACAAAGATTGACCGGAGCCTGGATACTCAACGGACGAAGAAACACTCATTAGGGTCTGGATACCGCTGGAGTTTTAAGAATACCGTTTCAAATTGCCAGAGTTTGGATATTCAACGCACAAAATGGATCACATCACACACTGCCATGGTCTGGATACCATATAGGGCTAAGAAGTATATCACGCATTGGAGATTTGCCGGAGTCTGAACACTCAACAACGTTGACCGGAGTCTGGATACTCAACAGACGAAGGGAAAATATCACAAATATACCCATCAAAATCTGAACACCACACCGTCTTCACCAGAGTCTGGATAATTAGTGGCAAAAGCACAATAATATCAATCACCGTGGTTTGGATACCACAAATATCTTTATCGGAGTCTGGATACTCAACGAAAAAAGGAAAGCCCCATCAATTGGGAATGGACCGGAGTCTGGATACTCGACGGACTAAGGAATTCATCATAAACACTCATCAAGGTATGGATACCAAATGAGTTTAAAACAACATGACCCACTGAAATCCGAAGACACTGCTGGGGAATGATATAAGCCGGGGTTTGGATACCACGAGGGCTACCAGAAATTTCCATGGTCTGGATAGCAAGAAAAAAGATCAAACTTCTGAAGATACACCCGAAACAAAGAGATAACAACCTGGGCTATGTTTCACATGCACATGTTTGAAGTGACGTAATGCTCCATACGAAATGGAAATGCTACACGTTTGGGTAGATGCTATGCACGCATGCAAATGCAACAGAACTGAATCAACAAAATAAATGCTGGAGATACAGAAACCACCCTGCTGGGGAAACAACCTACTGATGCCAATAACAATTGGACTTATGCCGAGGAAACGGGCCCTCACTGACCTCCTGCAAAGAAAATGTCAAGGTAACAATATTCCTCCATCTTGCCGGGGATTACTTAACTGGAAGCGAATCTACCTAGGCCATAGATTACTCAATGGGAAGAAAATCCACTCATGATTCACTGGGGAGTACGAACACGCACTTCGTGGGGATTAAATATACACCAACTGCCAAGGGAAAGCGTACACGCTATTTGCTCATTCAAACTACATACAAACTCTACTAGGGATAGAGATGTAAACTCCACTTACTGGGGAAATAGACTCCGGCTGAAGATAAAACGAATTTCATCTACACCTCTTTGCCCCAAGGGCAACGACCCTGCAAAACTGAACAAACAGACAAGATCCTACGCAAATGGAACTATCTCAGTCATCACTCGTGACGTTGTTCAATTAATTCAAAGTTTTAACAATTACTGGCCAAGGCCTGCAAGTTTATGTATGTGCAAGTTTATCAAAACATTGGGCATTTTTCACAAACAAAACAGTAAAAGTTAAAACAAAACAAACGAGATACTGAATAGTATATGTTTATTTATAAGAGGCCAGTAAATAGGCAAAGTTTTACAACAGATCCAACCCCTGAAAGGAGGAAGCTGCGCAAAAATAATACAGATATGCACACAAATACACAAAAGTGTACAAAAATGTCTGCAATGTGGCACAGACAAACTGTAATGCCCCGATTCTGATTTCCCATTTTTGTTGAGTCTTTTATTTTATTTGGGTGATTATTATTTTATTTGTGGAATTGGTGTGTTAATATGTTATGTTTGAATATTATGTTATTTTATCGTTTTGAGAGTTTTCGGGGAAATTAGGTTGGAGGGTATTTTAGATATTTCTTAATTAATGAATTAGTAGATATTTTGTGAGAAAAGAAATAAAAAGGATTAGAATAGAAAGATCTATAAGATAGAAAATGGAGAGACAAGAAAAGAGAAAGAAAGAAGAAAGAGGAAGAAGAGAAAAGAGGAAAAGCTTGTAGATCATCAAAGCAACTTCTAGGAATCGTTTTAATATGGTAAGGGTGTGAAATCTTATTATCTTATCAATGTGTATGATTATGTATGTATTGTTTGGATTGTTTTGGTTGTTTTTCTACATTTTCCATTTTAGGTCGAAATGAGTTAAATCGACAGAAGCTGATGTTTTTACGGTTAGAATTCAGAATAAATTGCGTAGTTTAGTCGAGGATCGTTAGGCTGAGACTATTGGAACTAGATTGGTTAAAATCGAGTGTTTTATGAACTTCTGATGATTTTTGGACAGTTGGGGTTTTGAGTAGCGCAGCGTTCGCTAAGCGAGCGTCTGGTGAGTGAGGTAGCCAAGGGTTCGCTAGGCGAGCAACCCAGTGAGCTACCAACGAGCGTTCCTAGACTTAGATAGAACCAAAATTACCCTTATTTGCTGTGGCTAGGGAAGTTGCGAGGTGCTCTCTAGGTGAGCAGCCCAACGAGTAGGTAGCGAACACTTCCAGTAGCTAATCTCAGTCTTCGCGAGCAGGTTCGCTAGGCGAGCCAGTAGCGAGTGGTTCGCTAATGACCTCGCTAGGCGAGTATTCCAGCGAGCGTGACAATATTTTATTTTTGTTTCCATTCCAATATCGATTCTTCAATTTTTCGATGTGTAGCTAGTGTGCTGTTATATGTTATGTTGTGGGTAGCCGTATGGCGTGAATCCTAGATTGTAGAATGGATTGTGAAATGTGGCCTTTTGGCAAATGAATGCATTGTTTAAATTGAATGTGAATGCATGATAATTGTGATAGAATTCATTATCGTTTGGTGTAATTGAATGTGAATGTATATGGATTGTATGTGATAGAATGAGATGAATGCATGAATATATATTGTGAATGCATTTCAAGAATGTCTGGAGTCATTTTGCATGTGAAGCATAAAGAAGTGCATTCTTGTGTTGTGGATTCTAATGAGAATCTGTTGTAACATCGTGTGCCTATGTGAGGTATGAGCGATGATTACAACTGATTGTGTGCCCATGTGGGGTGTGAGCAATCGGATTGTGTGCCCATGTGGGGTGTGAGCAATCCATAAACATTGTGTGCCCATGTGGGGTGTGAGCAATGGGTGAACATCGTGTGCCCATGTCGGGTGTGAGTGATGGTTCCAATAAGTTCCTGAGTGAACTTGTGATGATTGAGTCGGTACCGCATTGCATTTGCATAGAGTCATGAGTCAGTCTCTATGAATTGCATTTATCATCTTTATAATGGTGTATTTGTGAATAAACATGAATGTGTATGTGTATGTGTATGTGGAATGATGAGAATTCTGAAAGTATGTATGATGAATATGCTTGGTTATATATATATACATTGTGATGTATATGAGTGAGTTGTGATGTGTTGTGGTGAGAATGCAGAATATGTGTATTTATATGCTGAGATATATAATTATATGCATTGTTATTATGATAATGTTTCTCACCCTTCTGCTGTTTTATAATGCTCTATGAGGCATTGCAGAGTAGGTTTCCTGGAGTTCTTTTTGTGAAGCGTGTCTTCATTATTTTGGTCGGTTGGCTCTGATATGTAGCACCGGGTAGCTAGGATGTTTATGATTCTTTTGCGATACATTTGTATATGTATCTTGCTGTTGGATGTTTCTGTAAACATGACCTTATTGTTGGATAATTTTGGATGATATATTATATATATATATATATATATATATATATATATATATATATATATATATATATATATATATATATATATATATATATATATATATATATATATATATATATATATATATATATATATATATATATATATATATATATATATATATATATATATATATATATATATATATGTTTAATGTTAATCAATGTTTAGATTTTTCCGCTTTTATTCTAAATATTGTCATGTGGGTGTAAGGACTAAGTTCCTCTGTTGCGAAGCTATCCCACTGTTGCATATCTTTTGTTGAGCAGGTGTTGTATGTTTTAATTTCACGTATAATGTGACATACCTCTTTTATACCATGTTTATAATTAGACTCTGATGAAATATTTTTAATATGTGGCTAATTGTTTATGTGATTATTTGGGGGTATAGAAAGGGGGTGTTACATTAAGTGGTATCAGAGCCAGTGTTGAGTCAGTTGTGTTTGTCTTGTTGTTGTGTTGGTTGGAAGGTTGTTTAACCTTGTTGTTATTTTTGGGAATGGTCATAATATGGCTGGTCGTAACGATAATGCGATGGCTGCTGCTTTGGAAGTAATGGCTAGGGCGGTGCAAGGTGCACCGAACGTGAATGCTAATGACGAGTTCAGGAAGAATCAACCACCGGTTTTCAAAGGAAGATTTGTTCCCGATGTTGCTCATATTTGGTTGAAAGATATTGAAAGGATCTTTAGAGTCATGGACTGTGCGGAGGGGATTAAGGTGAGGCTTGGATCTCACATGCTGAAGAAAGAAGCCGAGGGTTGGTGGGTCGGTATGCGTCAAGTTCTTGAGGTGGATGATGAAGAGATGACTTGGGATTTATTTTGTACTGAGTTCTTGAGGAAATATTACCCTGAAAGTGTGAAAGGGATGAAGGAGATGGAATTCCTTGAATTGAAACAAGGTAGTATGTCCGTGGTGGACTATACTGCTAAGTTTGTGGAGTTGGTTCAATTCCATCCTCATTATGCTGCAGTTACTGCTGAGTTCTCAAAGTGTATTAAATATGAGAGTGGGTTGCATCTCGAGATTAAGCAAGCTATGGGATATCAAAGGATAAGAAGGTTTACGGATTTGACAGAATGTTGTAGAATCTTCGAGGAAGATAGCAAGGCTCGTTCTACACATTAAAAAAGTTTGAATGAGAGGAAGGGAAAGCAACAAGCTAGAAGTGGACCTTATGTGACACCTGTTGATAAGGGCAAGCATAGGGGAAACTTTGATAAGAGATCCGGAGGAGGAGGTTCCGGTTCCGTTAAGTGTTACAAGTGTGGTGAAATGGGACATAAGTCATTTGAGTGTGGAAAGAACATGGTGAAATGTTCTAACTGTGGAGGCCTTGGGCATGCTACTACAGATTGTCGGAGGAATGTAGTGAAGTGCTATAATTATGGAGAAGTGGGTCACATTAGTACTAAGTGTACTAAGCCGAAACAAGCTCAAGCGGGCGGAAAAGATTTTGCATTAGCTGGGTCAGACACTACTAGTGCAGATCGTTTGATTAAAGGTACATGCTTTATTAATAGTACGCCTTTAGTTGCTATAATTGATACTGGAGCAACTCATTCGTTTATTTCTCATGAGTGCGCTAAGCGTTTGAATTTGTTCGTGACTTCTTGGGGTGGTGACATGGTTATTGAGACTCCTGCTTCGGGGTCGGTAACTACATCTTTGGTGTGTGTAAGTTGTCCTTTGACCATGTATGGTAAAGACTTCATCATTGATTTAGTGTGTTTGCCGTTGGAAGGTTTGGACGTAATCTTGGGTATGAACTGGTTGCAATTTAATAGAGTTCATATAGAGTGCTATCATAAGTTAGTAAGGTTTCCTTCTTTGGAAGATGATGGAGATGAGAGTTTCCTATCCACTAAAGAGTTGAAGAAACTTTTAGCAGATGAAGCTCAATTGTCCGGTTTGTTTGCATCATTGTCGGTGGGGAGTAAAGTTGGACTCTATGTGTTCCCAGTGGTGTGTAATTTTCCAGAAGTGTTTCCGGAGGAAATTACGGATGTACCGCCGAAAATAGAAGTTGAGTTTTCTATTGATCTAGTTCCGGGTACTAGAACAGTTTCGATGGCACTGTATCGTATGTCGGCATCAGAGTTGGTAGAATTGAAGAAGCAATTGACTGACTTGTTAGATAAGAGATTTGTAAGGCCAAGTGTTTCTCCTTGGGGTGCTCCGGTATTGTTGGTAAAGAAGAAGGATGGAAGTATACGGTTATGCATTGATTATCGACAATTGAACAAGGTGACAATTAAGAACAAGTATCCGCTTCCAAGGATCGATGATTTGATGGACCAATTGGTTGGTGCACGTGTTTTTAGAAATTGACTTGAGATCAGGATATCACCAGATTCGTGTGAAAGAAGAGGATATTAAAAAGACAACCTTTAGGACACGGTATGGCCATTACGAATATTCCGTGATGCCATTCGGGGTTTCTAATGCACCGGGTGTGTTTATGGAATACATGAATCGTATTTTTCATGAACAGTTAGATCATTTTGTGGTTGTGTTCATCAACAATATTTTGATTTACTCTAAGTCTCAAGAGGAGCATGAAGAGCATTTGAGGATTGTGTTGCAAATTTTGAAAGAGAAGCAATTGTGTGCTAAGTTGTCGAAATGTGAATTTTGGTTGTCAGAAGTAAGTTTTCTTGGACATGTTATTTCCGGTAGTGGTATTAGTGTCGATCCATGCAAGATTGATGCGGTGATGCAATGGGAGACTCCTAGATCGATTACGGATATTCGAAGCTTTTTGGGCTTGGCAGGTTATTATTGGAGGTTTATTGAAGGATTTTCGAAGTTGGCACTTCCGTTAATGCAATTGACTTGTAAAGGAAAGGCTTTCATTTGGGACATCAATTGTGAAAAGAGTTTCATTGAGCTAAAAAGAATGTTGACGACGACACCAATCTTGATTTTGCCGAATCCGACAGAACCATTTGTGGTTTATTGTGATGCTTCTTTGACAGGTTTAGGTGGTGTTTTGATGCAAGATGGAAAAGTTGTGGCTTATGCTTCAAGACAATTGAGAGTGCATGAAAAGAATTATCCTACGTATGACTTGGAGTTAGCGGTCGTGGTGTTTGTTTTGAAAATATGGAGGCACTATCTTTATGGTGCAAGATTTGATGTTTTTAGTGATCACAAGAGTTTGAAATATTTATTTGATCAGAAAGAATTGAACATGAGGCAAAGAAGGTGGTTAGAGCTTTTGAAGGATTATGATTTTGGTTTGAATTACCATCCGGGTAAGGCAAACGTGGTTGCCGATGCTTTGAGTCGGAAGTTGTTACATATGTCCGCATTGATGATGAGAGAATGGGAACTTTTGGAGAATTTTAGAGACTTGTGTTTAGTTTGTGAAATGACGCCGATAAGTGTGAGACTTGGTATGCTACATGTTACGAATGATTTTCTTGCAACCGTATGTGAAAAGAAAAAGTTGCATTTGAAGTTCGTTGATTTAATGGTGAATGAGAATGAGGATTTCAAGGTTGATAATTTTGGAGTTTTGAGATTACGTGGTCGTATTTGTATTCCCGATGATGCGGAGTTGAAAAATATGATATTGGAAGAAGGACATCGAAGTAACTTAAGTATTCATCCGGGAGCGAATAAAATGTATCATGATTTGAAGAGAATCTTTTGGTGGTCCGGATTAAAGAGGGATGTAGCTCAATTTGTGTCATCATGCTTAACTTGTCAAAAGTCTAAGGTAGAACATCAAAAGCCTAGTGGATTGATGCAACCGTTGGACATTCCAGAGTGGAAATGGGATAGTATATCGATGGATATTGTTACGGGGTTTCCGAATACGGAAAGAGGTCATAATGCGATTTGGGTAATCGTGGATAGACTTACTAAATCTACTCACTTCATTCCAATTAATATTAGTTATCCTTTGGAGAGGTTAGCCGAGATTTATGTTCTTGTGGTTGTGAAGTTACATGGAGTTCCTAAGAGTATTGTATCAGATAGAGATCCTAGATTTACATCGAGGTTTTGGGAGAGTTTGCAAAAGGCTTTGGGTTCTAAGCTAAGATTGAGTTCGGCTTATCATCCGCAAACGGATGGTCAAACCGAGAGGACAATTCAATCGTTGGAGGATTTATTGCGTGCTTGTGTACTCGAGCAAGGTGGTGCTTGGGATAGTTATTTGCGTTGATTGAGTTCACCTACAATAACAGTTTTCATTCAAGTATAGGTATGGAAACATTTGAGGCTTTGTATGGTCGGATATGTCGAACACCTTTGTGTTGGCATGAAATCGGTGAGAGGTCGATAGTTGGACTGGAGATGGTACAACAAACGACAGAGAAAGTGAAGTTTATTCGGGAAAAGATGAAAGCTTCTCAACGTAAGCAGAAGAGCTATCATGATAAGAGAAGGAAAGATCTTGAGTTTCAAGAAGGCGGCCATATGTTTTTGAGATTTACGCCGGTTACGGGTGTGGGTCGTGCTTTGAAGTCGAAGAAGATGACTTCTCATTTTATTGGTCCGTATCAGATTATGCACGAGTTGGCGTTGTGGCTTATCGTGTGGCGTTGCCTCCGAATCATTCGAATTTGCATGATGTATTCCATATTTTGCAACTTCGGAAGTATGTTCTGGATCCGTCACATGTTATTCCTATGAATGAGGTTGAAGTGAGAGATAACCTTACGGTTGAAGCTTTACCGATTAGGATTTTGGACCGTGAAGTTAAGAAGTTGAGAAGCAAAGATATTGCGCTTGTGAAAGTAGCGTGGGGAGGTGCTTCAGAAGGAAATATGACTTGGGAATTAGAGAGTGAGATGCGAGAGTCGTATTCGGAGTTGTTTGAATCAGGTAAGATTTTCGAGGACGAAAATTTCTAAAGTGGGGGAGAGTTGTAACGCCCCGATTCTGATTTCCCATTTTTGTTGAGTCTTTTATTTTATTTGGGTGATTATTTTATTTGTGGGATTGGTGTGGTAATATGTTATGTTTGCATATTATGTTATTTTATCGTTTTGAGAGTTTTCAGGGAAATTAGGTTGGAGGGTATTTTAGATATTTCTTAATTAATGAATTAGTAGATATTTTATGAAAAAATAAATAAAAAAGATTAGAATAGAAAGATATATAAGATAGAAAGTGGAGAGAAAAGAAAAGAGAAAGAAAGAAGAAAGAGGAAGAAGAGAAAAGAGGAGAAAAAGAGGAAAAGCTTGTAGATCTTCAAAGCAACTTTTAGGAATCGTTTTAATCGGGTAAGGGTGTGAAATCTTATTATCTTATCAATGTGTATGATTATGTATGTGCTGTTTGGATTGTTTGGGTTGTTTTTCTACATTTTCCATTTTAGGTCGAAATGAGTTAAATCGATAGAAGTTGATGTTTTTACGGTTAGAATTCGGAATAAATTGCGTAGTTTAGTCGAGAAATGTTAGGCCGAGACTATTGGAACTAGTTTGGTTAAAATCGGGTGTTTTATAAACATCTGATGATTTTTGGACAGTTGGGGTTTTGAATAGCGCAGCGTTCACTAAGCGAGCGTTTGGCGAGTGAGGTAGCGAAGGGTTCGCTAGGCGAGCAACCCAACGAGCTACCAACGAGCGTTCCCAAACATGGACATAACCAAAATGACCCTTATTTGCTGTGGCGAGGGAAGTCGCGAGGTAGGTAGCGATCACTTCCAATAGCTAATCTCAGTCTTCGCGAGCAGGTTCACTAGGCGAGCCAGTAGCGAGTGGTTTTCTAATGAATGTGAATGTATATGAGATTTATGTGATAGAATGAGATGAATGCATGAATATATATTGTGAATATGTATGCATTTCAAGAATGTCTGGAGTCATTTTGCATGTGAAGCATAATGAAGTGCTTTCTTGTGTTGTGGATTCTAATGAGAATTTGTTGTAACATCGTGTGCCTATGTCAGGTGCAAGCGATGATTACAACTGATTATGTGTCCATGTGGGGTGTGAGCAATCGAATTGTGATCTCATGTGGGGTGTGAGCAATCCATAAACATTGTGTGCCCATGTGGGGTGTGAGCAATGGGTGAACATCGTGTGCCCATGTGGGGTGTGAGCGATGGTTCCAATAAGTTCCTGAGTGAACTTGTGATGATTGAGTCGGTACCGCATTGCATTTGCATAGAGTCGTGAGTCGGTCTCTATGATTTGCATTTATCATCTTTATAATGGTGTATTGGTGAATAAACATGAATGTGTATGTGTATGTGGAATGATGAGAAATGTGAAAGTATGCATGATGAATATGCTTGGTTATATATATATATATATATATATATATATATATATATATATATATATATATATATATATATATATATATATATATATATATATATATATATATATATATATATATATATATATATATATATATATATATATATATATATATATATATATATATATATATATATATATATATATATATATATATATATATATATATATATATATATATATATATATATATATATATATATATATATATATATATATATATATATATATATATATATATATATATATATATATATATATATATATATATATATATATATATATATATATATATATATATATATATATATATATATATATATATATATATATATATATATATATATATATATATATATATATATATATATATATATATATATATATATATATATATATATATATATATATATATATATATATATATATATATATATATATATATATATATATATATATATATATATATATATATATATATATATATATATATATATATATATATATATATATATATATATATATATATATATATATATATATATATTGTGATGTATATGAGTGAGTTGTGATGCGTTGTGGTGAGAATGCAGAATATGTGTATTTATATGCCGAGATATATAATTATATGCATTGTTATTATGATAATATTTCTCACCCTTCTGTTGTTTTATAATGCTCTATGAGGCATTGTAGAGTAGGTTTGCTGGAGTTCTTTTTGTGAAGCGTGTCTTCATTCTTTTGGTCGGTCGGCTCTGATATGTAGCACCGGGTAGCTAGGATGTTTATGATTCTTTTGTGATACATTTGTATATATATCTTGCTGTTGGATGTTTCTGTAAACATGACCTTATTGTTGTATAATTCTGGATGATATATATATATATATATATATATATATATATATATATATATATATATATATATATATATATATATATATATATATATATATATATATATATATATATATATATATATATATATATATATATATATATATATATATATATATATATATATATATATATATATATATATATAGGTATATATATATATATATATATATATATATATATATATATATATATATATATATATAGGTATATATGTTTGATGTTAATTAATTTTTAGATTTTTCCGCTTTTATTCTAAATATTGAGATGTGGGTGTAAGGACTAAGTTCCTCTGTTGCGATGCTACCCCACTGTTGAAAATCTTTTGTTGAGCAGGTGTTGTATATTTTAATTTCACGTATAATGTGACATACCTCTTTTATACCATGTATATAATTATACTGTGATGAAATATTTTTAATATGTGGCTAATTGTTTATGTGATTATTTAGGGGTATAGAAAGGGGGTGTTACACAAACACCATGAGTTGATCCCTCTATGACTCACCTGAACTTGATGCTTTCCCGACGCTTCGTCTTCAGAAGAGATTGATTCTGATAAACGGCCTTCGGGTCCTCCCAATCCACTAAGCAATAAAGTTCCAACACAGACCGCAATCATTTGCTTTTCAATCCCTAACTTTTGCCTGAACCGCCCTTTCTGGTTTTCGATTCACCGGGATACCCATTTTTGCCAAGGTCACCTTTTCAGGTTTTCGACTTTGCAGGTTTACATGTTTTCATTTTCATCCCTAATTTTTGCCCGAACCCACTCTCTTTTTTATGGTTCGCCGGGATGCCCCATTTTTTCCTGGATACTCTTTTTTCTTTCCAACGGGTCTCTTTAAGAAAAGTATTTTTTTAACTGCGTCTGCATTCACAGGGGATGTAAAATCCTCGCCATCCATGGTGGATAACAACAAGGCTCCTCCGGAGAAGACCTTTCGAACAACGTATGGACTTTCATAGTTGGGAGTCCATTTGCCCCTGTGATCTGAGTGTGGTGGGAGAATCTTTTTCAGCACAAGGTCGCCCGTCTAAAAGCTTCGAGGGTGCACCTTCTTGTTGAAAGCTTTCTTCATCCGGCACTGATACAACCGACCATATGCGATAGACACTAGCATTTTTTCATCCATTAGGCTTAGCGGATTCAATCTGTTCTTTATCCATTATGCCTCATCGAGCTTGACGTCGACCAGAGCTCTTAAAGAAGGAATCTCGACCTCCAATGGTAGGACAACTTCCATACCATATACCAGCGAGAAAGGAGTTGCCCCGGTTGATGTGCGTACCGTCGTAAGATAACCGTCTAAAGCAAAGGGCAACATCTCATACCAATCCTTGTAAGTGACAACCATCTTTTGCACTATCTTCCTGATATTCTTGTTGGCCACTTCAACAGCGCCATTCATCTTCAAACGATAGGGCAATGAATTGTGATGCTCGATTTTGAAATTCTGGCACAATTCCTTCATCATCTTGTTGTTAAGATTCGACTTGCTTCGTGACATTGGCGTACGAGTCTGCTTCAACCTATTTGGTGAAGTAATCAATGGCGACCAAGACGAATCGATGACCATTGGATGAAGCTTGCTCAATCTTGCCAATCATATCAATGCCCCACATGGAGAAAGGCCACGGAGACGCCATAGCATTCAATGGGCACGGCGGTACATGAATTTTGTCTGCATAAATCTGACATTTATGGCATTTCTTCGCAAATTTGAAACAATCTGACTCCATGGTTAGCCAATAATACCCTGCTCGCAATAACTTTCGAGACATGGCATGCCCACCAGCATGTGTACTGAAATTCCCTTTGTGGACTTCTTCCATAAGCAATGTTGCTTCCTTTTCATCCACGCATCTCAACAACACCAAATCATGGTTCCTTCTGTAAAGCACACCATCTGGGTTTAGATAAAAGTTACCAGAAAACCTCCTCAGAGTCTTCTTATCCTGAGCCGAAGCCCCTGGCGGATACTCTTGCTCTTTGAGGAAGTTTTGTATATCGTAAAACCATGGTTTTCCATCAGCAGCCTCTTTAATGGCGAATACGAAAGCGGGCCTATCAAGGCGAGAGATGACTATTCTTGGAGCATCATTCTAAAAATTCACTTTATACATCGAAGATAGCGTTACCAAAGCGTCTGCCATCTGATTCTCTGCTCGCGGCACATGGTGAAACTCTACCCTGTCAAAGAAAGGCAACAACCTCCTTGCATAGTCTTTGTAAGGAATTAGATTTGGCTGGCGAGTTTCCCACTCCCATGATCTGATTAACCACAAGCGCTGAATCGCCATATACATCCAAATTCTTGATTCTCAAATCAATAGCCTCTTTCAGACCCATGATGCATGCTTCGTACTCGACTTCATTATTAGTGCAAGGGAATATCAACCTGGCAATGAACGGGATATGAGTACCATGAGGAGTTGTACTAATTGCCCCGATTCCACTACCATAGGAGTTGACAGCGCCGTCTAATATCATCTGCCACTGAGAACCTTTCTCTGGGCCTTCGTCGGGTAATGGCTCTTCACAATCTTTCACTTAGAGGAACATGATATCCTCGTCAGGAAATTCAAACTTCATTGGTTGATAGTCTTCGATTGGCTGTTCAGCAAGGTATTCTGACAGAACACTTCCCTTGATGGCTTTCTGGGAAACATATTGTATATCGTACTCTGTCAGTACCATCTGCCACCTGGCAATTCTTCCTGAGAGCGCTTGCTTCTCGAAGACATACTTGATCGGATCCATCTTCGAAATCAGCATGGTTGATGGTTAAGCATATATTGTCTCAATCGTTTGGCAGCCCAAGCAAGTGCACAACACGTTTTCTCGAGCATTGAGTAACGGGACTCATAGTCTGTGAACTTTTTACTCAGATAATAGATCGCATGCTCTTTTCTTCCAGTCTCTTCTTGTTGACCGAGAACACAACCCACACTGTTCTCAAGAACCGTTAAGTACATGATTAAAGGCCTTCCAGCTACTGGGGGTATCAATATCGGAGGCTCCTGCAAGTATTCTTTTATCTTATCAAATGCTTTTTGACAATTTTCATTCCACATGACCGCCTGATCTTTCTTTAACAATTTAATCATTGGTTCACACGTGGCCGTGAGATGAGATATGAATCGAGCAATGTAGTTCAATCTCCCCAAGAAAGCACGGACCTCCTTTTCTGTTTTCGGCGCTGGCATATCTTGTATAGCTTTTAGCTTTGTAGGATCGACCTCGATTCCTTTTTCACTGACAATGAACCCCAATAACTTTCCGGACCGAACTCCAAAAGTGCACTTATTTGGATTCAACCTCAATCTGAACTTCCTGAGCCTCTCAAACAGCTTCAACAAGTTGACCAAATGCTCTTCCTCCGTTTGCGACTTTGCTATCATGTCATCAACATAGACCTCAATCTCATTATGAATCATATCATGAAAGAAAGTGACCATAGCCCGCTGGTAAGTTGCCCCTGCATTTTTCAACCCAAAAGGCCTTACCTTATAACAGAACGTCCCCCACGGCGTAATTAATGTCGTCTTCTCCATATCTTCTGGTGCCATATTTATCTGATTATAACCTGAAAAACCATCCATGAAGGAAAATACAGAGTATTGAGCAGTATTGTAAATCAATACGTCAACGTGAGGGAGCGGGAAGTCATCCTTTGGGCTCGCCTTATTCAAATCCCTGTAATCTACGCACATCCGTACCTGCCCATCCTTCTTAGGTACAAGCACGATGTTGGCGACCCACGGAGGGTAAGTTGTTACGGCTAAAAATCCTGCGTCCAACTGCTTCTGGACTTCTTCCTTGATTTTTACAGCCATATCTGGTCTTGTCCTTCTAAGCTTCTGCTTGACCGGTGAACATTCTTCGTGCAACAACAACCGATGAACCACTATATCAGTGTCAAGCCTGGGCATATCTTCGTACGACCAAGCAAAGATGTCACTATACTCTCGAAGCATCTCAATCAGTCTTTGATTGATGTCACTCTGCAGCGCAGCCCCTATCCAAACATTTCTGACAACTTCTTCATAACCTAGATTAATAACCTCGATTTCCTCCTGATGAGGCAGAATCATCGTCTCTTCTCGTTTCAAGAGTCTAGCTAGCTCTTCAGGAAAGTCTTCATCTTCATCAATCTCTTCTTCAGCTTGATATATCGGTTGATCGAAGTCAAAGCGAGTCATAGGAGGTTTTGAATCGGTGCCATCTGCAATAGGAATCCTGCAATAAAAATGGTTAAATATTTCAAATGATATGCAAACGAGTACAAACCACATTGCCATTTTATTGTGAAAATAAAAGTAAGAAAGACAAAGATCACAAAAATTGAATGAGAAAAACGACCTTTGATTAATTGATAAAGCAATGTTCAAACATAAACAATAAAGCCTTGAAACAAAATACTGCTATGCTCCGGGTAGAACATAAGGTAGTACAATAATCGAAAAAAACAAAGCATTACTGTTCTGTTGTCACTTGAACGAATTCTTCAATAGACCAGTTGCGCAGGCTCTGTCCTGGAGTGCAAGGCTTGATCCAAGCATCCACATCACAATCACTATTTCCCTCTTTGTCTGACACAATGTTGATCCTTTCGAAGATAACTCCTCCTTTAGTGAACTGCACAGGTCCTTTAAAGCGCGGCGCGCTCTGCGAGGCTGAAGGAGAAGAAAATGACGGGCGGTACCCTAAACCAAACTTGTATTGCTTGTGGGGAATCTCCGCCCCAACCTTGCGTTGCCCTAGTCTGTACTACTACTTAGGCCTCTTTAAAAGAAGACATAGCCACTTTCGGCACTTTGCTTACAATAGGATATTTGTCTTTAATCTTGACTGTCTCAAAAGCCTGACAAAGGGTTTCATGTATCTCTCCGTCCATCTCGACATACTTGAAGGATGATAAGTGACTGACCATTATATCCTCTTCTCCGCACACTATAACAACACTACCGCCAACCATATACTTTAGCTTTTGATGCAGCGTAGAGGTCACAGCTCCTGCTGAATGAATCCATGGACGGCCTAATAAACAACTGTAAGCATGTTTGATGTCCATAATGTAAAACACTGCATCAAACACTTCCAGTCCCACCTGAATGGGCAATGTCACTTCTCTGAACACAGATCTTCGGGTACCATTAAAAGTGCGCACCACCAAATCACTTGGTGTGCAAATCAATCCCTGCATGTCCAACTTCATTAGGGCGTTCTTCGGCAGTACGTTCAAGGATGATCATGTATCCACAAGTACATGAGACATAACAGCCCCTCGGCATTCTAATGATATGTGCAACGCACAATTATGGTTTCTGCCCCTTGGCGTCAAATCCAAGTCTGTAAACCCCAAGCCGTTCCCTGCATTTACGTGTGCAACAACCCCTTCGAGTTGATTAACCGAAATTTCTTGCGGCACGTAAGCAGTATTCAATATTCTCAACAGTGCATTCCTATGCGCTTCAGAACACAGTAACAAAGACAAGATAGATATCTTAGAAGGATTTTGCTACAAATGATCGACTATCTTGTAGTCACTTTTCCGTATCAGCCTCCTAAACTCTTCTGTGTCATTTAACAAAGATTCCTTCTCCCCAGACTGAGAAGTTTCCTCTACCACGGGTCTCTTACCCTTGTCAACCTTATCAATAACCACTTCATGCGATGAAAAGACTCAGCCACTATGGGTAATGCCTCCCGCTCCTACAAGATTATATACTGAATTCGCAGGGGGACCATTCAAATCTAGTTTCTGTCCGTTTCAATACACTTCAGCTCCGTAGTTCCACATAATAGCCTTGGTGCTTTCAAACGGTACAGGACCTGATTTAGTTATGGTTATTGTTGGTGGTTTTGGCGCATAAATGGTAACGGTTTTGTACGGAATAGATATTGTTGTAATCTCATCCCTTTCATCAGCCACCAACTCTTCAGACTCTCCTTCAATAGAGCGGTCAAACTGCAAAACTCCATTATCCATCATCTCTTGAATACATCCTTTCAACTTCCCACATCCCCCAGGATTAACCAAACACTCAGCATAATTTTCAACACAACCTGAGAAAACACCTCCCTTCAACAATCTAGCTTTCACAAAGCTCAAAGGTTTCTTTAGCTCATTAACATCTGTTACCAAATCTAAAACATCCTCCTCGATAATTGCATTAACCCTAGCTTTCCCGTGATTTAACATGGGATTTTGTACGACATTAGGAACATCATTGGAGAAGTTAATTGCTTTACTGTCAATCATGTCCTGCACCTTATGCTTAAAGGCTTTACAGTTGTCGATTTGTGCCCCGGGGAACCTGAATGAAACTCATAGCGAGCGTTTGCGTCATATCCGGGTGGAGGAGGCCCAGTCAAGGGAGCCAAAGTTCTTTTCTGAATAAGTTGCAGCTGCAACAAAGCTTGCAATAGCAGAGAATACGGCATGGGAGGCGCATCAAAATTCCTATTTGTCGCTCGGCCTCTATATTGATATCTTCTATACCCCTGCTAATTCTGTCGCGGTTGTTGTTGACGTTGTTGTTGCTGTGGTTGCGGCTGAACTGCGGGAATTATAATACTGGAAATCTGCTGTTGCTAACGATTCTGACCTCTACCTCTCCCGCGAGAACTGGACACTGAGTTGGTATCTCCTTCTCGTTTCTTGTTACCGAACACCTTCTTACCTCCCCCAGCTGAGGGCATTTCACCAGCACTTATCTTCCCTAACTTGATACCATTTTCCACCCTCTCTCCGGTGATGATTAAGTCAGAGAAACTACCCGACATGCTGCTAATGAGCTTCTCATAATAAATGCCAGGCAAAGTGGCGACAAACATATCAATGAGCTCACGTTCCACCTGGCTGCTAACTCCCGCCATCTAGGAGCATATGCTTTGAAACATTCATTGTTCCTTTGTGAAAGATTCTGAAGCTGGACCCTGTTAGGAGCAAGGTCGCTATTGTATTGATAATGTTTCACAAAGGCCTCGGCCAAATCTCTCCAACTGCGGACATTCACGGGTTCCAGGCTCATGTACCATTCCAACGAAGGACCAGACAGACTGTCCTGAAAGAAATGCATGAGCAATTTCTCATCGTTTGAGTAGGAAGACATCTTGAGGTAGTAGGATCTCAGATGAACTCTCGAGCAGGTGGTACCCTTATATTTATCAAAGTCTGGGACTTTGAACTTCGACGGCACTCTCAGGTCCGGGATCAGTCCCAGGTTAGCCATATCAAGGCCCATAGAGTTTTGACTTTCAAGGGACTTCATTTTTTCTTCAATCATCTTAATCCTCTTATCAGCTTCAGAGGGTAACTCAGCAGCCACAACCCTCGGTGAGAACATATTGTTGCACCCAAAAATTTGCCCAACCTTTTCTTAACTTGGTTTATGTTTTATTTCATTTCTTTCTAGTATTTATAGTGCATAGCATTTAGCATTGAACAGAGGATCAAGAGCTTGTGCATATCAAGAGGAGTCTACTCAAAGGGTTGAGCCTAAGCAAGGGGTGTTACTCAAGTTTGGATGGTCATCAAGTCATCAGGAAGTGAGCAGTAGTCTTGTGAAAGAAAGGATGAATGTATGTGGGTCAGCTCCTAACTTGGAGGCCAGTTTAAGATCATCAGGGAATTGTGGATTCATGATCATGGATATAAGATGTTTAGAGAGATCATTGAGTTCCTTGAGGGTCATTGTGGAGCTTATCCAAGTGTTTGTGCTAAGTGTGAAAGGTTACAGTTGAAGTTGTTGCAATTAGGGTTTTCATCTGGCTAATCCTCAGTCAACTGTGCAATTGAAGGACATTAAAAATCAATTTAAAGTCTCTATGGTCATGGGATGTTGTGTTAGGATATATGAGATATCATTTCAAGTTCAATTCATCAAGGATCAAGTGTGTGAGAAGTTACTAAATTAGGATTCTCAGGGTAAAATCCCCTATTTAGTGCCTAAATTCAAGACCACCTATCTCAAGAAACAAGTTTCATCTCAACTTTTGACCATTATAGAACTTGTAGAGCATGTTCTTAGCTTTCTTTTGAGTACTAGAAGTCCTTGATTGGATTTATAGAACTCAAGTTATGATCCAGACAAGTTACAGGTCATCAAAGGGATGTGATTTTGGTCAACAAAGGTCAACCAACTTCCAAGCCATTTTTGACCTAGAAGTATGTTTCTCCTCAACTTTTGGCCAACATCAAAGTTGTAGGTCTTGATCGTAGCTTTCCAAAATATACTAGAAGTCTTTCATCTGATTTGTAGAACTCAAGTTATGAGGGTTACAAGTCAAGGGTATTTTGGGAAAGTGAGATTATAGGTCATAAAATTATAGGTCCATTTCACCAACTTGTACACTTCAAATAAAGATTTTTCCAACATCAAACTTGCTCCAAATGGTGTTATTTGCTTAGTCAAGCATTGAGAAGTCATGGAATTGGCTTGGTTTGAAGAATTGAGGTGTGAATTTTCATGGAAAAAGGTTTAAAAGGGCAAAATGGGAATTAATTCATTATTGATCAATTTGGTGCAAATGGATGCAGTTTTTGAGTGCAAACAACATTTCAAACACATTGGCAATTTTACAATTTGAATTTGAGGTGTTTAAGTGAGTCCTTTTCAAGGTTTCTTCATTATGAAGTTACACAACAAACATGAGCCATTGAGATCAACTATGGCTCTAATTCTGACCATTCATACTCCATGTGGTACCAGCAAGTGTTTTCAACCATTTTGGAGCCATTTTGATGCAATTTTCGTGTACATGAAAGCTTCAAAAAACTCAATTCCTTGGATTTTGATATGGGCTGTTAGAGGCTGAGTTTGGGCTCAATTATCATCAAGATCCATCATATATAAAGTTTTGAACCTTTACAAATCATCAGAAGTGGAAATTGGAGCTAAAATGATCAAGTTCAGTTTTGAAAAAGTGGTGGAATTTCAAATTTCGAATTTGGAGATTGAGGAAATTTCAAGAAAAATTGTGAATTGAGAAAGCTCTATTGAAGATCAGTTAACGATTCTGGGCAATTATCTTCAAGCTTAAGCTCCATTTGAAGGCTCAGTGGAAGTTCTCCACTACGTAATTGAAAATCAACTTTACACTCTTGATAAGAATCAATTCACTGCCATTTTTGCATTCTTGAGACGTAGGAACAATGTAGATCATTAAAATGTAAAACGAACTGGAATTGGTTGTGATTGTTGGATGATGCTCCAAAATGTTTGGATCTGTTTTGGCTTGTTTATGCGTGTTGCTGCTTGTTTGACACTTGATCTATAACCTACGTGACTTCTAGATGAGTTTTAAATCAAATTGGAGTTGTTTTGATGAACTTTAGATTTTGGTGTGTGATCTTGTTAGCTTCGGGTTTGGATTTTTACGCATGATTAATGATTTTTGAGGCTAGATATGAGATCCTCATGATCTCTAGATGAAGTTTGATATAAATTTTGTCCAGAATGGTTGAGTTTTGATGTATGTGTTCTTGCTGGTTCTGTTCACGGTGGAGCTTGGCCAGAGAAGATGATGAATAGTGTTCTCCGGCCGGTGTGTGTGTTTTAGGGTTTCTGGAGGTAGGGGATGATGAGGTGTCACGCCCAGGTTCACATGATTTGAATACTTTTGGTTCCAATGGTGGAGATTAAGAAACACGCTGGGCTTTAGTTGACTGGATCCATGGAATTACGTTTGAATCTTCTCTTATTTGTTGGCATGATCATGACCTTCTGATTTGATTACCTTGTGATCAAGCGCTTCCCAGCGCACTTCCATGATGCACCCTGTTGACTTTGAGGCACTGGATTACCAGATTTATTTGGTTTTTGTTTGAGTTTGTTGTTGGGCCTAACGCGCATTGCTGTTTACACCCCCAGCTGGGCCCATTGCTTGTTTTGAACTATTTTTGTTTGCTATTTGCCACGCTTATTTTTCTGTTTTCATTTTTATTTCTTTTGTTTTTATTTTATTTTTCTGTTTAGAATTTAAATAATTAAAAATAACTCTAATATGTTAAAAATTCACCAAAAATATGTTTTATCAACTTTGAGATGTCTACCTTTTTTTGATATTTTTATTTTATTTTTTTACTTTTATTTTCAATTAAAAAATGAATTAAATATTGGAGTGGTTTTAGATTGTTTAAATTTTAACCTTGTTTAATTTTGCATTTATTTCTCTCATTCCTTTTTGATCCAATGACTGAAAATTGATCCTCATTTCAATGATGAGTTGATCAATTTTTGAGGACCATTTTGCCCCTGGTTGTTGACTTTTAGGTTGACTTTTTGTGGCTTTTCTTCTTGCCTTTGTTTCTCCCATTCGAAAGTGGTACATCTCAATGAATCCTTTCTTTTGTTGGTGCTTTAAGGGGATATTTGTCTTGATCTTTTGACCTCTAGTTGCCAACTTGTTTAGCTTCTTTGTGTATTTTATTTGATATTTTTTTAGCCTTTTTCCTATTTTTGAAGTGACTTGCAAGTTAGATCATCTCAAAGGATAGCTCACACAAGTGCATGACCTAGTTTGGATTGGAAATGACCTTTGTGGATCCAATAAGCTCTCAACTCTTATTGTTTCACATTTTAGACATGTTGAGCTTGCTGTATGTTAATTTTTAGGTAAAAATATTGTTCATTTCTTGTTGCTTGATGCCTTTCTTCTTGTGCTTTCAACTTGAACTCCTATGTGATGCATGTTTGCTTTCCTTGTGCTTTTGCTTGCATTTCTTCTTGTTTTGTTTTGATATTGCTTTTGAGCTTTCTTCTTTTCATCTCCTTTCTGTCCAATGACCTTGGAGTGTCATTTAAGGTGGCTTGGTCCCTCCTTTGGAGGTATTTGAAGCATACCTAGAATGGTGAATCCTTGAGGACACTTTTGGTGTTTCGTTGCTTTTGATAAGTGATGCTTATGGTTGAGTACCTATTATGGGGTCCTTGCTGCCCTAATTTGGTCTCCCATCCTCACTTGTCTTTGAGGTTTGTTTTACCTTTCATTTGGTTTGATTTTATTGGTGTGGTTGATGTTGTTTGACTTAGGTCATTTCATCCCACTTTTTGGTGCATCTTTGTGTGGTTTGCTTGTGTTTGTTTAATTTCTTCTAATGCACTTCTCCTTCTTCTATTTTCTTGCATTTCAATATGCATGCTTGGTTGAGATGAGCTTGTGGTGGCTACTTCCCCACACTATTTTCCTCCCACTATCATTCTACTTGTGCATTCTATGTGTGCATCCTTTCATTTGCATATGCATTTTTTCTTCTTCTTTTTCTTTTGCTTTTCTTTGCCATGTTCCCCATAAGTTCTCTAACCTCTTGAGGTTATGATAGACATTAGGTTCCTAACCATGCATGATAACATTAGGTAGTTCCCTTTTGAATCCCAACTTTAGGTCCACTTTGCATGATAACTTTTAGGATTGATTAGCCTCCCATTAGTTTTCCTTTTTCTCTTCTCATCTTCAAACATTCATAAAACACTTAATAAAGAATGACAAGTGTAGCACTCTACGAGCCTTAAGCTACTTGAGAAATGGTAATTGAGGGGCCTACTCTCAAGGATCTAGAGTTTTTAGTGTACACCCTTTGGGTGATATACGACGCATTCGCTCTTAGGTCATAATCTCTAGTGCAACATGAGTTGCAAATCAAATTCAAAACACTTCTTCTCTAAAAAACACAAAAACAATTCAAACTCTTTTTCACCATTTGGGGTTCTTAATCAGGAAAATCTTTTCATAAAAAGAGTGTCGTTAACTCTTATTTCTACTGCAAACGGTAACGCCTAAGTCTCCAAAGGTCGAGCTGCATACACCAACTGCTAGAACTATTTGTTAACCCTACTCGGGCCTAAAAACTGTTGAACCAACCTGTGGTCCTTTTAGCCCGAACTACGTTTGCTCTGATCTTTCGTACTAGACGAAAATACGTAGGCACGATACGATGATGTCTCGGCAAGCAACCTTCCCCCTTTCTTTACCCGTAGTTAGTCGAACTACGTTGACTCTGACTTTCCCATTCCACGAGGGAGTACGTAGGCACAAAGCGGTGATGCTCTACCGAGTCAGTTCTCTTTTCTTTTTCTTTTGTCCCAAAGCCTTTAGCTAGATAGTTTTAACACACCCTTTTAGATAGACAATAATGCGTGGATCCCGTCGAGTATGACGAACGTGAGGGGTGCTAATACCTTCCCCTTGCGTAACCGACTCCCGAACGTAGACATGGTTGCGATGACCTTGTCTTTCCCTTTTTCTTTAGGTTTTTGAAATCATTTCCTTTCCCTCTCTTTGGGATAAATAACGAAAGTGGCGACTCTTCTGTTTTTCCGCCGGTTGTTTTTCGCAGTTTTGACAGCTGGCGACTCTGCTGGGGATAAAACCCAGAGTCTCTAGTTCCCTATGCGAGTCGATCCTGGCGCTTGTGTGTTTTTCTTTGGGTGTTGTATATATGTGCTTTATTTACTTTCCCGCATTTATTTTCCGCATCATATATCATTACTGTTGTGCTGTGGAGAGGGAAGTTACATTGAGTGATAAGTCAGACATGGGCTTGAGTATACACCTAGATTTAGTAGTGGAGATTAGTGGTGGGTGTGCTTGCTTTGCTCGTACTAGCTCACCATGAAATTCACGCTTGGACGAGATTCTCTTAGACAACTTTCTTTCTGGCCCTTTGGGCTCGAGGGAATTTTGGATTTGAGGGTTGTCGACTCTGGGGACCGATCATTTGTGAGTCAGCTAAGTGAGGCCTCTTCAGGAGACGATGATGCCAAACCAGAAATGGTGAACATATCATCATTTCTTGAAATTCTGTGACGCTGACAAACGCATAGGATGCCGAACCTTTGTCTGTGGATAGGTCCACACCTGTGAGGGGGATTGGGTTATGCAGGAAACCTTGACTTTCAGAATACCTGGTTCTTTACAGTGTGAATCTGTTTATCAGTGGGTCCTGTTATCGGTACTTTTTTCTTGCTAAGGCGAAGCTCTAGTTTTTCTCGACCGACAGCACAACAGTCTTGATCCCTTGTTTGCATTTGCATGTGCATTTTCATCTGCATTTCATTAACATGTATTTGTCTTGCAGGTGCATATTTCTCCTTTGATTCCGGTGATCTTATTTCCTCCTTGCTGATATGGATTCTTTGAAGAGAACTGTGGCTTACAAGCTTCCGACTCCAGATGTCAGGTCTTTGTTGAGTTTGATTTCTCTGGCTGGTGGGAAAGTGATGGAGGATTTCAGGCAGTCTTATGGGAGATTATTGAGATGTGTCTGCAAGCCTTCCGCACTTGAGGTGGATAGTCTTTATGCCTTTCTTCAGTTTTATGATCCGCAGTTGAGATGCTTTGTTTTTCCTGATTACATTCTAGCACCTACTTTGGAGGAGTACTCAGTATTGTTGGATGTGCTTGTTCTTAGTCAGATGCCTTTTGTTCATATTGATGTGAAGCCTGATCTGGCTAAGCTAGCTGCCATAGTACATGTGGATGCTTCAGAGTTATAGGGGGGTTTGACAGAGTGGAATGGAGTGCATGGTTTTCCTTTGGCTTTCCTGGTTGATAAAGCTAGACAGTTTGCTAAGGATGGTCGTTGGATTGCATTTAGTGCTGTTCTTGCTCTATGTATATACAACATTGTTTTGTTTCCTAATCTTCCAGACTTTGTGGATTTGGATGCATTTCATATATTGGCCTCGAGAAACCCAGTGCCTACTCTTCTCGAAGACGCTTATCATTCTGTGCATTACAAGAATGAGAAACAAAGGGGTAAGAATGTAGCTTGTTGTGTTCCTCTATTGTATGCTTGGTTTGCTAGTCATATGCCTAAGACGAATCCATTTGTGGCTACTACTAGTACTTCCAAATGGTCGGAGAGATTGATGGGATTATCTGCAGAGAATATTGTTTGGTTTGATCAAGACATGCTGGGTACGGATATTGTTTATAGTTGTGGTGGATTTCCTAACGTTCCTTTGATTGGAAGGAAAGGTTGCATCAATTATAACCCTACGTTATTGGTGAGACAGTTTGGGTATGCATTGAGAGAGCCTCCTAGAGAAGAGGAGATACAAGAATCTCTGTATCTTACTGGCTTATTGGAGGGAGAGGCTCTGGGCAGACTTGAGCATGCATGGAATAAAATTTGTCGGAAAGGGAAGTTAGCTTTGGGGAAGAGTAACAGCCGAGCGTATGACCCTTATTTGACTTGGATTCATGATACAGCTGCGAAGTTCTTGATGCCATTCCCTTCAGTTGCACCACTGTATCCCTTCATGATTGAGGAACCCACTATTGTAGATATCCAGAAATATAATCACGTATTAGCGGAGAAGGAAGAGCTGAGGAAAGCGAATGAAGAGTTGGAGAAAGAGATTATCCAGCTTCGCAGTAAGAAGATAGATGCAGTTCATTCTTTCAAGAGACAAACCGAGCTTGTGAACAAGCTGGGTACTGATCTGACTAAGGAGACTAAGGATAGAGAGCGCATAGGCCAAGATTTGAATGCTTCTTACAGGGTTCTTGCCACGAAGAAGGAAGAGTTGGATAAGGCTTACACGAGGATATCCAAGTTTGAGTGGATATGGAATGCCACGCTTACTAACAACAAGGAGCGTGAAGACAAGCTGAAACTTCAGATCAGCAAGCTGAAGGCTCAGCTTAATGCCAAAGATGGAGAAATTGCAGCGGAAGCATCACGTAGACGAGATAGTGAATGCAGGTTGAATGAGGCGATCACAAACTTGAAGGATCTCAAGCTGAGAGCTGGCTCCAAGAGGCGCAAACTTGAGGCATGTTTCAGGGAGAGAGCTTTAGAGGATCACGTTGATATCCTACATCATACTGTTAGCCAGCAAGATTTGCTTATCCAGGGGCTGCTTGCTAGGCCAGATCATCCGGAGACGTTGAGGCTGTTAGAGGACTTCCGATCACGTCATCCTGCTTGACCTGTTTTGTCTATTTCTGTTGTGGCTTTTGATGCTTATTTTGTTGTATTTGACTATCGCCAGGCTTGTTGGCCGAGGTCTTTTCCTTATTTGTACTCAGCTGTAGTTTGTATTGTGCCTGATGGCTCTTTTGATCTATATATGAGGAGTTGGTATTCTATGCTTGTCCGCAGGGGCTCTCCATTGTTATTTGTTCTTGGAAACTGGAATCGAGGGGGAAATATCCCTGTTGCATAAATATATGTCTGCATTTTAGCATTTTTCTCGCATTCGCAGGTGCACCAGAACGGTTAACCTTATTTTCTCTTGTGGTTTACTAGTATTTCAGGATTGTTGACGTGACAACTCACCGGTACGGTACTAGAGGAAACCAGAAAAGGCTAGTGGATCAGATGTAGGTAGAAATGCAAGAGATGAGAGATCGTATGGCACAGCTGATGGAGGTCATGCAAGGGGTTGCTAGTGGTCAGGCTCAACTTCAGACTTTGGTGCAACCTCTGATTGCGCGAGTGGATAGTGATGGTGTGCTGCACGGTGGGATTGATTCCAACCCTCCTCATCAGGAAACTCCTCGGGTAGACAATTCTATGCCAGCTTTAGTCATCCCCACTGTTGGAGGGGGTTGTCACGCCGCCGGTGCTGGAAATGCGGCAGGTTTTAATCATGTTGGTTTTGCAAATGGTGGTAATGGTGGTAATGGTTATGGTTATGGTCTCGACACTACAGGTGTTGTACATGGTAGCATGGACCACACTTGGAATGAGGATAGGTAGGAAGATGTGTTTTCTCCAAGGATTGTAGGTCCTGAAATACCTTCTGAGGCTGACAGAAGGATTAAGATGATCGAAGAGAAGATGAGGTCGCTTGAATGCCAAAACTCTATGGGGCTGGATATGTCTAATATGGGGTTGATTCCAGGCTTGAGAGTGCCACCAAAGTTTAAGGTCCCGGATTTCGATAAGTACAAGGGCACTACTTGCCCTAGGGTTCATCTGAGGTCTTATTATCGCAAGATGTCTGCGCATTCTGAGGATGAGAAGCTCTTGATGCATTTCTTCCAGGATAGCTTATCTGGACCATCGTTGGAATGGTATATGAGCTTAGAGCCCGCTAATGTCCGTAGTTGGAAAGACCTAGCCGAAGCTTTTGTAAGGCACTATCAGTACAACAGTGACCTTGCTCCGAATAGAGTCCAGTTGCAGAATCTTTCTCAGAAGAGCAGTGAATGCTTTAAAGAATATGCCTAGAGGTGGCGTGAGCTTGCTGCAAGGGTACAACCACCAATGGTAGAACGGGAACTTGTGGATATGTTTGTTGCTACCTTACCAGAAGTGTATCATGAGAAACTCATCGGCAATATGTCTAGAAGCTTTTCTGATCTGATTATCACCGTGGAAAGGGTGGAGAATGGAATTAAGATATGAAAGATCAACGCTGGCGAAGGATCCTCAGCTGGAGGAGGAAACAAGAAAGTGTTTGGAAACAAAAGGCGAGAGGGAGATGCTAACGCTGTATCTAGTTCAAGGGGAAGACATAGAGGTCAAAATAGGCAGCATCACCAGATTGCTAGCGTCACTATTCCAGTAGTTCAACAACCACAACAACAACAACATCAGCAACAACAGTAACAATGACCGCAACAGAATCAACAGGGGTATGGCAGATACCAAGATAAAGGTCGGGCAGCAAATAGGCATTTTGATGTGCCTCCTATGCCATACTCTCAGTTATTGCAGGCTTAGCTACAACTGCAACTGATTCAGAAAAGGACTTTGGCTCCTTTAACCAGATAACCTCCACCTGGGTACGATGCAAATGCTCGCTGTGAATTTCATTCGGGTGCTCCAGAACATAATATAGATAATTGTAAAGCCTTCAAACATAAAGTGCAAGATATGATCGACAGTAAGGCTATCAATTTTTCTAATGATGTTCCCAAAGTGGTGCAGAATCCCATGCCGAATCACGGGCAGGCTGGGGTTAATGCAATTGTAGAGGAAGAAATGTTGAACTTGGAGACCAATGTTGATGAACTGAAAACACCCTTAAGCTTTGTGAAAGCCAGACTGCTAAAGGGAGGTGTTTTCCCAGGATGTGTTGAAGGATGTGTTGATTGTTCTGTTGATCCTGAGAGAGGATGTGGACTGTTGAGAAGCTGTATTCAAGAGATGATGAACGATGAAGTTTTACAATTTGACCGTTCTGTTGGAAGAGAATCTGAGGATTTAATGGCTGAAGAAAAGGATGAGATTGTGACAATCTCCATCTCTTACAAGACTATTACTATCTATGCACCCAAGCCGCCAACGATAACTATCACCAAAGTAGGTCCTATGCCTTTTGAGAGTACTATGGCCATTCCGTGGAACTACGGAGCCGAAGTGTATTGTAATGGGCAGAAGATAAACTTGAAGGATTGTCCTGCAAGTTCAGTTGACACTCTAGTGGGTGCAGGAGGTATTACTCGCAGTGGCTGAGTCTTTTCGTCGCTTGAGGTAATTGCTGATAAGGTGGACAAGGGAAAAAAACTGGTAGTGGAAGAGACTTCTCAATCTGGGGAGAGAGAATCTTTGTTGAAAGACGCGGAGGAATTCATGAGGCTGATTCGGAAAAGCGACTACAAGATAGTCGATCACTTGCATCAAACTCCTTCCAAAATATCCATACTTTCGTTGCTCCTTTGCTCTGAGGCGCATAGAAATGCATTGCTGAGGATACTGAACACTACGTACGTGCCACAGGAAATTTCAATTAACCAACTTGAAGGAGTGGTGGCGCACATAAACGCAAGCAATGGCTTAGGCTTTACGGACCTGTGTTGTACCCCAAAATTTTCCCAACCTTTCTTTACCTAGCTTATGTTTCATTTCATTCACATTAGCATTATCATTTGCATTTCATTGACATGTATGCAAGAGATCAAGAGGTATGATTACCAATCAAGAGCTACACAAGGCTATGAAGCTAGCTAAGAAGGTTATTCAAGTGTTCAAGGGTTGATATCCTTATCAGAGAAGTCTAAGATCTTCAAAGGGAGTGGTTGAAACCAAGTATGTGGGTCTCCTAACTTGAGAGTTGTGGGAAGATCATTAGATGATTCTGAGGCCATGAAGTTGGACTTGAGGTCTTGAATGAGCTCATGAGAAATGTTGAAGTTCATTTGGAAGCCTAGACAGGTCATTATGTGGAGGATAGGAAGATATACCCAAGATTGGTGCAATTAGGGTTTCATTCGGGTGACCCTAGGATAACTGATGATTTGAAGAAGGTTGAGACCTAATCCAAGAGCCATATGACCATGGATTGATGTGTTGATATGTTCTAAAGATGATTCCAATGTTAACTCATCATGATTGAAGAGTTATAGAAGTTTTAGGCTAGGGTTTCTAAGCCTTGACAGTGTAAAATCCCCTGGCTTGACCCCTGACTTCAAGACCACTTAACTCAAGATGTGATCTTCATCTCATCTTTACCCCCAACATGATTGTTGTAGAGCATGCTCTTAGCTTTAATTTGAGTACTAGAAGTCCTTTATAGGGTTTATAGAACTCAAGTTATGAGCCAGACAAGTTACAAGTCATCTGAGACATGTGAATTTGGAGCTTGAAAGTTACCCAACTTGCATGAGACGTTTGCCCTAGAAGTATGATTCCTATGAACTTTTGGTCAACCTGAATGTTGTTCCTAATTCTCTTAGCTTTCTAAAGAGTACTAGAAGTCCATGATTGGATTTGTAGAAGTCAAGTTATGTCTTTGACAAGTCAAGGGTATTTTGGGTATTTGGAATTACAGGTCATTTTGAATTATGGGTCCATTTAACTATCTTGCAAGCCTCAAATGGAGTTTTGTTAAACTTGAAAGTTTCTCAAAATGATGTTTTTAGCTCAGCCAAGTATCAAGAGTCCATGGATATGTATTAGAGCAAGCATTGGTTGAAGAAATTTCTCAAAAAGGCCATTTTAATGAATTAAAGAAAAATTCAAAACAATTGTAATTTGGATGTTTTCAAGAAAAATTGGTACTCATTTTGATTGGAAATGATATTCTAAACACTTTGGCATTATTACATTTTTTATTTGATACTCATTTCATGCCATTTTGGTGGATTGCTTCATGATGAAGTAGCACTACAAAAATCCATCTTTGGTTGAAATCAAAGGAGGGAACTCAGTCAATTACACTCTACACACTCAATGCAAGTGATCTGAAGCAAGTTTGAGGTGAAAACAAGGCAAATCCGTGGCTGCCATAATTGGATTTTTGAGAAAAAAAATTGAAAGTTGGAAATCATAAATTGGGCCATGAATGGCCCCCAATGGATCAAAACAGATTATAAAAGGGATTTGGATCATTTTCAGAAGCTTCTAGTGTCGTTTCGGTTGAGAAACAGTTGGAGTCAGTTGAGAAGAAGCTTGAAGATTTGATTTTCGAGTTTGGAGATTGAAGGGGTTTTAGAAGAAATTGAATACCAAGAACTCTTCATCATCATTCAGTGGAAGATTCTGCATCTTTTGGAAGCAAGTGGAGCCCTAAAAGTCACCATACTCGAAGCTCTGAATCAGGTTCCTATTCTTTAAAATTCCTCTTAAATTATGCACTTTCCAAGCCTTAGATACATGTGGTTAGGATCTACTTGAAACATAGATGGATTTTGTCTAAGTTTCGTAGAGAATCGTGACACTTTGTGACATGGCATTCCAAGTTGTAGTTCACATATCTCTCTTGTTAATGGATAAAAATGAAAACAAATCATAGATTGGTGATCTAGGAAGAGATACGAGTTGTTTGTTATAAGAAATCGCGAGTTTTATTGAGTTTTGTGGAAGGCCACTGTTCCCGTCGCAAGGTAGGAGATGACCGGCGCTAGGCCGGCCACCGTCTGAAATTACAGAACCACCGCGTAGTATTCCCTCCGTTTTAATGTTTTAAATTGCCAGCTTTGTTCGTGGCCGTTAGATCCTACTGTTCAGTGGTCTTTGTATGTGCATCTCACAGCTTAGATGAGTACCACATGTAGCTTCCATTCAGCCAGTCCCATTTTAAGTGAAACGCAAAGTTTCATTAAATGAAACTCTGGGCTTTGATCCCGAGCGCTATCCATACCCCACCTTCGTTAGGCCCATTGCAATAACACATGATTCCGTTGCTTATTACACCCTTGGTTTATTCCCTTGAAAACAATGCTGAGTTAATTAAAACTCTGGGCCCAGCGAACGCTATCCTCACCCCCCATGCGTGGCCCATTAGAAAATACGCATAGAATCATTACTAGTTACACCACCTGTTCCATTTAATTTACTTTTCTTTCTTTTATTTTTTTAACTGATACTTGTTAGTTTTAATTCCAAAAAAATATGAAATGTTCTCAATAAATATTGAAATAAATCATGTGAATACCTTGGTGTGTTTAGAATTTTCTCACATTTTTTAATTTCTATTTTCATGCATTTTCAATTAATTGCATATTTTCTATTTTAGTGTGTTTTTAATAATTGGATGATTGCATGCTGAGCTTTATGATTTTATTTCCCTTTCAATAATTCATATTAGCCTTTGATTTTTGTATGGTGATTGTTGACACATGAAATAATATTGTACTATTTTTGTTGCTTTTTTTAGAAGCTTCTAAATAGGATTGTGAGATAATTGTTTAGGAGTGTTCATTATTGGATCCCTTTAGTGTACCCTTGAGATTTTGGATTTTGTTTGAACCTTTTGATTTAGGTTTAGCCCCTGATTTTTGTACCATAACTTGTTAACACATGTAGGATGATGTAGTATTTTCCTTAGAATTTTTAGGAATGCTTTTCAATTAGTTCCCCATTTTACAAGTGAACTTTAGTTTAGGTGATCCTAACTTAGAGAACTTCATAGATTAACCTTGTAAATGGCCATTAGATGATTCTAAGTAGTGTATTCCTTTTTGATAGAATATACCTCATTAGAACTTTGCTAAAGCCTTGATAGAGCTTTTGATTCCCCTAGCTTATGTGATCTTTGTAGCTAGCTTGTAGGGCTTCCGAGGAGTGTTGTGTTGCCTTTTGTCCCCTATGTGTTTTCCTTGGGCCTTGCCCTACCCTCCTTATCCAAGTCTTGAAGAGGAACCCTTATGGGAGAGCCTAATCCTTCCTTTGGTTGGATTTTGTGCATTCCTCAGGAGGTTGAGCCTTGAATTGACAACACCAGTATAGTACATTCCTTTGGTTTGTACTATCTTTCTCCTTCAAGTCTTGATGAGGATCCCTCTTGGGAGAGCCTAATCCTTCCTTTGGTCGGATTCTGTGCATTCCTCAGGAGGTTGAGCCTTAGATTGACATTCTTGGCATGGTATATTCCCTTGGTTTATATACTGTCATCCATCTCAAAGTCCTTTTCTTAGGATCCCTCTTGGGAGAGCCTAATCCTTCCTTTGGTTGGATTCTGTGCATTCCTCAACAGGTTGAGCCTGAGATGGACATTCTGTGTTGATACACTACAATTAGTTACCCTTAGATTGATATCTAGGACCAATACCCAGTCTTTTCTGTCCTATTAACATAAAGCGTGATGCTTTTCCGAGTCATTTTTCTTTTCTTTTTAGACCAACCTTGATAGGTAGATAGTAAAACCAACCCATCAGATAAACACAACAAGCGTGGATCCCACCGAGTACGATGGACGTGAGGGGTGCTAATACCTTCCCCTTGTGTAACCGACTCCTGAATCCAGACAATGGTTGCGATGACCTTGTCTTATACCTTTTCGTCAGGTTTTTCCGATCGTTTCCTTTCCCTTTCTGTGGGATAAATAACGAAAGGTGGCGACTCTTCTATTTTGCCGGCACCTTATTTTCGCAGTAGAGACAACCTGGATTTGACACCCAGAGGCAGAAATCATAATTGTGCACTGCACACCTCCTGGGTATCATATCATCATTTCTTGAAAGTCTGTGACGCTGATGACCGCATAGGATGCCGAACCTTTTCCGTAATTAGGTCCATACCTGTGAGCAGGGTCGGGTTATTGCAGGAAACCTTAACCTCCCGACATCATGATTTTCTTGACCGTGAATCGGTATTGTGGGTATCAGAGGGTTCTTATCATCAGGGATATGTTTGTTCTTGACAGAGCAGAGTTGTGGTCCTTCTCCTCAAACAACACAGTCGTCTTGATCTCCTGCTGCATGATTGCATTTTGCATTGTTTGCATCCTCATTTGCATATCATTAACGTGTGTCTGTGTTACAGGTGCATATTCCTCCCCTGGTCCTAGTGATCTTGATCCTCATGGCTGGTATGGCATCTCTGAAGAAGACTGTGGCTTACAAGCTACCAACACCTGACATCCGAGAATTATGAGCTTTAATTTCGTTGGCTGATAAGACAGTGATGGAGAGTTTCAAAAAGATTTATGGGAGACTTCTGGGTATTGTGTGGAAGCTGTCTACGTACGAGTTGAATGGCCTCTACGTTCTTCTGCAGTTTTACGACCCGCAACTCAGATGCTTTGTTTTTCCAGACTATGTCCTAGCTCCGACCTTGGAGGAGTATTCTGACTTGTTGGGGCTGCCTTTGTTGAATCAGATGCCTTATTACCGTGTTGAGGGTGAACCTAACTTGGGTAAGTTGACTGCCGCCCTTCATGTAGATGATTCAGAGTTGAAAGGGATGATGTTCAGAAAAATTGGGGTTGATGGTTTCTCTTTGCCTTTCCTGATGGAAAAGGCCCGAAAGTTTGCCAAGAAGGGTCGCTGGGATGTACTCAATGCCTTCTTAGCCCTTTGCATTTATGGGATCGTGCTATTTCCAAGTCATCCAGACTTCATAGGAATGGATGCTTGCCATATATTTGCTTCCGGGAATCCAGTGCCCACTCTCCTCGGAGACGTCTACCATTCGGTTCACAGTAAAAATGAAAATAGAAAGGGGAAGAACGTGGCATGTTGTGCTCCTTTACTGTATAAGTGGTTTGCTAGCCATCTTCCTAAGACGGGGCCGTTCATTGATTCTGCTGAGTCTTCACCCTGGTCTGCACGTTTGATGGGTTTGACTGCTGACAATATTATCTGGTTTGATAGAGATCTATTGGGAAAAGATATTATGTATAGCTTTTGTGGCTTTCCTAACGTCCCCTTGGCCGGAAGGAATGGATGTATCAACTATAATCCTTCTCTACTAGTACGACAATTTGGGTATGTACTACGAGGTCCTCCTGAAGAGGAAGAGATACAGGAATCTCTGTATCTCACAAGGCTGCTTGAAGGTGACACTTTGGTTAAGGTACAGAATGCTTGGAGCAAAATTCACCGAAAGGGAAAAGTCTTGCTAGGAAAAACAACAACAAGGCCTTCGATCCATATGTGACTTGGGTCCGAGAAAGAGCCACCCAGTTTGTAATGCCGTTTCCTGCAGTGGAACCATTTTATCCTCCCGTGTATAAGGAGCCTACCACAGTTGATATTCAGAAGTTCAAGCAGGTACTCCAAGAGAAGGAAGAGCTACGAAAAGCCAACGAAGAGTTGGAGAAAGAGATTGCTCAACTTCGGAGAGAAAAGAACGAAGTTGTACACACTTGTAAGAAGCAGACAAAGATGATCAACCACCTGGGCGCTAATTTGACCAAAGAGACTGATTCTAGAGAACGTCTTGGGTTGGACCTGAAGTCAGTACATGGCGTGTTGACCACCAAGAAGCAGGAGCTGGATAGGGCATACCGGAAGTTGACCCAGTACGAGAAGTTGTGGAACAACACTTTGACTAGCCACAAAGAGCGGGAAGAGACGCTGAAGCAACAAATCATCCAGTTGGAAGCTCAGATTGAGGTCAAAGACAAGAAAATAGAGGCTGAAGCCTCACTGCGACGACACGTCCAGTATAAATTGGTTGAGACCAAGGCAAACCTGATGGATTGTCAACTCTGAGCTGATGCTAAGAGGAGTAGAGTCGAGAACCGTTCTGAAGAAGGTGTTTGTGGAGGCGTTGCCGAGAACCTCCCAGATATCTTCAGGTAGAGGGACCTGCTAATCTAGGGTCTGCTCGCCCAGCCTGATCATCCCGCTACAAAGAAGTTGTTAGAAGATTTTCGTGCCCGTGGCCGCACTTGATCTCTTTGTATTTTCTTTGTACCTTTTTATGCATTGATATGCTGATCACCACCAGACCTGTTGGTTGGGGTTATGCTTTGTTGCTTTAGTTGTATGTGATTACAGTTGTACGCTACCCGCGCGGGTTTTTCAGATAAATATATGAGGATTTCTATCCATGATTGGATGTTAGACTTTATTTGTCTCGGAAACTAGGATCGGGGGGGGGGGGGGGAATCTCCCCAAGGCACAGACACACGTATGCATTTGCATGAATCATTTGCTTGACAGGTCCCTTTCCATTTTTCTAACCCTTTGTGTATGCAGGTCATTTCAGGATTAACCGAAGGCAGATCCACCGATACTCGACCAGAGCAAATCAAGCTAGAGCAATGGAACAAGTTCAGACCGACATCCAAGAACTCAGAGAGAGGATGGACTGCTTCATGGAGCTCATGCAAGTGGTTGCTAACGGCCAGGACCAGCTCAGAACTCTGGTTCAGCCTCTGATCTCGAGGGTTGACAGCAACGGTGTGCTTCATGGTGGGAACACTCCAAACCCTCCACTTGTTGAGACCCCTCAGGGTGGCATCCCTGTGACTGGAGGGAATGGAAGTGGTAACGGCAATGTGGTCACTAACATCGGGCTTAATGTAAATACGATTGGCGTCGGTAACAGTAACTTTGTAACCAATGGCAATGCTGGGATAGACCATGGCAACACTGGAGGAACTGGCAATGCAGGGAATGTTGGGGCTGGTAATCTGTATGGTATTGATAATGCTGGGTTTGCTGCTGGCAATGGCAATCAGCCATGGCTAGAGGATCGCCAAGAGGACTTGTTCTCACAGAAGGAAGCTGAGGGCGAGTTGAACTCTGAAGCCCGTCTGAGGTTTAAAGCGCTCGAGGACAAAATGAAGAGTTTTAAGAACTTGAGTACTATGGGTGTCGACATGACTAAGCTGGGACTTATCTCAGATTTTAAGGTGCCTCCCAAGTTTAAGGTACCCGACTTTGAGAAGTACAAGGGCACTACTTGCCCTCGTGTCCATCTGAGGTCGTACTACCGAAAGATGTCCGCTCACTCTAAAGATGAGAAGTTGCTGATGCACTTCTTCCAGGACAACTTGTCCGGCCCATCCTTGGAGTGGTATATGGGTTTGGAACCCACTAGTGTACGTACATGGAATGAACTTGCTGAAGCCTTTGTACGCCATTATCAGTATAACAGTAACTTGGCTCCTAACCGGGTTCAGCTGCAGAACTTGTCTCAGAAGAACAACGAGGGATTCAAAGAGTATGCCAACAGATGGCATGAACTGGCAACTAGGGTTCAGCCGCCAATGGTTGAACGAAAGCTTGTTGAGATGTTTGTAGCTACTCTTCCGGGGGTTTATTATGAGAAACTGGTCAGTGGTATGTCAGGAAGTTTCTCCGATCTCATCATCACTGGAGAGCATGTTGAAAATGGAATCAAACTCAGGAAGATACAGGGCATCGATCTATCCTCAACTGGAGGAGGAAAGAAATATTACAGTAGCAAGAGGCGTGAAGGAGAGACGAGCGCAGTGTCTAACGCTCGGAGGAAAGGTAAAGGCCTGCGCCAGCAGGTTGCTATCATTACCATCCCTGCTGTCCAGCAACCTCAGCAGCAATAGCAGCAAAATTAGCAAGGGTACAGGAGGTACTAGAACAAAACACCTCTGGCAAATCGTCAACTTGAGACACCGCCTATGTCATATGCTTAGCTATTACAAACTTTGCTTCAGTTACAGCTAGTTCAGAAAAGAACCCTGGCTCCTTTGACAGGGACACCTCCACAGGGCTACGATGCGAATGCAAGATGTGATTTTCACTCGGGGGCACCTGGCCACTCGATAGAAAACTGTAAGGCATTCAAGAACAAGGTGCAAGATATGGTCGACGCTAAAATCATCAACTTTTCTGATAATGTGCCGAACGTCACGAAGAACCCTATGCCGAACCATGGGGGAGATGGGGTGAATGCCATTATTGAAGAAGAAGACTCCGCTTGGTTTTGTTAAAGCCAAGCTGATAAAGAACGAAATCTTTCCGGGCTGTGGAAAGTTGTGTATGGATTGTGCAATTCGTTCGGACGGACGTAAACAGCTGATAACGGGGATTCAGAGTCTGATGACCGAAGGAATCTTGCGGTTAGTCAGAGGGCTGAAAACAGATCGGGAGAGGTAATGCTGAAGCAGGATGACGAAGTTGCCACTATCACCATCCCTCGCAAGACAATAACCATTTATGCGTCCAGGCTACCTACGATCACCATCACAAAGGCTGGGCCTATACCATTTGAAAGTATTAACGCTGTTCCATGGCACTATGGGGCAGACGTCTACTGTAACAGAAAAAAATTGGAGTTGGAGCCATCTGGGCATTCTGTGGACAACCTAGTGGGAACTGGAGGAATAACCCATAGTGGAAGAGTATTCTCTCCACCTGAAGGTGTGGCTGACAAAAATGACAAGGCTGAGAAAGCTGATAAGGGAAAGAGTAAGGTCGTTGAGGAAACCCCTCGTGGGATAGAGAAGGACTTACTTGTAAAAGACGCTGAAGAATTCATGAGATTGATCAAGAAAAGTGATTATAAGATCGTTGATCATCTTCGACAAACACCGTCGAAAATCTCTATTCTGAATTTGTTGTTGTGTTATGAGGCAAATTGCAATGCCCTGCTAAAGGTTCTGAACGCCGCGTATGTGCCGCAAGAGGTCTCGGTCAACTAGCTGGAGGGAGTAGTGGCTCACGTGAACGCTGGGAACGGATTAGGGTTGACTGACCTAGAGCTGACGCCGAAGGGAAGAAACCACAATAGCACTCTGCATATCTCGATAGAGTGTAGGGGAATAGTTAGGTCCCATATGTTGGTGGACACGGGATCGTCTCTCAATGTTCTCCCGAAGAAAGCTCTGATGAAGCTTGATAGGAGAGGATTAATTTGTACACCCAGTGACCTGGTTGTAAAAGCTTTCAATGGAACCAAGCGTCATGTCTTTGGAGAGGTAACTCTACCATCTAAGTTGGGCCGGAAACTTTTGACGCAATCTTCTACATCATGGATATCATGCCAGCCTATAGCTGCCTGTTGGGCCGGCCATGGATCCTTTCTGCTGGCGCAGTGACCTCCACATTGCACCAGAAGCTGAAGTATGCTGTGGGGGGCAGCATCGTAACTGTCTGTGGCGAGGAAGACATAATGGTGAGCCATTTGTCGTCTTTCAAATATGTTGAGGTGGATGGCGAGATCCACGAAACTTTGTGTCAGGCATTCGAAGCTGTTAAGGTCAAAGATGTGACTCCAGTGATGATTGAGAAACCTGAGATGACTCTCTCTTCCTTCAAGGAACCTTGGGTTGTTGTTCAAGCTGGCTCTGCCCCAGGCTGGGGGCAAGTTCTGGAAATCCCTAACAAGCAGGATAAGTTTGGGTTAGGGTATTCTCCTTCTGCTGATGCTTCCTCCTCTCGCAGTGCGCCGTGCGTCAAAGGGCCGATCCAGTTCACAAGAGGTGGGGTGATATTCGAGAATGTCAACGCAGTGTCTGAAGACGGCGAAGATAGCGATTGCGACCTGGACTCCTGGATTCAGCCGAGCAAACCAGGCCAGAGCCTCAACAACTGGTCCGTCCAGGATATCATCCAAGTGACAGGCAAAGAGTAATGATTTACTTTCTCCAATTATTTTACAACCCTATGTCCTACCCATGGCATAACGGTTTTATTGTCAGGGCCTTATTTGGTCATGTACATACAATTTATCAATAAATCAAAGGGAGTTTTTCTTTGCATTCAAATTGTGTGATCACTGTTATTCCTGTTTTTATCTTTTGTTTTAAAAACAATAAAATGGAAATACGGTTTGTGCTAACCTGCATATCCTTATTTTAAGCTTAACCCTTGTTATTGCAGGATTCACATCGCAGATGACATCGACTCTGAACCTTCTACGACTCACTTCGATATTGATTGCCTGATATATCAAGCTGAAGAAGAGATTGATGAAGATGAAGACTTTCCCGAAGAGTTGGCCCGTTTGTTGAAACAAGAAGAGAAAGTCATTCTGCCTCATGAGGAAGAGATTGAGATTGTTAATCTGGGTTCTGAGGAACTTATCAAAAATGTCAGGATAGGGGCTGCATTGCAGAGTGATGTCAAGCAGAGATTGGTCAAGATGCTTCGAGAGTATAATGACATATTTGCTTGGTTGTACGAAGATATGCCCGGACCCAATACTGACATAGTGGTCCATCATCTACCACTGCGAGAAGATTGTCCTCCCGTTAAGCAGAAGCTTAGAAGGACACGACCAGATATGGCTGTTAAGATCAAAGAAGAAGTGCAAAAGCAGCTGGATGCTGGCTTTTTAGCGGTCACTACATACCCTCTATGGGTCGCCAACATAGTACCTGTACCGAAGAAGGACGGTAAGGTGCGAATGTGCGTCGATTATCGGGATTTGAATAGGCCGAGCCCTAAATATGATTTCCCGCTCCCTCATATTGATGTGTTGGTCGACAATACAACTCAATTTTCCGTGTTTTTGTTCATGGATGGCTTCTCCGACTATAATCAGATCAAGATGGCGCCGGAGGACATGGAGAAAACTAAGTTTATTACACCTTGGGGAATGTTTTGCTACGAGGTAATGCCTTTCGGTCTGAAGAACGCATGGGCCACTTACCAACGAGCAATGGTCACTTTGTTTCATGACATGATTCACCATGAGATTGAAGTCTATGTTGATGACATGATTGAGAAGTCCCAAACGTAGGAGGGACATCTGGTCAATTTGCTGAAGCTTTTTGAGAAGCTTAGGAAGTTCAGGTTGAGGCTGAATCCTAACAAGTGTACTTTCGGAGTACGGTTTGGAAAACTACTGGGGTTTATTGTGAGTGAAAAAGGCATTGAGGTTGACCCTGCGAAGATAAAAGCGATACAAGATATGCCAGCGCCAAAGACTGAAAAAGAAGTTCGTGGGTTCCTGGGCAGAATAAACTACATTGCAAGGTTTATATCTCAGCTCACAGCCACGTGTGAACCGATGTTCAAACTACTAAAGAAAGATCAGGTGATTATCTGGAACGAGGATTGCCAGAAGGCATTTGACAAGATAAAACAATATCTGCAGGAACCTCCAATCTTGATACCCCCAGTGGTCGGAAGACCCCTAATCATGTACTTGATAGTTCTTGAGAATAACATGGGCTGCGTTCTCAGTCAGCACGACGAGACGGGCAGAAAGGAGCATGCCATTTATTACTTGAGTAAAAAGTTCACAGATTGTGAGTCCCGTTACTCAATGCTCGAAAAAACGTGTTGCGCACTCGCGTGAGCTGCCAAACATTTACGACAGTATATGCTCAACCACACAACCATGCTAATTTCGAAGATGGATCCGATCAAGTACGTCTTCGAGAAGCAAGCGCTTTCAGGCAGGATTGCCAGATGGCAAATGGTGTTGACGGAGTATGACATTCAGTACTTTTCCCAGAAGGCCATCAAGGGAAGTGTATTGTCTGAGTACCTTGCTGAACACCCTATCGAAGATTATTAGCCGGTGAAATTCGAATTCCCTGAAGAGGATATCATGTTTTTCAAAGTGAAAGATTGTGATGAACCGTTGCCCGACGAGGGGCCAGATAGGAAGTCCCAGTGGAAATTGATATTTGACGGGGCGGTTAATTCTTACGGAACTGGCATTGGGGAAATCATTACGACTCCCCATGGATCCCACATCCCGTTCACTGCTAGATTGACATTTCTGGTCACCAATAATGAAGCAGAATACGAGGCATGCATCATGGGTTTAGAAGAAGCTATTGATTTGAGAATCAAAAACCTGGATATATATGGTGACTCGACACTTGTAGTTAACCAAATTAAAGGGGAGTGGGAGACTCGTCAATCGAATTTGGTGCCATACATGAATTATGCCAGAAGGCTGCTTCCGTTCTTTGATCGAGTGGAACTCCATCACGTGCCCAGAGCTGAAAATCAGATGGTTGATGCCTTAGCCACGTTGGCTTCGATGTATAAGGTCAATTTTTGGAATGAAGCTCCAAGAATTGTCGTTTCTCATCTTGATAGACCTGCATTCGTTTTTGCAATCGAGGAAGCCTCCGATGGCAAGCCATGGTTCCATTATATCCAGACCTTCCTTATGACTAAGGAGTATCCTGCGGGAGCGTCAACCCAGGATAAGAAGACTCTGAGGAGGCTGTCTGGAAATTTCTATCTCAACCCTGATGGAGTTCTGTATAAGAGAAACCATGATCTCGTGCTACTCAGATGTGTAGATGAGAAAGAAGCGAGTTTGCTCATGGAAGAGGTCCGTGAAGGCACATTTGGTACACACGCCGGCGGGCATGCTATGACGAGAAAGATCCTACGAGCAGGATACTACTGGCTGACGATGGAGTCGGATTGCTTCAAATTCACGAAGAGATGTCATAAATGCCAGATTTATGCTAATACAATTCATGTGTCGCCGTTCCCGTTGAATGTCATGTCGTCCCCGTGGCCGTTCTCCATGTGGGACATCGATATGATAGGAAAGATCGAGCCCACTGCATCTAACTGTCACCGCTTCATTTTGGTAGCCATCGACTACTTCACCAAGTGGGTGGAGGCAGCCTCGTATGCTAACGTGACCAAGCAGGTGGTGGCTAGATTCATAAAGAAGGACATCATCTGTCGATACGAAATTCCCGAGCGGATCATTACTGATAATGGTTCGAATTTGAATAACAAGATGATGAAGGAGTTATGCCAGAGCTTCAAGATTGAACATCACAACTCATCACCTTACCGGCCGAAGATGAATGGCGCGTTTGAAGCGGCCAACAAAAACATTAAAAAGATAGTACAAAAGATGGTTGTGACCTATAAAGATTGGCACGAGATGCTGCCATTTGCATTGCACGGTTATCGTACGACGGTACGCACATCAACCGGGGCAACTCCTTTCTCACTAGTGTACGGTATGGAGGTTGTCCTACTGTTGGAAGTTGAGATTCCTTCTTTGCGAGTTTTGGTTGACGTGAAACTCGATGAGGAAGAATGGATTAAGAACCGATTGAACCAACTCAGCCTGATGGGTGAGAAGAGACTAGCATCAATTGCATATGGGCGTCTGTACCAGAGCCGAATGAAGAAAGCTTACGATAAGAAGGTGCGTCCTAGAAGCTTTCAGACGGGTGATCTCGTCCTGAAGAAGATTCTTCCGCCACACTCCGATCACAGGGGCAAGTGGACTCCCAATTACGAAGGTCTGTATGTTGTCAGCAAGGTCTTCTCGGGAGGAGCCTTGTTGTTATCCACGATGGATGGCGAAGATTTTGCATTCCCTGTGAACGCGGACGCAGTTAAAAAATACTTTGCTTAAAAAATGACCCGCTGGAAAGAAAAAGAATATCCAGGCAAAAATGGGGCATCCCGGCGAACCATAAAAAAGGAAAAAGGTTTGGGCAAAAATTAGGGATATAAATGAAAAATGTACACCCGCAAAGTCGAAAACCTAGAAGGGCGACTTTGGCAAAAAAGGGTATCCCGGTGAATCGAAAACCCGAAAGGGCGATTCAGGAAAAAGTTAGGGATTTGAAAAAGCAAATGGCTGCGTTCCACGTGTGAACTCTCACTATTTAGTGGTTAGTAAGACCCGCGGGCCGTTTATCTGAATCAATCTCTTCTGAAGCTGAAGCGTCGGAGAAGTATCGAAGTCGAGTGGGTCATAGAGGGATCAACTCATGGTGTTCGTCTACGCCACATTTCCGACATTTGTGTATATACTGATGTATATTTATGTTATTATGCTTGCGCAACTTCCTCATTTCAGGAGCTTGCATCTGTTGTAAAACATTATTCCCCTTTCAGGGGCTCGTTATCAATAAAACGTATACTATTCAACAATTCTGTTTGTTTGTTTAGTTTTTATCTGTTTTATTTGTGAAAAAGAACGCCCGATGTTTTTGATAAAATGCGCATACATAAACTTGCTGGCCTGGGCCGATAATTGTTGAAATGTTGAATTACCTGAACATTGTCACAGGATGATAACTTTGATAGGTCCCTTTGTGAAGGGTATCTTGTCTATTTGTTTGTGTTGTTACATGTACAACACATTCCAGGCAGTACGCCAGATGTTTTCCAAGTAGGATGATTCCTTCTTCCCCAGCGAGTTCAGCAGCGTCTCCCCACGGAGTCTGAACATGGGACCGTAAGCATTGATATGTCTCCCTGAGCAGAGGTAGATTCTCCCTAACCAGATGTATCCTGAGGGAGATACATTGTTTCCCCAGCTGAGTCATGCGCTGAAGCATATACCCATTCCCAGCACTGGGTCAATGTGTAGTTTTCTTGTAGAAGACTATTCGCAAGTGTTCAGCTTCCGATAGTTCAGACTGAAGTCTCCAGCGGAATCGAAAGTCCCCACAGTGTTGTTTTCTCCCCAGCAGGTAGGAGTGAGTCCAGCGTCTGGTTGCCTATCCTCATCCGAGTTTGCAGTTCCCCAAGAGAGCCGAGTCCTTGGAAGCCGTTCAGGCCATGATTGGTTTTCCTCAGTAGAGTGTTGAATAGCTGATGCTGTATTTCCCCATCGGAGTCGTTATCTCCAAGAAAGTTTTAGCCGCAAAGGCCGTGCAGTTTATTTCTGCGACTAACATCGTTTGTCCTCAGCAGCTTGTGGTTCGTATGCCTAGTTGAGCGGGTTCAGGTTCTCGTAGAACTTCATTCCCCTGCAGCAGTATTCTGGAGTTCGTATCCCCAGTTTTAGTCCAATTGAGATTGGTGTGACCTCTTCTCCTCGGCAGGATGATTCCTCCTCTCCACCAGAGTGGTCCTTTCTCCTTGACAGGAGGATTTTCCCTTTGGCATTTATTTTGCTGATGGGGTCGTAGCATTTTGCATGATTGCATAGCATTTACCTTAAACGCGTAGCATTTCCACCGTGTGGAGCATTGCGCCATTGTTAAACATATGCATATGAAACATGAGCTAGGTCGTTACCATTCTTGTTTTGCAGGTATTCCCCCAGCGGAGTGGTTTGCTCAAGATGATTCTTGAATTCCCCAGCGGAGTGGTTTGCTCAAGATGATTCTTGAATTCCACAGCGGAGTGGTTTGCTCAAGATGATTCTTGAATTCCCTAGTGACGTTTTTTGCTTAAGATGATTCTTAAAATCTCCACGGAAGTCAGCAAAGTGTTTGCTCAGGATGATTCCTAAAATCTCCAGTAGAGTTATTGGTACAGGATGATTCCTGAAGTCCCCGGCGGAGTTGTTCGTCCAAGATGATTCTTGAATCCCTCAGCAGAGTTGATTCACCCGGAATGATTTCTGGATCCCTGAAGCAGAGTTACTTGATAGTTCTCCAGGATCCCCAGTGGAGATATGTCATCCTCACCAGGTTTTAAAGAAGAGAAGTTGAAACTTCCTTGAAGACTCGATGGTCGAAGTCCGGCTGACGCCCGAGAATTTCTTTGAATGCCCGATGGCATGATTACAGAGATTGTCAAAAGTTCCTGATGACGTGATGAGTCCTGAGGAATTCTTCTGCTGCCATGCCGCAGAATGCCTGACGGTGATATCAGCAATGTAGCACCCGTTACCGTATAACTGGTGATCCCTTGATGATTTGAGGAGAAGCTGCAGTGAAATCTGATGATCACCCTGATGGAGACTTGGGCCAATTATCGTGCAACTGCCATTTCAGACTTCAAAGATTGTCCTACCTACCAAATTATCATTTACTTGTGCGGTTGGTAAATTTCCGCTTACCGTGTGACCAATTCCCTAGCAGAGTTGTCGTGCAACTGCCGTGTTCAGTTTTGAAGATGGTCCTACCAATCGGAGTATCGTTTACCTGTGCGGTTGGCAGATCACCAGTTACCGCGTAACCGGTGATCCCTTGATGATTTGAGGACGAGGATCTACATTGTGATCAGATAATCATCCTGACGGAGATTCAGATTAGTATTCTTCAGCTAGTTGCCGTGCAACTGCTATTTCAGTTTCCGAAGATTTGTCCCTATCAGAGTACCGTGTACTTGTGCAGTTGGCAAATTTCCTGGTTTGTTGGTATTCAACCACCTTTTACCTTGATTTTATGAGAGTCGTTCACTGCTCACCCATTCAGGTCCCAGCCGTTTGAATAGGGGCAGCTGTTGTACCCCAAAATTTGCCCAACCTTTCTTTACCTAGCTTATGTTTCATTTCATTCACATTAGCATTATCATTTGCATTTCATTGACATGTATGCAGGAGATCAAGAGGTATGATTACCAATCAAGATCTAAACAAGGCTATGAAGCTAGCTAATAAGGTTATTCAAGTGTTCAAGGGTTGATATCCTTATCAGAGAAGTCTAAGATCCTTAGAGAGAGTGGTTGAAACCAAGTATGTGGGTCTCCTAACTTGAGAGTTGTGGGAAGATCATCAGATGATTATGAGGCCATGAAGTTGGACTTGAGGTCTTGAATGAGCTCATGAGAAATGTTGAAGTTCATTTGGAAGCCTAGACAGGTCATTATGTGGAGGATAGGAAGATATACCCAAGATTGGTGCAATTAGGGTTTCATCTGGGTGACCCTAGGATAACTGATGACTTGAAGAAGGTTGAGACCTAATCCAAGAGCTATGTGACCATGGATTGATGTGTTGAGATGTTCTAAAGATGATTCCAATGTTAACTCATCATGATTGAAGAGTTTGAGAAGTTTTAGGCTAGGGTTTCTAAGGCTTGACAGTGTAAAATCCCATGGCTTGACCCCTAACTTCAAGACCACTTAACTCAAGATGTGATCTTTATCTCATCTTTACCCCAACATGATTGTTGTAGAGCATGATCTTAGATTTAATTTGAGTACTATAAGTCCTTGATAGGGTTTATAGAACTCAAGTTATGAGCCATACAAGTTACAAGTCATCTGAGACATGTGAATTTGGAGCTTGAAAGATACCCAACTTGCATGAGACTTTTGCCTTAGAAGGATGACTCCTATGAACTTTTGGTCAACATGAATGTTGTTCCTTATTCTCTTAGCTTTCTAAAGAGTACTAGAAGTCCATGATTGGATTTGTAGAACACAAGTTAAGGCTTTGACAAGTCAAGGGTATTTTGGGTATTTGGAATTATAGGTCATTTTGAATTATGGGTCCATTTCACTATCTTGCAAGCCTCAAATGGAGTTTTGTTCAACTTGAAAGTTGCTCAAAATGATGTTTTTAGCTCAGCCAAGTATCAAGAGTCGATGGATATGGATTATAGCAAGCATTGGTTGAAGAAATATCTCAAAAAGGCCATTTTAATGAATTAAAATGGAAAAATTCAAAACAATTGTAATTTGGATGTTTTCAAGCCAAATTGGTACTCATTTTGATTGGAAATGATATTCTAAACACTTTGGCATTATTACATTTTTGAGTTGATACTCATTTCATGGCATTTTGGTGGATTGCTTCATGATGAAGTAACACTTCAAACATCCATCTTTGGTTGAAATCAAAGGAGGGAATCACTCAATTACACTCTACACACTCAATGCAAGTGATCTGAAGCAAGTTTGAGGTGAAAACAAGGCAAATTCGTGGCTGCCATAATTGGATTTTTGAGAAAAAATTGAAAGTTGGAAATCATAAATTGGGCCATGAATGGGCCCCCAATGGATCAAAACAGATTATAAAAGAGATTTGGATCATTTTCAGAAGCTTCTAGTGCCATTTTCGGTTGAGAAACAGTTGGAGTCAGTTGAGAAGAAGCTTGAAGATTTGATTTTCGAGTTTGGAGATTGAAGGGGTTTCAGAAGAAATTAAATACCAAGAACTCTTCATCATCATTCAGTGGAAGATTCTGCATCTTTTGGAAGCAAGTGGAGCCCTGAAAGTCACCATACTCGAAGCTCTGAATCATGTTCCTATTCTTCAAAATTCCTCTTAAATTATGCACTTTCCAAGCCTTAGATACATGTGGTTAGGATCTACTTAAAACATAGATGGATTTTGTGTAAGTTTCCTAGAGAATCGCGACACTTTGTGACATGGCATTCCAAGTTGTAGTTCACATATCTCTCTTGTTAATGGATAAAAATGAAAACAAATCATAGATTGGTGATCTAGGAAGAGAGACGAGTTGTTTGGTATAAGAAATCACGAGTTTTGTTGAGTTTTGTGGAAGGCCACTGTTCCCGTCGCAAGGTAGGAGATGACCGGCGCTAGGCCGGCCACCGTCTGAAATTACAGAACCACCGCGTAGTATTCCCTCCATTTTAATGTTTTAAATTTCCAGCTACGTTCGTGGCCATTAGATCCTACTGTTGAGTGGACTTTGTATGTGCATCTCACGACTTAGATGAGTACCACATGTAGCTTCCATTCAACCAGTCCCATTTTAAGTGAAACGTAGAGTTTCATTAAATGAAACTCTGGGCTTTGATCCCGAGCGCTATCCACACCCCACCTTCGTTAGGCCCATTGCAATAACATATGATTTCGTTGCTTATTACACCCCTGGTTTATTCCCTTGAAAACAATGCTGAGTTAATTGAAACTCTGGGCCCAGCGAACGCTGTCCTCACCCCCCATGCGTGGCCCATTAGAAAATACGCATAGAATCATTACTAGTTACATCACATGTTCCGTTTAATTTCTTTTTATTTCTTTTATTTTTTTAATTGATACTTGTTAGTTTTAATTCCAAAAAAATATGAAAACTTCTCAATAAATATTGAAATAAATCATGTGAATACCTTGGTGTGTTTAGAATTTTCTCACATTTTTTAATTTCTATTTTCTTGCATTTTCAATTAATTGCATATTTTCTATTTTAGTGTGTTTTTAATAATTGAATGATTGCATGCTGAGCTTTATGATTTTATTTCTCTTTCAATAATTCATATTAGCCTCTGATTTTTTGTATGGTCATCGTTGACACATGAAATAGTATTGTACTATTTATGTTGCTTTTTTTAGAGGATTCTAAATAGGATTGTGAGATAATTGTTTAGGAATGTTTATTATTGGATCCCTTTAGTGTACCCTTCAGATTTTGGATTTTGTTTGAACCTTTTGATTTAGGTCTAGCCCCTGATTTTTGTACCATAACTTGTTAACACATGTAGGATGATGTAGTATTTTCCTTAGAATTTTTAGGAATTCTTTTCAATTAGTTCCCCATTTTACAAGTTAACTTTAGTTTAGGTGATCCTAACTTAGAGAACTTCATAGATTAACCTTCTAAATGGCCGTTAGATGATTCTAAATAGTGTATTCCTTCTTGATAGAATGGTAAGTAGGTAGATACCTCATTAGAACTTTGCTAAAGCCTTGATAGAGCTTTTGATTCCCCTAGCTTAGGTGATCCTTGTAGTTAGCTTGTAGGGCTTCCTAGGAGTGTTGTGTTGCCTTCTGTCCCCTATGTATTTTCCTTGGGCCTTGCCCTGTCCTCCTTATCCAAGTCTTGAAGAGGAACCCTCCTCGGAGAGCCTAATCCTTCCTTTGGTTGGATTCTGTGCATTCCTCAGGAGGTTGAGCCTTGAATTGACATTCCCCAGTATAGTACATTCCTTTGGTTTGTACTATCTTTCTCCTTCAAGTCTTGATGAGGATCCCTCTTGGGAGAGCCTAATCCTTCCTTTGGTCGGATTCTGTGCATTCCTTAGGAGGTTGAGCCTTGGATTGACATTCTTGGCATGGTATATTCCCTTGGTTTATATACTGTCATCCATCTCAAAGTCCTTTTCTTAGGATCCCTCTTGGGAGAGCCTAATCCTTCCTTTGGTTGGATTCTGTGCATTCCTCAACAGGTTGAGCCTGAGATAGACATTCTATGTTGATACACTACAATCAGTTACCCTTAGATTGATATCTAGGACCAATACCCAGTCTTTTCTGTCCTATTGACATAGGATCCCTCTTGGGAGAGCCTAATCCTTCCTTTGGTTGGATTCTGTGCATTCCTCAAGAGGTTGAGCCCGTGATGGACTCTGGTGTTGATACACCTCCAACCTGATGTAGCCTGGGATGATTCCTTTGTTGCTCATTTTGGTTTCTCTCCCTTGTTTGAATTGCTTAATGCATTAGAATAGGATCATGTTTAGAGTATTTTAAGCTAGGAGCATGACTGCTTAGAGGTTGAGTGGGTCTCCCTCTGCTTGTTTTCATTAAGGGTTGAGGTGATCCTCCCCTTGCTTGTGTGTTGTTTTTCTTTTCATCTGTGTGTTATCCTTAGAGGTTGAATCTGTCTATCTCTGCTTGTTTGTGTTCTTTTTGCTTGATTTCCTAGAGGTTGAGTGAGTCTCCCTCTGCTTGTATTGCTGCATTGCATGTGCATCTTTATCTATTTATCTGTTTACTGATGTTTAAGCTGATGCTTTACTTGTTTCTGTATCCTATTGACATGATCCCCTAGGAGTCTCACTTCCTTTGACAAAGAAGTGATGATTAGAACTTTAGGTTGAAACCTATGCATGATAACTTCTAGGATTTCCTTGTTTCAAACCTCAACCATAGGATGAATCCTTGGCATGACAACATTAGGACTTGACAGTCTCCCTATAGAGTTCGTTCTCTTCTCATCTAAAAACAACAGTAAGAAACATAATAAAGGCAAGTTAGTACTAGCGCATTACGAGCCTTAAGCTACTTGGGTAATGATAATTGAGCGGCCTCCTCTCAATCGTCTAGAGTGTTTAGTATATGTCCTTTGGACGATATGCGACGCATTCGCTCCTAAGTCATAGTCTCTAGTGTTGTACAAACTACAGACAACCATAAAAGACAGTTCTTCCGTAAAAGACAGAAAACAAACTTCAAACCTTTTTGCCCCGTGGGCCCATAATTCAAAGGAAGCTTTTCTGAAGAAAAGAGTGTCGTTAAATCCCAGTTCTACCACAAACGGTAATGCCTAAGTCTCCAAGGGTCGAGCTGCGTATACCAAGCTGCTGGAACTGCTGTTAACCCTACTCGAAAAAACAGATGAATCTAAAACCCCGTAATCTGTATTATCCCGAACTACGTAAGCTCTGATCTTTCACGCCGTGTGAAAGTACGTAGGCACGAGATGTGATATCTTAGCAAGCAACCTTCCCCACTTTTTTCACCCGCAGTTAGCCGAACTACGTTGACTCTGATTTCTCGTTCTCTGATGAGAATACGTAGGCATAAAGCGCGATGTTTTGTCGAGTCATTTTTCTTTTCTTTTCAGACCAGCCTTGATAGGTAGATAGTAAAACCAACCCGTCAGATAAACACAACAAGCGTGGATCCTATCGAGTACGATGGACGTGAGGGGTGCTAATACCTTCCCCTTGCGTAACCGACTCCCGAATTCAGACAATGGTTGCGATGACCTTGTCTTATACCTTTTCGTCAGGTTTTTCCGATCGTTTCCTTTCTCTTTCTGTAGGATAAATAACGAAAGGTGGTGACTCTTCTGTTTTGCCGGCACCTTATTTTCACGGTAGCGACAACCTGGATTTGACACCTAGAGGCAGAAATCATAATTGTGCACTGCACATATCTTTAGAATGCCGAGGGACTGTCATGCCTCACGTGCTTGTGGATACGAGATCTTCTTTAAACATGCTTCCCAAGAAGGCTTTGATGAAGTTAGATACGAAGGGGTTGATTTGCACGCCAAGTGACTTGGTGGTGCGTGCGTTTGACGGAACTCGGAGAACCTTGTTTGGGGAGGTAACTTTGCCGATTCAGGTTGGACCTGAGATCTTTGATGTTGTGTTTTACATCATGGATATCCAGCCGGCCTAAAGTTGTTTACTAGGTCGCCCTTAGATTCATTCAGTCGGGGCTGTTACATCAATTCTACATCAGAAGCTGAAATACATGGTTGGCGGTAGCGTTGTTACGGTATGCGGAGAGGAGGATATCATGATCATCCATTTAGCATCCTTTAAGTATGTTGAAATGGATGGAGAGATCCATGAAACTCTTTTCCAAGCCTTCGAAGCGGTCAAGATCAAGGACAAGTCTCCAGTTGTGAGTAGAGAGCCTGAGGTGGCTATGTCTTCCTTTAAAGAAGCACAAGCTGTGGTGCAAGCTGGTTCAACCCAAGGCTGGGGGCAGGTGATTGATATACCGCAGAAGCAAGACAAATTCGGTATGGGGTATCACCCGTCGTCTTCACAAAGCACACGAAGTTCAAGGAGCCGATCAGGTTTACTAGCGGAGGTGTCTTCTTTGAGCAGATCAGTGCCATTTCTGATGATGAAGCTTGAGACAGTAACTGTGACGTGGATGCCTGGATCAAGCCATGTACTCCGAGACAGAGCCTACGCAACTGGTCAATTGAAGAATTCATTCAAGTGATGACCGAACAGTAATGCTTTGTTTTTCCAGTTATTGTACTACCCTATGTCCTACCCGGGGCATAATGGTATTTTATTTCAGGGCCTTACTTGTTTATGTCTGAACACTGTTTATCAATTAATCAAAGGGCGTTTTCTCATACAAATTTTGTGATCTCTATTTTTCTTATTTTTGCTTTTCCCAATAAAATGGCAATGTGGTTTATATTTGTTTGAAAATTGTTTGAAACATTTAACCATTTTCATTGCAGGATTCCTATTGCAGATGACACGGATCCAGAACCTTCTATGACTCGCTTCGACTTCGATCAACCGATATATCAAGCTGAAGAAGAGATTGATGAGGATGAAGACTTGCCTGAAGATTTATCCAGACTTTTCAAACAAGAAGAGAAAATCATTCTGCCTCATCAGGAGGAAATTGAGGTCATTAATCTGGGTTTTGAGGAAGTGGTCAGAAATGTTCGGATAGGGGCTACGCTACAGAGTGATGTCAAGCAAAGACAGATCGACATGCTTCGAGAGTATAGTGACATCTTTGCTTGGTCATATGAGGATATGCCTGGGCTTGATACCAACATAGTGGTTCATCGCTTATCGCTGCGTGAGGAATGTCCGCCGGTCAAGCAGAAGCTTAGAAGAACAAGACCAGATTTGGCGGTAAAAATCAAAGAAGAAGTCCAAAAGCAATGGGACACTGGATTTTTAGCCGTGACTACCTACCCTCCGTGGGTCGCCAACATCGTGCCTGTACCGAAGAAAGACGGTAAGGTGAAGATGTGTGTTAATTATCGGGATTTGAACAAGGCGAGCCCTAAAGATGATTTCCCGCTCCCTCACATTAACATATTGGTCGACAATACGGCTCAATTTTCGGTGTTTTCCTTCATGGATGGTTTCTCGGGCTATAATCAGATAAAAATGGCACCGGAGGACATGGAGAAAACAAAATTCATTACACAGTGGGGAACGTTTTGCTACAAGGTGATGCCTTTTGGTTTGAAGAATGCCAGAGCAACATATAAGCGTGCTATGACGACGCTCTTTCATGACATGATACATAAAAAGATTGAGGTTTATGTTGATGATATGATTGCTAAATCCCAAACAGAGGAGGAGCACCTGGTTAACTTGTTGAAGCTGTTTGAGAGGCTTAGAAAGTTCAGACTGAGGTTGAATCCGAATAAGTCTACTTTTGGAGTTCGGTCTGGAAAGTTATTGGGGTTTGTTGTCAGCGAAAAAGGAATCGAGGTAGACCTGCAAAGATAAAAGCCATACAAGACATGCAAGCACCTAAAATAGAAAAAGAAGTCTATGGTTTCCTGGGGAGATTGAACTACATTGCTCAGTTCATATCTCATCTCACGGCCACGTGTGAGCCAATGTTTAAATTGTTAAAGAAAGATCAGGCGGTTGTCTGGAATGAAAATTGTCAAAAAGCATTTGATAAAATAAAACAGTATTTGTAGGAGCCTCCGATATTGATACCCCCAGTAGCTGGAAGGCCTTTAATCATGTACCTAACGGTTCTTGAGAACAGTATGGATTGTGTTCTTGGTCAACATGACGAGACTGGAAGAAAGGAGCATGCAATTTATTATTTGAGTAAAAAGTTTACAGATTGTGAGTCCCGTTACTCAATGCTCGAAAAAACATGTTGTGCACTTGCTTGGGCTGCCAAACGTTTGAGGCAGTATATGCTCAATCACACAACCATGCTGATTTCGAAGATGGATCCGAATAAGTATGTCTTCGAGAAGCAGGTGCTTTCAGGAAGAATTGCTAGATGGTAGATGGTATTGACAAAGTACGATATACAATATGTTTCTTAGAAAGCCATCAAAGGAAGTGTTTTGTCAGAATACCTTGCTGAGCAGCCAATCGAAGATTATTAGCCGATGAAGTTTGAATTTCCTGACGAGGATATCATGTTTCTCAAAGCAAAATATTGCGAAGAACCGTTGCATGGTGAAGGCCCAGAGAGGGATTCTCAGTGGCAAATGATATTTGATGGTGCTGTCAACTCTTATGGTAGCGGAATTGGGGCAATTATTACAACTCCTCATGGTACTCACATCCCGTTCACTGCCAGATTGACATTTCCAGTCACCAACAATGAAGCTGAGTACGAATCATGTATCATGGGTCTGGAAGAAGCTATTGATATGAGGATCAAGAATCTCAATGTATATGGCGATTCAGCGCTAATTGTTAACCAGATCGAAGGAGAATGGGAAACTCGTCAACCGAATCTGATTCCTTACAGAGATTATGCCAGGAGATTGCTACCATTTTTCGATCGTATAGACTTCCACCGTGTGCCAAGAGCGGATAATTAGATGGCTGATGCTTTGGCAACACTATCTTCAATGTACAAAGTGAACTTCTGGAACGAGGCTCCTAGAATTGTCATTTCTCGCTTAGACAGACCCGCTTTCGTATTCGCCATTGAAGAGGCTGCTGATGGCAAGCCATGGTTTTACGACATACAGAACTTCCTCAAGAAGCAAGACTATCCATCAGGGGCTTCGGCTCAAGATAAGAAGACACCGAGGAGGTTGTCTGACAACTTTTACTTAAACCCATATGGTGTGCTATACAGAAGGAACCATGATTTGGTGTTGTTGAGATGTCTATGAAAAAGAAGCAACGTTGCTTATGGAGGAAGTCCACAAGGGTACTTTCGGTACGCAAGCCGGCGGACATGCCATGTCTCGAAAACTGTTACGAGCAGGGTATTATTGGCTTACCATGGAGATAGATTGTTTCAAATTTGCGAAGAAATGCCATAAATGCCAAATTTATGCTGATAAGATACATGTACCGCCATGCTCATTGAATGTTATGGCATCCCCGTGGCCTTTTTCCATGTGGGGCATTGATATGATTGGCAAGATTGAGCCCACCGCGTCCAAAGGTCATCGTTTCATCTTGGTAGCCATCGATTACTTCATCAAGTGGGTTGAAGCAGCTTCGTATGCCAATGTGACCAAACAAGTGGTAGCAAGATTCATAAAGAAGGACATCATTTATAGATATGGAATTCCCGAGCGAATCATTACGGACAATGGTTCGAATCTGAACAACAAAATGATGAAGGAGTTATGCTAGAACTTTAAGATCGAGCATCACAACCCATCGCGCTATCAACAAGAACATCAAAAAGATAGTGCAAAAGATGGTTGTCACTTACAAAGATTGACATGAGATGTTGCCTTTCCCCTTGCACGGTTATCGTACGATGGTACGCACATCAACTGGGGCAACTCCTTTCTCGCTAGTGTATGGTATGGAAGTTGTCCTACCATTGGAGGTCGAGATTCCTTCCTCAAGAGTTTTGGTCAACGTGAAGCTTGATGAGGCAGAATGGATTAAGAACCGTTTCAATCAGCTTAGTCTGATGGATGAAAAGAGGCTAGCATCAATTGCATATGGTCGTTTGTACCAGAGCCGAATGAAGAAAGCTTTTGATAAGAAGGTGCACCCTCGAAGCTTTCAGATGGGCGATCTTGTGTTGAAAAAGATTCTCCCACCACAATCAGATCACAGGGGCAAATGGACTCCCAACTACGAAGGTCCATATGTCGTTCGAAAGGTCTTCTCCGGAGGAGCCTTGTTGTTAGCCACCATGGATGGTGAAGATTTCTCATCCCCTATGAACGCAGACGCAGTTAAAAAATACTTTGCTTAAAAGAGACCCGCTGGACACAAAAAGAAACGTCCAGGCAAATATGGGGCATCCCGGCGAACCATAAAAAAGGAAAAAGAGGTTCGGGCAAAAATTAGGGATAAAATGAAAAGATGTAAACCCGCAAAGTCGAAAACCTGGAAAGGCGACTTTGGCAAAAATGGGTATCCCGGTGAATCGAAAACCCGAAAAGGGCGGTTCAGGCAAAAGTTAGGGATTGAAAAAGCAAATGACTGCGGTCTGCGAATGAACTTCATTGCTTAGTAGATTGGGAGAACCTGATGGCTGTTTTCATCCGAATCAATCTCTTCTGAAGACGAAGCATCGGGAAAGCATTAGAGTCAGGCGAGTCATAGAGGGATCAGCTCATGGTGTTTGTTTGTGCCACGTTGCCGACATTTTTGTACACTTTTGTATATTGATGTGCATATCTGTATTTGTTTTGCGCAGCTTCCTCTTTTCAGGAGTTGCATCTGTTGTAAAACTTTGCCTATTTACAGGCCCTTCATCAATTAACATATACTATTCAGTACTTGATCTGTGTGCTTTGTTTTAACTCTTACTATTTTGCTTGTGAAAACGCCCAATGTTTCGATGAACTTGTGCTAACATAAACTTGCAGGCCTTGGCCAATAATTATTAAAACTTTGAATTAATTGAACAACGTCATGAATGATGACTAAGATGACTCTGTTGCGTATGATATCTTGTTGGTTTGTTCAGTTTTGCAGGGTCGTTACCCTTGGGGCAAGGGTACAAATGAAGTTTGTCCTATTCCCAACCAGAGTTTTACTTCCGCGATCAGTGAAGTTCGCACCTCTATCCCCAATAGAGTTGTTGCATATTTTAATACCCACAAGGTGCATGCTTGTAGGTGCTCCCCAGCGAGTCGTGATGGATTTTCCCCCCACAGAGTAATTTGCAGCCTGATTAGGTTTGTTCCTTGGCGGAGCAATCCCCAGCGAGTGGAAAGGTATGATTTCCCCAGCAGTGTTGTTCTCTCCTCCTCAGCAGGGTGGAAGAATGTTTTCACGTCGGTATTTTCTTTGCAGGAAGTTGGTAAGAGTCCGTTTCTTGGCAGAAGTCCAATCGTTATTGGCATGAGCAAGTTTGCGCTATATTCCCCGACAGAATCTTTTATTCCCTCAACAGGGTTATTTCTCTTGTCCCAACATTATGGTTTCTGTATTTCTAGCATTTATTTTGCTAATTCAGTTTCGTTGCATCTGCATGCATGCATAGCATCTACTTAAATGCGTAGCATTTCCACTTCGTATGGAGCATTACGCCTTTTTCAAACATATGCATATGAAACATAAGTCAGGTTGTTATCTCTTTGTTTCAGGTATATCTTCGAGGTTTTGATCTTTCCCTTGGTATCTAGACCATGTGATCTCTCCTAGCTCGCGTGGTGTCCAGACCCCGGCTCAGGTTGTTACCCAACGGTATCCTTGGATCTCGGAGGATCGGGATAAGTATTTGTGTTCCGTTGAGTATCCAGACTCCGGTTTATTCGCAGTTAGTAGGTTTTTCTCTCTTTCGTCGAGTATCCAGACTCCGATAAAGATGGTTGTGGTATCCAGACCACAGTTGTTGATATTGTTATGTTTTCCGTCGAGTGCCCAGACTCCGGTAAAGGCAGTGTCGGGTTCAGTTCTGATGAGTATATTTACGGTATCTTCCTCTCGTCCATTGAGTATCCAGGCTCCGGTTAATTTTTCATTGAGCATCCAGGCTTCGGTTAATTTTTCGTTGAGCATCCAGGCTCCGGTTTCTCCGTTAAGTATCCAGGCTCTGGTGAACGTTTCATTTGCGAAGCATTGCTTTCCTCGCTGAGTATCCAGACTCCGGTAAAGCCAAACTTTGTTAATTTTTGTGATAGTGCTCCTTCTCCATTGAATATCCAGGTTCCAGTGAATCTTTGACTTGTAATATTTGATTTGGTACGTCGAGTATCCAGGCTCGGGTCAATTTTCCGTCGAGTATCCAGACTCTGGTCGTTTTCGTATGATGATGGTTCTTTTGTCCGTTGAGTATCCAAGCTCCGGTCACTCTCGTTGAGCGTTCAGGCTCCGGTATATTTCGTCGAGCATCCAGGCTCCGATTTATTTTCGTCGAACATTCAGGTTCTGATGTATTACGTTGAGTATCCAGACTCCGACCAATTTCCAGTATGTGGTAACTTTTCTTGTGCGTCGAGTATCCAGACTCCGACAAATTTGCAGTGATTCCAGTTTCGTTGAGTGTCCAGGCTCTGATAAGATTCCAGTTTATGATGTACTTCTTGTTCCGTTGAGCATTCAGGCTCCGGTTATTTCGTTGAGCATTCAGGCTCTGGCTTCTCCGTTGAGTATCCAGGCTCCGATGAATTTTATAAATGATATATCCTATTGTTCGTCAAGCGTTCAGGATCCGGTCGATCTTGCGTTGAGCGTTCAGGTTCCGGTCAATCATACGTTGAGTGTTCAGACTTCGAATTTTATGTTGAGCGTTCAGGCTCCGATAAATTTCATTGATTCATTTTATTCGTTAAATATCCAAATCCCGGCAATTTGAAGTATTTCCCTATTCCAGGGTTTTTCCCCAAGTTGAGTTACTCGTTAAGTTTCTCTTTTCCCTAGTGGAATGTGTTTGTAAACAGAGCAGTTACCCCAAGAGGGTTTGCAGTTTTATTTATGCGGTTAGCAAATTTTCGGGTTCTTTGGTATTCAACCGTCTTCTAACTTGATTGCGTGAAAGTCGTTCGCTTTTTACTCCTTCAGGTCCAAGTCGTTTGAATAGGGGCAGTTGTTGCACCCCAAAATTTGCCCAACCTTTTCTTAACTTGGTTTATGTTTTATTTCATTTCTTTCTAGCATTTGCAGTGCATAGCATTTAGCATTGAACAGAGGATCAAGAGCTTGTGCATATAAAGAGGAGTCTACTCAAAGGGTTGAGCCTAAGCAAGGGGTGTTACTCAAGATTAGATGGCCATCAAGTCATCAGAAAGTGGGCAATAGTCTTGTGAAAGAAAGGATGAATGTATGTGGGTCAGCTCCTAACTTGGAGGCCAGTTCAAGATAATCAGGGAATTGTGGATTCATGATCATGGATATAAGATGTAGAGAGAGCTTAATGAGTGCCTTGAGGGTCATTCTGGAGCTTATCCAAGTGTTTGTGCTAACTGTGAAAGGTTACAGTTGAAGTTGTTGCAATTAGGGTTTTCATCTGGCTAATCCTCAGTCAACTATGCAATTGAAGGAGATTAAAAATCAATTCAAAGTCTCTATGGTCATGGGATGTTATGTTAGGATATATGAGATATCATTTCAATTTCAATTCATCAAGGATCAAGTGTGTGAGAAGTTACTAAATTAGGGTTCTCAGGGTAAAATCCTCTATTTAGTGCCTAACTTCAAGACCACATATCTCAATATACAAGTTTCATCTCAACTTTTGACCATCATGGAACTTGTAGAGCGTGTTCTTAGCTTTCTTTTGAGTATTAAAAGTCCTTGATTGGATTTATAGAACTCAAGTTATGATCCAGACAAGTTACAGGTCATCAGAGGGATGTGATTTTGGTCAACAAAAGTCAACCAACTTCCAAGCAATTTTTGACCTAGAAGGATGTTTCTCCTCAACTTTTGGCCAACATGAAAGTTGTAGGTCTTAATCGTATCTTTCCAAAATGTACTAGAAGTCTTTCATCTGATTTGTAGAACTCAAGTTATGAGGGTTACAAGTCAAGGGTATTTTGGGAAAGTGAGATTATAGGTCATAAAATTATAGGTCCATTTCACCAACTTGCACACTTCAAATGAAGATTTTTCCAACATCAAACTTTCTCCAAATGGTGTTATTTGCTTAGTCAAGCATTGAGAAGTCGTGGAATTGGCTTGGTTTGAAGAATTGAGGTGTGAATTTTCATGGAAAAAGGTTTAAAAGGGCAAAATGGGAATTAATTCATTATTGATCAATTTGGTGCAAATGGATGCATTTTTGAGTGCAAACAACATTTCAAACACATTGGTAATTTTACAATTTGAATTTGAGGTGTTTAAGTGAGCCATTTTTAAGGTTTCTTCATTATGAAGTTACACAACAAACATGAGCCATTGAGATCAATTAAGGCTCTAATCCTGATCATTCATACTCCAAGTGGTACCAGCAAGTGTTTTCAACCATTTTGGAGCCATTTTGATGCAATTTTTGTGTACATGAAAGCTTCAAAAAACTCAATTCCTTGGATTTTGATATGGGCTGTTAGAGGCTGAGTTTGGGCTCAATTATCATCAAGATCCGTCATATATAAAGTTTGGCCGGTGTGTGTGTTTTAGGGTTTCTGGAGGTAGGGGATGATGAGGTGTCACACCCAGGTTCACATGATTTGAATACTTTTGGTTCCAATGGTGGAGATTAAGAAACACAATGGGCTTTAGTTGACTGGATCCATGGAATTACATTTGAATATTCATATATTTGTTGGCATGATCATGACCTTCTGATTTGATTACCTTGTGATCAAGCGCTTCCCAGCGCACTTCCATGATGCACCCTGTTGACTTTTAGCCACTGGATTACCAGATTTATTTGGTTTTTGTTTGAGTTTGCTGTCGGGCCTAGCGCGCATTGCTGTTTACACCCCTAGCTGGGCCCAATGCTTGTTTTGAACTATTTTTGTTTGCTATTTGCCACGTTTATTTTTCTGTTTTCATTTCTATTTCTTTTGTTTTTATTTTATTTTTATGTTTAGAATTTAAATAATTAAAAATAACTCCAATATGTTAAAAATTCACTAAAAATATTTTTTATCAACTTTGAGATGTCTACTTTGTTTTGATATTTTTATTTTATTTTTTTAGTTTTATTTTCAATTAAAAAATGAATTAAATATTGGAGTGGTTTTAGATTGTTTAAATTTTAACCTTGTTTGCTTTTGCATTTATTTCTCTCATTCCTTTTTGATCCAATGACTGAAAAATGATCCTCATCTCAATGATGAGTTGATCAATTTTTGAGGACCATTTTTCCCCTGGTTATTGACTTTTGGGTTGACTTTTTGTGGCTTTTCTTCTTGCCTTTGTTTCTCCCATTCCAAAGTGGTACATCTCAATGAATCCTTTCTTTTGATGGTGCTTTAAGGGGATATTTGTCTTGATCTTTTGGCCTCTGGTTTCCAACTTGCTTAGCTTCTTTGTGTATTTTATTTGATATTTTTTGAGCCTTTTTCCTATTTTTGAAGTGACTTTCAAGTTAGGTCATCTCAAAGGATAGCTCACACAAGTGCATGACCTAGTTTGGATTGGAAATGACCTTTGTGGATCCAATAAGCTCTCAACTCTTATTGTTTCACATTTTAGACATGTTGAGCTTGCTATATGTTCATTTTTAGGTCAAAATATTGTTCTTTTCTTGTTGCTTGATGCCTTTCTTCTTGTGCTTTCAACTTGAACTCCTATGTGATGCATGCTTGCTTTCCTTGTGATTTTGCTTGCATTTCTTCTTGTTTTGTTTTGATATTGCTTTTGAGCTTTCTTCTTTTCATCTTATTTCTGTCCAATGACCTTGGAGTGTCATTTAAGGTTGCTTGGTCTCTCCTTTGGAGGTATTTGAAGCATACCTAGAATGATGAATCCTTGAGGACACTTTTGGTGTTTCGTTGCTTTTGATAAGTGATGCTTATGGTTGAGTACCTATTATGGGGTCCTTGCTGCCCTCATTTGGTCTCCCATCCTCTCTTGGCTTTGAGTTTTGTTTTACCTTTCATTTGGTTTGATTTTATTGGTGTGGTTGATGTTGTTTGACTTAGGTCATTTCATCCCACTTTTTGGTGCATCTTTGTGTGGTTTGCTTGTGTTTGTTTAATTTCTTCTTATGCACTTCTCCTTCTTCTATTTTCTTGCATTTCCATATGCATGCTTGGTTGAGATGAGCTTGTGGTGGCTACTTCCCCACACTATTTTCCTCCCACTATCATTCTACTTGTGCATTCTATGTGTGCATCCTTTCATTTGCATATGCATTTCTTCTTCTTTTTATTTTCCTTTTCTTTGCCATGTTCCCCATAAGTTCTCTAACCTCTTGAGGTTATGATAGACATTAGGATCCTAACCATGCATGATAAAATTAGGTAGTTCCCTTTTGAATCCCAACTTTAGGTCCACTTTGCATGATAACTTTTAGGATTGATTAGTCTCCCATTAGTTTTCCTTTTTCTCTTCTCATCTTCAAACATTCATAAAACACTTAATAAAGAATGACAAGTGTAGCACGCTACGAGCCTTAAGCTACTTGAGAAATGGTAATTGAGGGGCCTCCTCTCAAGGACCTAGAGTGTTTAGTGTACACCCTTTGGGTGATATACGACACATTCGCTCTTAGGTCATAGTCTCTAGTGCGACATGAGTTGCAAATCAAATTCAAAACACTTCTTCTCTAAAAAACACAAAAACAATTCAAACTCTTTTTCACCCTTTGGGGTTCTTAATCAGGAAAATATTTTCATAAAAAGAGTGTCGTTAACTCTTAGTTCTACCGCAAACGGTAACGCCTAAGTCTCCAAAGGTCGAGCTGCATACACCAACTGCTAGAACTATTTGTTAACCCTACTCGGGCCTAAAAACTGTTGAACCAACCTGTGGTCCTTTTAGCCCGAACTACGTTTGCTCTGATATTTCGTACCAGACAAAAATACGTAGGCACGAGACGGCGATGTCTCGGCGAGCAACCTTCCCCCTTTCTTTACCCGTAGTTAGTCGAACTACGTTGACTCTGACTTTCCCATTGCACGAGGGAGTACGTAGGCACAGAGCGGCGATGCTCTGCCGAGTCAGTTCTCTTTTCTTTTTCTTTTGTCCCTAAGCCTTTAGCTAGATAGTTTTAACACACCCTTTTAGATAGACAACAATGCATGGATCCCGTCGAGTACGACGGACGTGAGGGGTGCTAATACCTTCCCCTTGTGTAACGGACTCTCGAACCCAGACATGGTTGTGATGACCTTGTCTTTCCCTTTTTCTTTAGGTTTTTGCGATCGTTTCCTTTCCCTCTCTTTAGGATAAATAACGAAAGTGGCGACTCTTCTGTTTTTCCGCCGATTGTTTTTCACATTTGGGACATATATCCTCTTGCCTGTCTTCATTCCAGAGGTGATCCATATTACTATGTATAGCACAAGTGGTGTCAGGACCATAACCATTCCCATTACCATTACCACCATTACCAAAACCAGTGTTATTGAACCCTGCAACATTATCGGCACCAACAACATTACCACTTCCTCCAGTAGTAGGGATAACCAAAGTAGGCACGTAGTTATAAGCTCTAGGAGTCTCAACATGTGGAGGTTTAACAACGTTCCCACCATGCAACACATCGTTGCCATCAACACATGCCATCAAGGGCTGCACTAGAGTTCGGAGTTGCGATTGTCCATTAGCCACTCCTTGCATTACCTCCATGAACTGGGTCATCTGATCCCTCATTTCCTGCATCTCTGCTTGCATCTGCTCCATTACTCTCTTCTGATTTCCCCTAGTTGCGTATCAGTGAGTCACTTAAGTAATCCTGAAACACTAGTGAACCATAGGAAAATAAGATTAACAGTTCTGATGCATCTGCAATGCGAAAAATGCAAAATGCAGACATGTATGTATGCAACAGGGAAATTTCCCCCTCGATTCTAGTTTCCGGGAGAAACACAAAAATGAAGAGACCTACAAACAAGCATATAAAAAAAACTCCTCGTATATAATCACAGGCCAACAGGAAATGTACAAGCTACAACTGAGTATAATAAAGCAAAGACCTCAACCAGCAAGCCTGGTGATGGTCAGTACAGCAAACAATAAGCACCAAACTACAACAAAGATAAACAAGATAGTCAAGCTGGATGACGTGACCGGAAGTCCTCTAGAAGCTTCTGCGTCTCAGGATGATCTGGCCTAGCAAGCAGTCCCCGAATAAGTAACTCTTGCTGGCTAACAGTATGCTGTAGACTCTCAATATGGTCTTCCCAAGCTCCTTCCCCGAAACACGCCTCGAGCCTGCATCTCTTGGAATCAGCTCTTAACCTGAAATCCTTCAAGTTTGCAATTGCTTCATTTAACCTGTACTCATTATCCCGTCTGAGTGACGCCTCTGCTGCAATCTTCTCGTCTTTGGCATTGAGATACATCTTTAACTTGCTGATCTGTAGCTTCAGCTTGTCTTCGCGCTCTTTGTGGTTGGTGAGTGTGGCATTCCATTGGTTCTCGAACTTAGAAATCTTCAAGTAAGCTCTATCCAAATCTTCCTTCTTAGAATCAAGAACACTATTAACAGCCTTGAAATCCAAACCCAAACGCTCCCGAGAATTGGTCTCCTTGGTCAGATCCGTACCCAATTTGTTTACAAGCTCAATTTATTTCTTAAAGGAATGAACAACATCAATCTTCTCACTTCGAAGGTGAATGATTTCTTTCTCCTACTCTTCATTAGCTTTTCTCAACTCTTCCTTCTCAAACATTAACTAATTGTACTTCTGAATGTCCACGGTGGTGGGTTCCTCAATCATGAGAGGATACAGAGGCTTAGCAGATGGGCACGGCAACATCAGCTTCTCGGCTCTGCTCTGAATCTAAACCAAATAGGGGTCATTGGCTCGACTATTGCTCTTCCCTAAGGAAACCTTCCCTCTTCTATGGACATTGCTCCAAGCATGTTCAACTCTGGATAAGGTATCCCTCTCCAATAACCCGGTGAGATACAAAGATTCCTGTATCTCTTCATCCTTCAGAGGACTTCTCAATGCATACCCAAATTTCCTGATTGCAATGGACGGGTAATAGTTTATGCAACCCTTTCTTCCGACCAGCGGGACGTTAAGAAAGCTTCCACAACTATAAATAATCTCGATACCCAGCATGTTCCTATCAAACCAGACAATATCTTCAGCCGATAACCTCATCAAACGTTCGGACCATTCTGGTGTACCTGCAGTATTAGAGAATGGACCAGTCTTGGGTAGGTGGCTTACAAACCATAGATAGAGCAAAGGTGTGCAACAAGATACACTCTTCCCTCTTCTGTTCTCATTCTTATAGTGTACAGAATGATAAACATCACCTAATAGCATAGGTATAGGATTCTTTGAAGCAAAGATACGGAATGCATCCACATCTACGAAGTCCAGAATATTAGGGAACAACAGAATACCATAAATACATAGGGCCAAGATAGCACTGAACACCACCCAACAACCTTCCTTAGCAAAATGACGAGCTTTATCCACCAGAAAAGGTAATGGAAACCCAGATATTCCATTTCTCTTAGCTACTTTCCCTGCTAACTCAGAGGCAACTAAATGTAAAGCTTCAGCAAGCTTAGCCAGATTCGGCTCATCCTCAGTATGATAGAATGGTATCTGGTTAAGAATAGGCACTCCTAGCAGTGCAGAGAATTCCTCTAACCTTGGTGCCAGCACATAACTCTGAAAAGTAAAGCCTCTCAACTGAGTGTCGCTACTCGAAAAATACGCGCAACGAAGGGGAAGGCGAAAAGGAAAAGGACAGAAGAGTCGCCACCGAACTTTATTTATCCCATGAGGGGAAAGGAAAATATCGAGAAGACCTTAAGAAAGAAATGGATAAGATGGTCTCGCGACCAAGAACGGGTTCGGAAGCCGGTTATGCGAGGGGAAGGTATTAGCACCCCTCGCATCCATCATACTCGATGGGAACCATTTGTTTGTCGAATGTGTGAATTTATTTGCTTAAATATTATGCTATAAAAAAAGTGTTCCAAAAGATAGGGAGAAAAGGGTAGAAATAGGGAAAGGAGGTAACAGGGAAGAAGAGAGAAAGGACGGACTCAGTAGGACTTCGCGGTCCTAGGCCTACGTATTCTCAACGGGTGTGAGAAAGTCAGAGTCGACGTAGTTCGAGGCTACGGATATGAGGGGTTGTGCTGGTCAAGACATCGTCGTCTTGTGCCTACGTATCCTAATCTGGTATGAGAAATCAGAGCAGCCGTAGTTCGGCCTACGATTTATTGATGACTTTATAGATGATGCTATCGTACGCATTCTAGCAGTTAGGTGTACTACTGCTCTCTCATTGGAGACTTAGGCATTACCTGCTTGCGGTAGAACGGACGTATCATATCCTTTTTGAAAGATTAGTTTTCGTTATGCGAGGCAAGATGTCACATTTGATTTGTTGAACTGTTTTTTAGGGGCGAGATAGGTCCTCGGATAGTAACCCCTAGGGGTAGTACCCAATTCTTTATCTCAAAGTTTTTTTTATGAAAGGGTGTGGCGAACATAGCGTCTTCGTATTGAAATACAAGTATCAAAACCACACACGCTACAGTGAGCATCTCGACACTCGGAAAGGAAGAAGTCTACACTTAATCCTCTCTCTTTAGTTCAATACAAAGAGAAATTCATTCTCTTATTAAAGTGTTTTTGGTTTTGAATGGTAAGTGCTTTCGCGACGGAGAACCCTACGGTAAACGACAGCACTCTGGATAGGAGAAGGCCTACGCCTAACCACTCCACGACCGTTCAAGTTTTGTTACGAAAATAAGTTTGAAAATGCGCTCGGTGCGGGACCGAGATTTTAGGTGGGGAAAGTTGCGGAAGGAAGTTGTAGAAGGAGATAGGTGGCGGATAGAGTCACGTCTTTGTATTGAAAGACGAGTATCGAGACCACCCACACTACAGTGAATATTCCAACACTCGGAGAGGAAGAAGTCTACACTCAATCCTCTCTCTTTAGTTCAATACAAAGAGAATCATTTTATTTATTGTAAGTGTTTTGAAAATGCACTCGGTACGGGGCCGAGGTTTTTTAGGAGAGAAAGGTGTGGATGAAAACGTCTTCGTATTGAAAGACGAGTATCAAAACCACCCACACTACAGTGAGCATCTCGACACTTGGAGAGGAAGAAGTCTACACTCAATCCCCTCTCTTTAGTTCAATACAAAGTGAACTTTATCCTTTTGTTAAATATGGTGAGTTGGTTTAACCATTATTTGAGAAAATCCGCTTGACGTTGTATCAAGGGTTTTAGTTGCTTAAAAAGATTTGAGGTGAAGCGAGCAAGGTCGATGGCGGCGCACAAGGCAATCGACTTACAAGGTCAAAAATGGCTCGATGAGAATCGAGAGTTTGTTTTCTTGAAAATAGTTTTTAGAACCAAAGGTCAAAAATGACCAACAATAAACATGCACAAAAACATAACAATTACAACGGGTTAACCGACTTAAAAAAAAAACAAAACACAAAAAAAATGGGCGGTCGTGTTATGTGACACGGCCCGTGTCACAGCTCCAGAGAAATCAGGTTTTTGAGGCAAACAGCGGCGTGACACGGCCGCCCGTGTTGCATGACACGGCCCGTGTCACAAAATCTGGGGGAAAATGCAAGAAAAACTAAACAGCGGTGTGACACGGCCGCCCGTGTTGCATGACACGACCCGTGTCACAAGGTCTGGGCAAAAAACATTAAGAACCTCGAACAGAGGTGCAACACGGGTGGCCGTGTTGTGTGACACGGCCCGTGTCATGGAACTCAGGGAAAATACGTCATGAAAACTCAAGCAGAGATGTGACACGGGTGGCCGTGTCGTGTGACACGACCCGTGTCAGGCTACCAGGGTGAAAAACCAAACTTTTCTCTTGTTTTTTTCTTCTTTTTGTGGTTCTTAAAAATGGTTTATTGGTTCCTTTGGAACCTCACACAATATACACAACACCAAATAACTTAACAGAGATAAATAAATGACAAGTGCAAGGTATAAAAAGGGAAAAGTTTGAAGGAATGGACACCAAAGATATTCTCCTTCTTTGTTAAGCCTCTTCTGATTTTGGTTGGATGTACTTCACTCTTCACTCTATGTTGTGAAGATTATGCTCTTCAAGGATGCTCTTGTGTTTCTATGTCACTCTCCCTTTTTTCTGTTTTTTAGGGTTTGTTCTTTTCTCTATTTTTTCTGGTTTTTTTTTACTCTTTGCTCTCAATCTCTATCTCAATATGTTGTGAATGATGGTGAATGATAGTTTGTTTGCAACTCCTTCCCTCCTTATCTCACTTTTTCTGCTGCCTTTTTCTGCTGTACCAAAACCACAACTCTTGCGCACTTCTCCATTTTCAAAATTTCCATTCTTGGCAATATCTTTTACCACCTTTTGGTGCAGCCCCACTTTCCTTCCATTTCTAGTATGTTTTTTTGCTGTATTTTATTCTGCAGCACTCTACCTTTCTATTCATCCTTGTACCCATTGGTTGGTTGGTTTATTTGGACATACTCATGTAACCAATAACACTACCTTTTGGACATCATTTTCAAATTCTGATTTTTGATGTGTAGATGTATCAACATAAGCTTATAGCCTTGGTTTTGTGACATAAAATGATTTTGTAATATGATACACATTGCCACTTCTTGCATGGGGCTGTTTTGGACCATATTCAAATTGCCCATGAATGCACGCATAGCCTTGATCTCGAGATATTCCAATGTTGAATTAACTCTTAAGTAATTTCCTTGCATGTTTGTAAGCACAAAGAGGACCATGTGGATTTAATGGGGCATGGGGGATACCATGGCATGAAGTTATTTCTAGAAACTTGAATTAAGACTAGAAATAGCTTAATTTCCTAAGCATTACCAAGAGTTTGGATTTTGTAACAAATGTGTCATCCTTGCAAATGTCAAGAGATTTCTCTTAGTAAAAATTCTTGAATCTAGCCTTGAATTCATGAACCTTGAATTTGGAATGATGGGCCTCCCTTATGACATTGAATTTGAAAGGGATGAAGAAATAAGTTAGTCTTTAAAAGAGGGAAAATTTTGGGGTGCAACAGCTGCCCCTATTCAAACGACTTGGACATGAAGGGATGAAAAGCAAACGCTTTCAAACATTCGAGGTAAAAGGTGATTGAATACAAAAGAACCCAAAAATTTGTCAACCGCAGAATGAAACCTCTGACATCGCCATCAGGCACCTATATCAGGTAGAACATCTGACTTCGCCATCAGTCGTCGATCAAATACAAACATCTGACCTTGCTGTCAGCTCTTAATAGCATCTAACTTCGCCGTCGGAACTCAACATCAAATCTGTGAGATCTGACCTCACCGTCAATATTCAACATAATCTGTAAAAACATCTGATTGGTAGAACATCTGATCTCGCCATCAGTCCTCCATATCCTCTGACTTCGCCATCAACTTACAACATAATCTGACTTCGTCGTCAATTAAAATCATCTGACTTCGCCGTTATTTCTCAAACCATTCTGACATCGCCGTCAACCCTCTACATGATCTGACTTCGCCATCAATTCTCCATATAAAATTTGGCAAAACACCTGACTTCGCTGTCAGTCCTTAACATCAAATTGGTAGGACACCTGACTTCGCCATCACCCCTCCATAATCTGACTTCGCAGTCAACTCCTCTCATAATCTGACTTCGTCGTCAATTCTTTACATAATCCGACCTCGCCGTCAACTCTCAACATAACCTGACTTCGCCATCAACCCTCTTCATGATCTGACTTCGTCGTCGATTCCCAACATGACCTGACTTCGCCGTCAACTCTCTTCATATTCTGACTTTGTCGTCAATTCTCTTCATAATCTGACCTCGTTGTCAATTCTCTTCATAATCTGACCTCGTCATCAATTTTCTTCATAATCTGACCTCGTCGTCAATTTTCTTCATAATTTGACCTCGTCGTCAATTTTTTAATAGTCTGACCTCGTCGTCAATTTTTTAATAACCTCTAATTTCGCCGCTAGCTATCAAAATCATTTGACTTCATCTTCACTTCATTTTGCTAAAAAGCGAGCATCGAACCCAAAGGTCGGCTCAACCCTAAGTTCAGAAGAACATTCGTCGATTCACCATCTGGGTGACGAAATCCGTTGGGGAAACATGAACTTGAATAAATAGACTCCGCTAGGGAGACCGATAAGATGAAAACATTTGTCAATGACCTGGCTGGAGGTCTGGATACCACGAAGGATTGAGAAATATACTGATAACTGCTGGAGATACGCTTGAAAACAAAGGGGTGGCAACCCAGCTTATGTTTTACATGCATATGTTTGAATATGGCGTAATGCTCCATACGAAATGGAAATGCTACGCGTTTGCGAGGATGTTATGCATGATGCAAATGCAAAAGAAACACTTTAGCAAAACAAATGCCAAAGAGAAAAGATTAATTCCGCCGGGGAAAAGACTAGACACGTCTAGTACAAATGTTGGGGAAAACAATCCCTGGATGGTCTTTTGAGCAAACTTCTGGGTAAAATTGTTTCGCTAAGAGCAATTCCACCCTGCTGGGGATTAGACAATGAGGGAATCAACATCAACCATTGCTTGGGGAAATGAGCAATAAACTCAACAAATACAACTCCCGCTTGAGGAATGAGTCAATGACCTAGACTATGAGGGGAAAAGAAGTCAGTTGTTCAAACTCTATGGGGGAAACAAATTTCTGAATTCGTTCCACTGTTGAGGGATAAACCCACACCCGCTCATTGGAAACGATCCTGCTCTGTTGGAGATGTCAATCTTGACCTGCTGAGGATATCCTTTGATTGTCAAGGTTTCAAACTGCTGGGGGTGAGAACCCACTTAAACTACACACTTCCTTTAGATGAGGAACTTCTGGAGAAGCCTCGAGGAAAGTTCTCTTGCAAATAACAAATAAACAAGTATGTTTTATGCAGCAGGTACCATCTCAATTATCACTTAAGACATTATTCAAGCAAATATAATGTTTCAATTATAGATAGCAAAGCCCACAAATTTATGTATGCAAAGTTTTATAAAAAACATCAGGCGTCTTTTGCAAACAAAACGGTAAAAACAAAACAAAAGGTTTTCTGGATAATATGTTTTATTGATAAATGGCCTGTAAATAGGCAAATTTACAAGGGACACAACTCCTGAAATGAGAAAGCTGCGTAAGAAATATACAGAAATGCACAAGAATATCAAAATGTCGACAATGTGGTACAGACAACCACCATAGAATGACTCAACTATGACTCGCATGACTTCGACACCTGTCCGATGCTTTGTCTTCTGAAGAGATTGATTTGAACGACTGCTTCTCGAGTTCTCCCATAATCCACTATGCTTTAAAGATCAATGTGCAGGCCATAGTCATTTGGTTTTCAAATCCCTAACTTTTGCCTGAACCGCCCTTGCGGGTTTTCGATTCATCGGGATACCCATTTTTGCCAAAGTCGCCCTTTCAGGTTTTCAACTTTGCGGGTTTACATTTTTTTTTATCTCTAATTTTTGCCCGAACCTATCCTTTTATGGTTCACCGAGATGCCCAATTCTTGCCTGGATTTTCTTTTTCTTTCCTGCGGGTCTATTTTAAGCAAAGTATCTTTTAACTGCATCCACGTTCACAGGGGACGTAAAATCTTCACCATCCATAGTTGAAAGTAGCAAGGCTCCTCCAGAGAAGACCTTCCTTACAACATACGGACCTTCATAATTGGGAGTCCATTTGCCCCTATGATCGTTCTGGGGTGGGAGAATCCGCTTCAACACCAGATCGCTTGTCTGAAAGCTTCGAGGACGCATCTTCTTATCGTAGGCTTTCTTCATCCTACTCTGATACAGACGACCGTACGCAAGAGATGCCAACCTCTTCTCATCCATCAAACTGAGTTGATTCAACCTGTTCTTCACCCATTCTGCTTCATCCAACTTGACGTCAGCCAGAACTCTCAAAGATGGGATCTCGACCTCCAATGGCAGAACAACCTCCATGCCATATACCAACGAGAAAGGAGTTGCCCCAATTGAAGTATGCACTGAGGTGCGATATCCATGCAAAGCAAAAGGCAACATCTCGTGCCAATCCTTATAAGTCACAACCATCTTCTGTACTATCTCCTTAATGTTCTTGTTAGCCGCTTCTACAGCGCCATTCATTTTCGAACGATAGGGAGAAGAATTGTGATGCTCGATTTTGAAATTCTAGCACAGTTCCTTCATCATCTTGTTATTCAGATTAGAACCATTATCAGTAATGATCCTCTCGGGTATTCCATATCGACAGATGATGTCCCTTTTGATAAACCGGGCTACGACTTGCTTCGTGACATTGGCGTAAGAAGCTGCTTCGACCCATTTGGTGAAATAGTCGATGGCTACTAAGATGAAGCGATGTCCATTAGATGCAGTTGGCTCGATCTTTCCAATCATATCGATTCCCCACATGGAGAAAGGCCATGGGGATGACATGACATTCAAAGGAAAAGGCGGCACATGAATCTTGTCGGCATAAATCTGGCATTTATGGCACTTCTTGGCGTACTTGAATCAATCCGACTCCATAGTTAACCAATAATAGCCCGCCCTCAATAATTTTCGAGACATGGCATGCCCACCTGCATGTGTTCCAAAGGCACTTTCGTGGATTTCTTCCATAAGCAAACCTGCTTCTTTTTCGTCCACACATCTTAGCAGCACTAAGACAAAGTTTCTCTGATAGAGTACACCGTTTGGATTCAGATAGAAGTTACCAGATAATCTTCTCAAGGTCTTCTTATCCCGGGCCGACGCCCTAGGCGGATATTCTTGGTTCTTGAGAAAGTTCTGGATGTCATAAAACCATGGTTTACCATCAGAAGCTTCTTCTATTGCAAAAACAAAATTCGGCCTGTCGATGCGTGAGATGACAATTCTCGGTGCATCATTCCAGAAGTTTACTTTGTACATCAAGGACAATGTAGCCAAGGCATCAGCCATCTGAATTTCTGCCCTCGGTACATGGTGAAACTCTACTCGGTCAAAGAAAGGTAGCAACCTTCTGGCATAATTCATGTAAGGGATCAGATTAGGCTGGCGGGTCTCCCACTCTCCCTTGGTCTGGTTTACCACCAAAGCTGAATCTCCATAGATATCAAGGTTCTTGATCCTCAAGTCGATTGCTTCTTCGATACCCATGATACACGCTTCATATTCAGCCTCATTGTTGGTGCATGGGAATGTTAGTCTTGTAGTGAATGGTATATGCGAGCCATGGAGAGTCATAATGATTGCCCCAATCCCGCTACCGTAGGAGTTAACAGCACCGTCAAAGATTAATTTCCACTGGGAACCAAACTCTGGACCTTCGTCTGGCAACGACTCATCACAATCCTTCATCTTTAAATACATAATCTCCTCATAAGGAAAATCAAACTTCATTGGCTGGTAGTCATCGATTGGTTGCTCTGCGAGATATTCTGACAAGACACTATCTTTAATAGCTTTCTGAGGCACGTACTGGATGTCGTATTCTGTCAGAACCATCTGCCATCTAGCAATCCTTCCTGATAGTGCTTGCTTTTTGAATACGTACTTAATAGGATCCATCTTTGAAATTAACATGGTTGTGTGGTTTAGCATATACTGTCTTAGGCGTTTGGCGGCCCAAGCGAGTGCGCAACAAGTTTTCTCCAACATTGAGTATCTGGATTCACAGTCTGTGAACTTCTTACTCAAGTAGTAAATTGCATGCTCTTTTCTTCCAGTCTCGTCGTGCTGACCGAGAACACAACCCATGGAATTCTCAAGAACTGTTAAGTACATTATCAACGGTCTTCCAGCCACCGGAGGTATCAGTATTGGAGGTTCTTGTAGATACTCTTTTATCTTCTCAAATGCTCTTTGGAAATTCTCATTCCAGATAACTGCCTGATCCTTTTTCAATAGCTTAAACAATGGCTCACAAGTGGCTGTGAGGTGAGATATGAACCTTGCGATGTAGTTCAATCTACCTAAGAAACCACGAACCTCCTTCTCGGTCTTTGGCGTTGGCATTTCTTGAATTGCCTTGATCTTCACAGGATCGACCTCAATACCTTTCTCACTGACAACGAACCCCAACAGCTTTCCTGACCGTACGCTGAAAGTACACTTATTCGGGTTCAACCTCAATTTGAACTTTCTCAACCTCTCAAACAACTTTACAAGATTCACCAGGTGCTCCTCCTTCGTTTGAGATTTCGCAATTATATCATCGACATAGACCTCAATCTCATGATGAATCATATCGTGAAAGAGAGTGACCATTGCTCGCTAATAAGTTGCCCCTGCGTTCTTCAACCCAAAAGGCATTACTTTATAACAAAACGTCCCCCAAGGCGTGATAAAAGTCGTCTTCTCCATGTCCTCCGGTGCCATCTTGATTTGGTTATATCCGGAGAAACCGTCCATGAAGGAAAACACTGAGTATTGTGTGGTGTTATCAACGAGAACGTCAATATGGGGGAGTGGGAAATCATCTTTTGGGCTCGCTCTATTCAGGTCCCTATAGTCAACACACATCCTGACTTTACCGTCCTTCTTAGGCACGGGCACGATGTTAGCGACCCAAGGAGGGTAGTTGGTCACAGCAAGAAATCCAGCATCTAGTTACTTTCGGACTTCTTCCTTGATCTTCACTGCCATATCTGGCCTGGTTCTTCTTAGTTTCTATTTGGCAGGAGGACACTCTTCACGCAAAGGCAGGCGATGAACTACAATATTTGTGTCGAGTCCGGGCATATCTTCGTATGACCAAGCAAAGACATCCTTATACTCTTGGAGTAACTCAATCAATCTTTTCTTGATATCATTCTGCAGCGCAACCCCTACTCTGACCTCCTTTTTATCCCCTTCTGTTCCTAGGTTGACGACTTCAACTTCCTCCTGATGAGGCAGGATGACCTTCTCCTCTTGTTTTAACAATCTGGCAAGCTCTTCGGGCAGGTCTTCGTTTTCATCAATCTCTCCTTCCGCTTGAAAGATCGGATTGTCAAAGTCACACCGAGTCATAGACGAGTCTGAATCGGTGGTATCTGAAATGTGCAACCTGCAATGATGATGATTTTATGCTTAAATTATATGCAAACAAACAAACACAAACCACATTGCCATTTTATTGTTGGAAATAAAAATAAGAAAAACAAGGATCACAAAGTCTTGAATGAAAAAACGCTTTTTGATTGATAATGATAAAAGGATTGTTCGCACACATAAAAGATAAGGCCCAACAAATAAAGACCATTATGCCCCGGGCAGAGCATATGGCAATACATTAATCAAAACAAAACAATTACTCTTCATAAGTCACAGTGATAGCTTCTTCCATGGTCCAATTCTTCAAGCCTTGGCTGGGGACGCATGGCTGGATCCATGCATCCATGTCACAGTCACTATCTCCTTCCTCGTCAGATACGGCGTTGATCTCTTTGAACACCACCCCATCACTGGTGAATTGAATAGGTCCTTTGTAGTGAGGAGCGCTTGAAGAAGATGCGTATGGGCTGTACCCTAATCTAAACTTATCTTGTTTGTTGGGGACGCTTATCACCTTCCCCCATCCTTTCGCTGATCCAGACTTCACCACAGCTTGGTGCCGCTTCCGCGAAAATAAGGTGCCGGCAAAATAGAAGAGTCGCCGCCTTTCGTTATTTATCCCTCAGAACGGGAAAGGAAACGATCGAAAAAACCTGACGAAAAAGGTATACGACAAGGTCATCGCAACCGTTGTCTGGGTTCGGGAGTCGGTTACGCAAGGGGAAGGTATTAGCACCCCTCACGTCCATCATACTCGATGGTATCCACGCTTGTTGTGTTTATCTGACGGGTTGGTTTTATCTATCTACCTATCAAGGCTAGCTTAAAAAGAAAAGAAAATGACTCCGCAAAGCGTCACGCTTTATGCCTACGTATTCTCATCAGAGAATGAGAAATCAGAGTCAACGTAGTTCGACTAACTACGGGTGATGGGGAAGGTGGCTCGCCAATACGTCAGTATTATGCCTACGTACTCTCAACAGGTATGAGAGATCAGAGCTTACGTAGTTCAGGGTAATACGGATTACGGGAATTCAGATTCATCTGTTTAATTGAGTAGGGTTAACAAACAGTTCCAGCAGTTGGATGTACGCAGCTCGACCCTTGGAGACTTAGGCGTTACCGTTTGCGGTAGAACTGGGAGTTAACGACACTATTTTCTTCAGAAAAGCTTCCTTTGAATTATGGGCCCACAGGGCAAAAGGATTTGAAGTTTGTTTTCTGTCTTTTACGAAAGAACTGTTTTTTAGTTTATCTGTAGTTCGTACAGCACTAGAGACTATGACCTGGGAACAAATGCGTCGCATATCGTCCAAAGGACGTATACTAAACATTCTAGACGATTGAGAGGAGGCCGCTCAATTATCATTACCCAAGTAGCTTAAGGCTCGTAGCACTCTTATACTAACTTGCCTTTATTACGTTTTTTACTGTTGTTTGAGATGAGAAGAGAGGACAGGCTCAACTATGAGGAGACTATCAAGTCCTAATGTTGTCATGCCAAGGATTCATCCTATGGTTGAGGTTTGAAACAGGGAACTCCTAGAAGTTATCATGCATAGGTTTCAACCTAAAGTTCTAATCATAACTTCGGGATCATGTCAATGAGATTCCTAGGGGATCATGTCAATGATAAACAGAAACAGATAAAGCATCAGTTGAAACAGTAAACTGTAAAATGCATGCAATGCAAGTGAGAGAGGAAGTGTATGTGGGGCATCAGCCTCCACAAGCTCATCTCAACCTCAAGCCAGATATGAATAACTGCAATCATACAGAAGAAATAAAATGCCATTAAGCAAATCACAAACCACACAGGCAAGAGAGCAGGGCTCTACCGAATACCAGCAAGCAAAGCCATACAGTAAAAATACAAGCAGAGGGAGCAACTCAACCTCTAGTGCAATCATGCTTCTAGCTTAAACAATCTAAACATGAACTTATTCTAATGCACCAAGCAAATCAAACAAGTCACATCAATACAGTTGCACAGCAAGCAAACAAACAGGAAAGAAAGCAGATCAACAGCTTCTACAGCTTTACAGTAAAGCCATCTTCTGACAGCAGTTCAGTCTTCAGTCTGTAACTGTTCCTTAAGGCTTTCATCTTCAATAGCAAGTGTCAATTTGCTTCTTCAAGCTTTCAATGCATCAAACACAAGTATCAACTTGTTCTCCATCTTCTTCAAGCTTCAACTCTTTCTTCATCCTCAATTTGGTCTTCTTCACAAGTGTCAACTTGTTCTTCTTGATCTTCAAGCTTCAGCTCCTTCTTCATCCTCAATTTGATCTTCTTCACAAGTGCCAACTTGTTCTTCTTGATCTTCAAGCTTCAGCTCCAAAGGCAGTCTTCAAACAAAGGGGAAGTGCAACCTGTAGCATCTGCAATCTTCTAGCAAGGAACTCCATCCTCTAGCAAGGGAGAAAGATTCATCTAACAAGAGCAAGGTGGGGATAGGAAGAAGAAAAGTGAAGACCAAAGGTCACCTCTAAGCACTCCACCATCAAGGAAAGGAACCCTCAAAGGTTCTACCAATTGGTGAGGAGCCACACATCCTACCAAAGGAGGGATGGGGCCTTCACAATGGGACCTTACATCATAGGGAGGAATGGAATTGATCAACACCTTCCATGTTTCATGAAGGAAGAAAATCTATTCTAAGAGATCTCCCTAAAATCCCTAACTTCCTCTACAGACCACCATTCGCCACGATCTTTACATGAAACTTGTCCAGAATTTCACCAGCAATCTAACCATATCATTTGTTCAATCTAAAAACGCCTGAATCGTGAAATCACAATCTCAACCGAAAATGGAATCCACCCTAAATTGTCTCTAATCATGCAATTGATCATTCTAAATCCAATTACACTTCATCCTGATCCTAACCACCTATGAATTTCTATCTAACACTGCCTAAATCATGAGTAATCGTAAAATTCACCAACCTGTGTTCAAGCTTGTAACAGAGATGGTTCTTGCAATCTTCAACCTCCAAGAAAGTGCAGATTCACTCCAAGATGCTTGATGAAGGTAAAGAAATCCTCAATTGATCTTGATTCGCCCTTGAACTCCAAAATCAGATTTCAACTTCAAGCTTCTTGCTCCACTTCTCTCCAATGGTTTCTCCACAAAAATGATCACCAGAACCTTCCAATTCTGTTCTAAATCCTATTTATGATCTGTTTCAATGGGTTAGAGGCCCAAACCAGGCCCATTCATGAGTTTTGGATTTTCACCTTTCTTCAAAATTTTCAATGTGGATATGTGCTTTCAAGCCTTGTTCATACTCCAAACTCAGTCCCAATCATTCACTTAGCCTTGTGGAATGTAGTGATGTGGTTTCCTTCCTTTGATTTCAACCTATGGAGTGTGTGAGATGTGTTTCTTATTTGTGAAGCAACCTTCCAAATAGCCATGTTATGGACTTCAAACCAAAAATGTAATAATACCAACCTCTCTAAAACATTAATTCCATTCAAATTGACTACAAATTTGACTTGAAAACATGTTATTCTCAATTGTTTTGAATTTTCCCATCTTCATTCATTAAAATGGCTTTTATATGAACGTTCTTCCACCAATGCTTGATATAATCCATATCAATGGACTCTTGATACTTAGACAAGCTAAAAACATCACTTTGAACAACTTTCATGTTGAACAAAAATCCATTTGAGGCTTGCAAGATGGTGAAATTGACTTATGGTTCAAAATGACCTGTAATGTCCAAATACCCAAAATACCCTTGACTTGTCAAAGCCATAACTTGAGTTCTACAAATCCAATCATGGACTTCTAGTACTCTATGGAAAGCTAAGAGGATAGGGAACAACATTCATGTTGACCAAAATTTCATAGGAATCATCCTTCTAGGGCAAAAGTTTCATGCAAGTTGGGTAACTTTCAAGCTCCAAATTCACATGCCTCAGATGACTTGTAACTTGTCTGGCTCATAACTTGAGTTCTATAAACCCTATCAAGGACTTATAGTACTCATATTAAAGCTAAGCGCATGCTCTACAACAATCATGTTGGGGTCAAGATGAGATGACAATCATATCTTGAGTTAAATAGTCTTGAAGTCAGCGGTCAAACTAGGGGATTTTACACTGTGAAGTCTTAGAAACCCTAGCCTGAAACTTCTCAAACTCTTCAATCATGATGAGTTAACCTTGGAATCATCCTTATAACATCTCAATGCATCAATCCATGATCACATGGCTCTTGGATTAGGTCTCAACCTTCTTCAAATCATCAGTTGACTTAGGGTTGACCCAGTCAAACCCTAGCTGCACCACTCATGGCTGAGCCTTCTTAATCTTGCACAATGACCTGTCTAGGCCTCAAAGTGATCTTCAACACTTCTCATGAGCTCTCTCAAGATCTCAAGTCCATCTTCATGGATTCAAAATCATCTGAGGGCTTCCCACAACTCTCAAGTTAGGAGACCTACAACTTGGCTTCAATCACTCTCTCTGAGGATCTTTAACTTCTCTGACAAGGATATCAACCCTTGAACACTTGAATAAACTTATTAGCTAGCTTAATAGTCTTGTGTAGCTCTTGACTGGTAATCATACCTCTTGATCCCCTGCATACATGTCAATGAAATGCAAATGATAATGCTATTGTGCATGAAATGAAACATAAGCTAGGTAAAGAAGAGTTGGGCAAATTTTGGGGGTGCAACAACTGCCCCTATTCAAACGGTTTGGACCTGACTGGGTGAGAAGCGAACGACTCTCAAACAATCAAGGTGAAAGACGGTTGAATACCAACAAACCCGGAAATTTGCCAACTGCACAAGTATACGGTACTCTGATGGGGACAAATCTTCAGAAACTGAAATAATAGCTGCACGGCAACTAGCTGGAGAGATACGGATCTGAACCTCCTTCAGGATAATTCTCTAATTTATTTGGTAGCATTGCGTCCTCAAATCATCGAGGGATCACTAGTTACATGGTAACGGGTGATTTGCCAACCACGCACAGGTAAACGATACTCTGATTGTTAGGAACATCTTCAAAAACTGAGCATGACAGTTGCACGGCAACTTGTTGGGGAATTGGTCACACGGGAATTGGTGAAGGGTCTAAACTCAAATCTCCGCCAGGATGATCATCTGATTTTGCTGCAGCTTCTTCCTCAAGTCATCAAGGGATCACTGGTCACTCAGTAACCGGCGATACATAGCTGATATTGCCGTCAGGCATTCTGCGACACTGCGGCAGAAGGATTCCTCGGGACTCATCAGATCATTAGGAACTTTTTAACAATCAAGTTAATTATGTCGTCGGGCATTCAAAGAAATTTCCGGGCGTCAGCCGGACTTCGTCAGTAAGTCGGAAATAGAATCCTCGGTCAATCATGAGCCAAATAGGTATATCCAAACTTCTGCCATCAGGCACTCGGCATCTGGTGAGAGAACTGCTTCGACATCGCAGTTGGACTTCATCAGTAAGTCTGGGGTTTTGGCACTGCTGCCAGACTTCAATTATCAAGTCTTCAAGGGAAGTTTCAACTTTGTTGTTCAGAAACCTGCTGGGGATGACACATCTCCGCTGGGGATTCTGGATAACTATCAAGTAACTCTGCTTCAGGTGATTCAGAAATCATTCTAGGTGAATCAACTCTGCTGAGGACTTCAAGAATCATCTTGGACAAATAACTCTGTCGGAGACTTCAAGAATCATCCTGAACCAATAACTCTGCTGGAGATTTCAAGAATCATCCTGAGCAAACACTCTGTCGGGGACTCTAAGCATCAACTTGAGCAACCAACTCTGGCGACCTTACTGGGGAATTCAAGAATCATCTTAAGCAACCAACTTCGCTGGGGAATTCAAGAATTATCTTGAGCAAACCATTCTGCATAGGAACACCTGTAAAACAAGAACGGTAACGACCTAGCTCATGTTTCGTATGCATATGCTTTGACAATGGCGCAATGCTCCACGCGGTGCAAATGCTACGAGTTTAGAGTAAATGCTATGCAATCATGCAAAATGCTACGACCCCATCAGCAAAATAAATGCTGAAGGGAAAAGCCTCCTGCCAAGGAGAAAGAACCACTCTGGTGGAGAGGAGGAATCATCCTGCCGAGGAGGAGAAGTTACACCAATCACAATTGGACTCCGCCTAGGGAAACGAACTTCAGACGACTGCTGCAGGGGAACAAAGTTCTACGAGAACTTGGACCCGCTCATCTAGGTGTACGAACCACAAACTGTCGAGGAAAACGATGTCAATCGCAGAAATAAACTGCACGGCCTTCGCGACTAGAATTTTTCTAGAGATAACGACTCCGATGGGGAAATACAACATCAGCTATCCAACACGCTATTGGGGAGAACCAATCATGGCCCGCACGACTTTCAAGGGCTCGACTCTTTTGGGGATTTGCCAGCTCGGCTGGGGAAGAAGGAATCATCCTGCTTGCTGGGGAGAGTACAACTCTGTGGGGGAATCGCAACTCCGCTGGAGACTTCAGTCTTGAACTTATTGAAAGCTGCATACTTGCGAGTAGTCTTCTACGAAAACTGCACTTTGACCCAGTGTTGGGGAATGAATGCACACTTCAGTGTATGACTCAGCTGGGGAAATGACGATCCTTCAGGATACATCTGATTGGGGAGAATCTTCTCTGCCTGGGGATACATATCAATGCTCTTGGTTCTATGTTCCAGCTCCGTGGGGAGATGCTGCTGAACTCGCTGGGGAAGAAGGAATCATCCTGTTTGGGAAACATACGGCGTACTGCCTGGAATATGCTATACCTGCAACAACACAAACAAACAGACAAGATACCCTTCTCAAAGGGACCTATCAAGGTTATCATTTTGTGACAATGTTCAAGTAATTCATTGTTTCAACAATCAGTGGCCTAGGCCAGTAGGTTTATGTATGCGCATTTTATCAAAAACTTTGGCGTTCTTTTTCACAAACAAAACAGATAGATGCTAAACAAACAAACAGAATTGCTGAATAGTATATATTTTATTGATGACGAACCCCTGAATGGGTAAAAATGTTTTACAACAGATGCAAGCTCCTGGAATGAGGAAGCTGCGCAAATATAAAGCATAAATATACATCAGTATATGCACAAATGTCGGCAATGCAGCATAGACGAACACCATGAGTTGATCCCTCTATGACCCACTCGACTTCGATACTTCTCCGACGCTTCAGCTTCAGAAGAGATTGATTCAGATAAACGGCCCTCAAGTTTTCCAAACCACTAAACAATGAAAGTCCGTACGCGGAACGCAGTCATTTGCTTTTTTCAAATCCCTAACTTTTGCCTGAATCGCCCTTTCGGGTTTTCGATTCACCGGGATACCCCTTTTTGCTAAAGTCGCCCTTCCAGGTTTTCGACTTTGCGGGTGTACATCTTTCATTTATATCCATAATTTTTGCCCAAACCTTTTACCTTTTTTATGGTTCGCCGGGATGCCCCATTTTTGCCTGGATATTCTTTTTCTTTCCAGCGGGTCATTTTTTAAGCAAAGTATTTTTTAACTGCGTCCGCGTTCACCGGGGATGCAAAATCTTCTCCGTCCATCGTGGATAACAACAAGGCTCCTCCCGAGAAGACCTTGCTGACGACGTATGGACCTTCGTAATTGGGAGTCCACTTGCCTCGGTGATCGAAGTGTGGAGGAAGAATCTTCTTCAGGACGAGATCACCCGTCTGAAAGCTTCTAGGACGCACCTTCTTGTCATAGGCTTTCTTCATTCGGCTTTTGTACAGACGACCGTATGCAATCGATGCTAACCTCTTCTTGTCCATCAGGCTGAGTTGGTTTATTCGGTTCTTAATCCATTCTGCCTCGTCGAGTTTTACGTCAACCAAAACTCGTAAAGAAGGAATCTCAACTTCTAACGGTAGGACAACTTCCATACCGTACACCAGTGAGAAAGGAGTTTCCCCGGTTGACATACGTACCATCGTACGATAACCGTGCAGTGCAAATGGCAACATCTTGTGCCAATCCTTATAGGTCACAACCATCTTCTGTACAATCTTCTTGATGTTCTTATTGGTTGCTTCAACAACTCCATTCATCTTCGGCCGGTAAGGAGATGAGTTGTGGTGTTCAATCTTGAAACTCTGGCACAGCTCCTTCATCATCTTGTTATTCAAATTCGAACCATTATCAGTAATGATCCGCTCGAGAATTCCATAACGACAGATGATGTCCCTCTTTATGAATTTAGCCACCACCTGCTTGGTCACATTAGCATACGAGGCTGCCTCCACCCACTTGGTGAAGTAGTCGATGGCTACTAAAATGAAGCGATGACCGTTAGATGCAGTGGGCTCGATCTTGCCTATCATGTCGATGCCCCACATGCAGAACGGCCACGGGGAGGACATGACATTCAACGGGAACAGCGACATATGAATCTTATCTGCATAAACCTGGCATTTATGACATCTCTTCGCGAATTTAAAGCAATCTGATTCCATCGTCATCCAGTAATATCCTGCTCTCAGGATCTTTCTCGTCATAGGATGCCCGCCGGCGTGCGTACCAAATGTGCCTTCATGGACTTCTTCCATGAGCATACTCGCTTCTTTCTCATCTACACATCTGAGTAGCACGAGATCGTGGTTTCTTTTATACAGAACTCCATCAGGATTGAGATAAAAATTTCCAGACAGCCTCCTCAGAGTCTTCTTATCCTGGGTTGACGCTCCCGCCGGATACTCCTTAGTCATAAGGAAGGTTTGGATGTCATGGAACCATGGCTTGCCATCGGAGGCTTCCTCGATCGCAAAGACGAACGCAGGTCTATCAAGACGAGAAAGGACAATTCTCGGAGCTTCGTTCCAAAAATTGACTTTATAGATTGAAGCCAATGTGGCTAGGGCATCAGCCATCTGATTTTCAGCTCTGGGCACATGATGGAGTTCCACTCTATCAAAGAACGGAAGTAGCCTTTTGGCATAGTTCATGTACGACACCAAATTCGATTGACGAGTCTCCCACTCCCCTTTAATCTGGTTAATCACAAGTGCCGAGTCACCATATACATCTAGGTTCTTGATTCTCAAATCAATTGCTTCTTCTAGACCCATGATGCATGCTTCGTACTCTGCTTCGTTATTGGTGACCGGAAACGTCAGTCTAGTGGTGAACGGGATGTGGGATCCATGGGGAGTTGTGATGATCGCCCCGATGCCACTTCCATAAGAATTAACCGCCCCGTCAAATATCAACTTCCACTAGGACTTCCTATCTGGCCCCTCGTCAGGAAACGGTTCATCGCAATCTTTCACCTTGAGAAACATGATATCCTCATCATGGAATTCAAATTTCATCGGCTGATAATCCTTGATCGGCTGTTCGGCAAGGTATTCAGACAATACACTTCCCTTGATGGCCTTTTGGGAAACATACTGAATGTCATATTCTGTCAACACCATTTTCCATCTGGCAATCCTGACCGAAAGCGCTTGCTTCTCGAAGACGTACTTGATCGGATCCATCTTCGAAATTAGCATGGTTGTGTGATTGAGCATGTACTGTCGCAGATGTTTGGCAGCCCAGGCTAGTGCACAACACATCTTCTCCAGCATCGAGTAACGAGATTCACAATCTGTGAACTTTTTACTCAAATAGTAAATTGCATGCTTCTTTCTGCCCGTCTCGTCGTGCTGACCGAGAACACACCTCATACTATTCTCAAGAACTGTCAAGTACATGATTAAGGGTCTTCCGGCCACTGGGGGTATCAAGATCGGAGGTTCCTGTAGATATTGTTTTATCTTATCAAATGCCTTCTGGCAATCCTCGTTCCAGATGATCGCCTGGTCTTTCTTTAGTAGTTTGAACATCGGTTCACACGTGGCCGTGAGCTGAGAAATAAACCTTGCAATGTAGTTTATTCTGCCCAGGAAACCACGAACTTCTTTTTCGTTTTTTGGCGCTGGCATTTCTTGTATCGCTTTTATCTTCGCAGGATCAACCTCGATGCCTCTTTCACTCATGATAAACCCCAGCAGTTTTCCAGAACATACTCCGAAAGTACACTTGTTAGGATTCAGCCTCAACCTGAATTTCCTAAGCCTCTCAAAAAGCTTCAGCAAATTGACCAGATGTCCCTCCTCCGTTTGGGACTTCGCAATCATGTCATCAACATAGACTTCAATCTCATGATGAATCATGTCATGAAACAACGTAACCATTGCTCGTTGGTAAGTGGCCCCTGCGTTCTTCAGACCGAAAGACATTACCTTGTAGCAAAATGTTCCCCAAGGTGTAATAAACGTAGTTTTCTCCATGTCCTCTGGCGCCATCTTGATCTGATTGTAGCCGGAGAAGCCATCCATGAACGAAAACACGGAGAACTGAGTTGTATTGTCGACTAACACATCAATATGAGGGAGCGGGAAATCATCTTTAGGGCTCGCCCTATTCAAGTCCTGATAATCAACGCACATTCGCGCCTTACCGTCCTTCTTCGGTACAGGCACTATGTTGGCGACCCACGGAGGGTAGGTGGTGACTGCTAAGAAGCCAGCATCAAGCTGCTTTTGCACTTCTTCTTTGATCTTAACGGCCATATCTGGTCGTGTCCTTCTAAGCTTCTGCTTAACGGGAGGACAATCTTCTCGCAGCGGCAAGTGATGGACCACGATGTCAGTATCAAGTTCGGGCATATCTTCGTATGACCAAGCAAAGATGTCACTATACTCTCTCAGCATCCTGACCAATCTCTGCTTGACATCACTCTGCAATGCAGCCCCAATCCTGACGTTCCTGACCAGTTCTTCAGAACCCAAATTCACAATCTCAATCTCTTCCTCGTGAGGCAGAATAACATTCTCTTCTTGTTTCAACAAGCGGGCCAACTCTTCGAGAAGGTATTCTTCTTCATCAATCTCTTCTTCGGCTTGATAGATCGGGCAATCAAAGTCGAAGTGAGTCGTAGAAGGTCCAGAGTCGATGTCATCTGCTATGTGGACCCTGCAATAACAAAGGTTAAGCTTAAGAGAAGGATATGCAGGTTAGCACAAACCCTATTGCCATTTTATTGTTTTTCAAAACAAATATAAAACAGGAATAACAGAGATCACAACATTTGAATACGAAGATAAACGCCTTTTGATTTATTGGTAAAATGCATGTACATAATTAAACAAGGCCCTGACAATAAAACCACTATGCCCCGGGTAGGACATAGGGTTGCACAACGATTGGAGAAAGTAAATCATTACTCTTTGCCTGTCACTTGGATGGTATCCCTGATGGACCAGTTGTTGAGGCTCTGGCCTGGTTTGCTTGACTGGATCCAAGAGTCTAGGTCGCAATTGTTGTCTTCGCCGTCTTCAGACACCGCGCTAACACTTTCGAATATCACCCCGCCACTGGTAAACTGGATCGGCCCTTTACCTCGCGACGCATTGTGAGAAGAGGAGGCTTCAGCCGCAGGAGAGTATCCTAACCCAAACTTGTCCTGTTTGTTAGGTATTTCTAGAACCTGCCCCTAGCCTGGGGTAGATCTGGCTTGAACAACGGCCCGGGCTTCCTTGAAGGAAGAGAGAGTCATCTTTGGTTTTTCAATCATCACTGGAGTCACGTCCTTGACCTTAACAGCTTCGAACGCCTGACATAGGGTTTCGTGGATTTCCCCATCCATCTCTACATATTTGAAGGACGACAAATGGCTGACCATTATGTCTTCCTCGCCACAAACAGTTACAATGCTGCCCCCTACAGCATACTTGAGTTTTTGGTGCAGCGTGGAGGTCACGGCACCAGCAGAATGGATCCATGGTCGGCCTAAGAGACAGCTGTAGGCAGGCATGATGTCCATGATGTAGAAGACTGCGTCGAAAGTTTCCGGCCCAACTTGGATTGGCAGAGTTACCTCTCCAAAGACATGATGCTTGGTTCCATCGAACGCTTTCACAACCAGGTCACTGGGTGTGCAAATCAATCCTCGAGTGTCTAACTTCATCAATGCCTTCTTCGGAAGAACATTGAGCGATGACCCTGTGTCCACCAACACGTGGAACATAACTGTTCCCCTACACTCTATCGAGATGTGCAGGGCGCTGTTGTGGTTTCTTCCCTTCGGCGTCAGCTCCAGGTCAGTGAACCCTAACCCGTTTCCAGCATTTACGTGGGCTACTACCCCTTCCAACTGGTTGACCGAGATTTCCTGCGGTACATACGTGGCATTCAAAACCTTCAACAGCGCGTTGCGATGTGACTCCGAACACAACAACAAATTTAGGATGGAAATTTTCGAGGGTGTTTGATGGAGGTGATCCACGATCTTGTAGTCACTCTTCTTGATCAACCTCATGAACTCTTCAGTGTCCTTTACAAGTAAGTCCTTCTCTACCCCACGAGGGGTTTCCTCAACGACTTTACTCTTTCCATTATCAATTTCCTCAGCTTTGTGTGCTTTGTCTACCACAATCTCAGGTGGAGCAAATACTCTTCCGTTGCGCGTGATTCCGCCAATTCGCACTAGGTTATCCACAGACCGCCCAGATGGTTCTAGTTCCAACTTTTGTCCGTTATAGTAGACGTCCGCCCCATAATGCCACGGGACAGCATTGGTGCTTTCAAAAGGTATTGGCCCAGCCTTGGTGATGGTAATTGTGGGCGGCCTGAGTGCAAAAATGGTTATCGTCTGGCGAGGGATGGTGATGGTGGCAACCTCATCATCCTGCTTCAGCATTATCTCTCCAGATCCACATTCGGCCCTTCGGCTAAACTGCAAGATTCCTTCGGTCATCAGACTCTGAATCCCCACTATCAACTGTTCACACCCATCAGGACGAGTCGCACATCCCATACACAATTCTCCACAGCCTGGAAAGAAGCCTCTCTTCATCAGCTTGGCTTTAACGAAGCTAAGCGGTGTCTTTAGATCCTTGACATTAGTCAACACATCTAAACCCTCTTCTTCAATAATGGCATTCACCCCACCTGCCCTATGATTCGGCATAGGGTTCTTTGTGACATTAGGCACATTATCTGAGAAATTGATGATCTTAGCATCCACCTTATCTTGCATCTTGTGCTTGAAGGCTTTGCAGTTTTCTATCGTATGGCCGGGTGCCCCTAAGTGAAAATCACACGTTGCATTCGCGTCATAACCCTGCAGAGGTGCCCCTGTCAAGGGAGCCAGGGTTCTTTTCTGGACTAGCTGTAACTGAAGCAGAGTTTGTAATAGCTGGGCATAAGACATGGGCGGTGTCTCAAGGTGACGACTTGATAGAGGTGCCCTGTTCTGATACTTTCTGTACCCTTGCTGATTTGGCTGCTGATGTAGCTGGGGTTGTTGGACAGCAGGGATGGTTATGCTAGCCACCTGTTGGCGCTGGCCCTTGCCTTTCCTTCGAGCGTTAGACACGGCGCTCGTCTCTCCTTCACGCCTTTTGTTACCATATGGTTTCTTTCTTCCTCCAGCTGAGGATAGATCGCCCCCTTGAATTTTTCCCAATTTGATCCCATTTTCAACGTGCTCGCCAGTAATGATGAGATCAGAGAAACTCCCTGACATACCGCTGACCAATTTCTCGTAATAGACCCCCGGGAGAGTGGCTACAAACATTTCAACAAGCTCTCGTTCAACCATCAGCAGCTGAACTCTAGCCGCTAATTCACGCCATCGCTGGGCGTATTCTTTGAACCCCTCATTGTTCCTCTGTGACAAGTTCTGCAGTTGAACCCGGTTCAGAGCCAAGTCACTGTTATACTGATAATGATGTACAAAGGCCTCAGCCGGTTCCTTCCACGTGCGCACACTGGTGGGTTCCAAACCCATGTACCATTCCAAGGATGGCCTAAACAAGCTATCCTGAAAGAAGTGCATCAGCAGCTTCTCGTCTTCAGAGTGAGCGGACATCTTTCGGTAGTATGACCTTAAGTGGACACGAGGGCAGGTGGTGCCCTTGTATTTCTCAAAGTCGGGTACCTTGAATTTAGGAGGCACCTTGAAATTAGAAATCAATCCCAATTTAGTCATGTCGACCCCCATAGTGTTCAGGTTCCCGAAATTCCTCATTTTGTCCTCGAGTGCTTTAAACCTCAGATGTGCTTCAGCAGTCAGTTCTCCCTCAGCACTCCTCTGTGAGAACAAATCTTCTTGACGATCTTCTAGCCAAGGCTGAGGCCCATACAGATTTCCAGCACCTGTGTTGCCGTTGCCTAGTCCAGTGTTGCCATTAGCTTCAAAATTTCCATTACCAACGCTAGTCGTATTACCATTGAGCCCTATGTTAGTGATCACATTGTCGTTGCCACTTCCATTCGCCCCGGTCATTGGGATGCCACCCTGAAGAGTTTCAACAGGAGGAGGGGTTGGAATACTCCCACCATGGTCGGATAGCGGTGGGTCGGTCTTCGATCAATCCTGGAACAACCTGCATACACAAAGGGTTAGAAAAAAAATGACAAGGTGCTCGTTATGCAGATGCTTCATGCAAATGCAAACGTGTGTCTGTGCCTTGGGGAGATTCCCCCCCCCCCCCCCCCGATCCTAGTTTCCAAGAAAAATAAAGTCTATGATCCAATCATGGAAAAGAAATCCTCATATATTTATCTAAAAAGCCCGCTCGGGTAGCGTACTATTGTAATCACATACAACTGAAGCAATAAGGCATGACCCCAACCAACAGACCTGGCGGTGATCAGCATATCAATGCATAAAATGTACAAAGAAAATACAAACAGATCAGGTGCGGTCACGGGCACGAAAATCTTCAATCAACTTCTTTGTAGTGGGGTGATCTGACTGAGCAAGCAAACCCCGGGCCAGCAGGTCCCTCGGCCTGATGGACTTTGGGAGGTTCTCGACAACGCTCCTGGAAATACCTTCTTCAGAATGGTTCTCGACTCTTCTCCTTTTAGCATCAGCTCGGAGTTGAGAATCTTGCAAATCCGCCTCGGCCTCAGCCAATCTATACTGGACGTCTTGTCGCAGGGAGGCTTCAGCCTCTGTCTTCTCGTCTTTCACCATAATCTGAGCTTCTAGCTCGGCTACTCGCTGCTTCAGCTTTTCCTCCCGCTCTTTGTACTTGGCTATGGTGCTGCTCCAGACCCTTTCGTATTGGGTTAGCTTCCGGTACAGTCTGTCCAGATCCTGTTTCTTGGTTGTCAACACGCCATGCACTGACTTTAGATCCAACCCCAGACGTTCCCTAGCATCAGTTTCTTTGGTCAGGTTGGAGCCTAGACGGTTGATCATCTCAGTCTGCTTCTTGCAGGTATAAACGGCTTCACTCTTCTCTTTCTGAAGTTGAGCAATCTCCTTCTCCAACTCTTCGTTGGCTTTTTGTAGCTCTTCCTTCTCTCGGAGTACCTGATTGAATTTATGAATATCAACTGTAGTAGGCTCTTTGTGCATGGGGGTACACAATGGTTCCACAGCAGGAAACGACATCAGAAACTTGGCGGCTCTCTCTCGAACCCAAGTCACGTACGGATCAAAGGCCTTGTTGTTGCTTTTTCCCAGTAGGAACCTTCCCTTTCGGTGAATTTTGCTCCAAGCATTCTGTACCTTGACCAAAGTGTCGCCTTCAAGCAACCCTGTGAGATACAGAGATTCCCGTATCTCTTCCTCTTCAGGAGGACCTCGTAGTGCATGCCCAAATTGTCGTACTAGTAGAGAGGGATTATAGTTGATACATCCATTCCTTCCGACCAGGGGGACGTTCGAAAAGCCACAGCAGCTATACACAATATCTTTGCCCAGCAGATCTCTATCAAACCAGATAATATCGTCAGCAGTCAAACCCATCAAACACGCAGACCAAGGCGAAGACTCAGCAGAATCAATGAACGACCCTGACTTAGGAAGATGGCTAGCAAACCACTTATACAGTAAAGGAGCACAACATGCCACGTTCCTCCCCTTTCTGTTTTCATTCTTGCTGTGAACTGAATGGTAGACGTCTCCGAGGAGAGTGGGCACTGGATTCCCGGAGGCAAATATATGACAAGCATCCGTGCTTTTGAAGTCCGGGTGACTTGGGAATAACACGATCCCATAGATACAGAGGGCTAAGAAGGCATTGAATACATCCCAGTGATCCTTCTCGGCAAACTTTCGGGCTTTTTCCATCAAGAAAGGCAAAGGGAAACCATGAACTCCAATCTTTCTGGATACCATCCCTTCCAATTTAGACTCATCTACATGAAGAGCGTCAGTCAGCTTACTCAATTTGGGTTCACCATCAACAAGGTAGTAAGGCATTTGATTCATCAAAGGCACCCCCAACAGGTCAGAGTACTCTTCCAAGGTCGGGGCTAGGACATAATCTGGAAACACGAAGCATCTGAGCTGTGGGTCGTAAAACTGTAGCAGAGCATATAGGCCATTCAACTCGTACGTAGGAAGCTTATACACAATACCTAGAAGTCTCCCATAACTCTGTCTGAAACTCTCCATCACTGTCTTATCATCCAAGGAGATCAAAGCTCGCAACTCTCGGATGTCAGGTGTTGGCAGCTTGTAAGCCACATTCTTCTTCAGAGATGCCATATCTGCCATGAGGATCAAGATCACTAGAACCAGGGGAGAAACATGCACCTGCAACACAGACACACGTTAATGACATGCAAATGAGGATACAAACAATGCAAAATGCAATCATGCAGCAGGAGATCAAGACGACTGTGCTGTTGAGGAGATGAAGGCTCTGTATCAACAAAACCACAATACTGCTCTGTCAAGAACAACCATATCTCTGATGAGAAAAAACCCTGATATCAGACCATAAATCTGCTCTGTCAAGAACAACCACATATCTGATGATGAGAACCTCTGATACCAACAAAACTGATTCACTGTCAAGAAAACCAGGCAATTTGGGGGTTAAGGTTTCCTATAATAAACCCGACCCTGCTCACAGGTATGGACCTAATCACGGAAAAGGTTCGGCATCCTATGCGGTCATCAGCGTCACAGACTTTCAAGAAACGATGATACGATACCCAGAAGGTGTGGCATCATCATCTCTTGAAGCGGCCTCACTTAGCTGAATTCCAAATGATCGGTTCCCAGAGTCGACAATCCTCAGATCCAACAACCCCTTGAGTCCAAAGGACCGATAAGAAGCTATCAAAGGGAACCTCGTCTGAGTGTGGATTACGTGGGAACAGCTGCAAGCAAAGCAAGCACGTCCTCCACTAACCCACTCTAATACTATGTAGCCCTCAAGCCTGGGTCTGGCTTCTCACTCATTAGAATGCCCCTCCCACAACAGTACAGATAATCATATCATACTGAAAATAAAGTGCGGGAAATAAAATGCGATAAATAAACACAACCCAACAAGTAATCATACAAGCGCTAGGATTGACTCTCGCAAGGGGACGCTGGATCCCCAAACTGACTCGCATAAGGAACGTTGGATCCCAGGAAACTATCAAGTCCCCAGCAGAGTCTCTAGCTGTCGCTTCCACGAAAATAAGGTGCCGGCAAAACAGAAGAGTCTCCACCTTTCGTTATTTATCCCTCAGAACGGGAAAGGAAACGATCGGAAAAACCTGATGAAAAAGGTATAAGACAAGGTCATCGCAACCGTTGTCTGGGTTCGAGAGTCGGTTACGCAAGGGGAAGGTATTAGCACCCCTCACGTCCATCGTACTCGATGGGATCCATGCTTGTTGTGTTTATCTGACAGGTTGGTTTTATCTATCTACCTATCAAGGTTGGCTTAAAAAAAAAAGAAAATGACTTGGCAAAGCGTCGCGCTTTATGCCTACGTATTCTCATCAAAGAATGAGAAATTACAGTCAACGTAGTTCGACTAACTACGGGTGATGGGGAAGGTGGCTCGCCAATACGTCAGTATTGTGCCTACTTACTCTCAACAGGTATGAGAGATCAGAGCTTTGATCACACTAAAATTCACCGTATTTCTGACTCCGATTTCGCATGCATTCTTAGCTTTTATTGTTGTTTTGCTTTGTTATTGCTTTGTTTTCTTATGTTTTCAGGTTTTTATAATAATCGGAGCTTGAATCGGGAAAAGGAGCGAAAAAGGAGTGAAAACGGACGAAAACCTAGAAACTCAGCATTTTGCACTTGCGGCACCCACTGTGGCGGGCGCCATGGGGTTAGCCATGACGTGGCCACGTCTCAAGACCACTCCTCAACCTCCAAGACCCACGATCCCCACTCCATCATCCCCTGTAGGGACCGTGGCGGGCGCCATAGGCCCTGTGGCGGGTGCCACAAGGCAAAAATCCATAACCTCCACTTTTTAGTGGAGGGGCGTCCCGGTCATTTCGCGCTTTCAGTTTCTCCTATAAATAGGACCTTAGATTTTCGTTTTTCTTCATCCAGAATTAGAATTCTCTAGGCATATATCAGTTATAAAGCAGTTGCCATTCCACATCGGGGTGCCTCTGCAATCGAGTGATCGAGTCTGTAATCTGTCTGTGGTTCGAGTTTTGGAGCACTCTGGAGGAAGTTAATCCTGCCGCCATTTTAATTCCAGTTAGTATTTTATTTTTCCGCATTGCTTTACTTTTATTTATTTTCTCGCACTTTACTTTGTTTATTTCCCGCACTCGCACATTTACTTTGTTTATTTCCCGCACTCGCACATTTACTTTGTTTATTTCCCGCACTCGCACATTTACTTTGTTTATTTCCCGCACTCGCACATTTACTTTGTTTACTTCCCGCACTCGCACATTTACTTTGTTTACTTCCCGCACTCGCTTTAAATTACTCATATGAAAAACTGTAAAAAGAATATTTACTTTATCATGTCTAACTAATCCCATAAAGGTTAGAATGTAAGGATCGTAATTAAACCAGTAATCAGTATAATTGTTCGTGGAAACACCTAAGGGCTATTTTATCTTTCAATTCAAGTAATTGTTTTTAACTATTTCAAAAACAGCCAAAAGCGCTTTGTATAGTTCATTAGGAGTTTTTAGATTAAAAAGAAAAGAGATTTTAAAACGATTTTCGGACGCGTTATGAGATTTAGAGTCTGGTTCATAAGAACCTCTTTTTGCTAAGAAGTCCAGGTTAAAATACTTTTCAACTTTGTTAAGAAACTATATTTCTTAAAAATAGGTTTACTACTCTAACGCAGTACGCACCTTTTTATCCGTGACAATAGGAGGGGTTGATTAGAGAGTACAACTCGGTTCTGAATATGCGAAAGCGACAGTTCCTGTTAAATTAGTTCTTTTCAAAGGAGAAAACATTGCCCATAAGTAGTTCCATTAACAAGTACTGGATTATCATTGATTACGTGAATTACATTCGAGCCTGTCTTTTATTTATTATTTAAAATTATAATTTTATTTACCATTGCGCCCTTACTAAAACCCTTAAAAATAGTTGCCTTAGATAAACACCATAACAACAGGTACGATAGATTGACACTTGGTCTCTGTGGATTCGATAATCTTTTATATTACTTTGACGTGATTCGTACACTTGCGAAAAACACGCATCAAGTTTTTGGCGCCGTTGCCGGGGACCAATATCGTCAAATTTCATTACCCTGTAGTTATACCGTTTAGACTAAGGTTGTTACCCACCGGTCAATGCGAAAGACTCGCAGTGCCGGAAGTTTAGTAGACCCTCTAGCTGAACCTGAACGTTACGCTCGCGCACGTTTATTTTTCCATAGGAATAGGAGAGCTATGGCCGAAGATCAAAATCGAAGACCTCTTAAGGACTTCGCCCAACCATCAAACGAGGAACCTAGTTCCAGTATAGTAAACCCCGCTATCCCAGCCAATAATTTTGAACTTAAGCCATCCCTGCTGCAATTAGTGCAACAGAGACAATTCGCAGGTCTCGCTACTGATAACCCGAACCAACATTTAAAAAACTTTCTTCAGTTAGCAGACACCTTTAAGACCAATGGAGCTTCTCCTGAGGCAATACGCTTAAGATTATTTCCCTTTTCCCTCAGAGATAAAGCTCTATCATGGTTAGATTCCCTTCCACCCAATTCAATAACAACTTGGGATGACCTTAGAAAAGTTTTCCTTGCTAGATATTTTCCCCCAAGTAAGACCGCTCTTCTTCGAAACCTAATAACTAGATTTACCCAACACCAAGGAGAGTCGTTGTTCGAAACCTGGGAGAGATATAAAGAACTATTAAGAGCATGCCCACACCATGGCCTAAAGAATTGGCTAATCATCCAAACCTTCTATAATGGACTTCTTTATAACACTAAAATGACCATCGACGCTGCCGCTGGTGGCGCACTGATGAACAAACCTTACCCTGAAGCTAGTGCCCTTATCGAGGATATGGCCCAAAACCATCAATCATGGGGAGTAGAACGAGCGACAGTGGAAAAGAAGGAAGCCCAAGGAGGAATACATGAGCTAAGCTCTATAGACATGATGCAGGCTAAAATGGACGCGTTGGCCCTTAGAGTCGAACATATGTGTACAACTCCGAATATTGTTGCCGCAGTTTCGCCGAATTGTGAGATATGTGGAACGCAAGGACACCAATCCGCCGAATGCAATCTGTTGAATGAAACCAACACTGAGCAAGTGAACTATACCCAAGGGAACCCATTTTCAAACACATATAACCCTGGATGGAGGAATCACCCAAACTTCTCCTACAAAAATAATAACCCTATCCAAAATACCGCACCTCCGAGACAACAAGGTTACCAAGCCCCTAGAACAAATCAACCTATGCAACCTGTACCACCTAGCCCGAGCTTTGAGGAAGTTGTAAAAGATTTTATCGTTGCTCAAAAACAACAAAACAAAGAGTTCATGAACCATAACGTCCATGTCAACGAACTAATTACCAAGTTAGGAACCAAGGTTGATCAAATTATTACTCATAATAAGATGCTTGAAACCCAGATCTCTCAGGTAGCGTTAAACCAAGCCCCACAGACTACACCTGGAGGACAGTTCCCTGGACAACCTCAACAAAACCCGAAAGGGCAAGCTAATGCCATTACTCTACGAAGTGGAACCGCTTATAAGGAACCTTTAAACCCTAGATTAAGTGAGCCCGAAACTTCTGAGAGGAATGAGGAAAAGGAACCAGAGAAGCCTGAAACCCCGGAAAGTCAAGAAAAAGGAGAAGAACCTAAGAATAAAACCTATGTACCGCCACCGCCATACAAACCACCAATACCTTACCCTCAAAGATTAAAGAAAACCCAAATCGATAATCAATATCAAAAATTCGTTAAGGTTATAGAAAAACTTCACGTAGAAATCCCCTTTACAGAAGCCATCACCCAAATACCTTCTTATGCTAAGTTTCTCAAAGACATACTTACAAATAAACGTAGACTCGAAGATCCGAAACCCGTGGAATGTAATTCTATTTCCGAAAATAGGTTAGCAAAGAAAGATAAAGATCCCGGAAATTTTTCCATTCCTTGTGTTTTGGGGAATCATGTCATCGAAAAAGCTTTTCTAGACTTAGGAGCTAGTGTGAGCTTAATGCCTTTAGCAGTTTGTGAGAGATTAAACTTAGGAGAATTACAACCTACTAAGATGTCACTTCAATTAGCCGATAGATCCGTTAAATACCCTATAGGCATACTTGAAGACATCCCTGTTAGGATAGGTCAGCTGTTTATACCTACTGATTTTGTTGTCATGGACATTAAAGAAGATGACGACATACCAATCCTCCTAGGTAGACCGTTCTTATCGACTGCTGGAGCCGTAATAGATGTTAAAAAGGGAAAACTAACTTTTGAGGTAGGTGGCCAGAAGATAGAATTTATATTTTCAAAATTTCTTATGGCACCTGTGATAGGAGATTCTTGTTATGCCTTAGATATCATCGAAGAATGTATTAGGGAATTAGAATAAGAAGAAGAAACTGAATCTATAAAATTGCCATCAACCCTTATTTTGGAAGATGACAATTATAAAACACCCTACATTGATGATAACCTTCACGAATGTTTATCTCTAACCCCAGATCCTATGCCTTGCCCTATAAAACAGACCGTAAAACTTAAGGAACTGCCTAAAAACCTGAGATATGAATTTCTTGATGAAGATATGAACCGTCCAGTTATAGTCAGTGCTACCTTAAACCAAGAAGAAACCGATCAATTATTAGAAGTTTTACGTAGGTACCCCTCAACCTTAGGATATAAGATCTCTGATCTAAAAGGAATAAGCCCATCCGTATGCATGCATCGGATTTTGCTTGAAGAAGATTCAAAACCTTCTAGAGAACACCAACGTAGAATAAATCCTATAATGAGTACTGTAGTTAAGACTGAAGTTCTTAAGTTACTAGAGGCAGGTATAATATATCAGATCTCGGACAGTAAATGGGTGAGTCCTGTGCATGTAGTACCTAAAAAGGGAGGCATCACAGTCGTGCAAAACGAGAAGGGCGAACCTGTAGCAAAAAGAACTGATGGAGGTTGGCGTATGTGCATAGATTATAGAAAATTAAATAAAGCAACTAGGAAGGACCATTTCCCATTACCATTCATAGACCAAATGTTGGAGCGCCTAGCCAGACACTCTTACTTTTGTTATTTAGATGGATATTCAGGATTCTTCCAAATACCTATTCACCCCGAAGATCAAGAAAAAACTACCTTTACATGCCCAGTTGGAACCTTTGCCTATAGAAGAATGCCTTTTGGACTTTGTAATGCTCCTGCAACTTTCCAACGCTGCATGATGTCTATCTTTGCTGATTATTTGGATGGAATCATGGAAGTATTTATGGACGATTTCTCAGTTTGTGGGTCAGATTTCAAAAATTGTCTTGTCAACCTTGAGAAAATCCTGGAGAGATGTGTGGAGGTAAACCTTGTGCTAAATTGGGAAAAATGTCATTTCATGGTCACCGAAGGGATTGTTTTAGGACATATAGTTTCCGAAAAAGGTATAGAGGTAGATAAAGCAAAAATAGAAGTCATAGAGAATCTAAAACCGCCGAAGACTATCAGGGAGATAAGAAGTTTTCTTGGACATGCCGGATTTTACCGACGTTTTATCAAGGATTTCTCCAAAATAACAAAGCCCTTAACTGGTCTTTTAATGAAAGATGCTGAGTTCATCTTCGATGAAAAATGTACTGAAGCATTTAATCTTCTGAAGCAAGCTCTGATTTCAGCACCTATAATGAAACCCCCTGATTGGTCGGAACCGTTTGAGATAATGTGTGACGCCAGTGATTATGCTGTTGGAGCCGTTCTAGGTCAGAGAAAAGATAAGAAGTTACATGTGATTTATTATGCCAGTAGAACCCTAGACGCTGCACAGCTCAACTACGCAACAACCGAAAAAGAGCTCCTAGCTGTAGTTTTTGCAATAGACAAATTTAGATCTTATCTAGTAGGAGCCAAGATTATAGTTTACACCGACCATGCTGCCATTCGTTACTTACTAAGCAAAAAGGATGCCAAGCCTAGGTTACTTCGATGGATTCTATTATTACAAGAGTTTGATTTGGATATCCGTGACAAGAAAGGCACTGATAATGTGGTAGCTGATCACCTATCTAGGCTAGAATACCTGAAACCTGATCCAGTACCCATAAATGACGATTTTGCCTACGATAGACTGATAGCCCAACTAGAAACCATTGAAGATGATAACCCAGACCCTCATGAGCAATTTCATAAATCCTTAGCTATAAGCAATGTACCTTGGTATGCAGATTTTGTTAATTACCTAGCCGCTGACATCATACCCCCTGATCTAAACTACCACCAGAAGAAGAAGTTCTATAGTGATGTGAGAAACTTCTATTGGGACGATCCATTTCTTTTCAAGAGAGGTAAAGATGGCATTTTCCGCCGTTGTGTTCCAGAAGAAGAGGTAAATAATATAATTGAGCATTGTCACTCTGCACCCTATGGTGGACATGCAAGCACATCTAAGACCTACGCCAAGATTCTTCAAGCTGGCCTATTCTGGCCTACTATGTGGCGTGATGTCCATGCTTTCATTGTCAAGTGTGACAGATGCCAACGCACAGGAAATATTTCAAGACGTAATGAAATGCCGTTAAGAAATATCCAAGAAGTAGAACTCTTCGACGTATGGGGTATAGACTTTATGGGACCGTTCCCACCATCTTTTGGAAATCAGTACATATTAGTAGCTGTTGACTACGTGTCTAAATGGATTGAAGCTATCGCCGCACCCACAAACGACACCAGAGTAGTCGTCAAATTATTCAAGAATTATATATTTCCCAGGTTTGGAACACCCCGTTTAGTCATAAGTGATGGAGGATCACACTTCATATCGAGAATATTTGATAAACTTTTAAGCAAGTATGGAGTTAAGCATAGAGTAGCAACACCATACCACCCACAGACCAATGGACAAGTGGAAGTATCTAATAGGGAGATAAAACAAATCCTCGAGAAGACTGTCTCTATATCTAGAAAAGATTGGGCGCAGAAACTTCAAGAAGCATTATGGGCCTATAGAACCGCTTTCAAAACTCCTATAGGAACAACCCCTTATCAACTGGTCTATGGAAAATCATGTCACTTACCATTTGAGTTGGAGCATAAGGCCTATTGGGCCATCAAAACTTTGAATTTGGATTACTTGACAGCTGGTGAGAAACGTATCCTTGATATCCACAAATTAGAAGAGCTCAGACAATCTGCCTACGAAAATGCCATCATATACAAAGAAAGAACAAAAGCTTGGCATGACAAAAGAATCATAAGAAGAGACTTCAAAATAGGCGATCCTGTTCTCCTGTTCGATTCCAGGTTACGACTATTTCCAGGTAAACTCCGTTCGAGATGGACTGGCCCTTTCGAAGTATCTAAGATCCTGAGATCCGGTGCTATTGAAATCAAGAACCAAACATGTAAACCGTTCATAGTCAATGGACAGAGGTTGAAGCCCTACGAAGGAGGTGACATTCCAACAACAGACACCCGTCATACTCTGAGTGATCCACCATATCCTTCCAATGATGTTTAAATATCGGTCGTCGAGCTAATGACGTTAAACAAGCGCTGCATGGGAGGCAACCCATGGTTTTTCTTATTTTTGTACTTTTTATTTTTACTTTATTTTAATTTGTTATTATGTCAGGACTCACGATTGAATGTTTTATGTGCTTTCAGGACTTGTTTACTAACCTTGTACAGAATGCAGAACCCTGATGACATGCACGTGGCCTTTAGAGATGATGCACAGAGAGAGCGTTACTATGTTCACATGAGACGCCCTATGGCTCCTACCAGGTACCCTGACCATGACTGCATGGATGCCTTGGGGATAGAGCCAAGCGTCAGATTTTTATGCCATCAACTCCAGTGGGACCAGTTTGACGACAGGAACAACACTTATAGGAACCTGACTCTTGAGTTCCTCAGCTCGTTTCATCATGACCCTTGGGCTGGACCCGATGGACTCGCTGTTTTCAGGTTGTTCGGGATTGACTACTCATTCTCTCACAAAGGGTTTGGTGATTTACTAGGTTTCCAGACTACTCCTGATGCTATTCCAGAGACTCCGATGGGGTATTTTATGAGCAGAGAAGTGGAAAAGTTTTGGACTAAAATATCAGGCGGAGGGAGCCAAGATCCTTCTACCCAGTTTTCTCAGGTAATCCACAACCCTGCATTGAGGTACTTCCAGATGATTCTAGCACATTCTTTCCTAGGTTTTCCAGATACAGAGACACTGCTAAGTGAAGAGGAGATTTTCCTACTGTTTTGTGCGACTCAGTCTCGCCCTGTTGCTTGTGGCAACTTTCTACTGAAGGGCCTTGCTAGTGTTGCCAGATCATCAGTAGGAATCATCCATGTCGGTGGGATTGTTACACAGATTGCTACTGCATTGGGTTTGTCTCGCAAGCTATTGCACCTCAGGACCTTCTGCTGCTACACCACCCTGGATATTGATTTTTGTCTTGATAGAGGACTGATGAGGAGGGCTTCTTTTGAGCCCAACATGTTTAGATTACTGATCGACGGTGAAGCGATACACTACTTTACATTACCAGATCCGCTGATGACCAGTGTCCATGATCCTGCCAATTGGAGTTATGCTCTAGAGGGTTATGGAGAGACTGTCGAAGAGCCGAAATCGCCTCCCGCCGCTAAGTACACTCCTACACCTCTTACTCCCCGAATCACTGTTATGTCTAACAATATGTCTCTGCAGCCACCCGACCTACAAACACAGATTTATGAGCTCCGCAAGGAGACTGCCCTGCTCAAGCAGGAAGTGGCAGACTTAGAGTTACAGATGCAGGTTTCTGATCTCACTCATGCCTCAGAGACCGATGCTCTACATCAGGCGATCGACGAGCTTCGGAGGGAGATAGCTGAGATTCGTGGATCAAGCCAGGATAAGAAACCTACCACATGACTCATTCCACCCTGACAGCACTACCCTAGTATTTAACTTCGTTTTATTTATCGCATTTCCAGACATATTTTACTTTATTGCAGCTTTTACATTTTCATGCACTTTGAATTCCTTATATATATACATATTATGCACTAATTTTTATTTTTCTTTTTCTTTTTTTGATTTTCAATTATTTTATTTTTGTCGTGCAAAGAAAAAAAATATATAAGACAAAAATATGCAAGCCAATGCCTTGAAAAGAAGAAGAAAACGCTATTCAGACCCCCCGGAAGACAAAGGTGCAAGGAAGGCCCAAAGGAGGATCCAAAACCACAAGGCCCAGGAAATGACCTTGTGGCGGGCGCCACACCGTACCATCAACAAATACGGGATTCAATCCCCATTTCCACCATTTTCATCCCTTTCTTCACCAAAAACCCATTTTTCCAAATCCTCCTTGAACCCCATTAAAGCTCCCCCATTTCCAAAATACCCTCCATCCATAAAACATATCCAACATCCATTTCCATTTTCATCCATCAAAAACCAAAAAAATCAAAACTTTATCATTCCCCTCATAAACCACTTTTTTTACTATTCTCACTACCTAAGGAGCTTTTCAACAATGGAGTTCAACGGATTTATTCTTCGTGATGGAAGACCGGGCGAAAAGCAACGGAAAATTATTCAGAGGCTTCAAAGTCGAGAAATCCTCTCGACTAGGTACGTCGACGATAACTGTCTGTATGCTTTGGGTATTTATCATAGTGTTTTTAATTTATTAGAATTTCTAGGCTTGCATAATATTTTCATTAATCAGGAACCTACCTATGAGAGGCTGACAACTGAGTTTTTGAGTTCTCTGATATACACTGTCAGTCCTAACACTGCTAGCACTGTCGGTACTGTTATTTTTAGACTGTTTGGAATTGAATATGAATTCAGTACCAATGAGCTAGCAGATTTGTTAGGAATCCCTCATAGGGAAGGTTCGATTTGTGAGGCACCTTTGGATGCTGAATGGTCGGCCGAGGTATTTACCTTCTGGCTAAGGCTTTCAAGTACTTCAATTAATTCTTTTGAAGGGATACTTGCGTCGACCATTCACAACCCGGCCATAAGAGTTTTTAGACTTCTTTTGGCATGTACTATTTTTGGCCGGGAAAGTCCAAACAAGGTTAATGCTCGTGAACTCCTATTTTTGCAAGGATGCCTCACTAGAACCCACATCAATCCGGTCCCGTTTATGCTTGCCCACATGACTTTATTTACTAATAAAACAGGACCGATTGTTTTTGGAGGGCTTGTTACGTCTATTGCTCGGGCTCTTGGCCTGAATGATGAGATAGCTACACTTGAACCACTACCTCCTCGCACAATTAATTTAAAATTTCTGAAAGACATGAAATTGTGCCGAACAAGGAGAGAAGGTGGTTATGAGTTGATGGTTCATGGGGTAGCTATCCCATCTGTTGCTTTACCATGCAGTAGACGTACTGATGTACGTGATGAAAGGAACTGGACCTATGATCTTAATGCTCCACGTGTTTTGGGTCCACTTCCTCCTAATATTCCCGATGGGGAGGCACATGACACTAATGATGAGTATGATCGGAGAGAGCAGTCTCCCATCCCTCACATGTCCCCCCATCGTCCTTCACAGTCACACACTGCACCATCTTCCTCTAACCCTGTTGCAGGTACTGCTCCTGGATTCTTTGTCACCGAGGAGATGTGGCGTGATATGACAGCTAGAGAAGAAAGGCGTGATGGCCTTCTCTCTACTATTTCACAACAGCTGACGGACAATATGAGCTTCATGCAACAATCGCGATTGGTTTCGGATCGTTCCTATAGCAACGTTTGCCGTACCTTGAACGATATTTCATTAGAGCAGAACCGTCAGAGAGAGTTCAACAGCCGACACTACCAGCTTGTAGAGGCTACTCAGGGTTCCATCTTGGGTAACCTTCGAGAGGTCCGGAGTGCTCAGGCTGCTATTTATTGCTTTCTGTTATTTCCCTTTTTAGTTAATTTCCTTTCAGTTATTTCCCTTTTCAGTAATTTATTTTTCTTAAATAATGCATGAGTCTGACGAGTCACCAGTATAGTGTCTTTTTAGTTCATCTTCATTTTTTCCCATTTCCTTAGCCTTACCAGAAAATTTTTAAAAAGAAAACAATGTTGTTTCACATGTTTTTTGGGCTTTGAGACAGGTTTAGATTAGGATGTGGTGACTTAGGTCAACTTTTTGAAACATCAGAACCATTTTAGCACCATAGACCTCTTGAATATAGGAATCACTCCTAAACCCCACCACCATGGCCTTTACTATCATTCAAAAAATTGTCCTAAGTAGTTTATTTTAGCAATCAGCTCCGGCCTAAGCATACTCTACGTAGGGGGCCGATGAATATAAGTGAATGATCCAGTGCTAATAAAAAAAGAAAAAAAGGCAAACTCTGGTATAGGTGACCCTCACAAAGTCATTTAAACCGAAAAAAGAGAAGAAAAATTTTTTTGCCACAAAAAGAAAAAAATTGCAAGTCACCTATTGTTAGTTGGTTCAGAGGTATCTGGCACTGAACTTGGTAGGGCGGATTACGATCCGATCCCCCGCGGCTACATTTAGGCGAAATAAAAACAGGTTTACACATGCTTATGTGCCAGAAACCTTATGTTATGGATCAGAATCACTAACCGGTCACTCTACTATGAAGCATGTACGGATAACGGGCTTAATGTGATTGCGCCTGAATGAAAAGGACACAAAAAGATGAGAAGATAGGCCTAGGTATCGTGGGATGACATGGAGTGGTTAATATAGGATTGAAGTTTGTGTTTGTGTTACTATGGTACCCTTGGTTCACTTAGTTAGTATTTGTCACTGCATCCTGACTTGAACTTAGAATCCCTTTAGCCCAAAGACAAGTGTTGACACCATATTTTCTTAAGCTTTAATGTTTGCTTGAGGACAAGCAAAGGTTTAAGTGTGGGAGAATTTGATCACACTAAAATTCACCGTATTTCTGACTCCGATTTCGCATGCATTCTTAGCTTTTATTGTTGTTTTGCTTTGTTATTGCTTTGTTTTCTTATGTTTTCAGGTTTTTATAATAATCGGAGCTTGAATCGGGAAAAGGAGCGAAAAAGGAGTGAAAACGGACGAAAACCTAGAAACTCAGCATTTTGCACTTGCGGCACCCACTGTGGCGGGCGCCATGGGGTTAGCCATGACGTGGCCACGTCTCAAGACCACTCCTCAACCTCCAAGACCCACGATCCCCACTCCATCATCCCCTGTAGGGACCGTGGCGGGCGCCATAGGCCCTGTGGCGGGCGCCACAAGGCAAAAATCCATAACCTCCACTTTTTAGTGGAGGGGCGTCCCGGTCATTTCGCGCTTTCAGTTTCTCCTATAAATAGGACCTTAGATTTTCGTTTTTCTTCATCCAGAATTAGAATTCTCTAGGCATATATCAGTTATAAAGCAGTTGCCATTCCACATCGGGGTGCCTCTGCAATCGAGTGATCGAGTCTGTAATCTGTCTGTGGTTCGAGTTTTGGAGCACTCTGGAGGAAGTTAATCCTGCCGCCATTTTAATTCCAGTTAGTATTTTATTTTTCCGCATTGCTTTACTTTTATTTATTTTCTCGCACTTTACTTTGTTTATTTCCCGCACTCGCACATTTACTTTGTTTATTTCCCGCACTCGCACATTTACTTTGTTTATTTCCCGCACTCGCACATTTACTTTGTTTATTTCCCGCACTCGCACATTTACTTTGTTTACTTCCCGCACTCGCACATTTAGTTTGTTTACTTCCCGCACTCGCTTTAAATTACTCATATGAAAAACTGTAAAAAGAATATTTACTTTATCATGTCTAACTAATCCCATAAAGGTTAGAATGTAAGGATCGTAATTAAACCAGTAATCAGTATAATTGTTCGTGGAAACACCTAAGGGCTATTTTATCTTTCAATTCAAGTAATTGTTTTTAACTATTTCAAAAACAGCCAAAAGCGCTTTGTATAGTTCATTAGGAGTTTTTAGATTAAAAAGAAAAGAGATTTTAAAACGATTTTCGGACGCGTTATGAGATTTAGAGTCTGGTTCATAAGAACCTCTTTTTGCCAAGAAGTCCAGGTTAAAATACTTTTCAACTTTGTTAAGAAACTATATTTCTTAAAAATAGGTTTACTACTCTAACGCAGTACGCACCTTTTTATCCGTGACAATAGGAGGGGTTGATTAGAGAGTACAACTCGGTTCTGAATACGCGAAAGCGACAGTTCCTGTTAAATTAGTTCTTTTCAAAGGAGAAAACATTGCCCATAAGTAGTTCCATTAACAAGTACTGGATTATCATTGATTACGTGAATTACATTCGAGCCTGTCTTTTATTTATTATTTAAAATTATAATTTTATTTACCATTGCGCCCTTACTAAAACCCTTAAAAATAGTTGCCTTAGATAAACACCATAACAACAGGTACGATAGATTGACACTTGGTCTCTGTGGATTCGATAATCTTTTATATTACTTTGACGTGATTCGTACACTTGCGAAAAACACGCATCAAGCTTACGTAGTTCGGGGTAATACGGATTACGGGAATTCAGATTCATCTGTTTTATCGAGTAGGGTTAACAAACAGTTCCAACAGTTGGATGTACGCAGCTCGACCCTTGGAGACTTAGGCGTTACCGTTTGCGGCAGAACTGGGAGTTAACGACACTCTTTTCTTCAGAAAAGCTTCCTTTGAATTATGGGCCCACGGGGCAAAAGGATTTGAAGTTTGTTTTCTGTCTTTTACGGAAGAACTATTTTTTAGTTTGTCTGTAGTTCGTACATCACTAGAGACTATGACCTGAGAACGAATGCGTCGCATATCGTCCAAAGGACGTATACTAAACATTCTAGACGATTGAGAGGAGGCCGCTCAATTATCATTACCCAAGTAGCTTAAGGCTCGTAGCGCGCTTATACTAACTTGCCTTTATTACGTTTTTTACTGTTGTTTGAGATGAGAAGAGAGGACAGGCTCAACTAAGGGGAGACTATCAAGTCCTAATATTGTCATGCCAAGGATTCATCCTATGGTTGAGGTTTGAAACAGGGAACTCCTAGAAGTTATCATGCATAGGTTTCAACCTAAAGTTCTAATCATCACTTCCTTATCAAAGGAAGTGAGATTCCTAGGGGATCATGTCAATGATAAACAGAAACAGATAAAGCATCAGCTGAAACAGTAAACAGTAAACGACTGTAAAATGCATGCAATGCAAGTGAGGGACGAAATGTGTGTGGGGCATCAGCCTCCACAAGCTCATCTCCACCTCAATCCAGATATGAATAACTGCAATCATACAGAAGAAATAAAATGCCATTAAGAAAATCACAAACCACACAGGCAAAGGAGCAGGGCTCTACCGAATACCGGCAAGCAAAGCCATACAGTTAAAATACAAGCAGAGGGAGCAACTCAACCTCTAGTGCAATCATGCTTCTAGCTTAACACAATCTAAACATGAACTTATTCTAATGCCCCAAGCAAATCAAACAAGTCACATCAATACAGTTGCACAGCAAGCAAACAGACAGGAAAGAAAGCAGATCAACAGCTTCTACAGCTTCACAGCAAAGCCATCTTCTGACAGCAGTTCAGTCTTCAGTCTGTAACTGTTCCTTAAGGCTTTCATCTTCAATAGCAAGTGTCAACTTGCTTCTTCAAGCTTTCAATGCATCAAACACAAGTATCAACTTGTTCTCCATCTTCTTCAAGCTTCAGATCTTTCTTCATCCTCAATTTGATCTTCTTCACAAGTGTCAACTTGTTCTTCTTGATCTTCAAGCTTCAGCTCCTTCTTCATCCTCAATTTGATCTTCTTCACAAGTGTCAACTTGTTCTTCTTGATCTTCAAGCTTCAGCTCCAAGGGCAGTCTTCAAAGAAAGGGGAAGTGCAACCTGTAGCATCTGCAATCTTCTAGCAAGGAACTCCAACCTCTAGCAAGGGAGAAAGATTCATCTAACAAGAGCAAGGTGGGGATAGGGAGAAGCAAAGTGAAGACCAAAGGTCACCTCTAAGCACTCCACCATCAAGGAAAGGAACCCTCAAAGGTTCTACCAATTGGTGAGGAGCCACACATCCTACCAAAGGAGGGATGGGGCCTTCACAATGGGACCTTACATCATAGGGAGGAATGGAAGTGATCAACACCTTCCATGTTTCATGAAGGAAGAAAATCTATTCTGAGATCTCCCTAAAAACCCTAACTTCCTCTACAGACCACCATTCGCCACGATCTTTACATGAAACTTGTCCAGAATTTCACCAGCAATCTAACCATATCATTTGTTCAATCTAAAAACGCCTGAATCGTGAAATCACAATCTCAACCGAAAATGGAATCCACCCTAAATTGTCTCTAATCATGCAATTGATCATTCTAAATCCAATTACACTTCATCCTGATCCTAACCACCTATGAATTTCTATCTAACACTGCCTAAATCATGAGTAATCGTAAAATTCACCAACCTGTGTTCAAGCTTGTAACAGAGATGGTTCTTGCAATCTTCAACCTCCAAGAAAGTGCAGATTCACTCCAAGATGCTTGATGAAGGTAAAGAAATCCTCAATTGATCTTGATTCGCCCTTGAACTCCAAAATCAGATTTCAACTTCAAGCTTCTTGCTCCACTTCTCTCCAATGGTTTCTCCATAAAAATGATCACCAGAACCTTCCAATTCTGTTCTAAATCCTATTTATGATCTGTTTCAATGGGTTAGAGGCCCAAACCAAGCCCATTCATGAGTTTTGGATTTTCACCTTTCTTCAAAATTTTCAATGTGGATATGTGCTTTCAAGCCTTGTTCATACTCCAAACTCAGTCCCAATCATTCACTTAAGCCTTATGGAATGTAGTGATGTGGTTTCCTTTCTTTGATTTCAACCTATGGAGTGTGTGAGATGTGTTTCTTATTTGTGAAGCAACCTTCCAAATAGCCATGTTATGGACTTCAAACAAAAAATTTAATAATGCCAAACTCTCTAAAACATTAATTCCATTCAAATTGACTACAAATTTGACTTGAAAACATGTTATTCTCAATCGTTTTGAATTTTCCCATCTTAATTCATTAAAATGGCTTTTATATGAACTTTCTTCCACCAATGCTTGATATAATCCATATCAATGGACTCTTGATACTTATACAAGCTAAAAACATCATTTTGAACAACTTTCATGTTGAACAAAAATCCATTTGAGGCTTGCAAGATGGTGAAATTGACTTATGGTTCAAAATGACTTGTAAGTCCAAATACCCAAAATACCCTTGACTTGTCAAAGCCATAACTTGAGTTCTACAAATCCAATCATGGACTTCTAGTACTCTATGGAAAGCTAAGAGGATAGGGAACAACATTCATGTTGACCAAAAGTTCATAGGAATCATCCTTCTAGGGAAAACGTGTCATGCAAGTTGGGTAACTTTCAAGCTCCAAATTCACATGCCTCAGATGACTTGTAACTTGTCTGGCTCATAACTTGAGTTATAAAAACCCTATCAAGGACTTCTAGTACTCAAATTAAAGCTAAGCTCATGCCCTACAAAAATCATGTTAGGGTCAAGATGAGATGACAATCATATCTTGAGTTAAATAGTCTTGAAGTCAGGGGTCAAACTAGGGGATTTTACACTGTCAAGTCTTAGAAACCCTAGCCTGAAACTTCTCAAACTCTTCAATCATGATGTGTTAACCTTTGAATAATCCTTAGAACATCTCAATGCATCAATCCATGATCACATGGCTCTTGGATTAGGTCTCAACCTTCTTCAAATCATCAGTTGACTTAGGGTTGACCTAGTCAAACCCTAGCTACACCACTCATGGCTGAGCCTTCTTAATCTTGCACAATGACCTGTCTAGGCCTCAAAGTGATCTTCAACACTTCTCATGAGCTCTCTCAAGACCTCAAGTCCATCTTCATGGCTTCAGAATCATCTGAGGGCTTCCCACAACTCTCAAGTTAGGAGACCTACACACTTGGCTTCAATCACTCTCTCTGAGGATCTTTTAACTTCTCTAACAAGGATATCAACCCTTGAACACTTGAATAACCTTCTTAGCTAGCTTCATAGTCTTGTTTAGCTCTTGATTAGTAATCATACCTCTTGATCTCCTACATACATGTCAATGAAATGCAAATGATAATGCTAATGTGCATGAAATGAAACATAAGCTAGGTAAAGAAGAGTTGGGCAAATTTTGGGGTGCAACACTTGGGCTTCCTTGTAGGATGACATAGCAACTTCTGGCGCCTTGGCTTCAATTGTTGCTTTCTCTTTGATTTGGACGGTCTCAAAGGCTTGGCACAGGGTTTCGTGAATTTCACCATCGACCTCCACATACTTGAATGAGGACAGATGGCTTACCATGATGTCTTCCTCTCCACAAACAGTCACAATGTTATCACCCACCATATACTTCAGCTTTTAGTGTAGGGTTGACGTCACCGCTCCTGCTGAGTGTATCCAAGGCCGACCCAAGAGACAGCTATATGCCGGCTGGATATCCATTATATAGAAAACCGCATCAAAAACCTCAGGGCTGACTTGAATTGGCAAGGTTAGCTCTCCAAACACGGACTTCCTTGTCCCATCAAAAGCTCTGACCACCATATCGCTTGGCGTACATATTATCCCTCGAGTGTTTAGCTTCATGAGGGATTTCTTGGGTAGCACATTTAATGACGACCCAATGTCTATCAATACATGAGACAAAACGACACCTCTACATTCCATAGAGATATGCAGAGCCAAGTTATGATTCCTTCCTTTCGGTGTCAAATCACGGTCAGTGAATCCCAAACCATTCCCTGCATTGACATGGGCCACTACTCCTTCCAATTGATTGACGGATATTTCTTGTGGTACATAAGAATTATCCAAGACTCTGAGCAAAGTGTTCCTATGAGCCTCGGAACATAACAACAACGACAAGATAGAAAATTTTGAAGGCGTCTGTTGTAGATGATCCACGATCTTATAGTCGCTCTTTCTTATTAAGCGCATGAACTCTTCTGCGTATTTCAGCACGACTTCTTTTTCTCTAGCCTGAGAGCTTTCCTCCGCTACTACCTTCCCTTTACCTTTATCAGCTCTTTCTGCACTTACTTCGGGAGGTGCAAATATCCTCCCACTCCAAGTCATTCCCGTGGTTCCCACCAAGTTGTCAACTGAGCCCAAAGGCAAGCTTTTTAATTCCTGCTTATGTCCATTGCAGTAGACTTCCACTCCATAGTTCCAAGGGATCGCCTTGAAGCTTTCATAAGGTGTAGGTCCTGCCTTCGTAAAGATGATGGTAGGTCGCGCTGGTGGCGCAGAAATAGTGATTGTTTTGTAAGGGATAGAGATGGTGGCCACCTCATCCTCTTTCTTACTGACTATCTTCTCATTCTTTTTCTCACAGATCTTGTCAAACTGCAGAACACCTTCGTTTATCATACACTGTATATAACTCTTCCAACTCTCACACCCTTCAGGATGGGTGGCACAATTTTCACAATCCTTTTCACACCCGGGAAACACCCCACCTTCTAACAACTTGCATTTTACAAAACTTAAAGGAGTCTTCAATTCTTCAACATCATATACCAGATCTAAATCCTCCCCTTCAAAAACAACATTTACTCTACCTGCTCCATGATTTGGCATAGGGTTCTGATCAACATTCGGCGCATCATGGTTGAAATTAATGGCCCTACTATCAACAAGGTCTTGTACCTTATTCTTGAAGGCTTTGCAATTAACAATATGATGGCCGGGAGCGCCAGAGTGGAAGTCACACCTAGCGTTGGCGTCATACCCGGGTGGTGGTGAGCCATTTAGAGGGGCCATCGTCCTTTTCTGGACCAACTGCAGTTGCAATAAGTGTTGTAGTAGCTGAGAGTAAGGCATTGGTGGTGCGTCAAAGTGCATATCTACGATCCTTCTTCGGTCTTAATATGGTCTTGGCGCATAATTTTGTTGTTGTGGCTGTTGTCGTTGCTGTTGTTGCTGTTGTCGTGGTTGTTGCTGAGGCTGTACTGCTGGGATGGCAATACTAGCTACTTGTGGTTGTTGTTGATAGTACGGTCGTGGGCAATACTGATTCTGATTCTGGTTCCAATTTTGATTCTTAAAACCTGATATTGCGTTTGTCTCATTCTCCTTTCTTTTAATACCGAAGTTCTTTCTTCCACCTCCAGATGAGGTCCCTTCTCCTACTTGTATTTTACCCAATTTAATCCCATTTTCTACTCTCTCGCCTATGATGATAAGATCTGAGAAACTTCCAGACATGTTGCTTATCAATTTCTCATAATACACACCAGGTAGTGTAGCTACAAATAAGTTGATGAGTTCTCTCTCCACCATTGGAGGTTGAACCCTTGCAGCCAACTCACGCCACCTCTGGGCGTACTCCTTGAATCCTTCATTGTTCTTTTGCGATAGGTTCTGTAACTGTACACGATTCGGTGCTAGGTCACTGTTATACTGGTAGTGTTTGACAAAAGCTTCCGCCAAATCCTTCCAACTTCTGATATGGACCGGCTCCAGTCCCATATACCATTCTAAAGATGGACCTGACAAGCTATCTTGAAAGAAGTGCATCAACAACTTCTCATCATCGAAATATGCAGACATCCTTCAGAAATAGGAGCGAAGATGCACCCTTGGACATGTTGTTCCTTTGTATTTATCGAAATTTGGCACTTTGAACTTTGGAGGAATCCTAAGTCCCGGAATCAATCCCAGATTGGACATGTCAAGACCCATAGTATTTTGGCCTTCAAGAATGCTCCTCATCTTTTCTTCGATTGCATCGAACCTTCTATTAGCGTCAGATCGTAATCCTGCCCCAAGGTCTCCCATGGAGAAGACATCATCTTGATCATCTTGGTCCCACTGAGGACCATTGTTAACAGGCACGGCGCCTGCCGCAACTGGGATGGGAATTCCATCTTGGTTTTCTCCACCCGGAAGGTTGACTACAGTTGGACCACCATTGGCCTGCGAAGTGCTACCATTAGCCGGAGGAGGAACAACAGTAGTTCCTCCATGTAGAACACCACTGCCAACCACTCGAGCTATCAATGGTTGAACCAGAGTTCTCAATTGTTCCTGCCCATTGGCTACCCCTTGCATTGTTTCCATGAATTGCGTCATCTTTTCCCTAAACTCCTGCAGCTCTTGTTGTACTTGATCCATGACTCTTCGTTGGTTCCCTCTTGTGTTGTATGAACGTTGTGAAGTCAGCTTGCTCTTTCTCTTTCTTTCCTTCTGAAATGGCAAGCGGTATGAGGTCGGGTTTCAGGGAATGCAAAAATGATGCGTGGGTATATGCAATGCTCGAATGATGTTCAAGGGACTTTCAATGGTATTATGGAACTATAAATGAATAGTAAAGAATGCATAATTTAAGCCAGAAAGCAAACTTTCATTAATTTTGAGGGAAGATTCAATACAACTGATTGTTCAATAAGCTGCAAAATAAAAACTCATGCTACAAGAAAATACTGAATGAACTAAAACTCTTTCTTTCGGAGACGTTCTTCAAGTTTTTTTGTCTCGGACATGAATCTTCTAACCATTTGGTCGCAGAGCCGGATAAAGTGATGGATGGAAGGAGGAATATCATTTCCTTCCAAGTCTTGAATTGCGCTTTCCAACCTCCATGGGATGTCACGGATCATAAGGTTGCAATGCTCCACTAGATTGTTATACCTAGCGCGACACATGTCTAGGGTCGGCTGGTAATAACGAAGAGAATCCTCATACGTATCCAAAAGTTCATTGAGTTGAGCCTCCTTCTTCAACCATAGTGAACTATTCCTCTGCAGGGCCTCGAAACGGTCTTTCCACAGGGTGGCTGTTTCCTGAGCGGTCTCCAATTTTGAGCATTTGTTGTGCCATACATCAGAGGTGACATATGAAGCTCTCAATGCTTCTTCTTTGAGTTGTCGCTCGCTTTCGGCTAGAATTAAGGCACCCCTCAACTCCTTTTTGAGGACATCAATATCGGCCTCAAGTTCCTCCCTTGTCTTCTTCTTTTCAGCAGAGGCTAACTCGAAGAATCTCCACGCTTTATCACAAGAGGCCTTGGTTTCCTTTAAGCATTGTCGGAGGGCTTTTACTGATGCATCAGCTCCTTCATAACCTTCTTGATACCTGACCCTCAGATCTGCTTCTAGCTTCAGCTTCTTGCTACTCTCAGCCACTTGGTCTTGTTCGAACTCCACTTTCCTTTTATATTGGCCATTCCTCACTCCTGCTTGGTGAACCTCAGCCTGAAGGTCTTGATTTTCCTTTGTCAACCTTTCTATCACTAGCTTTAGTTTCTCATACTCCTCCATGGATACATGAGTGGGAGCAGGAGGTTCTTCTCGCATGGATGGTTCGGAGGGAAATGGAAGCAACCTTTCGGCCGCTCTAGCTTGCAACCATCGGTTGTAGGGCTCCTTAGCCACACAGTTCTTCGCCTTTAACTCTTTCCTCCCCTTCGTATGAACCTTGGCCCACGCTTTAACAATATTCCTGACAAACGCAGGATCGTCTGTTGTGGCTAGCAAAAAGAAACTCTGAACCTTCTCTGGTTCGGGCTCATCTTCCATAGCATAGCCCAACTGACGCAACGCCATGACGGGGTTGTAGTTGATGCAACCAGCCCTACTGATTAAAGGTACATTACCGAAATTCCCACAACTAAAGATGATCTCCACGTCGTAATACTCATGAGAGTACCAAGCAATATCACTGGCCTCTAGAGACATAATGCATTGAGACCATTTTAGTTTCTTCTTGTTTTCCACAAACGGCCCTTTCTTCGGCAGGTGGGAAGCATACCATTTGAACAGTAGATGAGAACAACATTGGACCATTCATGTCTTCTTTTCACTTCTCCAATGAATGGAGTGGTAAACATCAGTGAGGAGGGTAGGGATAGGATTCTTTTGCATGAAGAGAATGATAGCAGTGATGTCTATGAAATTGTCCACATTTGGAAAGAGGACAATCCCATAAATCATTAGAGCAACGACAATACCAAAACTATCCCAATCCCCATTGGTCTTGTACTGATCGGCTTTATCTAGCAAAAACCTCAAAGGAAAGCCTTGAGTACCTCCCTTATTGGTTAGACCATCTTTAACCTCTTCCTCGGTCATACGGAGAGCGAGAGCAATGACAGAAGACTTTGGCTCTTCTTCCAGGCCGGTGTAAATAGGTTGATCCTTAATCTTGATATTCAAAAGGTGAGAATATTCTTCAAGAGTAGGAGCCAACTGATAATCTTGAAAGGTGAAGCATCTGAGAGGCGCATCATAAAATTGAACCATAGCAAACAAAGCCCATGTATCGACCCCAGAATGGAGAAGGTCAAGCAATTTCCCATATTTCCCTTGAGAGTTGATTTTGATAACCTTTGGCACATCAATCAAAAGGTCTTGGATTGGTTCCAACTTCGGTTCTCTGAACTTTAAGGAATTTGTACTTCTTTTCCTTTGATCATTCATCTTGTTCTTCAATACCTATGATAATCACAGTCTCTTAAATCCCTTGATATGCAACAATGCTTATGAAATGCAATGCTTTATGGATGCGTATGAGAATGGAAACACATGGATCAAAGCCACAGATCCTGCAGGGTATTGTAACAAAATATCTCTCACCACAGGTGGGCAATCTATTGGTTTATAAGAGGGCATCCCAAAAGGCTTTTAAACAAAGTCCCATGCACTAACTCTCAAAAGTTTTCCATCATAACGACTACTCGTAAGACGGTAATCCCTTCAAAAGGATGAACACAGTGTTATGTTTTAGTAACCTTTTGGAATAAGGTTCTACAAGAGGTCCTCAGAATCACGGAATCCCACGTCAGAAATAAAACGCCGTTACAACTACACGTAGGACATAATCTTTCCAACGGGGTCTCATCTGAGCGGTGAAATTCGATCCAACTCAACGAGTCCTACGTCTCGCAAATCAGAAAGAAACCACCTCTTAATCTTAGTGTATACTCAAAAGCTCGGGTAGAAAGCTTTATCCTCACAAACCATCCCAATAAACCCAACAGGTTAGAAAGAAACACAATAATAAAATAAAATAAAACATAAAAGCAAATAAAGCACAAATGCAACAAACAAACTAGGTTTGGCTTGCTAGGCATCCCCAGCAGAGTCTCCAGCTGTCGCTACTCGAAAAATACGCGCAACGACGGGGAAGGCGAAAAGGAAAAGGACAGAAGAGTCGCCACCAAACTTTATTTATCCCATGAGGGGAAAGAAAAATATCGAGAAAACCTTAAGAAAGAAATGAATAAGATGGTCTCGCGACCAAGAACGGGTTCGGAAGCCGGTTATGCAAGGGGAAGGTATTAGCACCCCTCGCATCCATCGTACTCGATGGGAACCATTTGTTTGTTGAATGTGTGAATTTATTTGCTTAAATATTATGCTATAAAAAAAGTGTTCCAAAAGATAGGGAGAAAAGGGTTAGAAATAGGGAAAGGAGGTAACAGGGAAGAAGAGAGAAAGGACGGACTCGGTAGGACTTCGTGGTCCTAGGACTACGTATTCTCAACGGGTGTGAGAAAGTCAGAGTCAACGTAGTTCGGGGCTACGGATATGAGGGGTTGTGCTCGCCAAGACATCGCCGTCTTGTGCCTACGTATCCTCATCTGGTATGAGAAATCAGAGCAGCCATAGTTCGGCCTACGATTTGTTGATGACTTTATGGATGATGCTATCATACGCATTCTAGCAGTTAGGTGTACTGCTGCTCGCTCATTGGAGACTTAGGCATTACCTGTTTGCGGTAGAACGAACGTATCATATCCTTTTTGAAAGATTAGTTTTCGCCATGCGAGGCAAGATGTCACATTTGATTTGTTGAACTGTTTTTTAGGGGCGAGATAGGTCCTCGGATAGTAACCCCTACGGGTAGTACCCAATTCTTTATCTCAAAGTTTTTGTTATGAAAGGGTGTGGTGAACATAGCGTCTTTGTATTGAAAGACGAGTATCAAAACCACACACGCTACAGTGAGCATCTCGACACTCGGAGAGGAAGAAGTCTACACTTAATCCTCTCTCTTTAGTTCAATACAAAGAGAACTTCATTCTCTTATTAAAGTGTTTTTGGTTTTGAATGGTAAGTGCTTTCGCGACGGAGAACCCTACGGTAAACGTCAGCACTCGGGATAGGAGAAGGCCTACGCCTAACCACTCCACGACCGTTCAAGTTTTGTTACGAAAATAAGTTTGAAAATGTGCTCGGTGCGGGACCGAGATTTTAGGTGGGGAAAGTTGCGGAAGGAAGTTGTAGAAGGAGATAGGTGGCGGATAGAGTCACGTCTTCATATTGAAAGATGAGTATCGAGACCACCCACACTACAGTGAATATCCCAACACTCGGAGAGGAAGAAGTCTACACTGAATCCTCTCTCTTTAGTTCAATACAAAGAGAATCGATTTATTTATTGTAAGTGTTTTGAAAATGCACTCGTTACGGGGCCGAGGTTTTTTTGGAGAGAAAGGTGTGGATGAAAATGTCTTCGTATTGAAGGACGAGTATCAAAACCACCCACACTATAGTGAGCATCTCGACACTCGGAGAGGAAGAAGTCTACACTCAATCCCCTCTCTTTAGTTAAATACAAAGTGAACTTTATCCTTTTGTTAAATATGGTGAGTTGGTTTAACCATTATTTGAGAAAATCCGCTTGACGTTGGGTCAAGGGTTTTAGTTGCTTAAAAATATTTGAGGTGAAGCGAGCAAGGTCGATGGCGATGCACAAGGAAATCGGCTTACAAGGTCAAAAATGGCTCGATGAGAATCGAGAGTTTGTTTTCTTGAAAATAGTTTTTAGAACCAAAGGTCAAAAATGACCAACAATAAACATGCACAAAAACCAAACAATCACAACGGGTTAACCGGCTTAAAAAAAAACAAAACACAAAAAAAACGGGCGGCCGTGTTGTGTGACACGACCCGTGTCACAGCTCCAGAGAAATCAGGTTTTTGAGGCAAACAACGGCGTGACACGGCCGCCCGTGTTGCATGGCACGGCCCGTGTCACAAAATCTGGGGAAAAAATGCAAGAAAAACTAAACAGCGGTGTGACACGGTCGCCCGTGTTGCATGACACGGCCCGTGTCACAAGGTCTGGACAAAGAACGTTAAGAACCTCAAACAGAGGTGCAACACGGGTGGCCGTGTTGTGTGACACGGCCCGTGTCAGGGAACTCAGGGAAAATATGCCATGAAAACTCAAGCAGAGATGTGACACGGGTGGCCGTGTCGTGTGACACGGCCCGTGTCAGGCTACCACGGTGAAAAACCAAACTTTTCTCTTGTTTTTTGCTTCTTTTTGTGGTTCTTAAAAAAGGTTTCTTGGTTCCTTTGGAACCTCACACAATATACACAACACCAAATAACTTAACAGACATAAATAAATGACAAGTGCAAGGTATAAAAAGGGAAAAGTTTGAAGGAATGGATACCAAAGATATTCTCCTTCTTTGTTAAGCCTCTTCTGATTTTGGTTGGATGTACTTCACTCTTCACTCTATGTTGTGAAGATTATGCTCTTCAAGGATGCTCTTGTGTTTCTATGTCACTCTCCCTTTTTTCTGTTTTTTAGGGTTTGTTCTTTTCTCTATTTTTTCTGGTTTTTTTTTACTCTTTGCTATCAATCTCTATCTCAATGTGTTGTGAATGATGGTGAATGATAGTTTGTTTGCAACTCCTTCCCTCCTTATCTCACTTTTTCTGCTGCCTTTTTCTGCTGTACCAAAACCACAGCTCTTGCGTGTAACACCCCACTTCCCAAAACAAATAAAATATGAATAACATAATAAAAATCAGAGTTTCCTTCCCAAGTGGGATATCACATAAAAATCACGTTTCCTTATAAAAAAGGTTTTTCTCCAAATACAACGGAATATTTAAATAATACAATTAAATAAAAATTTTGATACGTTCGCAGGAAAAAAATAGGAGTTCAACATGAAACAATAAAAATGCCCAAGTCCCGTGCTACGTATCAGAGCATCCTAGACTCGATAGTCACACCAATATCCAAGCTAGCTAAGCACCTGGATTATCTGTACTTCCGAAGAAGCACAGACCACAACAATAACAAGGGGTGAGAAATCATGATCAAAAATATAATGGTAATGTAATACATGTAATAAGGCAGTAAAACACACCAACACATCAATTATTCACCCCAACAACACCATATAACGAACCTACTGTTCAAATTACAATATAACATATTATAATGCAATTATGCAACTCAACACCATGCATGCGGTACCGACTCATTGGTTCATTCAATCGAACCTGGATAGATCACTTACGCTCCTCCTGAGACATGATCTATCCCCCACCATTCTCCACAAAGGAGTACGGATGAATCACTTACGCTCCTCCTGAGACATGATTCATCCCACCAAAACACCATGATATGCAAGACACCAATGCATAATTATTATATTCTGGCACGCTAAGTGCACACGATCCTCCTGATCATATCATCATACAACAATGCATATGTATAGATATATTACACCAACACCATATAAATCAATCAGATAGTAAACGAATTCATACTATCACACCGGATATAACTACGTCCCCCCCCCCCCCCCCCCCACTCGGGGATACACGATCCTACTGATCACTACACACATATACATTACTAATTGCTCACCAACAATATTAAGGGAAACGCGTACTATCCCCAAGTACACAAGTTATATCCCATACTCATCATTTTCACACTACAGCAAGGCTAGAAGGATCACACGAGACCAATTCAGACATCTCACCAAAAGTCTCTGAGGTTACTCAGAACCTCCCTAAACCAACACCTCAGCCTATACACCAAAATCAATAATTCATCAACATCAATCCACAATCACAAACATGCCAATAGATATTATACTTACCAATTATCCTATAATTTCTACTCTAGAACCGACATTACGGTACATTACCGACATTTCAGAGTCACTCTGAATCTCACCAAGGTCCTAACCATAGTCATTAACGACGCTATAGGGAAACAACACATAACTTTTCCCAAAGCTATAATCACGGTCATTGCCAACACTATGGTAACAACACATAATCTCATCAGCTTTATATTCCTAGTTACTATCAACACTACAGTAACATCAACAATCCAACAAAATGGATCAATACTACAGTAACATCATCACCATATATATATATACCCCAAAATGCATCATCAGCATTCATCAATCCCCCAACATCAACAATAATCATAGCATGCCAATATAAAACTTTATATAACGATAAATTCCTACGGGGTTAAGGAATCCCCTCTACCCTATACATGTATAAACCATTCCCAATCAAATTTCTCCCCCCTTACCTTGACAATTGGTCGATCGATAGAATTCCTCCTAGAATTGGTCTCTTGGCCTTCTCCTTCCTCTTCCGTTCTTCGTTCCCTTTTCCTTCGTTCTTTTTCACTTTCCTCGTTCTTTCCTCTTCTCTCTTTCTATCGCTCTTTTTTCTCAATTTTCTAAAATGTATCGTAACTCTCCTAACCCCTCATATTCTATTTCCCTTTTTAATTATTCTAATCCCAATAATAATAACTAATAAAATAATATAATATTAATAATCTTAATAATAATAATAATACTAATATAATCTTACTAATATTAATAATACCACATATTAATAATAATAATAATAATAATAATAATAATAATAATAATAATAATTCTAATAATAATAATAATGATAATAATAATAATAATCTTAATAATAATAATACTATTAATAATAACAATAATAATAATATTATTATCTCTCCAATAATCATAATAATACTTTTAATAATAATAATAATAATAACACTAATAATAATAATAGTAATAATAATAATAATAATAATAATACTATTATTATTATCACACCAATATCCCACGCCTATGGTAATCCCTTTCCTCTCCATTCCAACTTTTCTAATATCTCCTTGCTACCCCTTCATATTTCCTTCCTCACGGTTTCTATCGTGACTTTTCATATTTCCATTCTAACTTCCCAATAACCCTTTCACCTCTTATTTTACTTATTCCAACCACTAATATTCCCAATAATAATTCTAATAATAATAATTATAATAATCATTATAATAATAATAATAATATAATATAATATAATACTATTATAATATTATAGTAATATTCAACATAATAATAATAATAGTGATACACCCAACAATAATTATAATTATAATAATAATAATATTATCACACCAATAATAATAATAATATTAATAAAAATAATATAATAATAATATAATAATACTAATATTATTATTTCACCAAAATAATAATAATATTAATAATAGTAACAAATATAATAAATATAATAATAATAATAACACCCCCACCAATGTTACTATTATTTTTATATTACTATATTTCACACCAAAATATCACCAATAGTCCTCCCACATTAGGGACACCCACCAAACATCATCAAATACACCCCCACCAAAGGGCACACCAACATATAATTTTTAAAATAATAATAAAGTGACTAAATAATTAAAATGGGTGTTACAACTCTCCCCCACTTTAATTATTTTCGTCCTCGAAAATTACCTGATGGAAATAGCTCCGGATACGCTTCTCGCATCCTGCTTTCCAACTCCCAGGTCACACTGCCTCCTGCAGCACCTCCCCAAGCTACCTTCACCAAAGGTATCTCTTTCCCTCGGAGCTGTTTCATCTTACGGTCCTCGATCCTCAACGGCATCGTCTCAATAGTAAGATTCTCCCGAACCTGAACATCATCTCTCTGAATCACATGAGATGGATCAGAAACATATTTTCGCAATTGCGACACATGAAACACATCATGTAGATTCGACAACTCCGGCGGCAACGCCACCCTATAGGCCACAGCACCAACTCTTTGCAAAATTTCATAAGGTCCAATAAACTTAGGATCCAGCTTCTTGGACTTCAACGCCCGACCCACACCAGTCATCGGGTTAACTCTTAGGAATACGTGATCACCTACACAGAATTCCAACTCTTTCCTCCGATTATCATGATAACTCTTCTGCCTACTCTGAGACACTTTCATTTTCTCACGAATCATCTGAATCGTCTCAGTAGTCTGCTGAACAATTTCTGGTCCAAGCACCACACTCTCACCGGTCTCATACCAACACAGAGGAGTCCTACACCTCCTCCCATACAAAGCTTCAAAGGGTGCCATTCCAATACTCGAATGGTAACTATTATTGTACGTGAATTCAATCAATGATAAATGAGTGTCCCACGCACCACCCTTTTCCAATACACAAGCTCTTAATAAATCCTCAAGCGACTGAATAGTCCTTTCCGATTGACCATCAGTTTGTGGATGATAAGCTGAACTTAATTTCAACTTAGTACCCAAAGCTTCTTGCAAGCTCTTCCAAAATTCTGAAGTAAACCTCGGATCTCTATCCGACACAATACTGGACGGAACACCATGTAACTTCACAATTACCCGAATATAAATCTCCGCCAGCTTCGTCAACGGAAAACTAATATTAATTGGCACAAAGTGTGCAGACTTCGTTAACCGATCCACAATCACCCATATAGCATCAAAACCTCTCGCCGTATTTGGCAATCCTGTAACAAAGTCCATAGAAATGCAATCCCATTTCCAAACCGGAATTTCCAACGGTTGCATAAATCCAGAAGGTCTCTGGTGTTCTACCTTCGATTTCTGACACGTCAAACAGGCATAAACAAATTGAGCAATGTCTCTTTTCATACCAGAGCACCAAAATAATTTCTTTAAATCATGATACATCTTCGTAGCTCCGGGATGAATACTCAGATTACTACGGTGTCCTTCACTCAAAATCAGCTTTTTCAGTTCCTCATCATCTGGTACACAAATCCTGCCTCTAAATCTCAACACACCTGTACTATCCAATTTAAAGTCACTATCGGAGTCACTTCCTACTCCAGGCATCAAATCTACCAATTTCACATCCAACTTCTGATTCTCTCTAATCATATCCAAGAAGTCATTATTTACCTGCAACATACCCAACATTACACTCTCTGCAGTAGTTTCACAAACCATACTCAAATCTCTGAATTGTTCAATTAACTCAATTTCTTTCACCATCAGAGCTGCCATATGAATTGTCTTTCTACTCAAAGCGTCTGCCACTACATTGGCCTTTCCCGGATGATAACTCAAACTGAAGTCATAATCCTTCAAAAATTCTAACCATCTTCTCTGCCTCATATTCAGCTCTTTCTGATCAAACAGGTATCTCAGACTCTTATGATCACTAAACACTTCAAATCTTGAACCATACAGGTAATGCCTCCAAATTTTCAACACAAAAACAACCGCAGCTAACTCAAGATCATGAGTAGGATAATTTCGCTCATGCACTCTCAGTTGCCGCGAAGCATATGCTACTACCTTACCATTCTGCATAAGAACTCCTCCTAATCCCATCTTAGACGCATCACAGTACACCACAAACGGTTCACTCGGAGTCGGTAACACTAACACCGGTGCCGTAGTCAATCTCTTTTTCAACTCTTCAAAACTTTCTTCACAAGCAGCGTCCCATACGAAAACTTGGTTCTTTCTCGTCAACTGAGTTAATGGCAACGCCAAATTAGAGAACCCTTCAATAAACCTGCGGTAATAACCAGCTAAACCCAGAAAGCTCCTAATTTCTGTCGCTGTCTTCGGCGGTTCCCACTGCAATACTGCACTTACTTTTGACGGATCCACCGCTATTCCATCTTCAGATATTACATGCCCCAAGAAACTCACTCTCTTCAACCAGAAGTCACACTTTGACAGTTTAGCAAATAATTTATTTTCCTTCAACACTTGCAAGGCAATTCTCAAATGTCCTGCATGTTCTTCATCAGATTTAGAATAAATTAATATATCATCAATAAACACTACAATGAATTGATCCAAATAAGAATGGAAAATTCTGTTCATATACTCCATAAATACTCCCGGCGCATTAGTCACTCCAAACGGCATTACAGCATATTCATAATGTCCATATCGAGTTCTAAAAGCAGTCTTCTGAATATCACCTTCTTTTACTCTTATTTGATGATAACCCGACCTTAAGTCAATCTTACTAAACACACGAGCTCCCACCAGCTGGTCCATCAAATCATCAATCCTCGGGAGAGGATACTTATTCTTAATCGTCACTTTATTCAACTGACGGTAATCGATGCACAAACGCATACTACCATCCTTCTTCTTCACCAACAACACTGGAGCTCCCCACGGCGATACACTTGGCCTAATAAACTTTCTATCCAACAATTCTCCAATCTGAGACTTCAACTCAGCCAATTCCACTGCAGACATCCTGTACGGCGCCATAGAAATAGGCCTCGTACCAGGAACAAGATCAATACCAAATTCCACTTCTCGCGTCGGAGGCAATTCCGTAATGTCGTCAGGAAACACTTCCGGAAATTCATTCACCACTGCCAATTCCTCCATTGACACTTTGCTATCCACCGATAAAGTTGCAAATAAAGAAAACACTCTAGTTTCATCTTCCAACAAGGCCCTCAATTCTTTATTAGACAAAGAACTTGCTAAAGCTTCCTCTTCAGGGGTCAAGAACAACAATTCCTTCCGAAAACAGTCGATGTAGACTCGGTTGAACTCTAACCAGTTCATACCCAGAATAACATCCAATTTACCAAGTGGTAGACAAATCAAATCCACTTCAAATTCTCTACCGAAAATAGTCAGCGGACACTTCAGGCATACCAAAGAAGTAGTCACTGAACCTATAGAGGGTGTCTCAATAGTCATTCGTCTCTCCAGAGTAGACGGCACCAATCTTATCCTCTCCACACAATCCACAGAAATAAACGAGTGTATTGCACCCGTATCAATAATAGCAGTTAAAGGAATATTATTGATAATACAAGTACCTTTGATAACACGCTCATCACTGGCAGCTTGAGTTCCTGCCAAAGCAAACACTTTTCCACCAGCCGGAGACGTCTGAGGCTTCTTCGGCTTCTCACAATGGGTACTGATGTGACCCTTCTCACCACAGTTATAACAGGTCGGCATAGTTGCTCTGCAGTCAGCTATCACATGACCTGGTTTTCCACACTTAAAACACTTTTTGGCTTCATTAGGACAATCATTAGCACGGTGTCCCATACCACCGCACCGAAAACATTTCCCTTCAGCAGATGCTCTCCCATCTCTAGGCTTCTTATCAACAACAGCTTTACGTTTTCCCTTATCAGCAGCAACACCATAAGGAGTACCACTAAACCTCTGCTTACCCTTACGGTCATTAACAGCTTTGTAGTGTGCAATCCTTGCCCGGTTATCGTTATCATAGATCCTGCTCCTGCTTACCAGCTCAGGATAGCTCCTGATCTTCTGACAAGCAATCCCCAGCTTAATCTCTGGACGCAGTCCATTCTCAAACTTTAAGCACTTAGAAGTCATTGCCCCTTCCACATTATAGTGAGGACAATACTGCACCAGCTCCTCAAACTTAGCAGCATACTCTGCTACAGTCATACTACCCTGCTTCAGCTCTAAGAATTCAATTTCCTTAGCACTCCGAATATCTTCCGGAAAATACTTCTCCAGAAAACCCTTCCGAACTACCTCCCAAGTAATGGCAGTTCCAGCAGCTTCCAATCTTTGGCGACTATTGTCCCACCAAGCTTCAGCCTCACCCTCCAGCATGTGAGTACCAAACCTCACCTTCTGCTCATCAGTACAATCCATAGTTCTGAAGATTTTCTCAATTGCCTTCAGCCACTTCTGAGCAGCTTCTGGGTCCAGAATTCCTCCTTCAAACGTTGGCGGCTTGTTGCTCCGAAACTGCGCCAAACTCCTGAATTGGGCATCTGCAGTTTGATTCTGATTAGCAACAGCTTGCGCCATTGCTTGCATAGCAGCAGCTAATGCAGCATCGTTCCTTCCTGCCATACTGCTCAAAACATAACAACACCAGGTTAAAAGATATTCAACTACATCATAACGGACAGACTCAACTCGACTCAACAACACTGGCCGGACGGACCGACCTGCTCTGATACCAATTGTAACACCCCACTTCCCAAAACAAATAAAATATGAATAACATAATAAAAATCAGAGTTTCCTTCCCAAGTGGGATATCACATAAAAATCACGTTTCCTTATAAAAAAGGTTTTTCTCCAAATACAACGGAATATTTAAATAATACAATTAAATAAAAATTTTGATACGTTCGCAGGAAAAAAATAGGAGTTCAACATGAAACAATAAAAATGCCCAAGTCCCGTGCTACGTATCAGAGCATCCTAGACTCGACAGTCACACCAATATCCAAGCTAGCTAAGCACCTGGATTATCTGTACTTCCGAAGAAGCACAGACCACAACAACAACAAGGGGTGAGAAATCATGATCAAAAATATAATGGTAATGTAATACATGTAATAAGGCAGTAAAACACACCAACACATCAATTATTCACCCCAACAACACCATATAACGAACCTACTGTTCAAATTACAATATAACATATTATAATGCAATTATGCAACTCAACACCATGCATGCGGTACCGACTCATTGGTTCATTCAATCGAACCTGGATAGATCACTTACGCTCCTCCTGAGACATGATCTATCCCCCACCATTCTCCACAAAGGAGTACGGATGAATCACTTACGCTCCTCCTGAGACATGATTCATCCCACCAAAACACCATGATATGCAAGACACCAATGCATAATTATTATATTCTGGCACGCTAAGTGCACACGATCCTCCTGATCATATCATCATACAACAATGCATATGTATAGATATATTACACCAACACCATATAAATCAATCAGATAGTAAACGAATTCATACTATCACACCGGATATAACTACGTCCCCCCCCCCCCCACTCGGGGATACACGATCCTACTGATCACTACACACATATACATTACTAATTGCTCACCAACAATATTAAGGGAAACGCGTACTATCCCCAAGTACACAAGTTATATCCCATACTCATCATTTTCACACTACAGCAAGGCTAGAAGGATCACACGAGACCAATTCAGACATCTCACCAAAAGTCTCTGAGGTTACTCAGAACCTCCCTAAACCAACACCTCAGCCTATACACCAAAATCAATAATTCATCAACATCAATCCACAATCACAAACATGCCAATAGATATTATACTTACCAATTATCCTATAATTTCTACTCTAGAACCGACATTACGGTACATTACCGACATTTCAGAGTCACTCTGAATCTCACCAAGGTCCTAACCATAGTCATTAACGACGCTATAGGGAAACAACACATAACTTTTCCCAAAGCTATAATCACGGTCATTGCCAACACTACGGTAACAACACATAATCTCATCAGCTTTATATTCCTAGTTACTATCAACACTACAGTAACATCAACAATCCAACAAAATGGATCAATACTACAGTAACATCATCACCATATATATATATACCCCAAAATGCATCATCAGCATTCATCAATCCCCCAACATCAACAATAATCATAGCATGCCAATATAAAACTTTATATAACGATAAATTCCTACGGGGTTAAGGAATCCCCTCTACCCTATACATGTATAAACCATTCCCAATCAAATTTCTCCCCCCTTACCTTGACAATTGGTCGATCGATAGAATTCCTCCTAGAATTGGTCTCTTGGCCTTCTCCTTCCTCTTCCGTTCTTCGTTCCCTTTTCCTTCGTTCTTTTTCACTTTCCTCGTTCTTTCCTCTTCTCTCTTTCTATCGCTCTTTTTTCTCAATTTTCTAAAATGTATCGTAACTCTCCTAACCCCTCATATTCTATTTCCCTTTTTAATTATTCTAATCCCAATAATAATAACTAATAAAATAAAATAATATTAATAATCTTAATAATAATAATAATACTAATATAATCTTACTAATATTAATAATACCACATATTAATAATAATAATAATAATAATAATAATAATAATAATAATAATAATAATAATTCTAATAATAATAATAATGATAATAATAATAATAATCTTAATAATAATAATACTATTAATAATAACAATAATAATAATAATATTATTATCTCTCCAATAATCATAATAATACTTTTAATAATAATAATAATAATAACACTAATAATAATAATAGTAATAATAATAATAATAATAATACTATTATTATTATCACACCAATATCCCACGCCTATGGTAATCCCTTTCCTCTCCATTCCAACTTTTCTAATATCTCCTTGCTACCCCTTCATATTTCCTTCCTCACGGTTTCTATCGTGACTTTTCATATTTCCATTCTAACTTCCCAATAACCCTTTCACCTCTTATTTTACTTATTCCAACCACTAATATTCCCAATAATAATTCTAATAATAATAATTATAATAATCATTATAATAATAATAATAATATAATATAATATAATACTATTATAATATTATAGTAATATTCAACATAATAATAATAATAGTGATACACCCAACAATAATTATAATTATAATAATAATAATATTATCACACCAATAATAATAATAATATTAATAAAAATAATATAATAATAATATAATAATACTAATATTATTATTTCACCAAAATAATAATAATATTAATAATAGTAACAAATATAATAAATATAATAATAATAATAACACCCCCACCAATGTTACTATTATTTTTATATTACTATATTTCACACCAAAATATCACCAATAGTCCTCCCACATTAGGGACACCCACCAAACATCATCAAATACACCCCCACCAAAGGGCACACCAACATATAATTTTTAAAATAATAATAAAGTGACTAAATAATTAAAATGGGTGTTACATTGCGCACTTCTCCATTTTCAGAATTTCCATTCTTGGCAATATCTTTTACCACCTTTTGGTGCAACCCCACTTTCCTTCCATTTCTAGTATGTTTTTTTGTTGTATTTTCTTCTGCAGCACTCTACCTTTCTATTCATCCTTGTACCCATTGGTTGGTTGGTTTGTTTGGACATACTCATGTAACCAATAACACTACCTTTTGGACATCATTTTCAAATTCTGATTTTTGATGTGTAGATGTATCAACATAAGCTTATATCCTTGGTTTTGTGACATAAAATGATTTTGTAATATGATACACATTGCCACTTCTTGCATGGGGTTGTTTTGGACCATATTCAAATTGCCCATGAATGCACGCATAGCCTTGATCTCGAGATATTCTAATGTTGAATTAACTCTTAAGTAATTTCCTTGCATGTTTGTAAGCACAAAGAGGACCATGTGGACTTGATGGGGCATGGGGGATACCATGGCATGAAGTTATTTTTAGAAACTTGAATTAAGACTAGAAATAGCTTAATTTCCTAAGCATTACCAAGAGTATGGATTTTGTAACAAATGTGACATCCTTGCAAATGTCAAGAGATTTCTCTTTGTAAAAATTCTTGAATCTAGCCTTGAATTCATGAACCTTGAATTTGGAATGATGGGCCTCCCTTATGACATTGAATTTGAAAGGGATGAAGAAGTACGTTAGTATTTAAAAGAGGGAAAATTTTGGGGTGCAACATTGAGCATCATAGAACTGCAACAGAGTCTGAAGACCATTCAACTCATTCAAAGAAGGTTTAAATACAACACTCAAAAGCCTCCCATAGGACTGTCTGAAGTCTTCCATAACTTTCTTGTCGGCTAAAGAAATCAAACTCCGCAAAGCTCCAATATCAGGTGTTGGAAATTTGTAGGCCAATGTCCTCCTTAAGGGCTCCATGTCAGCAATAAGGGAACAAGATCACTAGAATCGGAGAGGAAATATACACCTGCAATATAGATACATGTTAAAGAAATGTAATATGAAAATGCACATGCAAATGCAAACAAGGGATCAAGATTGTTGTGCTGTCGATCGAGAAGAGCCAGTGCTCCGCTTTAGTAAGAACAAAGCACCGACAATAGGACCCACTGATATCAGGCGCACATATCCACACTGTAAAGAACCAGGTACTCTAAAAGCCAAGGTTTCCTGTATAACCCAATCCCTCTCACAAGTATGGACCTATCCACTGACAAGGTTCAACATCCTATGCGTTCATCAGCGTCACAGACTTTTGAGAAATGATGATACGTTCACCATTTCTGGTTTGATATTATCATCTCCCGAAGAGGCCTCACTTAGCTGAATCACAAATGATCGGTCCCCAGAGTCGACAATCCTCAGTTTTGAAATCCTCTCAACGACGCACTGGGCTGGAAAGAAAGTCATCACAGAGAATCTCGTCTGAGCGTAAATTTCGTGGGAACTAGTGCATGCCTAACATACAGGTTCACCACTACTTTCCACTTCTAATGCTATGTTTGTACTCAAGCCCAGATCCGGCTTATCTCTCAACGAAACATTCCCTCCCCACAGCACAGCAATAATGATATATGATGCTGAAAATAAATGCGGGAAAGTAAAATGCGAAAGTAAATAAAGCACATATATACAACACCCAAAAATAAACACACTCTTTTATCTGAAAATATTTTCCTGATTAAGAACCCTAAAGGGTGAAAAAGATTTGAAGTGCTTTTGTGTTTTTTAGAGAAGAAGTGTTTTGAATTTGATTTGTAACTCATGTTGCACTAAAGACTATGCCTCAGGAGCGAATGCATCGCGTATCGTCCAAAGGACATATGCTAACATTCTAGACAATTGAGAGGCAACCACCCAATCATCATTTCCTAAGTAGCTTAAGGCTCGTAGCGCGCAACATTCGTTAATCATTATTAAGTGAGTTAGAATCGTTTGAAGATGAGGAAGAGAGACGCACGAAAGGTCTAAGGGAAACTCAATCCTAACGTTGTTATGTAAAGTGGTCTTAGAGTTTGGATAAAAAAGGGGAAAAATCTACCCTATATTAGCATGCATAGTTCGAATCCTAATGTCTATAACCATCCTTAAACAAGGAAGGTTGGGTCTTAAAGGGAACATGGCAAGGAAAGACCAAAAGGAGAAAACACAAGTAAGATGCACACATAGAACACAAACATGCAAAGAGGGAGGAAAGGAAGTATGGGGCAACAGCCGCCACAAGCGTGTCTCGACCTCTTTGGAGCATATAAGAATGCAATGCAAGAAAGCCAACATGCATAAAGAAGGCAAGCAAACAAACATGCAAGCAACGAAGCAAAAAGAAAGTGAGTGGATGAGATGTAACAGGAGAAGACAATCCTCTATAACCTCCGACCATCAATCATCGAAGAAAATAGGAGGAAAAAAAGTGTGGGGCAGGAACCGCCACAAGCGCATCTCGACCATAGCTCTTCGCTCAAGCAAACAAGGATGAACATCACATTGAACAACATATACAAATATGCATTCAAATGGAAATTGAGCAAAACAAGTCGACAAAATCATGATCAAACGATCAAGAACGGCGACATATATACCAAACAGCACACTCCTAACGCATCACGCTGATCTATGATGATTCGAAGTGGAACGGTATGCAAAAACACCTTGAAAAACAGCAAAATAGACCCACTGTTACAGTGTTAATCGGTTAACCCATGGGGTTAATTGGTTAACTCCTTAAAAGTTTGGGAAATCTGGAATTTTGAACAGGTTAATCGGTTAACCATATGCGTTAACCGATTAACACTGTTAACGTTTGAAAAATGTGAAAGTTTGAAATGGTTAATCGGTTAACCATATGCGTTAACCGATTAACAATGTAACAAAGGCCAAAAACAGCAGCAGAAAAGCACTTTCAGCATAAAATCAATTAATCAAATGATCCAAAAGAACAACTTATCAAATAAGCACGAAATTACACCTGCAAACAGAAAACCAATGGACATGCAAACATGTCTACACAACACAATCACAATTCAAATCCACCAAAATTCAATCGAATATGAAAATCATCATGAAAATGAAAATAAGCTCAAAAATGCTATGGATCTAGAATTTCCAACCTTCTAAATGGAGATTTGCTTCGGTTAGTGTTGATCTTGTTGTAGTTGAGTAGATCAAATGCTAGAAATCCGAAAAACTTCAAGATCCAAGCCAATTGTTGTTGTATGAATGAAGATCCACCAAATTTGAGTCAAAATGCTTGAAATAATCACTTCTAGATCCAACTCCAGATTTAGATCCAAACTTGCACGAAAATGGAAGAAGGAAATTGGTTCAATGATGATGATGGAAAGAGGTTTTAGCTCAAGAATTCATTGATTCCAATGAATAATCAATGAATTCAATGAAAAAGAGCTTTGGGTGAAGGTTTTGGAAATGGAGAATTTTGAGAGAAAATAAAGAGCTCAAGAGTGAATTCTGAAAAATGTATTGGATTATGAGAGATTAGATGGTGAGGTTTGGAGCGAATCACTTAAATATCACTTAGGTTTGGATCCAATGCAAGGTTTGGAATTTGGATTGGAAAATGTGGTATAAAATGTGGAATGGGCATTTGGTGGGAAATTGAAATTAACCAAATTTCAAATGAGGTTCTAGATCCTTCCCATGTGTCAAAATGAATTTTCAAATGACAAAAATTGGACCCCAAATGGCTCTGCATTGAAAAATCACGTACAGAGGCAAAAATCACATTGGTTAAAATCAGTTAACCACATAGGTTAATCGATTAACCCCTTTAAATTTTTGAATCTGGGCTGATTTTTCAATGGTTAATCGATTAACCATAGAGGTTAACCGATTAACACCTTCAAAATTTTGAATTTGGCGCCTTTTGGAGGGAAATCCGTCCGTTTTTCAGTTTCTTGCTGTTTCGAACCTTGTTAAGCTTCTGGAATGTGTTCTTGAATGTTGTAACCATGAGACTGCTCACAATAGCCTGAACGCTACTTTCTTGGCTGAAAATAACCTGTAAAACAAATTAAAATCGGTCGCCCAACCGTTGGAAAAAACGAATGTCGCCTGATAATCGCTGCTTTGATTGCTTGCCCTGAAGGTGAATTCTGAGCCACAGAAAAACCTCGATCCCCTGTATTAAGAACAAATGCTCTGCAATGCAGAAATGCAACAGAATGTAATGAAACAAAAGCAAGCCAATAAAAAGGTTGGGCAAATTTTGGGGTGCAACCAATACATGTCGATGTTAATATGCAGATGAAAAATGCAAATGCAACAGGGGATCAAGGCTGCTGTGTTGCTGACTTGGAAGAACCAGCACTTCGCTTCGGCAAGAACATAGAACTATCTTAAGGACCCTTTGTATCAAAATCATAGGTCCACACTAAAGAGAAAACCGGGTAGGTTGAAGGTCAAAGTTTCCTGCATAACCCCCCACTCACAGGTATGAACGTATCACCGATAAGGTCTGGCATCCTATGTGGTCGTAAGTGTCACAGACTTTCAAAAAACGATGATATGTTCACCATTACTGGTTTGGAATCATAGTCTAACGAAGCGGCCTCACTTAGCTGACTCCCAAGTGATCGGTCTCCAGAGTCGACAGTTTTTAGATCCAACATCCCGGTCCTAACCAGCAGGATGTGATGTCTTCAAAGAAAACCTCGTCTAAATGTGAATTTCATGAGGACAAGTCCATGCCAAACATACAGGTCCTCACTACTCTCCACTCTAATGCTATGGTTATTCTCAAGCCTGGGTTTTGGCTTCTCTCTCAATGGAACATTCCCACCCAACAGCACAACAAAACTGATATATACAATGCTGAAAAATAAAATGTGAATACACATAAAGTATACACATATATACAAACCCAAAGATAAACAAACAAGTGCTAGGATTGACTCGCATAGGGGATCGGGAACTCTCGCCAGCAGAGTCTCCAGCTGTCGCATCACTGCGAAGAGGGGCCGACAAGGACAGAAGAGTCGCCATCGTTCGTTATTCATCCCAAAAGAGGGAAAGAAAACGATCAGAGAAAACCTACGGAAAAGGGAAAAGATAGGTCATCGCAACCAAATCTTGGGTTCAGGAGTCGGTTACCCAAGGGGAAGATATGAGCACCCTTCACGTCTGTCGTACTCGACGAGATCCACGCTTGTTATCTATCTAAAGGGTGATGAACTATCTAAACTATAGGCCACAGGGACAAAAGTAAAAAAAGAGACTCGATAGAGCATCGCAGCTCTATGCCTACATACTCCCTCGTGCAATGGAAAAGTCAGAGTCAATGTAGTTCAGAAACTACGGGTGAAGGTGGGGGAAGGTTGCTCGCCAAGACATCCTCGTCTTGTGCCTACGTATTCTTATCTGGTATGAGAAATCAGAGCAAACGTAGTTCGGGCTAACGAGAACACCAGTTGGTTCAAATGTTTTAGTCGAGTAGGATTAAAACTTAGTTCTAGCAGTTAGGTGTATGCAGCTCGACCATTGGAGACTTAGGCGTTACCTGTTTGGGGTAGAACCAAGAGTTAACAAAACTCTCCTTATGAAAAAGGTTTCCAAATAAATCCCGAAGGATAGAAAAGATTTGATGTTTGTTTTGGTGTTTTTTAGACAAAAAAGTGAATTGAGTTAAGTTTGAAACTCCTGTTGCACTAAAGACTATGACTTAGGAGCGAATGCGTCGCATATCGTCCAAAGGACATACGCTAAACATTCTAGACAATTGAGAGGAGGCCCCCCAATTATCATTTCCCAAATGCTTAAGGCTCGTAGCATACAACATTCATTATCCATTATTAAGTGTCTTGATGAAGTTTGAAGATGAGAAGAGAGACACAACTCTAAAGGGAGACTAATTACTCAACCTAATGTTCTCATACAAAATGCACCTATGATTGGGATGAAAAGGGAAAGCTACCCTAAGGTTATCATGCATGGTTTCAATCCTAATGTCTATCATAATCCATCTTGAACAAGAAGGATTATAGGTCCTAAGGGAACATGGTAAAGGAAGGCAAAAGAAAAGAAAGCGAGCACAAATGAGAAAGAGGATAAATATGCAAACATGCAATGCAACACAAAGATGAAGAGGAAGGAAAAAGGTGTGGGTTAACAACCGCCACAAGCACATCTCAACCTCTTCAAGCAAATAAGAACATGCAAAACAAATATGAGAAACGCAAACAAATGGGATTAAATAAGTTCAAGCCAAAAGTGAGATGCAATAGGAGAAGTTAAGACTCCTACAACCATTCAAGCATCAATCACCGAAGGAAAGTGGGAGGAAAAAGTGTGGGACAACATCCACCACAAGCACATCTCAACCAAATCAGTCTTCATACTCATACAAAGACCAAAGATAAACATCAAAACATATACGAAAGTATGCATTCAAGTTGAAAACGAACGCGCGTTGAAGAAATCATGATTAAACAATCAAGAACAGCGACACAATATCCAAAACATCTCACTCAATGAGAATTCAAAGTGAAACAACATCAAAACAAGCATGAAAAACAACAAAACAGGCATGCTGGTACAGTGTTAATCGATTAACACTAGGGGTTAATCGATTAACCAGTTGAAAAAGTTTGAAAATTTGAATATTCGTGTTGGTTAATCGGTTAACACTATGCCAAAAGCAGAAAAACAGCAGAACAACAGCATGTTCAGCATATAAGCACTTATCCAATAATCCGGATGATCACATAATCACATATGCAAAAATTTAAACCAGAAAACAATGATTCAATCAACATGTAAGCATGTTCAAAAAGCAAGATCATAGATCATATGAATCAAATTTAGCCAAATTAATCAAAAATGAATATCCACATGATAATTATGCAAATAAGCTAAAAAAACAGAATCAGATCAAGAATTGCAACCTACAAAGTGGAGAATTGCTTCGGTAATTGTTGATTTACTCCAATTAAGAAGATCCAAGCAAGAAATCTGGAATTCCTTCAAGATCCAATTGAGTTCTTGTAGTAGAAATGAAGATCCACCAAAATTAAGCAAGAATACACGAAATAAGCACTTCTAGATCCACTTCAAAATTCAGATCCAAACTAGCACGAAAATCGAATGGAAAAATGGAGATGATGATGATGAAGGTTTGAGCTCTAGAACTCAATGATTCCAATGGAGAATCAATGAATTCAAGCAAAGAGAGCTTTGGTGAAGTTTTGGGAATGAAGAAGTTGAGAGCAAAATTGAGAGAATTAGAGTGAATTCTGAAAATGAAATGGAATTATGAGGATTGTCTTTGTGAGGTTTGGAGCAAATCACTTAAATATCCCTTAGGTTTGGATCCAAAATGAGGTTTGGAGTGTGGTTTGTGAAAATTGGAATGGAATTAGGAATGTGAATTTGGAGGGAATTTTAATTAATTTGAAAATTAACCAAAATTCAAAATGGTTCTAGATCCTTCCCTTGGTGTAAAATCAATTTCTAATGTGATCAAAATGGACCCCAAAGTGGCTTCACTTGGAAATTCACGTGCAGAGCAGAAATTTTCACTGGTTAATCGATTAATCATATGTGTTAACCGATTAACACCTTCAAAAATTCAAATTTGGTCTGATTCTGCTTTGGTTAATCGATTGACCATTTGGTTAATCAGTTAACACCTTCAAATTTTGAATTTTGGCACCTTTTGGAAGGACAGCACATTTACCCGTTTTCAACCATTTTGAGCCCTGTTCAGCCTTTGAAACTTGCCCTTGGACACTATAACTTTGAGAATGCTTGAGATAGAATACTGTCTTTTGATCTAAAAATATCCTACAAAATAAAATAAAATCAACTGCTTGATCGCCGAGAAAAATAAATGTCGGAGCCTCTGATGCTCGTTGTTCAGTCCCTTGCGCTAAAAATGAAACCCGAGCCACATAAATGCCTTGATCCCATGCCTCAAGAACAAATGTTATGATATGCAGAAATGCAAAATGCAGAGAAACAAAAGCCAAGTACAAGAAATGTTTGGTCAAATTTTGGAGTGCAACAACAAGCAAAAGAAAAACACCATCACTAACCAAAGTCTGAATACCACGCCGGTTAATGAAATAAATACTAGCCAAGTTCTGAATACCACACATGCTAAGAAAATCAAACTAGTGTGAGCCGGGGTCTGGATATCACGCGGGCTCAAGAAATAAACTGGTATTAGTTGGGGTCTAGATACCACATGGGCTGATGAAAACCGCTGTTAGCCGGGGTCTGGATACCATGTAGGCTAAAATGATAAACCATCGTCTGTCGGAGATACACCTAAAAACAAGAGGTAACGACTTGGCTTATGTTTCAAATGCACATGTTTAAGAATGGCGTAATGCTCCATATGAAATGGAAATGCTACGCGTTTGGAAGGATGCTATGCATAAATGCAAATGCAAAGTGTTGCACCCCAAATTTTGACCAACCATTTCTCGCAATTTAGCTTATGTTTCGACTCATTTTGTGTAACATCCCAATCTAACCCGACGGATATTTAAAATAAATCAAAATCAGAGTGCACGAATTTTGTAGGCATGACGACTGTCATGGAGTCGTGACGACCGTCACACGCACAAGAACTGAGACGCAACAGAGGTGTCACATATTCAACTTACAAAACATGCATTTTACCATTTAATTGGACAACATGCATTTAGTGATGATACATAGCACATAATCTTGGATGAACATCTAATAACAACTCATATAACGTCTTAATCACATAGCAACATATTCATTTTGCAGCGGAACATCATGCACTTTCAACATTTATGATAATCAACGTAATACCATAAATTACAAACAGAACTCCATTAAAATTCAGCAAGTACTTCAGCTTGCATATATTCATTAAAACAACTAGTTTTCCATCCAAATTCAGCACTACCGGTTCTCCGGCTTAGTGCGTACAACCAACATTCGGCGCATTAACAAAGGCACCCAATGCAATGAAAACATTTAGTAAAATGCAGCAACAAGAAGATAAATAAAACAATGACTACAATCGTTCATCCCCCCAAGAGTACTACGTATCAGAGCGATCAACGACAACTTAATCGACAAAGCGGAACTTCATTCTGAACTACGCTCTATTCCTGACTACCTGCAAATTACCACCAGAGGAGGTAACATACAACGGAAAAGGGTGAGATATCAATAATATAACATAAAGCATGATAGAAAAAATGCCGGAAACTCATCACAGCATTATAGGTTTCGAAATCATAAACATCATCGACAACAACTGCAAGTAATCCATATCTCACATAAACAACATTAACATACAACTAGCGTAATTATGCGACTTTATGCGACTCAACAATGCGACTCAACTGTGCACATGCATGTGGTACCATTTAGGGGCCAACACCCCAAAACTCGGGATAGGGCCAACACCCGGAACCCATCTAGGAGCCAACACTCCATATAACGCCAATACAGGCACAACCGTCGCCAATCCAGCCCAAATGTTATGCCATGAAATGCATCTATTATGGACTACAACACAACCATAGCAACCATATAACAAGGCATTATGCCTACAACCAGAATGTCCATAACAGAGCATCATAACATCATACCACTCATACAACCATCACTTTCTACTCGTTCACATATGGGAACAATAACAACATAATTTCAACATTTACGACTGTTCATGTAAAGGAACATTACAACGTCGTACCAACAAATAGGAACTCAAAGTGTTCATACAAAACGGCTATTCCTATACAGGTATAACATCAACATCAGTTCAACAATTAATCTTTAACATCTTATCGTAATAACAACATTACGACATTTTCTTACATAATTAATTACAAATCAATCACGACCAGGTAACTGTCCTTTTTGGCCCATTAGGGAAAACCATTAGAGCGTTGTACGAATAACCGTATAGCATATTCGTTCTACGTGTTTGCCCATAAGGAAAACCTTAGGGCATCGCACTAATAACTACATAACACATTCATTCCTACATAGAAATCTGGTCCCATTAGGGAAACCTTTTCCTTAACATTTATCGATTAACGAAAACTATACCTATGACTCGATCCCCACATGAATTCGATCATACCCACGGTTATAGAATTGAACCCCACCCTTACCTTAGAATAGAGGCCAACTCCACGCTTCCGGTTCCGGTTCTGGTTTACGGTAACTCTCCTGCAATTCTCTTCCAATTTTCACCGATCGATGATTCTTCCGTTCTCCCCTTCTCTCAGCTATGATACTTTCTTTTTAGTTATGTTTTTCTTTTCCAAAAACCGACAAAATGAGAGTAAGTGAAATGTGGAATAACCGTACTAAAATTCCCCACGTTCCAATTCTCTGGATTTTATTACTATGACGATCGTAACAAGTTCCTGACGAGCGTCACGACCGTGACGACCGTCACATTCCTGTGACGACCGTCACATCAGTAAAATGTCATTTTTCTTAGACAGAACATTTCTTAAGCTTTCCAACGCTTCGAACGGAGACTAAAACCGACTTACGGATCAAGAGATATGATTTTTCGAAGTTTTCCCTAAAACTGCTACGGGATTCTGCACTTTTGCCCGAAATTCGACCGATTCAATTCCTTTATTCGAAACCAACACATTTTCAAATACGTATACAATGTGATGAAACACGATAAAGTCATAACTATATTTAATCGAAATAAAACGGGCGTTACATTTTGCATTTGCATTTGCATACCGCATACATTGTATTTTTTCAGTCAGATTGATTTTATCAGGATTACAGCATCTCCTGGCGTTTCAGGGAGTTCAAATAGTTCGAATACGAGGATTTATTTTGGGAGCCGTGCTCTTCCCGGTGTTTTCAGCTTTCGCTGTTATTTTTTAGGATATTTCGGTGTCCGGTTTTTACCGTTTATTTCACTATATTCTCGCATCCTTTTTAATTGATTTAATTGGCTTTATTGCATTTTCTAGAATTTTTCCTTAATTTTTAACTTTAGAAAGTAGATTTTAAATAGATTTTATTAGGTATTAATAGTTTTAATATTTTTTATTATCTTTTAGAATAAGTGGTTTGTTTAGAAATTAATAGATTTGATTGGTTTAGAAATTAATAGATTTAATTCATTTTTCTAGATATTAATTGATTTGTTTAGAAATTAATAGGTTTATTTTCTAGATTTTAAATTCTTTTTTTAGAGTTAATTTGTTTTAGAAATTAATAGGTTTTAATTCTTTTTTCAGATTTTATTAGGATCAATTTTTAATTAGATTAATTAGTAGTTAATTAGGTCTGGATTAATCAATTTTAATTAGGATATTATTAGGTTTAGCTTAGTTAATAATCAGTTTTAATAAAGATTTTCTATTAATTAGTGTTAGCCTTAACCTTTTTGTTGCAGCTTTAATGCATGTTTAAGTCATCTTTAGGTTTTAATTAGTCTTAGCAGTTAATCATTCATTAATTAGGTCTGTTAAGCCATTTATTGAGTTTGTCAAGCCTTTAATTGAAGCCATTAATTTTAGTCAGAGTTATTTGATTTCAGTTTTCGTCCGTTTGTGGGCCAGATGTCCTACTTCTGGAGGCCCATAGATCCAAATTCATTGCCACTTGTCATCGTATAAACGCTGCCACACATTTCTCTCTCTCTCTCTCTCTCTCTCTCTCTCTCTTCCACCTCACACTTCATGACACATCACGCTTCCACCTGTCCCCACCTCACTATCCCTCACTCTACATGGTTGCCACGCAGCCAGCCACCTGTCTCACCTCATCCCCTCCCTCTCCGACCATGCAAACACGCCGGAGCCCCTCGTCGGAGAGATCACCTCACCCAAATCTCACCGGTAACCATCACCGGAACTCCGTAGCCACCGCCAGAATTACCGCAACTATCAATGGAACTTCCATAACTGTCATCGGAAAATTCATCCGAGTTCATCATCTTCTCCAGTTATCCAGATCTTCATCCCTGCTCATGCGATGTTCATCATCTTCGTTCAACCTTCAAGAACATTCATCCCATAAACCTCCAGAATTCCCCAGATCTCATGAAGATTCACCCAGAACCAAGAATGTTCATCCAGGTCTTCCATAATTTTCATCATTCTGCATCCATGTTCATCATAGCGTTCAAGATCTTCATCGTTCATCACGTTCTTCATACGAAGTTCAACAATCTTCATCATCGATTTCCCCAGAAACCTCCAGAGTTCTCCAGATTGATGCAATTTCCCCAAAAATTTTCAAGGAACCTTCATCACTGTTCATCGCCGTTCAGAAACCTCCACCAGATCATCAAGATCTTCATCACGATCATCATCTTCATCCAACTATTTTCCAGAATCATCAAGATCTTCATCGCATCTTCAACGAGTTTCCAGAAGTGTTCACCCGTTCACCATCACTTTAAGATCCATCGCAAATAAACGAAGCTTCATCCTGATCTCTTCGTTTTCATGGAGATCAACACCAACACTCCTTCAAACGCGTTCATCACAACTTAGATATGTTCCCAACGTCATATGAAGATCCCCAAACTTCATTAATCATCACCATCCAAGATCTTCGAACACACAGATCTCCACCATGAACTTCATCGTTGTGAAACAAACGCTCAGAGTTCTAGGACTCATTTTCTTTGTATTTTGTTGAGGATAGCAATAGACGAAAAACAAGAAAGAAGTAGAAGAGGTTGTTTGAAACCGTGAGGGAGAAGGATGAAAGCGGACGTCAGCGGTGGCGGAGGTTGAGTGAGGGGAGAAGAAACTAGAGTTTCAGATTGAAGTTTGAGAGAAGGAAGAGGAAAGGCCTTAGTGGGTCTTGGGGCCCAATTTGCTTCATTTTCCAGAACGCACCCCCATTTCCAAACACACCCCCCGTCCCTGTTTTTTTTCCTGATTATGGGCCGAAGCCCAACGAATTTTTGGACTCATACCTCCGTTTCCAATAATGGTACCCCCCCAGCTGTTCTCGTTTTAGGCCCATCAAACCAATAAGCCTAGTTAGTTTTTGCCTGACTGCACACTCCCATTGCCTCGCGCACCCCCCTGTTTCCTTTGTTTTTTTATTTTTCTGCTTGTTGTATTGTGGGCTCAAGCCCAATTGTTTTTGCTGCATTACACCCCTATTCAGGCTGTACCACCTTCCCTTTATTTTCTAATTTTTTTGCTTTGTATTGGATGTTTGCTTGTAATAGATTTTAGTTTATTTTCTATTTTTTCTTCTTAGGAATTATAATTTAGATATTATTTCTTTGCATATTTTTAATAGAGATTTTACATTTTAGAATTTATATTCTATTTTTTCTTTTAGAAAATTATAGAATATTATGCATAGTATAGAATTTTCATTTCTATTTTCTTTCTAGGAAATTATAGAATATTATAGGGTTTATATAGAATTTTTAGGTTATTTTCTATTATGCAATTTACTTAGAATTTCTTTAGAGTTTTTCTATTATGAGTTTATTGCTTATTTTAGGAGTAGAATATTATTTTCATTTGATATTGGATTTCTCTCCTCATTTCTCTTTCTTATCTGATTTTATCTTAGATTTTATTCTGTGCTGGCCGTGTGACATGATTCAATTGGAGAATGATTTTCAATATCATTTCTCTATCTTGTCTTTGAAACGGATATCAATATGCTACCTCTTAGAGTTTGATTTATCGTATAAATCAAACCATGACGGTCTAAGCGTTACATTGGTTCTAATTTGGACGTCCTCATCAAGGATCCAAAGAGGAGAATATTGGAATGGAGCTTGCGCACATGTCGAGGGTCAACGGAGCCGCTTCGTTCGATATCATCTTTCTTATTCAAGTCTTCATGCAACCGTCGAGTGTTGTGAGCTGTAGCGTTAGATACATAGGAAATGGTGGTTGAGGGGCTTCCTCTCAATCGTCTAGAGTGTTTAGTGTGGCACCCTTTAGGTGACATACGACGCATTCGCTCCTACGTCCTAGGTTCTTGCGTGTGTGTCCCGAGTTTCTTCCCGTTTAGGCGTGTTAGGCCTGCTTCCTCTTTGTTCTCGCCCCCGCGCGATCGAAACCCTTTCCTCTCGCATTCAGGCGATTAAGACCCCTTCTCTTGCCCCTGTGCAATCGAGACTTGTTTTCCGTAGTGCGCCGAACTACGTTTGCTCTGATCTCTCGTACCAGAAGAGAGTACGTAGGCATAGGATGCGATATCCTAGCGAGCTCCCTTTTCTTCCGTTTTCTGTAGTTAGCTGAACTACAGCTGCTCTGATTTCTCGTACCAGACGAGAATATGTAGGCATAGGATGCGATATCCTAGCGAGCACACTAACATCTAACTTCTATTTTCTCTCGCTGCCATGCGATCGAGACTTTCCCGCTGACGACTAATTTATCCCTTTCTCTTGCCCTAGCGCAATTGAGACCAAACTGTAGTTCTAAGTCCCGTAGGTCCCCGTACCTTTAAACCCCGACATACTACATCCGTTCTACCGCAAACAGGTAACGCCTAAGTCTCTGATGAGCGAGCATCATACACCTAACTGCTAGAATGCGTACGCTAGTATCGTCAATCCTTTCTCTCACCCCTGTGTGATCGAGAACACCCCGGTTACCCATAGTTTTCCCGAACTACGTTTGCTCTGATCTTTCACGCCGTGTGAAAGTACGTAGGCACGAGATTCAATATCTCGGCGAGCAACCTTCCCCCGTAGTTTCCCAAACTACGTAGACTCTGACTTTCCCATTGCACGAGGGAATACGTAGGCATAGAGCGCGATGCTCTATCGAGTCAGTTCCTTCCGTTTAGCTTTAGCAGCCGTAGATAGATTGTTTTTCACCCGTAGACAAACCAACAGGCGTGGATCCCATCGAGTACGATGGACGTGAGGGGTGCTAATACCTTCCCCTTGCGTAACCGACTCCCGAACCCAGACAATGGTTGTGATGACCATGTCTTATACCTTTTCGTTAGGTTTTTTTCGATCGTTTCCTTTCCCGTTCTGAGGGATAAATAACAAAAGGTGGCGACTCTTCTGTTTTGTCGGCACCTTATTTTCGCGGTAGCGACAGCTGGCGACTCTGCTGGGGACTGCGATGGTTCTCTAAGCGAGTCTCGTCTTGGTTTTTCTTCCTGGCTGTCTGGGTCATCCCTAACAGCTGGCGACTCTGTTGGGGAAATGAGATGGTTCTCTAAGCGAGTCTTGTCTTGGATTTTTCTTCCTGGCTGTCTGGGTCATCCCCAACAGCTGGCGACTCTGCTGGGGAATGCGATGGTTCTCTAAGCGAGTCTCATCTTGGATTCTCTTCCGAGCTTCTTGGGTCATCCCTAGCAGCTGGCGACTCTACTGGGGATCCAACATCTTCTATGCGAGTCAATCGGGGGATCCAACGTCCCTGTGCGAGAGTCAATCCTAGCGCTTGTTTGCTTGTCTGTGGGTGTTTATTTTTGTGCGTTGTATGTTGTATATTACTGTATTTACATTGTCCGCACTATATTATTATCTGTTGCTACTGTGTTGTTGTGGGAGAGGGGCTCTGATGAGTGATATGCCAGACCCAGGCTCGAGTATATACCTAGCACTAGAAGCAGATTAGTGGTGAACCTGTATGTTAGGCATACACTAGTTCCAACGAAATCTGCGCTCAGACGAGATTCTTTGAGATAATTTCCATTTCTAGCCCAGTGGGCCGTTGAAAGGATTTCAGATCTAAGGATTTTCGACTCTGGGAACTGATCATTTGTGATTCAGCTGAGTGAGGCCGCTTCAAGAGATGATGATGCCACACCTTCTGGGTATCGTATCATCGTTTCTTGAAAGTCTGTGACGCTGATGAACGCATAGGATGCCGAACCTTTGTAAGTTTAGGTCCATACCCGTGATTGGGAGGGTTTTTGCAGGAAACTTGACTTCCAGCCAACCCGGTATTTTGGTTTTCTCTCGTTAGAGCGAACTTATCCCGTCAGCAGCGCAGCAGTATTCAGAGCTTTGTGGGGGCTATGATCCTGTGTTTGTTTGCATCTTGCATTGCATTTCATGTGCATCTCATGCTTGCATGTCCATCCTCGGCCGGAACAGAAAGCTTACTCGTCTTTTGTCCAACTTGCAGTTGACTTCCCGGCATTCACATTGGACTTTAGTTAGTTTCTGGAAGGATCATGAACTCAGAAGAGCAGAATCAGGTTGTTACCAGGGCAGAGTTTGAATTGTTGAAGAACCAGTTGAGTCAATTCATGGAAGCCATAACCGCTATGACTAGAGGAGATGACAATGTTCAGAGGATCCCGGTGAATAATGTTGCTCAAGCTCAGCCTGTGCAGATTCCTGTCAGAGATAAAGAGGCGTCTTCTCTCCATGACACAGACTATCAGCGTTTCACTTTCCTTGTGTCGGATCATCAGAGGGTTGTTCTGAAGGTTAATGTTGAGAACCCGTAAACTGTTGAGTATATGAGAATATTTCAACTGTTGGAAGATCAGATTGCTACCCTGATGAGTAAGAATACTCTTAATCTGAATGCTGTGAGCATGTGTCTGGTGCCAGGCCTGGTGTTGCCTCCAAAGTTCAAGATGCCCAATTTTGAGAAATACAAAGGGGATAGTTGTCCGAAGCTACATTTGGTTATGTTCTGCAGAAGAATGACTTCACATGTTACCAATGACAAGCTTATGATTCATTGTTTCCAAGATAGTTTGATCGGAGCATCTTTGGATTGGTACATGCAGTTGGAGAGTGATAACATTAAATCATGGTCGGATTTAGCCAATGCCTTCGTGAAGCAGTACAACTACAACCTGGATATGGCTCCTAGTCGCGTGCATTTACAAGAATTATCTCATGCAGAGAATGAATCCTTTAGGGGGTATGTGCAGAGATGGAGAGAATTGGCTGCTCGTGTTCAACCACCGCTTCTGGAGAGAGAAATGGTTGACCTCTTCTTGGGTACTCTGAAGGGCCGTTATTACGACATAATGTTCAGTTGTACAAGCTTTGCGGGCTTGATAAGAACATGAGAGCTTGTTGAGAGAGGGCTCAAGAATAGAAAGACGCGAGATGCTCCTTATATCCTAGTTGATAAGAATGAATCAGTTGTCAGTTCCCAGGAGGAATGGGAAGGAGGAAGTGATGTTGTCTTAGAATCTCTAGCATCTCAGGCTCAGTTTTCAGACGCTTCAAGTGTTCAGAGTCAACAGTCATATCGTCGTCAGTAGCGTCAGCACGCCCGACGAAGACCAAGGAAACCTGAAAGGCAGTTTGCTCAGCTACCGGTGTCGTACAGTCAGTTGTTGCCATATTTGGTTAAAGGTGGGCTGATAGTGCCAAAAGAGACTAATCCAATGATCCCGCCTTACCCTCTAGGTTTTGATGCCAACGCCCGCTGTGAGTACCATGTTGGGGCACAGGGGCATTCAACAGATGACTGTAAGGTGCTTAGAAGCCAGATTCAAACTTTGCTGGATTCCAACAGGATCTCAATCACGCCTCAGGGTGTTCAGATTAACGACCTTCCTTCATCCATCCAAGTGGGTGTATCAGTTCAGGTTATGGAAGAGTTCACTGAGAGCAGATGTTCAGAAGAGTATCAGGATGACTCCGATGAGTAATTCTGAAGATGGCTGGCTCAGCAGCAAATAAAGTTTGAAAGGCCCGGTTCCCAGAAACTGGCAACCTGTGTTTTATCATGTCATTTCTTTGCATTTGTAGTTTCTTTTCTGTTAAAGCGCAAATTGAATTCGTAAAACTTGTATTGTTTTCAATTGATATTGATAATGAAATGAGTATGCATGTTTTGATTTAACCCATTCGTGTTCACTCAATGTTTTACAGATATCCAACGCTTGGTTAAGCGGAATCCGGGGAGGATGACGAAGCTTAAAAGACGCGCAAGCTTCCGAATGTATGCTTTTGGAAATAAAACCTACTGATGATGTACAGGCATTGTTTCGAATCCCTAAACACCAGAGTTATAAGGAAGATAATCCCTTGTCAACCCCTTTGAGCCTAGTAGTAGGAATTTCTTTCGGAAAACGAAAAAACCCTCAATCTTAACCCGGGACAGAGTAGGTGTTAGCTAATTTGATGAAGCGTCCAAATTGCAGAAAGGAGTGTTCGTCCGAGGATCAATCACACCTCTAGATGTCGTGCCTAAAAAACCACAGAGGTTAAGCGTCAGGAGTGACACTGAAGGTGTGAAAATACTTAGAGGGGGGGTTGAATAAGTATGAAGATAAAAACTTAGAAGTAAAAAAAACTCAAGTATTTTTTATCCTGGTTCGTTGAACTTAACTACTCCAGTCCACCCTATCCAGAGTGATTTGCCTTTCTCAAACAAGGACTTAATCCACTATTTAATCAACTGATTGCAATATTAAGCACTAAGAACAACTGTTCAAAGTCTTCTCAAGAACTTCTGATCCCAACTGGATCTTCTTAAGGAACTATTACAATAAAATGTAAGATCAGTATAAGTGTATGAATGCTTCTAACAAGCTTTATCACAACAGTGATATTTCATTTAATGTTAAGAACAAAAGAATAAACTCAGCAATAAGAATATTTTATGAGAGCTTGTAAGAGTTTCTTTTTGAGATTCGTTGGTTGTAGCTTTTTTAAGAAGATGATGAAGACATGCTTTTATATGCACAGTAGTCCACAAAGTCTTGACATTGGAGGTTGTGTACTGAAAAGGCCTGAACCTTTTTGTCTTTACATCACATGACTTTTCCTGGAAGTAGAATGCACAGAGAAATGCTTTTGGTCTTTGTTCTAGTGTCAAGTATGAAAGAGGAAAGAGTCGTTGAGCTAAATCAAAGGATATTACTTTGAATTCTTCTTCAATAATTATTTCTTTTCAGTAGGGTAACCATGAGATCTTGCATGATCAGAGTCTTGGATTCCCATCAGATTTTGCTGAATCAGAGTAAGGCAGCAAGTGTGCTTTAGCGTGTAGTTCTTTTAGAGCAGATTTTTATGAATCAGATCCTCAGTACATGCAGCGTGTAGTACTCTCAGAGTCTTCTGAAAAACTGAGCTTCTTAACTCTCATACAAAGTTCTTCAATGCTTCAGAGTCTTCAGATCTTATTAGAGTCTTCTGTTTCAGATTCTTCTGTAGCTTCTGCTTCAGATTCTTCTGTAGCTTCTGCTTCAGATCTTTCTGCAGACAGCGCTCAGATTCTTCTATAAGATGCTTCTGACTCTTTAGAGCCTTCCATTGTTCCATGTTCAGATTAATTTGCTCTTGGATGTATATATACTTTAATTATCTGCAGCAAATATTCATGAACCAATTTTAGAGTATATAATTCTTCAATACAAAATATCATAAGAGTTATCATCAAAACATAGAGATATTACTAAGAAACAATCTATGTTCTTACAATCTCCCCCTTTTTGATGATGACAAAACATGAGAAATTTTGTTCAATAATAAAAAATAATAATTATAACTCCCCCTGAGATTAAGAATCTCCCCCTGAAATGAATACTCTAAGGAAAAGAATACTTCCCTTTTTACTTGAGTGTATTTCAGAATCAGAGTCTGATGACTTCTTTCAAACGCAGAGTCTAGTTAATCAGAGTCTGATGACTTCTTTCAAACACAGAGTCTGGTTTTGCATTTAGACTCAGAGTACAATTTGCTTCAAGAATCAGAGTCTGGTTAGATAATTCTCAGGATAACTTCAATGAATTTATTTTGTCAGATGAAACAATAGAATCTGAAAGACTTAAATTCACAGATAGTTAATAATATGTCTGAATTTTGTTTTAGTATTTGCTTATGGATTGAACAATCAGATTCTTTTGCTCCCCTTTTTTGTCATAATCAGAAAGATGTGTAAAGACAGAAAAGATAATAGAAGAAAAACAAAGCAAACAATTTCATTCATTCAGATGGTTCACATAACAGATGATAACAAACAAACAAGAGAGAACAGATTCAAAACAACAGTGCAAAAACATGAAAAGAAACTAGGGTTGACGAGATGCAATCAGGGTCAGAAGATCTGTGATCTTTGAAGTAGACTCTTCTTGCTTGGCCATCCAAGTCTTAATCTCTTCAGTGGTTTGTTCTTGTTTGATCATCCAGGACATGATTTCCTTAACTTCTTTTACAAGTTCTGAATTGTCAGCCTTTACTTCAGGTGCAGATGCATCAATGTCCATATCAGATGCAACATCTTCAGATGGAGAGTCTTCAGCAGGAGCAGCTTCCAGAAGCAGCATTGGTGGTTTGGGAATGCTCATCAAAGTTTATCTTACTAACTCAGCAAACTTTGCCTTAGCATCTTCAGCACAGACTGTCTTGAGATGAGAGGCCACCACGTTGATCTTAGAGATAAATTTATCCCAAGCAGCTTCAGACTTAACGGGGTCTATACTGAACAGACACTCTTCTTCCACACGTGAAATCCCCATACGAACTTCCTTTTTGAAATTATCAAACAGTTTATCAACATCTGATCTAGGGTTAGGGTAAAGAAATTCCTCAGGGGTCACTTTCTCAGTAGATTCAGAGGTTGGATGAGGTTGTTCACAAGTGATATTAGGAGGTGTTGGATCAGACGGTGGTTGGTCAGATGGTTGAAATGCAGATGGTTGAGGTTCAGACTGTTGAGGTTCAGATGGTTGTGGGATTGTGAGTTGAGGTGTAGGGGTTGGTGAAATTTCAGCTTCAGAGGATGAATTCTGAAAATCTGAGAGGTTGAAATTTGAACGAAGTGCAAGTCTACGATTTATTTGTTCAGGTGCTGATAGATCAGAAAATGCAGGTTTGAGTGGATTAGGAATGTATAAACAAGAGGGTGATGGAACTTCTGATTCAGAATCAGATGATTCAGTGGAGTGGCATGAGGTGGATGACAAGACAACCATGGTTGCAAGTGGTTCCAGATCAAGAATGTCATTTGAGGGTTCTGGAGCAGGTAACGGTTGTTCAATTATTGAGGGATGTTAAGATGGTGTTGTTTGGGGAGGTTCATATGAAATGGGTTGAGATTGATGTTCTGGTGATTGTTGTTGTTGTTTTGGTTGTGTTTGTTGTTATTGTTGTTGAGGTTCTGGTTGTTGTTTTTGTTGAGGTTCTGGCTGAGATGGTTCTTGTTGTTGATGTTATGGTTGGGTTTTTGTTTGAGGTGGTTGAGAATGAGTAGTTTGAGATGAAGGGAGTTCAGATGTATGAATTCCAGATGGTGATGGTGCAGATGATTATGGTCTAGAAGGTGATGGAGGAGGTGAAGGTAATGGAGAGTGAATGGTTGGAGTTGGATCAAATGTTAATACCTGCTTGATAGTTTCTCTTATGTCTTCCAGACTTGCTTCTGGAGGAGTGGGTTTCACTTTCTTTATCTTCTAAGGCTTAGCAGCAGCTTCAGAGGCTTTTCTCTTTGGCTGAGCCTCAGATCCTTCTTCAGCAATCTTCTTTGAGCGTCTTTCTCTAACAGGATTGGCCAGAACTTCTCCTTCCTTCTGGACGATGTTCACAAGCAGAGGAACACCATTTTTTAAACAATCAACAATGAATGTCAGAATGATGTGCCTAGGTTCATCAGCAGTGAACATTGGAAAATCTTCAACAGGAATCCTTCTGTTGCTTACATCCTTAGTAGCAATTTTCTTGGGTTTGCTGGCAAGCTCTGTGATGACCTTCATCCTCTTCAGAGTATTGCCATTTAGGACAAAACCTATGACATAAGACAGATCCTCTGTCAATCCAGTGTCATACAGATATTTCACAAGACCATTCTCTGTTAGAATGTCTGATATCAGCCTACCCATAGGAATCCAATTCCTAACTTTTCCAGCTTTGACTCTTACATCTTCTCTTGTTTCCTTTACATGATTCAGAAGGTGACTGAACAGAAGATAAGGCAAGTCCACCTTCTTTCCCTGGCTCATACAGAACATAAAATATAGTTGTTCAGCACTGACATAGTCTGGGGAATTTGATGATTTTCTGTGAAAGATGCAACTCATGAAAATCTTGGCCCAGATCCTGTAGACTGGCTTCAGTTCCCTTACTTTGCTAGTTGGTGTCCCAGAAGTAGTAACTTCTTGAAACACATCAGCAAGATCCACACGAGAAGATTGTAGACTGGTTTCACCATCAGTTTCAGAGTATCCAATGAGTTGTCTAATCAGCTTCTCAGTAATCACAATCTCCTTTCCAAGGACAGAAGAATGGATGAACTTAGGGCACACCTGAGCATGTATCAAGAGTTCTTTCACCAAGGTTGGATAAACAGGACCCATAAGCCTGTCAAAATACTTTGTCCAACTCTGAGTTTGGATGGTTGAGGAGAGATTAAAGCCATTTTCTTCAATGGACTCAAGGTCTATGAAGCATTCACTCTGAACTTCCAGTTCTATGGTTGGAGTGAGAAGAGTTCTTACAGGTTCTTTGTAAGCTTCAGCATTAGGAACAGAACCAGCAATGGTTGATTGCATCTGAGCAGATGTTGATGAAGGAGATGCCATTGATGTTCTTGAGAGAGAAGTTTTAGGTTTATGGTTTAGATGGAGAGCAAAGAGACGACAAAAATGCATAAAATGTTCGTGAGGTGAAAAGTGTGAAATGGTGTGATTTGTGATATTTATAGATAAAATCAGATACACAAATAGTCACATAGGCACGCTTCACATAGCATTTAATGAAAAAGTAAAAATATCATTGCACAGCAATTATGATTCTGACAGATGGGGGGAAAATCAAGAAAATTCAGATTTTCAAAGCAGTACTTCAAACGTTAATTCAGTAAAGTGCACTCTACCTTTTCAGTTTCTGAGCTACACGTGTTTGATTGCTTGTGCCTCTGAAATCTTTTGAGAAATGAAACGTTAGACAACGCTCAGATCCTCTGAGCATTGTTAGTTCAGATTTACACAAGTAAAATAATTCAAGAGAATGAATAAATTAACAGATGAAATACTTCAGAGCATTAAACATTTTGCATCTGAGAAGTTTGCCTCTGATAAATATTATTCTGGACAAAGATCCATACCAATATTTTTCAGAATAAACTTGAACCTATCTTCAGCAAGGGGTTTTGTAAAAATATCAGCCCATTGATGATCTGTATCAACAAAAGCTAGGTTTATAATACCCTTCTGAACATAGTCTCTGATGAAATGATGTTTAATTTCTATATGTTTTGCCTTAGAGTGTAAAATTGGATTTTTAGACAAACATATAGCAGAAGTATTATCACAGAAGATAGATACATTACTCTCAAAGATCTGATAGTCCTCTAACTGACTCTTCATCCAGAGCATCTGCGTGCTACATCCTGCAGCAGCAATGTATTCTGCCTCTGTTGTAGAAAGTGCAATTGTGGGTTGCTTCTTGCTGTACCATGAGATAGATGACTTCCAAGGAACTGACAGCTTCCAGAAGTACTTTTACGTTCTACTCTGTCTCCAGCATAGTCAGAATCACAGAATCCAACTAATGTATATTTATCAGATCTTCTGTAACACAGACCCACGTTAGTAGTACCTTTCAGATACCTTAGAATCCTCTTAACATCAGTTAAGTGAGATTCTCTAGGATCTGATTGGAATCTTGCACATAAACATACACTAAACAGAATGTCAAGTCTAGAAGCAGTTAAGTAGAGAAGAGATCCTATCATACCTCTGTAGAGTTTCTGATCTACTTTCTTACTTACCTCTTCCTTGCCTAGTGTACTGGTTGGATGCATGGGAGTCTTTGCCATCTTACTATTAGTCATGTTAAATTTCTTCAAAAGTTCTTTAACATATTTGGTCTGATGAATGTAAGTGCACTCTAGAGTTTGGTTGACTTGAATTCCCAGAAAGAATTTCAATTTTCCCATCATGCTCATTTCAAATTCTGCCTGCATACATTGAGCAAACTCCTTTCCCAGCATAGTATTGGTAGATCCAAATATAATATCATCCACATATATTTGACATATTAGAAGATCTTTCTTAAATGTTTTACAGAAGAGTGTTGTGTCCACCTTGCCTCTGATGAAATTCTTTTCTAGAAGAAAATTACTTAATCTCTCATACCAAGCTCTTGGAGCTTGTTTTAAACCATACAGAGATTTCTTTAGTTTAAAAACATGTTCTGGAAATTTTTCACTCTCAAAACCAGGAGGCTGGTGAACATAAACTTTTTCTTCTATAATACCATTTAGAAAGGCACTTTTAACATCCATCTGATATAGAGTGATGTTGTAGTGTGCAGCAAATGAAATAAGAAGGTGTATAGATTCTAACCTTGCCACTGGAGCATAAGTTTCAGTGTAATCAATACCTTCTTGTTGACTGTACCCTTGAGCAACAAGCCTTGCCTTATTTCTTTCAACTTCTCCTTTCTCATTAAGCTTATTTCTGAAGACCCACTTAGTTCCAATTATGTTGAATCCTTTTGGTCTTGGAACTAATTCCCACACATCATTTCTAGTGAACTGATTTAGCTCTTCTTGCATGGCAATAATCCAGTCATTGTCTTGCAGAGCTTCATCCACAGTGGTTGGTTCAATTATTGACACCAATCCAAATAATGATGCTTCAGAGGATCTGAGGAAGGATCTTGTTCTGATAGGGTCATCCTTCTTTCCAATGATCACATTCTCTGGATGAGAAGCTTTGATTCTGGAAGATGATCCTCTAACAGTTGATTCTTCAAAAATGTTTAAGTTGTTCATCCGAGAAGTCAAAGGAATCGCATCTGGCGTTGCTTCTGGTTCCTTCACTTGAGCTTTGTCTACCTCTGATCCTTTAGAGTATGTGAAGACTACTTCTTCCACAATCTGTGTTTCAGTATTGTATACTCTGTAGCCTTTAGAGCGTTCAGAATACCCAAGCATGAAACACTTCTGTGCTTTAGAATCAAACTTGTTCAGATTTTCTTTAGTATTCAACATATAGCAAATACATCCAAAAGGATGAAAATAAGCAATGTTGGGCTTTCTATTCCTCCACAATTCATAGGGAGTCTTTTCAAGAAGAGGTCTTATAGACACTCTGTTCTGAATGTAACATGCTGTGTTGATTGCTTCTGCCCAAAAGTGCTTTGCCAGATTAGTCTCATTGATCATGGTTCTTGCCATTTCTTGCAGAGTTCTATTTTTCCTCTCTACAACTCCATTCTGTTGTGGAGTTCTAGGATAAGAAAAATCATGAGAAATGCCATTTTCATTAAAATATTTTTCTAAATATTTGTTTTCAAATTCACCACCATGATCACTTCTGACTTTTATAATTTTGAAATCTTTTTCATTCTGGACTTGTTTGCAGAAGTCAAAGAACACAGAATGTGACTCATCCTTGTGTTTTAAGAACTTTACCCATGCCCATCTACTATAGTCATCAACAATGACTAATCCATACTTCTTGCCTCTGATGGATGCAGTTTTCACTGGTCCAAACAGATCAATATGAAGTAATTCTAATGGTCTGGAAGTAGAAACAACATTTTTTGATTTAAAAGATGATTTTGAAAACTTCCCTTTTGACATGCTTCACAAAGAGCATCTGATGTGAACTTCAACTTAGGAAGTCCTCTAACAAGATTAAGTTTATTAATCTGAGATATACGTCTCATATTAATATGCCCTAATCTTCTGTGCCAGACCCATTGCTCCTCATTAACAAACAAGAGGCATTTAACATTCTGAACCTTAAGTTCTGAAAGATTTATTTTATAAATGTTGTTCTTCCTCTTTCCACTAAATAGGATTGAGCCATCCTATTGACTAATAGCTTTACAACATTTTTTATTAAAGACTATGTCATAACCATTGTCACTTAATTGACTTATGGACAATAGATTATGCTTTAGTCCTTCTACAAGTAAAACATTAGTGATAGAGGGAAGGTTACCATTTCCAATTGTGCCAGATCCAATGATCTTGCCCTTCTGATTCCCTCCAAATTTCACGTCACCTCCAGATCTAAGCTCCAAACTTTGGAACATAGACCTTTCTCCCGTCATATGTCGCGAGCATCCAGAGTCCAGGTACCATGACTGGCGTCCTGATCTTGCTGCTAAGAACATCTGCAACAGGAATTATTTTACTCTTAGGTACCCAGATCTTCTTGGGTCCTTTTGGGTTAGTTGTTCTGAAGGTTCGTCTAAACTTCTGTTTTTCAACATAAGGTTTATTCTGACTAGCCTTAGATTTGAACACATGAATGTTCTTTTCAGAACGAGTGTGTTCAATATCATTCAAGTGACCAAATTTAAAATTGGAATATAAAGGAGTCTTCTTGATGATAATTTTATCAACAGATTTTGGATTTAAATCAGAGGAAGATTTATATCCAATTCCTTTTCTGTTATTTCTGCTAACTCCATCGATCATAGAAGCCATTTTGCTTCTGTCTATGCTTTTAGAAAGAAACTTCTGAAAGCTGTAGTAATACTTTTCCAAAATATTTTTGCATTCAGACTCAGTTTCAGAATCAGAGTTTTGTTGAGCTAATTCAAAATCATTTTTCATTTTTAAGTTCTTTTCATTTAGCTCAGCCACTTCTGATTTGAGAATATTATTCTCAGATACAAGATTGCTTTGACGCTCCTTGTATTTGAGCTTAATATTGTTATAGCTCTTCAGAACCTCTGATAACACTTTGATAAGTTCATCTTTAGTGAGTTTAGCCATTACCTCTTCAGCGTCAGTGTCAGATTCAGAGTCAGATTCAGAGTCTGAAATTCCTTCCTCCTGATCTTCTACGTCTGCCATCAATGCTATGTTGGCACATTCTTCTTCTGCCTCAGATTCAGATTCAGATGTATCTGAATCATCCCAGGTTGCCATTAGAACCTTCTTCTTCTTATCAAATTTTCTTTTAGGCTTTTCTTTCAAAAGCTTTGGACTATCATTTTTGTAATGCTCAGGTTCTTTACATTCGTAGCATACAACCTCCTTTTTGCCAGATCTTCTGTGTCCAGAAGGTTCCTTTCTTTGGTCAGGCTTCTTGAAGTTTCTAAACTTCTTTCCTTTATGCTTCCAGAGTTTGTTTATTCTTTTGGACAGCATGGATAATTCATCTTCATCTTCAGATGAGGATTCTTCAGAGCTTTCCTCTATTACCTGCAACGCTTTAGCAGATTTATTAGATTTTAAGGCAATTGACTTACCTTTCTTTTGAGGCTCATCTTCCTCAAGTTCAATTTCATGGCTCCTTAGTGAGCTGATTAGTTCCTCCAAGGAAATCTGATTCAGATCTTTAGCCATTTTCAGCGCAGTCACCATAGGTCTCCTTCTGGTAGGTAAGCTTCTGATGATCTTTTTCACATGATCAGCAGTAGAGTAACCTTTATCCAGAACCTTTAGTCCAGCTGTAAGTATTTGAAATCTGGAGAACATGGCTTCAACAGATTCAGCTTCATCCATCTTGAAAGCTTCACACTTCTGAATTAGAGCCAGAGCCTTTGTTTCCTTGACTTGAGAGTTTCCCTCATGAGTCATTTTCAAGGACTCAAACATGTCAAATGCAGTTTCTCTATTTGTGATCTTTTCATACTCAGTGTGAGATATTGCATTTAACAATATTGTTCTAGCCTTGTGGTGATTTCTAAATTCCTTCTTTTGGACTTCTGTCATAGATTTTCTATCTACTTTCTTGCCATTCCCATCAATGGGATGAACATATCCATCTATGACCAAATCCCATAAATCAGCACTATAACCAAGGAAAAAACTTTCAATCCTGTCTTTCCAATAATCAAATTTCTCCCCATCAAACATAGGGGGTTTAGTACTGATTCTGTCTCTTTCTTCATACTTGTTAGATGTTGAAACATCAGCCATTATAAACAACCAAATATAAATATCAAAGTTTTTCTCACTGGATCTTTTCTGTCACTGTGAAGTGGTAGCACACACAGAACCGGAGCTCTGATGCCAACTGAAGGTGAGAAAATACTTAGAAGGGGGGGGGGGTTGAATAAGTATGAAGATAAAAACTTAGAAGTAAAAAAAACTCAAGTATTTTCATCCTGGTTCGTTGAACTTAACTACTCCAGTCCACCCTATCCAGAGTGATTTGCCTTTCTCAAACAAGGACTTAATCCACTATTTAATCAACTGATTACAATAGTAAGCACTAAGAACAACTGTTCAAAGTCTTCTCAAGAACTTCTGATCCCAACTGGATCTTCTTAAGGAACTATTACAATAAATTGTAACAACAAAAGTGATATTTCACTTAATGTTAAGAACAAAAGAATAAACTCAACAATAAGAATATTTTATGAGAGCTTGTAAGAGTTTCTTTTTGAGATTCGTTGGTTGTAGCTTTTTTAAGAAGATGATGAAGACATGCTTTTATATGCACAGTAGTCCACAAAGTCTTGACATTGGAGGTTGTGTACTAAAAAGGCTTGAACCTTTTTGTCTTTACATCACATGACTTTTCCTGGAAGTAGAATGCACATAGAAATGCTTTTGGTCTGTGTTCTAGTGTCAAGCATGAAAGAGGAAAGAGTTGTTGAGCTAAATCAAAGGATATTACTTTGAATTCTTCTTTAATAATTATTTCTTTTCAGCAGGGGTAACCATCAGATCTTGCATGATTAGAGTCTTGGATTCCCATCAGATTTTGCTGTATCAGAGTAAGGCAGCAAGTATGCTTTAGCGTGTAGTTCTTTCAGAGCAGATTTTTATGAATTAGATCCTCAGTACATGCAGCGTGTAGTACTCTCAGAGTCTTCTGAAAAACTGAGCTTCTTAACTCTCATACAAAGTTCTTAAATGCTTCAGAGTCTTCAGATCTTATTAGAGTCTTCTGTTTCAGATTCTTCTGTAGCTTCTGCTTCAGATTCTTCTGTAGCTTCTGCTTCAGATCCTTCTGCAGACAGCGCTCAGATTCTTCTATAAGATGCTTCTGACTCTTCAGAGCCTTCCATTGTTCCATGTTCAAATTAATTTGCTCTTGGATGTATATATACTTTAATTATCTGCAGCAAATATTCATGAACCAATTTTAGAGTATATAATTCTTTAATACAAAATTTCATAAGAGTTATCATCAAAACATAGAGATATTACTAAGAAACAATCTGTGTTCTTACAGAAACAGTCACATTATTCCCCAAAGAGTCAGGCAACCAGTGTCACACGACTTGTTCAAAAAAAAAAGAGCAAAAAGAATCAAAAGCCCGCTAAGTCGAATCTTGAAAACAAATGACTTAGGCAAAAATGAGGACATCTCGCTGGACTTAATAATCAAAAGAAGCTCAAAAGAGTCAGTCCAGGGCAAAATTAGGGAAAGCGAAAAAACTGAAAAAATGAAAAGGATTACAAAAGAAAAATCCTCAAACAAAATACAAGTCGTGTGACCCCAAGTGGCAAAGACAAAAAGTGAGTGGCTGTCACTCCAAAAACTCATGGTTTCTCGAACTATCACTCCTATCTTTCAACCTCTGAGAAGTGAGCGCTAAGGTCGAATTAGCTAAACGTAGGATTCGAGAACATCAAGGTGAACGGGTGGGTTAAAATAAATTTTGAGCCTTTATCCTTTACTTCGAAACCGTGAACCTGACCATGTTACAATTGGAAAAAGTCCTAATTGAAGCAGGTTTGTTTCGAAGGCATACTTCGGTAAAGATCACGTCAAAACTGACTCCTAAAAGGGTTCTTCTTACCATGTTGGTGCTGATGTTGATATTCTGATAAATGATTTGTTCATTATATGCCATTAACTGTTTTTTCCTTTTCCAGTGAATAGAATGGATGTCAAAACTGCCATATGCATTGCATTAATATGTCTTTTATGAAGAACAACTTGTTTTACTTGCAAGTAAGCGTTTGACAGCAGGAAAGTTTCCTACAGTGGAAAGTCTGATCAGGATAGAATGTAGAACACCCGAATACTCCGTGAACCGGGGAAAGCTATATCAAGTAATCCCTAGTGATGTTAGCCATCCAAAGTCAGTTATTCTGGGGCAATCAGGTCGAGATTCGGTAAATCTCTCGAGGACAACCAGTGTATTTCCCCGCAGATCAGCCAATCATGGGCAAAGTCGTTGCAAATAGGGGCAGGCCACTCTAAGAAAAGCGCAGAAGTTGTTTCTCGCCCGAGGGGCATTTGATCTGAAGCATTTCTCCGAGGGGCAGTTCATGTCAGACCATCAGGGTACAGATTTTCAGATTTCCATTCGAGGAATATCCCCACAGAGATCCCACAGACTGGGGCATATCAGAAGCGAAGGAATTGTTCCTCTCCGTGTCATCAGAGCTACTCAGAGCTACTCAAGCAGGTTCAACCAATCTTCAAGTATGAGACGAATGTCGGGAAGTCGTGCCATCAGCCCTTGACCCTTCAATCAGAAACCGTGAATTCAGACAGGATGTTTTCCAGCGTCAGTCATACTTGACCCATCACGGATAGCCTAAAAGCCCAATCCCTATTGGCAATCGTCAGGAAGCTCAATCCTTATTGGCGTGCCATTCCTACAGCCCAATCCATATTGGCAATCACCATGAGGCCCAATCCGTGTTGGCGCACCAGTCTCAAAATCCAATCTTCATTAACACGCAGGAAGACTCCGTCTGTTTTCCCCAGCAAAAGTACAATTTTCATTGGCACGGGTAAGCTTTCCCCATGAAAGTCCAATCATACTTAGCACATTTGTTTATCCCCAGCGGAGTCGGTCTCACCTTTCTAGCATTTATTTTGCTGGAATAATTTTGTGATACCCGGTTATCCCCAGCGGAGTTGGCCTTGTCTTCAGCATTTATTTTGCTAAAGCAAATATGTGTACAACTTTTCTCCAGCAGCCCGAGCCTGCATTTGCATCTTGCATATATCATCATATTTGCATTTCATCGTCAAATGCTTAGCATTCCATCTTATATGGAGCATTACGCCATAGAAAAATTCAAACATACGCATATGCATGCGAAGCATAAGTCAGATTTTCTATCAGCCTTCTGTGGTAACGTGAATCACTCTGCAATCAGTTCAGGAGCATTTATCCAGCAGCTTTGTTCAAATAGCTCTTTGGTAGTTGATTTTCAGATCATACGACGGTTATGCTTTGTTCATCAATCATCTGAGGACGACAGACTTCTCTTTCCGTCAATTCCTATTGACGACGTGTACCTTCGAGCAGGTTTTCTTCCCGTCAGTTCTTATTTGACGATGTGTTTCCCCAGCTGGCGTTTTCTCCGTCTATCTTTAGACGTTGTGAGTTTTGGTATGCTGTTCTCTTCGTCTATCTTTAGACGTTGTGAGTTTGGGTATGGTGTTTTCTCCGTCTATCCTTAGACGTTGTGAGTTTGGGTATGGTGTTTTCTTCGTCTATCTCTAGACGTTGTGAGTTTCGGGTATGGTGTTTCTCTTCGTCTACCTTTAGACGATGTGAGGTTTCAAGGCGATCTTTCAGATATGGTTTTCTTTCTGTTTATTGGATGAGATGACATTTCAAGAGGGTTTTTTTTCCTGACCGTTGGTTCTTATTGACGTCGAAGCTCTTTGAAGAATGTTTGGTTTTCCTGGTTGTTGATTCTTATTGACGACATGGCTCTTTGTAGGTGGTTTTCTTCCTGTCAATCTTTATTGATAATGTGGCCCCTTTGAGGATATTGTTCTTTCCATCAACTCCTATAGACGAAAGGATTCTGAAATTTGATGGGTGGTTTTGAGGTTTATTGATGTGGTCTATATTGTTCCTCTCGTCTATCATTAGACGATGCGAGATTTGGGATTGGTGTTCCTCTCGTCTATCATTAGACGATGCGAGATTTGGCTTTGGTGTTCCTCTCGTATATCATTAGACGATGTGAGATTTGGCTTTGGTTTTCCTCTCGTCTATCATTAGACGATGCGAGATTTGGGATTGGTTTTCCTCTCGTCTATCATTAGACGATGCGAGATTTGGATTGATTTTCCTCTCGTCTATCATTAGACGATGCGAGATTTGGCTATGATTTTCCTCTTGTCTATCATTAGACGATGCGATATTCAGATTGTTTTTCTTCCTGTCTACCATTAGACAATGTGAACCTTCGGGATGGTGCCTTTCCGTCTATCATTAGACGATGTGAGTATGGATATTGTTCTCCTTCGGGATGGTGTCTTTCTGTCTATCTTTAGATGATGTGAGTATATTTTTCTTCCTGTCTATCTTTAGACGATGTGAAAGGATCAAGTGCATGTTGATCCAACCTTCGGGTTGTTATCTATGGCGTCACATAGGTAACTGGTGGTAAAGTCAGTTTCTTTATCAGATTATTGATCAGTTTGTTGCCGTGACAACTGGATTCAGTTTTCTGGATATTTGTTCCCCAAGAAGTTTTTGCAGTTTATTTCTGCAGGTTGGCAAATTTTCGGGTTCTTTGGTATTCAACCGTCTTCTACCTTTGAATGTTTGAAAGTCCTTCGCTCTTCAACCCTTCAGGTCCAAGCCGTTTGAATAGGGGCAGCTGTTGCACCCCAAAATTTGACCAACCATTTCTCGCAATTTGGCTTATGTTTCGACTCATTTTGCATTTGCATTTGCATACCGCATACATTGCATTTTTTCAGTCAGATTGATTTTATCAGGATTACAGCCTCTCTTGGCGTTTCAGGCTGTTCAAACAGTTCGAATACGAGGATTTACTTTGGGAGTCGTGCTCTTCCTGGTGTTTTCAGCTTTCGCTGTTATTTTTTAGGACATTTCGGTGTCCGGTTTTTACCGTTTATTTCGCTATAGTCTCGCATCCTTTTTAATTGATTTAATTGGCTTTATTGCATTTTCTAGAATTTTTCCTTAATTTTTAGCTTTAGAAAGTATATTTTAAATAGATTTTATTAGGTATTAATAGTTTTAATATTTTTTATTTTCTTTTAGAATAAGTGATTTGTTTAGAAATTAATAGATTTGATTAGTTTAAAAATTAATAGATTTAATTCTTTTTTCTAGATATTAATTGATTTGTTTAGAAATTAATAGGTTTATTTTCTAGATTTTAAATTCTTTTTTTAGAGTTAATTTGTTTTAGAAATTAATAGGTTTTAATTCTTTTTTCAGATTTTATTAGGATCAATTTTTAATTAGATTAATTAGTAGTTAATTAGGTCCGGATTAATCAATTTTAATTAGGATATTATTAGGTTTAGCTTAGTTAATAATCAGTTTTAATGAAGATCTTCTATTAATTATGTTAGCCTTAACCTTTTTGTTGCAGCTTTAATGCATGTTTAAGTCATCTTTTGGTTTTAATTAGTCTTAGCAGTTAATAATTCATTAATTGGGTATGTTAAGCCATTAATTGAGTTTGTCAAGCCTTTAATTGAAGCCATTAATTTTAGTCAGAGTTATTTGATTTCAGTTTTCGTCCGTTTGTGGGCCAGATGTCCCACTTCTGGAGGCCCATGGATCCAATTTCATTGCCACTTGTCATCGTATAAACGCTGCCACACGTTTCTCTCTCTCTCTCTCTTCCACCTTACACTTCATGACACATCACGCTTCCACCTGTCCCCACCTCACTCTCCCTCACTCTGCATGGCTGCCACGCAGCCTGCCACCTGTCTCACCTCATCCCCTCCCTCTCCGGCCATACAAACACGCCGGAGCCCCTCGCCGGAGAGATCACCTCACCCAAATCTCACCGGTAACCATCACCGGAACTCCGTAGCCACCACTAGAACCACCGCAACTGTCGCCGGAACTTCCATAACTGTCATCGGAAAATTCATCCGAGTCCATCATCTTCTCTAGTTTTCCAGATCTTCATCCCTGCTCATGCGATGTTCATCATCTTCGTTCAACCTTCAAGAACATTCGTCCCATAAACCTCCAGAATTCCCCAAATCTCATGAAGATTCACCCAGAACCAAGAATGTTCATCCATATCTTCCATAATTTTCATCATTCTGCATCCATGTTCATCATAGCGTTCAAGATCTTCATCGTTCATCACGTTCTTCATACGAAGTTCAACAATCTTCATCATCGATTTCCCCAAAAACCTCCGAAGTTCTCCAGATTCATACAATTTCCCCAAAAATTTTCAAGGAACCTTCATCACTGTTCATCGCCGTTCAGAAACCTCCACCAGATCATCAAGATCTTCATCACGATCATCATCTTCATCCAACTATTTTCCAGAATCATCAAGATCTTCATCGCATCTTCAACGAGTTTCCAGAAGTGTTCACCCGTTCACCATTACTTTAAGATCCATCGCAAATAAACGAAGCTTCATCCTGATCTCTTCGTTTTCATGGAGATCAACACCAACACTCCTTCAAACGCGTTCATCACAACTTAGATCTGTTCCCAGAAACGTCATATGAAGATCCTCACGCTTCATTAATCATCACCATCCAAGATCATCGAACGCACAGATCTCCACCATGAACTTCATCATTGTGAACCAAACGCTCAGAATTCTAGGACTCATTTTCTGTGTAATTTGTTGAGGATAGCAATAGACGAAAAACAAGAAAGAAGTAGAAGAGGTTGTTTGAAACCGTGAGGGAGAAGGCTGAGAGTGGACGTTAGCGGCGGCGGAGGTTGAGTGAGGGGAGAAGAAACTAGGGTTTCAGATTGAAGTTTGAGAGAAGGAAGAGGAAAGGCCTTAGTGGGCCTTGGGGCCCAATTTGCTTCATTTTCCAGAACGCACCCCCATTTCCAAACACACGCCCTGTCCCTGTTTTTTTTTCTGATTATGGGCTGAAGCCCAACGAATTTCTGGACTCATACCTCCGTTTCCAAAAATGGTACCCCCCCCCCCCCAGCTGTTCTCGTTTTGGGCCCAGCAAACCAATAAGCCCAGTTAGTTTTTGCCTGACTGCACACTCCAATTGCCTCGCGCGCACCCCCTGTTTCCTTTGTTTTTTATTTTTCTGCTTGTTGTATTGTGGGATCAAGCCCAATTATTTTTGCTGCATTACACCCCTATTCAGGCTGTACCCCCTTCCCTTTATTTTCTAATTTTTTTGCTTTGTATTGGATGTTTGCTTGTAATAGATTTTAGTTTATTTTCTATTTTTTCTTCTTAGGACTTATAGTTTAGATATTATTTCTTTGCATATTTTTAATAGAGATTTTATATTTTAGAATTTATATTCTATTTTTTTCTTTTAGGAAATTATAGAATATTATGCATAGTATAGAATTTTCATTTCTATTTTCTTTCTAGGAAATTATAGAATATTATAGGGTTTATATAGAATTTTTAGGTTATTTTCTATTATGCAATTTACTTAGAATTTCTTTAGAGTTTTTCTATTATGAGTTTATTGCTTATTTTAGGAGTAGAATATTATTTTCATTTGATATTGGATTTCTCTCCTCATTTCTCTTTCTTATCTGATTTTATCTTAGATTTTATTCTGTGCTGGCCGTGTGACATGATTCAATTGGAGAATGATTTTCAATATCATTTCTCTATCTTGTCTTTGAAACGGATATCAATATGCTACCTCTTAGAGTTTGATTTATCGTATAAATCAAACCATGACGGTTTAAGCGTTACATTGGTTCTGATTCGGACGTCCTCATCAAGGATCCAGAGAGGAGAAGATTGGAATGGAGCTTGCGCACATGTCGAGGGTCAACAGAGCCGCTTCGTTCGATATCATCTTTCTTATTCAAGTCTTCGTGAAACCGTCGAGTGTTGTGAGCTGTAGCGTTAGATACGTAGGAAATGGTGGTTGAGGGGCTTCCTCTCAATCGTCTAGAGTGTTTAGTGTGGCACCCTTTGGGTGACATACGACGCATTCGCTCCTACGTCCTAGGTTCTTGCGTGTGTGTCCCGAGTTCCTTCCCGTTTAGGCGTGTTAGGCCTGCTTCCTCTTTGTTCTCGCCCCCGCGTGATCGAAACCCTTTCCTCTCGCATTCAGGCGATTGAGACCCCTTGTCTTGCACCTGTGCAATCGAGACTTATTTTCCGTAGTGCGCCGAACTACGTTTGCTCTGATCTCTCGTACCAGACGAGAGTACGTAGGCATAGGATGAGATATCCTAGCGAGCTCCCTTTTCCCCCTTTTTTTAGTAGTTAGCTGAACTACAACTGCTCTGATTTCGTGTACCAGACGAGAATATGTAGGCATAGGATGCGATATCCTAGCGAGCATACTAACAACTAACTTCTGTGTTCTCTCGCTGCCGTGCGATCAAGAATTTCCCGATGACGACTAATCTATCCCTTTCTCTTGCCCTAGCGCAATTGAGACCAGACCGTAGTTCTAAGTCCCGTAGGTCCCCGTACCTTTAAACCCCGACATACTACGTCCGTTCTACCGCAAACAGGTAACGCCTAAGTCTCCGACGAGCGAGCAGCATACACCTAACTGCTAGAATGTGTACGCTAGTATCGTCAATCCTTTCTCTCACCCCTGTGTGATCGAGAACACCCCGGTTACCCGTAGTTTTCCCGAGCTACGTTTGCTCTGATCTTTGACGCCGTGTGAAAGTACGTAGGCACGAGATGCGATATCTCGGCGAGCAACCTTTCCCCGTAGTTTCCCGAACTACGTTGACTCTGACTTTCCCATTGCACGAGGGAATACGTAGGCATAGAGCGCGATGCTCTATCGAGTCAGTTCCTTCCGTTTAGCTTTAGCAGTCGTAGATTGATTGTTTTTCACCCGTAGACAAACCAACAAGCGTGGATCCCATCGAGTACGATGGACGTGAGGGGTGCTAATACCTTCCCCTTGTGTAACCGAATCTCGAACCCAGACAATGGTTGCGATGACCTTGTCTTATACCTTTTCGTCAGGTTTTTTCCGATCGTTTCCTTTCCCGTTCTGAGGGATAAATAACGAAAGGTGGTGACTCTTCTATTTTTCCGGCACCTTATTTTTGCGGTAGCGACCCAAAGGAACCACTCTAGCAAAATAAATGCTGAAGAGAAGAAACCAACTCCGCTGGGAATGACCGGATATGCCAAGTATGATTGGACTTTTGTTGGGGAAAACAAGCCCTGGATGGTCTTTAAAAAAAGAAATTCCCCGGGAAAAACTACTCTGTTGAGAATAAAATTCACTCCGTCAGGGATCTAAATCAACTCTACTGAGGAAAATGCCTTGAATGACCTTCCAGAATACCACTCTTTTGGGGAAACAAATCCACTCTACTGGGGAGAATAGCCCTAGATGGCTTTTCAGAATACGAATCTACTAGGGAAGTAAAGCAAACTGCAGGAACCTACTCCACTCTGCCGGAGATTCCGCTCTGCTGAAAATTTGAATCCACTATGCTAGGGATAATAAGCACGACTTACTGGGAAGATATCCCAAACCCTCTCTGTTAAGGATAGAGAATAACAATTTTCCGGGTCAATCCCAATCTGCGAGGAATCAAACATTCCACTAACTTCTCTGGAGACCTGTAGGGGATGAAAATTAATTGGGGAAATATCCCCAAGGAACCTCATTGTAACGAATACCGATGACCAACTGGATCCTGCTACGGACAACACCTTTTGCTGGGGGGTCTCCCAATGAGGGAAACATCACCTACCTCTGCTTGGAGAAATGAGCAATAAACTCAACAATATCAACCTCTGCTTAGGGAAATGAGTCCCTGACTTGAACTCTAAGGGGAAAGGAGTCAAAGATTTAGATCTCGGTTATTGTTCATGACAACGTTCAAGCAAATAAAAGTTTTAATCATGGTTAGCGGAGCCCACAAGTTTATGTATGCAAAGTTTTATCAAAAACATCAGGCGTTCTTTGCAAACAGAACAGTAAAAGCTAAAAACCAACACGAAAGCTTTCTGAATAATATATACTTCATTGATAAATGGCTTGTAAATAGGCAAATTTACCACATATGCAACTTCTGAAAAGAGGAAGTTGCGCAAATAATACAAAAAATACAACAGATACACAAAATGTCGGCAATGTGGTACAGACAACCACCATGTGCCGATTCATCTATGACTCGCATGACTTCGATGTTTCTCCAATGCTTCGTCCTCTGAAAAGACTGACTTGATTGATTGACCCTCGGGTCCTCCTAGAATCCACTGTGCTCGAATGATCAATACGCAGACCGCAGTCATTTGCTTTTCGAATCCCTAACTGTTGCCTGAATCGCCCTTGCGGGTTTTCGATTCACCGGGATACCCATTTTTTTCCAAAGTCGCCTTTTCAGGTTTTCAACTTTTCAGGTTTTCAACTTTGCAGGTTTACATCTTTTCTTTTTATCCCTAATTTTTGCCAGAACCCATTCTTTTTATGGTTCGCCGGGATGCCCCATTTTTGCCTAGATTTTCTTTTTATTTCCAGTGGGTTTCTTTTAGCAAAGTATTTTTTAAATGCGTCTACGTTCACAGGGGACGTGAAATCTTCGCCATCCATGGTTGACAATAGTAAGGCTCCTCCTGAGAAGACTTTCCTTACGACGTATGGACCTTCGTAGTTGGGAGTCCATTTGCCCCTGTGATCTGTCTTTGGATGGAGAATCAGCTTCAACACTTAGTCACCTTCCTGAAAGCTCTAAGGGCGTACCTTCTGATCAAAAGCTTTCTTCATCCTGCTTTGATACAAACGACCACATGTAATGGACGCCAACCTCTTCTTATCTATCAAGCTGAGCTGATTCAATGTGTTCCTCACCCAGTCTGCCTCATCAGGCTGGACGTCAACCAAAACTCTCAATGAAGGAATCTCGACTTCCAATGGTAGGACAACTTCCATACCATACACTAGCGAGAAAGGAGTTGCCCCAGTTGAAGTACGTACCGATGTACGATATCCGTGTAATGCAAAGGGAAACATCTGTAACAACCCAATTTTCAATAATTGATTATTTATACTAATTAATTGATTTAATGAATTATTGGATCTATTTAATTTATATGAGTTAATGGATTTAACTGATTTATTCTATTTGGTAGAATAAGGTGAATTTACTAAATCTTCTCTAATTAATGATAATATGAGATATATTGAGGAGAAATAAAAGAGAAGGATATATAAGAGAAAGTGGAAAGAAAAGGATAGAAATAGAGAGAAAGGAAAAGAAGAGAAAGAAAGAATGAAGAAGAGAGAAGAGGAGAAAATAGAGGAAAAGCTTGGAATCATCAGAACAACTTCTAGCTTCCGATTTAATCAAGGTAAGGGTGTGAAATTTTATTATTCTATCAATGTGTATGATTATGTATGTGTTTGTTGAATTGGTTTGGATTGTTGGAGAGTTTTTGCTCATTTTCCATTTTAGGGCAGAAATGAGTTTAATCGATAGAAACCAATGTTTTCGCGGATGAAACTCGAAATAAATTGCATAATTTAGTCGGGTAATGTTTAGCCGTGATTATTGGATTTTGTTGGATTGAATTTGGTTGAATTTGTGAGTTTTGACATTTTTGGACGATTGGAGGTTAAGATTTTGGATGAAAATCGGAAGTTGTAAAATTTGTGCTTTATGATCCTAAATTGTTACTATATGATTGGTAATGATGAGTAGGTATTTAATTGGGAGAAAATAATTAAATTGGTCGGGTTTTTGGAGGTTTTGGGAAAAAACCCGTAACCTTGTTTTTCCAAAATTTCAAGTGTTAACCGATTAACCGTATAAAAAATGGCCTAAAAACTGAGTTTTTGGAGCTGTTAACCGGTTAACAATATCTGTTAACCGATTAACGGAGTGTTAATGCGCCAGGATTTTGAAAATCTGGGTGTGTTAACCGGTTAACAGAAAGTGTTAACCGGTTAACACTGTAAGTGTGAGAAAAATATTATTTTTTCACCGTTTATCGGATTTTGTCGTTCTTTATATCAAACTGAAGCTAATAATATGTTCTATAACTTGGTGAAAAGAAATATTATTTTTAGCCGACTTTTAGCCAATTTTACCAATTAATCGAGATTAATTATATTAAGTAAGTGAGGCTTAAATAATTAGAGCATTCGGTTGCCGTTTGGCATAATTGCTGTGAATGCATATGGATTGTATGTGATAATATGAGATGAATGCATGAGAACATATTGTGAATACGTGTGCATTGATTGAAAATGTGGTGATGGCATTGAATTGTGAATGCATATTGATTGTATGCAATATTGTGAATAATGCATGGGAACATATTGTGAATATGTGTGCATTGCTTGATAATTGTGATGATCTTGAAAGTATGAATACTTTGATATGATGTGTGAGTGTGAAATCATTTTATAATTCTTGTGTGATGAATTATTGAGTATGCATGAGATTCAGATGCGAGAACGGTCTTAAGTGCATATGATTGTTGATTGCATACGCATCATTTGTGTCAAGAGGCAATGCTTGCTAATCTCGTGGAGACTGATGACTTGTCCCAAACCTAGAGCGGGGTTTGAAAGCTTAGGGAATGGGCTTTTGTTGTTATCGGTCTAGGGAACGGACCCGGTTTAAATGTAAAAACCGAAAAATGATAACAAGTGTTGGTACCACATGGCATTGAGTTGCATTGAGTCACATGGCATATATCATTGTTATATGGAAGTATGCATGTGTATGAATTGTTGAATGAGAGTTGTGAGATTAAATATAATGTGTATGTTATGTGGATTGATTGAAATTGTGGAAGTGTGCATGATGTTATGCTTGGATTATATATATATATATATATATATATATATATATATATATATATATATATATATATATATATATATATATATATATATATATATATATATATATATATATATATATATATATATATATATATATATATATATATATGCGTAAGTAATGTTATGATGTTATGTTTTTATATTCATTGGAATATTATGATGTTGGCCTTGGTGCCTAAGTAATGTTGAAGTATGTGCCAAAGTGAAATTGTAAGAAGCATGATTATTTATTATAAGTGTTAATGAGCATGACAGGTGGTTTTGATGTTTCGAAAGTTATGTGTGACGCCCTTTTGTGAATGCGTGAAAATTTACTCTGATTATTCATATATTTTCCGTGGGGTTTAGAAGGGTGTTACAACATCTCGTGCCAGTCTTTATAGGTCACAACCATCTTCTGCACAATCTTTTTTATGTTCTTATTGGCCGCCTCAACAACTCTGTTCATCTTCGGACGATAGGGAGAAGAGTTCTGATGCTCAATTTCGAAACTCTGGCACAGTTCCTTCATCATCTTGTTATTCAAATTTGAACCATTTTCAGTAATGATTCTTTCGAGCACTCCATAACGACAGATAATGTCCTTCTTAATGAATCGGACCATGACCTGTCTGGTGAAGTTGGCGAAAGAAGCTGCTTCAACCCATTTATTGAAATAATCAATTGCCACTAAGATAAAGCAGTGTCCGTTGGATGCGATCGATTCGATCTTACCGATCATATCGATGCCCCACATAGAGAAGGGCCAGGGAGATGCCATGACATTCAAAGGATTCGGCGGTACATGCATCTTATCAGCATAAATCTGGCATTTATGGCATTTCTTGGGATATTTGAAACAATCAGACTCCATAGTTAACCAATAGTAGCCTTCCCTAACAGTTTTCGAGACATTGCATGTCCGCCTGCATGCGTTCCAAAAGCACCCTCGTAGACCTCTTCCATAAGCAACCCCGCTTCTTTTTCGTCCATGCATCTTAACAGAACCAGATCAAAGTTTCTTCGATAGAGTACGTCATCCTTATTCAGATAGAAGTTTCCAGAAAACCTTCTCAAGGTCTTCTTATCCCTGCTGGATGCCCCAGGCGGATACTCCTGATTCTTGAGAAAGTTTCGGATATCATAATACCATAGCTTCCCATCTAAAGCTTCCTCTATTGCAAATACGAATGCTGGCCTATCAAGGCGAGAGATGACAATTCTCGGAGTGTTGTTCCAATAATTCACCTTCTACATCGAGGATACGGTAGCCAAGGCATCCGCCATCTGATTCTCCGCTCTTGGGACATGATGAAACTCTACCCTGTCGAAGAAAGGTAGCAACCTCCTGGCATAGTTCATGTAGTGAATCAGGTTAGGCTGACGAATCTCCCATTCTCCCTTGATCTGATTTACCACCAAAGCTGAATCACAATAGATATCAAGGTTTTTGATTCTTAAATCAATCGCTTCTTCAATACCCATGATACATGCTTCATGTTCAGCTTCATTATTGGTGCATGGAAATGTTAACCTGACAGTAAATGGTATGTGCAAACCATGGGGAGTGGTAATGATTGCCCCAATTCCGCTGCCATAAGAGTTAACAACACCATCAAAGATCATCTTCCATTGGGAACCCAGCTCAGGACCTTCATCAGGTAACGACTCATCGTAGTCTTTCATCTTCAAGAACATAATATCCTCATCAAGAAATTCAAACTTCATCGGCTGATAGTCATCGATTGGTTGCTTTGCGAGATATTCAGACAAAACACTCCCTTTAATAGCCTTTTGGGAGACGTTTTGAATGTCGCATTCCGTCAAACCATCTGCCATTTGGAAATCCTTCCTGAAAGTGATTGCTTCTTGAAAACGTACTTAATCGGATCCATCTTTGAAATTTGCATGGTTGTGTGATTCAACATATATTGCCTTAGGTGTTTGGTGGCCCAAGCAAGTGCACAACACGTCTTTTGTAACATTGAGTATCTAGGCTCACAATCTGTGAACTTTTTACTCAAGTAGTAGATGGCATATTCTTTTCTTCCTGTCTCGTCATGTTGACCGAGAACACAACCCATGGAGTTCTCAAGAACCGTTAAGTACATTATCAACGGTCTTCCAGCCACCGGAGGCATCAGTATCAGAGGCTCCTGCAAATATTCTTTTATTCTTTAAAATTCCCTCTGGAAATTTTCATTCCAGACCACCGCTTGGTCTTTTGTTAATAATTTGAACATTGGTTCACACGTGGCTGTGAGGTGAGATATGAGCCTTGCAATGTAGTTCAATCTGCCCAAGAAACCACGAACCTCTTTCTCAGTCTTCGGTGCTGGCATTTCCTGTATAGCCTTTATTTTTGCAGGATCGACCTCGGTTCCTTTTTCACTGACTATGAACCCCAAGAGTTTTCCTGACCGTACACTAAAAGTGCACTTATTAGGATTCAACCTTAGTCTGAACTTCCTTAACCTCTCAAACAGCTTCAACATATTCACCAAATGCTCTTCCTCCATCTGAGACTTTGCGATCATGTTATCAACATAAACTTCGATCTCATGATGAATCATATCATGAAACAAAGTCACCATTGCCCGCTGATAGGTTTCCCCTGCATTCTTCAATCCAAAGGGCATTACCTTGTAGCAAAAAGTCCCCCACGACGTGATAAAAGTCATTTTCTCCATGTCCTCCGAAGCCATCTTGATCTGGTTATGTCCGGAGAAACCTTCCATGAAGGAAAACACTGAATACTTGGCCGTATTATCAACAAGCACATCAATGTGGGGGAGCGGGAAATCGTCTTTCGGGCTCGCTCTGTTTAGATCATGGTAATCTACACACATTCTGACCTCACAATCTTTCTTTGGTACATGTACAATGTTAGCGACCCACAGAGGGTAGTTCGTCACGGCAAGAAACCCGACGTCCAACTGCTTCTGGACCTCTTCTTTGATCTTAACTACCATGTCCGGTCTAGTTCTTCTTAGCTTCTGCTTCACAGGTGGGCACTCTTCTCGAAGAGGCAAGCGATGAACCATAATATCCGTGTTGAGTCCGGGCATAGCTTCATATGACCAAGCAAATACATCTTTATACTCTCGAAGCATTTCTACCACATCATCCTCTAAAGCAGCCCCTAACCTGACTTCCTTTCTATCTTCCTCTGTGCCCAGGTTGACGACTTTGTTTTCCTCCTGATGAGGCAGAATAACCTTCTCTTCTTGTTTCTAAAGGTGAGAAAAACACTTAGAAGGGGGGTTGAATAAGAGTTTTAAGAAATATAGCAATAAAAATAACTCAAGATTTTTATCCTGGTTCGTTGAACTCAACTATTCCAGTCCACCTTATCAAAGATGATTTGCCTTTCTCCACAAGGACTTAATCCACTATTGATCAACTGATTACAATAGAAAGCACTAAGAACAACTGTCTTAGTCTTCTCAAGAACTACTGACCACACCTTGGTCTTCTTAAGGAACTTCTTACAAATTAATGTAAACTAACAAGTGTTTGAATGCTTCTAAGCTGTATCACAACTGTGATGTTTACACTTAAAGATTAAGTACAACAACAAAAACTATACAGTTTTATGAGAGATCAAATGAATAAGATCTTTGTAAGATTTTTCTCTTTGGTGAATAAAGCGTGTATTTCTTTCTGAGTGAAATAGCAATGAGCAAATGGTGAGTAGTGAATTAGCAGCTTCAAAGTGTTGTAGAATTACTCGTTTTATAGCTTTTCCAAATTGCTTTGAGTGATGTGCAACTGTATATAATATTAGATTATAAGACTTTTCATTACCCAAAAAGTATGGGCAGAGATATGCTTTATGCAGAAAGGTATGGTTGTAGAAGCCTTGGGATTTTCACCACGTCACTTCTTTGGACAATTTAGTCGTTGGTTACTTTGGAAGTAGCACCATGTCTAATCAAGTTTTACAGCTTCTTCAACAAGCTTCCTTCAGAATGAAGTCTTCATAATCTGCACTTCAGAACAAGTAACAAGTTTAAAGGTATGAAATACGTCAAGATGATCAGAGCTAGAATGAATGAGATGATCAGAGTTTTGATAGATGATCAGATCTTAATATATCAGAGTCTCAATCTTGATCAGAGTCTTCATCAGAGTGTGCAGCAGTATATGCTTTGAGCGTGAATATTAATGATAAGAGTCTGGTTATCAAAGCCTCTGAATTTGCAGTGAAAAGAACTTCAGAGTCTGATTAGATCAAAGCTTTCAACTTTTGTACACTTCTTTCATTAACGCTCCAGATTATTCTGTAGCTTCTGCTTCAGATCCTTCTGGCAGCGCTTCAAAATCTTCTGATAGTCTTGCATCTGATGCTTCAGAGCTTTGCATAGTTTCTTGTACTTATGTATTTTGCTTCTTTAAGAGTTTTCAATTTTATACCTGAAACAATAATACTTGAACAAATTTTAGAGTGTATATTTTCTTAATACAAAATTCCATAAAAGTTATCATCAAAACATAGAGATATAAGAAACACCAATCTGTGTTCTAACAATCTCCCCCTTATTGATGATGACAAAACATAGGGAATTTTGTTTAATAAAGAGAAATAAAATATATAACTCCCCCTGAGATTAAGAATCTCCCCCTGAAATGAATACTCTAATAGAAGAGAACACTTCCCTTTTTGTTTGAGTATATTTCAGAACCTGGTAGAAATCCTTTTTATGCTTTCTAGAATCAGAGTCTGATGATTTCCTTTAACTTAAGAGTTCTGGTATATCTTTCAGAATCAGAGTCAAATTTTCTTCAAGGATTAGAGTCTGGTTGGGTAATTATCAGGGTAACTTCAGATTATTTTTGTCAGATGAAATAATTAGATCTGAAAGTCTTAAGATTCAATGTTAGATTAAAACAATGTCTGAATTTCATTTTAGTATTGCTTATGGTTTGAACAGTCAAATTCTCTTTCTCCCCCTTTTTGTCATAATCAAAAAGAATTTTAAAGACAGAAAAGATAATAGAAGAAGAGAAAAACACAACACATAAATGAAAAACATAACAGCCAGATTCATTTAGATCAAAATAGCACAGAAGCATAAGATGTTCATACAGCAGATGACAGAAAATAGAACAAACAGAAAACAAGTGCAAAACAAGAATGCAAAGACATGGAAAAGAAAACTAGGGCTGGCGAGAAGCAATCAAGGTCAGAAGATCCGTAATCTTAGCAGTGGACTCTTCTTGCTTGGCCATCCAAGTCTTGATCTCTTCAGTAGTCTGTTCCTGTTTTATCATCCATGTTCTGATTTCCTTGACTTCTTGGACAACATCCAGAATCTCAGTCTTCATCTCAGATGCAGAAGGTTCAGAAGCAGATGCAGTTGCCATTGGATGATCAATCTCCATGTCAGATGCAGGAGTATCTTCTATCATTGCAGAATCTTCAGCAGGAGCATCTTCCAGAAGAAGCACTGGGGTTGTGATAATGCTCAGCAGAGTCTGTCTGACCATTTCAGCAAACTTTGCCTTTGCATCATCAGCACATAGTGTTCTGAGGTCAGATGCAGCAGAGTTGAACTTAGAGATGAATCTGTTCCAAGAAGCTTCAGATTTAGCACGATCCATACTAGCCATGCACTCTTTCTCCACAGAAGCAATCCCCATACGTAGTTCCTTCTTGAAATTCTTGAACAGAGTAGAAACATCTGATCTGGGTTTAGGGTTCAGAAAGTCTTCTATGGGGACTGGTGTCGCTACTGCGAAAATAAGGTGCCGGCAAAACAGAAGAGTCGCCACCTTTCGTTATTTATCCCTCAGAGCGGGAAAGGAAATGATCGGAAAAACCTGACGAAAAGGTATAAGACAAGGTCATCGCAACCATTGTCTGGGTTCGGGAGTCGGTTACGCAAGGGGAAGGTATTAGTACCCCTCACGTCCATCGTACTCGATGGGATCCACGCTTGTTGTGTTTATCTGATGGATTGGTTTTACTATCTACCTATCAAGGCTGGTCTGGAAAAAAAAGAAAATGACTCGGCAAAGCGTCGCACTTTATGCTTACGTATTCTCATCAGAGAATGAGAAATCAGAGTCGACGTAGTTCGCCTAACTACGGGTTACGGGGAGGGTGACTCGCCAATACGTCAGTATTGGGCCTACGTACTCCCAACAGGTATGAGAGATCAGAGCTTACGTAGTTCGGGATAATACGGATTACGGGAATTCAGATTCATCTGTTTTATCGAGTAGGGTTAACAAACAGTTCCAGCAGTTTGGCGTACACAACTCGACCTTTGGAGACTCAGGCGTTACCGTTTGCGGTAGAACTGAGAGTTAACGACACTCTTTTCTTCAGAAAAGCTTCCTTTGAAATACGGGCCCACGGGGCAAAAAGGGTTGAAGTTTGTTTTCTGTCTTTTACGGAAGAACTGTTTTTTATGGATGTTTGCAACCAATATCACACTAGAGACTATGACAGGAGAGTGAATGCATCGCATGTCACCCAAAGGGTGCCATACTAAACATCCAAGCTGTCGAAAAGAAACTCTCCGACAACCCTTTCTCAAGTAGATTAAGGCTCGTAACGTACGACGTCAGTTAACCTTTATTACTGTATTTTAATTTGTTTTGAGATGAGAAGAGAGAACAGGCTCAACTACGGGGAGACTATCAAGTCCTACTGTTGTTATGCCAAGGATTCATCCTATGATTGAGGTTTGAAACAGGGAACTCCTAGAAGTTATCATGCATAGGTTTCAACCTAAAGTTCTAATCATCACTTCCTTATCAAAGGAAGTGAGATTCCTAGGGGATCATGTCAATGATAAACAGAAACAGATAAAGCATCAGCTTAAACAGTAAGCAGTAAACGACTGTAAAATGCATGCAATGCAACTGAGGGAGGAAATGTGTGTGGGATATCAGCCTCCACAAGCTCATCTCAACCACAAGCCAAATATGAATAACTGTAATCATACAGAGGAAATAACATGCTATCAAGCAAAACACAAACCACATAGGCAAGGGAGCAAGGCTCTACCGAATACCCTCAAGCAAAGCCATACAGTAAAAATACAAGCAGAGGGAACAACTCAACCTCTAGTGCAATCATGCTCCTAGCTTAAATAAATATAAATATGAACTTATTCTAATGCATCAAGCAAATCAAACAAGTCACACCAATACAGTTGCACAGAAAGAAAACAGACAGGAAAGAAAGCAAATCAACAGATTCCACAGCCTCACAGAAAAGCAATCTTCTGACAGCAGTTCAGTCCTCAGTCTATAACTGTTCTTCAGGTCTATCCTCTTCAATAGCAAGTATCAACTTGTTCCTTCAGGGACCCAATGCATCAAACATAAGTATCAGCTTATTCTTTCTTCTTTAGGCCTCAGCTCCAAAGTGAACTCCACCTTCAGGCTTCAATTCTAACTGCAAGTATCAACTTGTTCCTTCAGGGACTCAGTGCATCAACATAAGTATCAAATTATTCTTTCTTCTTCAAGCCTCAGCTCTTCACTCAATTTCAATTTGATCTTCTTCACAAGTGTCAACTTGTTCTTCTGGACCTTCAAGTTTCAGCTCTCTCCTCCTTACAAGTATCAACTTACTCTTCCTGATCTACAAGCTTCAGCTCCTAAGGGTAATCTTCAAACACAAAGAAGTATCAACTCCTATCCCTCAATCTCTTCAATCAAGGAACTCCATCCTATAGCAAGGAAAAAGATTCATCTAACAAGAGCAAAGTTTGGATGATTGACAGCAGAGTGAAGACCAAAGGTCACCACTAAGCATCCTATCATCAGAGAAAGGGACCCTCAAAGGTTCTACCAACTTGTAAAGAGCCACACATCCTACCAAAGGAGGGATGAGGCCTTTACAAAGGGACCTTACATCATAGGGAAGAATGGAAGTGATCAACATCTTCCATGTTTATGAAGGAGGAGAATCTATCTAGAAGCTCTGCCTACAAACCCTAATCTTAACACCTAATCAACACTACACCAAAAGAAGGGGAGATCTTCAAATCCAAACCTCTTTAAGCATTCCATGGTAGCCCAAGCTTGTCTTCAACATCATCCAAAAGCAAGAGAGACCAAGCCCTAACCTAAGGGAACTAAAGAAGTCATTCTAGTTGAATTAGTGCGTTAGAATCATCCAAAGTTAGCACCTAAACTAAAATCAAACAAAAATAGTAAACCACATTGTAAATTCCTACAAAAATTCCTAATGGATCCTAATTCAGTCATGAATCTACCATACAAAATTCAGAGGTTGAATCATCCACCAAGTTCTAGATATAAAACCTAAATCATAAGGTATCAACCATAAACCCTAAAAATGGAGCTCCTAAAGTTTCAACCTAAAATTACCACTTACATTCATCACAAAAATGTGAGAAAAATCTAGGGGGAACATGCCTATCTATGCTAGCTACACACAAAAAATCAAGGCAAAAATCATCATCAAATGATCAAACCAAATTCAACAAGATCAAGCATCAACCATGATTATTTTAATATCAATTAAAATGTAAAAAATGCTAATAAAATCAAAAATGCATGAAATATTAATATTTTTTCTCTAAAAAAACTAGATTCAATCATGAATTCATGGAAAAAAGAATGGAATTAATTGAGTTATTTTCCAATTTTTTTATGGATTATTCAATAACCATGAATGAAATGAAAAAAATAAAAGAAAATCAAAAGAAATGGAAAAACGCTTGGTGTGAATAGCAACAAAACTCAGTTCATTATCCAGACTGGGCCATAAGGGGGGTGGTGATATCAATTAGTGACTGAAGCCCAAAACAACACTTAAATGAAATGCATCGTTTCATATCAACTCAGAATCCTTCACAAAATTTCCATCGCTTGTGGCCGTTAGATCCTCATCTGGTCAAAGGTCCACATCTAATCCAATGGCCATGAGGTTGTCTTCTTCATTCAAACTGGTTTGGAGGGAAAGAATCCATGGAAGTTCAGAGCTTCAACTCCATCTTCCCCAAATCGTACTTCATCAATACTCCATCAAAAACCAAAATTAAAAACACTAATCCACTCCATTTTTTCCACTGAATCTAACCATGCTAATCAATGACATTAAAACTCATCCTAACTCAAATCACGATTAAAATCTCAGAAATCACTCAAGAATCAAATCACACCAAACTCCAAATTATGGTGTCTAACATCATCACCATGCTTCACTGAGTGGATCTAGCTATCAAATTAAGATTAACTCTCAAGAATCATCAAGATACGATCAAGAACAGAATTTGTGTCATCTTACTTATTGCCTCTAAATCGATCCAATTGTTACCAAAAAGCTCCCTACATCAATCTATATTGCATCTAACACAACAATTCCTATTGATTATGCTTAAATTAAGCTGCACGATGAAAAGTACATACCTGCAAATTCTTGATGAACATAGTGGTTAAATCTTCAAATCAACCTTCAATAAGCTCCAGATTCCTTCACTAGCATCTAATCAACCTTCTGTATGCAAAGAAATGAGCTGAAACCTCGTGGATTCTTGAACCCGATTCTGAGTTGCAAGCTTCAAACTCCAATGGCCAACTCACGATTCTCCCACAGTTTTGCCTCGAATTTGATCTGGAATCAACCACCAACCCTAGAGCAAGCTATTGGGATCAAGAACTTGGATTGAAATGGCCTCAATTGCTGTAATAGATTTTGATTTGCAATGAGCAAATTCAAAATGCAATCTCACTCTCCTCTCTCAATTCTCACCAACCTTGGCTCTGAATCACTTCATAATCATATATAGGACATGAATGAATAATCTAGAAAGTTCTGGATCACTCTAATGAGAAGTTCAATATCTCATCTCACTTGAAATTCAATCTCATGCCATGTTCATATCAGTTTTGCTAGCAGCTTGCATTTGCTTTCATTCTCATCCAAATTCTCTCCACATGAGATTTTGAGTGGGTTTGGAATGTGTTAGCACCTTGGTTTGATCTTATGAGAAGTCTGGCATATGTACCTTAAGCCTTAAGTAACAAAATGCAACTCCATGATTTTGACCTCCAATGAGAAAAGTAATATTGCCAATGTCTTTAAAATGCATTTTACAATCAAAATGACATATAGGTTTGTCTCATTTGGTCACCAAATGAAAAATCACAAATTTGGTCCTTTTAATGAACTTTAATTCTTCCTTTTTAAGTCAATTTTGCAATTTTGAGTTACAAGCAATTCCCACCTCTCATGACCATTTTGCTAGCCTTAAAACATCATTTTGAACAAGTTTGATGTTGAACATTTTCCCATTTGAAGCTTGCAAATAGGAGTTATGGCCTTATGATTGAAATTACCTGTAATCTCCAAATGTCCAAAATACCCTTGACTTGTCAAAGCCATAAGTTGAGTTCTACAAATCCTATCAAGGACTTCTAGTACTCTCTAGAAATCTAAGAGGATAAGGAACAACATTCATGTTGACCAAAAGTTCATAGGAATCATCCTTCTAGGGCAAAAGTTCCATGCAAGTTGGGTAACTTTCAAGCTCCAAATTCACATTCATCTGATGACCTATAACTTGTCAAAGCCATAACTTGGGTTCTTCAAATCCTATAAAGGACTTATAGCACTCAAATTAAGGCTAAGATCATGATCTAAAACAATCTTGTTGGGGGAAAGATCAGATGACAATCATATATTGAGCTAAATTGCCTTGAAGATAGGGGTCAAACTAGGGGATTTTACACTGTCAAGCCTTAGAAACCCTAGCTTGAAACTTCTCAAACTCTTCAATCATGATGAGTTAACCTTGGAGTCATCCTTATAACATCTCAATGCATCAATCCATGATCACATGGCTCTTGAATTAGGTCTCAACCCTCTTTCAATCATCAGTTGACTTAGGGTTGACCCAGTCAAACCCTAATTGCACCAATCATGGCTGGGGCTTCTCAATCTTGCAAAATGACCTGTCTAGGCCTCAAAGTGATCTTCAACACTTCTCATGAGATCTCTCAAGACCTCAAGTCCATCTTCATGGCTTCAGAATCATCTGATGACTTCCCACAACTCTCAAGCTAGGAGACCTACACACTGGGCTTCAACCACTCTCTCTGAGGATCTTTTATTTTCTCTGACAAGGATATCAACCCTTGAACACTTGAATAAACTTCTTAGCTAGCTTCATAGGCTTGTATAGCTCTTAATTGGCAATCATACCTCTTGATCTCCTGCATACATGTCAATGAAATTCAAATGATAATGCTAATGTGAATGAAATGAAACATGAGCTAGGTGAAGAAATGTTGGTCAAATTTTGGGGTGCAACAGCTGCCCCTATTCAAACGGCTTCGACCTGACTGGGTGAGAAGCGAACGGCTCTCAAACAATAAAGGTGAAAGACGGTTGAATACCAACAAACCCGGAAATTTGCCAACTGCACAAGTACACGGTACTCTGATGGGGACAAATCTTCGGAAACTGAAATAATAGTTGCGCGGCAACTAGCTGGAGAAATACTAATCTGAGTCTCTGTTAGGATGATTCTCTGATTTATCTGATATCATTGCGTCCTTAAATCATCGAGGGATCACTGGTTACGCAGTAATGGGCGATCTTCCAACCACACAGGTAAACGATACTCTGGTTGGTAGGAACATCTTCAAAACTGAACATGACAGTTGCACGACAACTTGCTGGGGAATTGGTCATACGGTAACCGGTGAAGGGTCTAATCTTAAATCTCCGTCAGGATGATCATCTGATTTTGCTGTAGATCTTCGCCCTCAATTCATCAAGGGGTCACTGGTCACTCGGTAACCGGTGATACACGGTCGATCATGCCGTCAGGCATCAGAATTCCTCGGGACTCATCAGGTCATTAGGAACTTTTTAACAATCAAGTTAATTATGTCGTCAGGCATTCAAAGAAATTTTCGGGCGTCAGCCGGGCTTCGTCATTAAGTCTGGAATAGAATCCTCAATCAATCACGGACCCAATAGGGATATCCAAACTTCTGCCATCAGGCACTCCACATCAGCTGAGAGAACTGCTTCGGCATCGCAGTTGGACTTCGTCAGTAAGTCCGGGGTTTCGGCACCGCTGTCGGACTTCAATCATCAAGTCTTCAAGGAAATTTCAACTTCTCTGTTGAAAACATGTTGGGGATGACACATCTCCGCTGGGGATTCTGGAGAACTATCAAGTAACTCTGCTCCGGGGATCCAGAAATCATTCTGGGCAAATAAACTCAGCTGAGGAAATCAAGAATCATCTTGAACACATAACTCTGCCGGGGACTTCAAGAATCATCCTGAACCAATAACTCTGCTGGAGATTTCAGGAATCATCCTGAGCAAACACTCTGCTGGGGACTCTAAGCATCAACTTAAGCAACCCTCTCTGACGACTTCACTGGGGCTTTAAGAATCATCTTAAGCAATTAACTTCGCTGAGGAGTTCAAGAATCATCTTGGGCAAACGACTTTGCTGGGGCAATTCAAGAATCATCCTGAGCCACACAACTCTTCCGAGATTTCAGGAATCATCCTGAGCGGACACCCTGCCGGGGAACACCTGCAAAACAAGAACGGTAACGACCTAGATCAAGCCTCATATGCATATGTTTGACAATGGCACAATGCTCCACACGGTGGAAATGCTACGCGTATTTAGGGAGAATGTTATGCAATCATGCAAAATGCTGCGGCCCCATCAGCAAAATAAATGTTGAAGGGAGGATCCTCCTGTCAAGGGGAAAGGACCGCTCTGGTGGGGGAAGGAATCATCCTGCTGAGGAGAGGGAGTCACGCCAATCTCAATCAGATTCCGCCTGAGGAAACGAACTTCAGTCGACTGCTGTAGGGGAACAAAGTTCTACGAGAACCTGGACATGCTCATCTAGGTGTACGAACCACAACTGCTGAGGAAAACAATGTCAATCGCAGAAATAAACTGTGCGACCTTCGCGACTAATCTCTCCTGGAGGTAACGACTCCGGTGGGGAAATGCAGCATCAGCTATTCAACACTCTACTGAAGAAAACCAACCATGGCCTGAATGCTTTCCAAGGACTCGGCTCTCTTGGGGTTTGCATACTCGGCTGGGGAAGAAGGACTCATCCTGCTTACTGGGGAGAGTACGACTCTGTGGGGAACTTCAATTCCACTGGAGACGTCAGTCTAGAACTTTCGAGTGCTGCACACTTCAGTGTATGACTCAGCTAGGGAAGCGACGATCCTTCAGGATGTATCTGATTGGGGAGAGAATCTTCTCTACTTGGGGAGATATATCAATGCCTACGATCTCATGTTCAAACTCCACGGGGAGGTGCTGCTGCACTTGCTGGAGAAGAAGGAATCATCCAGCTTGGGGACGCATACGGCGTACTGCCTGGTATATGCTACACCTGCAACAACACAAACAAACAGACAAGATACCCTTCTCAAAGGGACCTATCAAGGTTATCATCTTGTGAAAATGTTCAAGTAGTTCATTGTTTCAACAATCAGTGACCTAGGCCAGTAAGTTTATGTATGCGCATTTTATCAAAAACATCGGCGTTCTTTTTCGCAAACAAAACAGATAAATGCTAAACAGGCAAACAGAATTGCTGAATAGTATACATTTTATTAATAACGAACCCCTGAATGGGTAAAAGTGTTTTACAACAGATGCAAGCTCCTGGAATAAGGAAGCTGTGAAAATATACAACATAAATATACATCAGTATATACACAAATGTCGGCAATGAGGCGTAGACGAACACCATGAGTTGATCCCTCTATGACCCACTCGACTTCGATACCTCTCCGACGCTTCAGCTTCAGAAGAGATTGATTCAGATAAACGGCCCTCAGGTCTTCCAAACCACTAAACAATGAAAGTCCATACGCGGAACGCAGTCATTTTCGTTTTCAAATCCCTAACTTTTTCCTGAATCTCCCTTTCGGGTTTTCGATTCACCGGGATACCCTTTTTTGCCAAAGTCGCCCTTCCAGGTTTTCAACTTTGCGGGTGTACATTCTTTTCATTTATATCCCTAATTTTTGCCTGAACCTTTTTCCTTTTTTATGGTTCGCTGGGATGCCCCATTTTTTCCTGGATATTCGTTTTCTTTCCAGAGGGTCATTTTTAAGCAAAGAATTTTTTTACTGCGTCCGCGTTCACCGGGGATGCAAAATCTTCACCATCCATCGTAGATAACAACAAGGCTCCTCCCGAAAAGACCTTGCTAACGACGTACGGACCTTCATAATTAGGAGTCCACTTGCCCCGGTGATCGGAGTGTGGAGGAAGAATCTTCTTCAGGACGAGATCACCCGTCTGAAAGCTTCTAGGACGCACCTTCTTATCATAGGCTTTCTTCATTCGGCTTTGGTACAGACGACCATGCACAATCGATGCTAATCTCTTCTCGTCCATCAGGATGAGTTGGTTTAGTCGGTTCTTAATCCATTCTGCCTCATCGAGTTTCACGTCAACCAAAACTCGTAAAGAAGGAATCTCAACTTCTAACGGTAGGACAGCTTCCATACCGTACACCAAGGAGAAAGGAGTTTCCCCGATTGATGTACATACCATTGTACGATAATCGTGCAGTGCAAATGGTAACATCTCGTGCCAATCCTTATAGGTCACAACCATGTTCTGCACAATCTTCTTGATGTTTTTATTGGCCGCTTCAACAGCGCCATTCATCTTCGGCCGGTAAGGAGATGAGTTGTGGTGTTCAATCTTGAAACTCTGGCACAGCTCCTTCATCATCTTGTTATTCAGATTCGAACCATGATCAGTAATGATCCGCTCGGGAATTCTGTATCGACAGATGATGTCCGTCTTTATGAATTTAGCCACCACCTGCTTGGTCACATTAGCATATGAGGCTGCCTCCACCCACTTGGTGAAGTAGTCGATAGCTACTAGAATGAAGCGATGACCGTTAGATGCAGTGGGCTCGATCTTGCCTGTCATGTCGATGCCCCACATGGAGAACGGCCACGGGGAGGACATGACATTTAACGCGCACGGCGACACATGAATCTTATCAGCATAAATCTGGCATTTATGACATCTCTTCGCGAATTTAAAGTAATCTGACTCCATCGTCAGCCAGTAGTATCCCGCTCTCAGGATCTTTCTCGTCATAGCGTGTCTGCCGGCGTGCGTACCAAATGTGCCTTCATGGACTTCTTCCATGAGCTTACTCACTTCTTTCTCATCTACACATCTGAGTAGCACGAGATCGTGGTTTCTTTTATACAGAACTCCATCAGGATTGAGATAAAAATTTCCAGACATCCTCCTCAGAGTCTTCTTATCTTGGGTTGACGCTCCCGCAGGATACTCCTTAGTCATAAGGAAGGCCTGGATGTCATGGAACCATGGCTTGCCATCGGAGGCTTCCTCGATCGCAAAGACGAATGCAGGTCTATCAAGACGAGAAAGGACAATTCTTGGAGCTTCATTCCAAAAATTAACTTTATACATCGAAGCCAACGTGGCTAAGGCATCAGCCATCTAATTCTCAGCCCTGGGCATATGATGGAGTTCCACTCAATCAAAGAACGGAAGCAGCCTTCTGGCATAATTCATGTACGACACCAAATTCAATTGGCGAGTCTCCCACTACCCTTTAATCTGGTTGATCACAAGCGCCGAGTCACCATATACGTCTAGGTTTTTGATTCTCAAATCAATTGCTTCTTCTAGACCCATAATGCATGCTTCGTACTCCGCTTCGTTATTGGTGACTGGAAACGTCAGTCTCGCAGTGAACGGGATGTGGGATCCATGGGGAGTCGTGATGATCGCCCCAATGCCACTTCCATAAGTGTTAACCGCCCCGTCAAATATCAATTTCCACTGGGATTTCCTATCTGGACCCTCATCAGGCAACGGTTCATCGCAGTCTTTCGCATCGTGTAATAAATGGCATGCTCCTTTCTGCCCGTCTCATCGTGCTGACCGAGAACATACCCCATACTATTCTCAAGAACTGTCAAGTACATGATTAAGGGTCATCCGGCCACTGGGGGTATCAAGATCGGAGGTTCTTGCAGATACTACTTTATTTTATCGAATGCCTTATGGCAATCCTCGTTCCAAATAATCTCCTGATCTTTCTTTATCAGTTTGAACATCGGTTCACACGTGGCCGTGAGCTGAGATATAAACCTTGCAATGTAGTTTATTCTGCCCAAGAAACCACGAACTTCTTTTTCTGTTTTTGGCGCTGGCATTTCTTGTATTTCTTTAATCTTCGCAGGATCAACCTCGATGCCTCTTTCACTCACGATAAACCCCAGTAGCTTTCCAGACCGTACTCCGAAAGTACACTTGTTAGGATTCAGCCTCAACCTGAACTTCCTAAGCCTCTCAAAAAGCTTCAGCAAATTGACCAGATGTCCTTCCTCCGTTTGGGACTTCGCAATCATGTCATCAACATAGACTTCAATCTCATGATGAATCATATCATGAAACAAAGTGACCATTGCTCGTTGGTAAGTGGCCCCTGCGTTCTTCAGACCGAAAGGCATTACCTTGTAGCAGAAGGTTCCCCAGGGTGTAATAAACGTAGTTTTCTCCATGTCCTCCGGCGCCATCTTGATCTGATTGTAACCGGAGAAGCCATCCATGAATGAAAATACAGAGAACTGAGTTGTATTATCGACCAACACATCAATATGAGGGAGCAGGAAATCATCTTTAGGGCTCGCCCTATTCAAATCCCGATAATCGACGCACATTCGCACCTTACCGTCCTTCTTCGGTACAGGCACTATGTTGGCGACCCACGGAGGGTAAGTAGTGACCGCTAAGAAGCCAGCATCAAGCTGCTTTTGCACTTTTTCTTTAATCTTAACAGCCATATCTGGTCGTGTCCTCCTAAGCTTCTACTTGACGGGAGGTCAATTCTCTCGCAGCGGCAAGTGGTGGACCACAATGTCAGTATCAAGTCCGGGCATATCTTCGTATGACCAAGCAAATATGTCACTATACTCTCTCAGCATCTCGACCAATCTCTGCTTGACGTCACTCTGCAATGCAGCCCCTATCCTGACGTTCCTGACCAGCTCTTCAGAACCCAGATTCACAATCTCGATCTCTTCTTCGTGAGGCAGAATAACTTTCTCTTCTTGTTTCAACAAGCGGGCCAACTCTTCGGGAAGGTCTTCGTCTTCATCAATCTCTTCTTCGGCTTGATAGATCGGGCAATCGAAGTCGAAGTGAGTCGTAGAAGGTCCAGAGTCGATGTCATCTGCTATGTGGATCCTGCAATAACAAGGGTTAAGCTTAAGACAAGGATATGCAGGTTAGCACAAACCCCATTGCCATTTTATTATTTTTCAAAACAAATATAAAACAGGAATAACGGAGATCACAACATTTGAATACGAAAAAAAACGCCTTTTGATTTATTGGTAAAATGCATGTACATAATCAAACAAGGCCCTGACAATAAAACCACTATGCCCCGGGTAGGACATAGGGTTGTACAATGATTGGAGAAAGTAAATCATTACTCTTTGCCTGTCACTTGGATGATATCCCTGATGGACCAGTTGTTGAGGCTCTCGCCTGGTTTGCTTGGATGGATCCAAGAGTCTAGGTCGCAGTCGCTGTCCTCGCCGTCTTCAGACACTGCGTTGACACTTTCGAATATCACCCCGCCGCTTGTAAACTGGATCGGCCCTTTACCTCGCGACGCACTGTGAGAATAGGAAGCTTCAGCCGCAGGAGAATATCCAAACCCAAACTTGTCCTGCTTGTTGGGTATCTCTAGAATCCGCCCCCAGCCTGGGGTAGATCCGGCTTGAACAACGGCCCGAGCTTCCTTGAAGGAAGAGAGAGTCATCTCTGGTTTCTCAGTGATTATAGGAGCTACGTTCTTGACTTTAACAGCTTCGAACGCCTGACATAGGGTTTCGTGGATCTCCCCATCCATCTCAACATATTTGAAGGACGACAAATGGCTCACCATTATATCCTCCTCACCACATACGGTTACGATGCTGCCTTCGACAGCATACTTGAGCTTCTGGTGCAACGTGGAGGTCACGGCGCCAGTAGAATGGATCCATGGCCGGCCTAAGAGACAACTGTAGGCAGGCATGATGTCCATAATGTAGAAGACTGCGTCGAAAGTTTCCGGCCCGACTTGGATTGGCAGCGTCACCTCCCCGAAAACATGACGTTTGGTTCCATCGAACGCTTTCAAAACCAGATCACTGGGTGTGCAAATCAATCCTCGAGTGTCCAACTTCATCAATGCTTTCTTCGGAAGAACATTGAGCGATGACCCTGTGTCCACCAACACATGAGACATAATCGTTCCCCTACACTCTATCGAGATGTGCAGGGCACTGTTGTGGTTTCTTCCCTTCGGCGTCAGCTCCAGGTCAGTGAACCCTAACCCGTTCCCAGCATTCACGTGGGCTACAACCCCTTCCAACTGGTTGACCGATATTTCCTGCGGTACATATGTGGCATTCAAGACCTTCAGCAGCGCGTTGCGATGTGCCTCAGAACACAGCAACAAATTCAGGATGGAAATTTTCAAGGGTGTTTGATGGAGGTGATCCACGATCTTGTAATCACTCTTTTTAATCAACCTCATAAACTCTTCAGCGTCTTTAACAAGTAAGTCCTTCTCTACCCCGCGAGGGGTCTCTTCAACGACTTTACTCTTTCCTTTCTCAGTTACATCAACTTTGTCCGCTTTGTCCGCCACGATCTCAGGTGGAGCGAATACTCTCCCGCTACGAGTGATTCCGCCAATTCCCACTAGGTTATCCATACACGACCCTGATGGTTCTAATTCCAACTTTTGTCCGTTGTAGTAGACGTCTGTCCCATAATGCCATGGGACATCATTGGTGCTTTCGAAAGGTATCGGCCCAGCTTTGGTGATTGTAATCATGGGCGGCCTGGGTGCAGAAAGAGTTATCGTCCGACGAGGGATGGTGATGGTGGCAACCTCATCATTTTGCTTCAGCATTACCTCTCCAGATCCACATTCGGCCCTTCGGCTAAATTGCAAGATTCCTTCGGTCATCAGACTCTGAATCCCCTCTATCAACTGTTCACATCCATCAGGACAAATTGCACAGCCCATACACAGTTCTCCACATCCCGGGAAGAAACCTTTTTTCATCAGCTTGGCTTTAACGAAGCTAAGCGGTGTCTTCAGATCCTTGACATCAGTCAACAAATCCAAGCTCTCGTCTTCAATAATGGCATTTACCCCACCTCCCCAATGATTCGGCATAGGGTTCTTCGTGACGTTTGGCACATTATTTGAGAAATTGATGATCTTAGCGTCCACCATATCTTGCACCTTGTGCTTGAAGGCTTTGCAGTTTTCTATCGTGTGGCCCGGTGCCCCTGAGTGAAACTTACAAGTCGCATTTGCATCATAACCCGACGGAGGTGCCCCTGTCAAGGGAGCCAGGGTTCTCTTCTGGATTAGCTGTAACTGGAGCAGAGTCTGTAACAGTTGAGCATAAGACATGGGCGGCGTCTCGAGGTGACGACTTGACAGAGGTGCCCTGTTCTGATACTTCCTGTACCCTTGCTGATTCGGCTGCTGCGGCTACTGCTGCTGCTGTGGCTGTTGGACCAGCGTTGGACACGGCGCTCGTCTCTCCTTCCCGCCTTTTGCCACCATATGGTTTCTTTCCCCCTCCAGCTGAGGATAGATCACCTTGAATTTTCCCCAGTTTGATCCCATTTTCAACGTGCTCACCCGTGATAATGAGATCTGAGAAGCTCCCAGACATACTGCTGACCAATTTCTCGTAATAAACCCCTGGGAGGGTGGCTACGAACATTTCAACAAGCTCCCGTTCAACCATCGGCGGTTGAACCCTATCTGCCAATTCACGCCACCGCTGGGCGTATTCTTTGAACCCTTCGTTGTTCCTCTGTGACAAATTTTGCAGTTGGACCCGGTTCGGAGCCAAGTCACTGTTATATTGGTAATGGTGCACAAATGCTTCAGCAAGTTCCTTCCACGTGCGCACACTGGTAGGTTCCAGACTCATGTACCATTCCAGGGAGGGCCCGGACAAGCTATCCTGAAAGAAGTGCATCAGCAACTTCTCGTCTTAAGAGTGAGCGAACATTTTCTGGTAGTGTCGCTACTGCGAAAATCGGCGTCGGCTGAACAGAAGAGTCGCCACCTTTCGTTATTTATCCCTCGGAGCGGGAAAGGAAACGATCGGAAAAAACCTAACGAGAATGGGTAAGACAAGGTCGTCGCAACCATTGTCTGGGTTCGGGAGTCGGTTACGCAAGGGGAAGGTATTAGCACCCCTCACGTCCGTCGTACTCGACGGGATCCACGCCTGTTGTGTTTACTTGGACGGGTTGGTTTTATCTATCTACCTATCAAGGCTGGCTTAAACAGAAAAGAAAAATGACTCGGCAAAGCGTCGCGCTTTATGCCTACGTATTCTCATCAGAGAACGAGAAATCAGAGTCAACGTAGTTCGGCCTACGGTGGGTTATAGGGAAGGTAGCTCGCCAATACATCAGTATTGTGCCTACGTACTCTCAACAGGTATGAGAGATCAGAGCTTACGTAGTTCGGGAAACTACGGTTTATTTCCTGTCTTTTACGAAAGAAGTGTTTTTTTTTATTGTGTTTTGCGATTTCAATCGCACTAGAGACTATGACCTGAGAGTGAATGCGTCGCATGTCACCCAAAGGGTACCATACTAAACATCCAGACTGTGGAAAAGAAACTCTCCCACAGTCCTTTCTCAGATAGCTTAAGGCTCGTAACGTACGAAAGAAATCATCCATGATTACTGTATCTTAAACTGTTTTGAGATGAGAAGAGAACAGGCCCAACTAGGAGGGAGACTATCAAGTCCTACTGTTGTCATGCCATGGATTCATCCTATGGTCAAGGTTTGAACAGGGAACTCCTAGAAGTTGTCATGCATAGGTTTCAACCTAAAGTTCTATCATCAATTCCTTATCAAAGGAAATGAGAGTCCTAAGGGATCATGTCAATGATACACCAAAACAGACAAAGCATCAGCTTAAACAGTAAAATGCATGCAACGCAAGTGAGGGAGGAAATGTGTGTGGGGCTTCAGCCTCCACAAGCTCATCTCAACCTCAAGCCAGAATGGATAACAGTAATCATACTGAAATATAAACAACATGCTATCAAGCAAAATACAGTAAACTGCAATCATACAAATAAAATGCCATCAGACAAACAAACCACTTGGGAAAGGGAGCTGGGCTCTACCGAATACCCGCAAGCAAAGCCACACAGTAACAATACAAGCAGAGGGAGCAACTCAACCTCTAGTGCAATCATGCTCCTAGATTCTACCTAATCTACATATGAACTTATCCTAATGCATCAAGCAAGTCAAACAAAACATGTCAATACAACAAAGAAAAAGACAAGAGAGCAGACCAACTCCTCTCTCAGCTTCAAGCTTCAGCTCTTTAATCAGCTCCACCTTCAGGCTTCACTATTAATCACAAGTATCAACTTGGCTCCTTCATGATCCCCATGTATCAAAGTAAGTATCAAATTCCTTTGCTATTCAAGCTTCATCTCTTCAGAATAATCTTCAATCCCTTAGAAGTATCAACTTCATCCTTCAGTCTTTACTTCATCTTCAGGGGTCTTCAAGTATCAGCTTGCTCTTGTTGCTCTTCAAGCTTCAGCTGGAATGGCAATACTCAAGGATTCATCCTCTTCAACACTCTTCATTGAAGTCTTCATCTTCATACTCAGGCTCAGCATCTCTCAAGATAATCAAACCAGAGGAAATCACTTACTGGATAAGCTGGGGATATTGAACTGCTTATTGACCACCAAAGGTGACCTATAAGGGTTCAACATCAAACGAATAGTTACCTCAAAAGTTCTACTTTCTAGGTACTATCACTTATCCCTCCAAAGGAGAGAGGTGTATACCATGGAATGACTTTGAATCATAGGGAGGAATGGAGGTGGAAGATACCATCCATGTTTAAGAAAGAAGTTAACTAGGTCTAAACTCTTCCTAATCCCTAACCCTAAAGTAATCAACAAAACAAACAAGATCAAGCTCTCAAGCTCCTCAATGCTCCTCAATGCTCCTACTATGTTCCTCAATGTTCCTTAGAACAAAACCAAGCTCTCCAAGCCCACAAAGCAAAGCAAACAAAAATACAAGCCCACAAGGGCAACACAAACAATCATCAACTACAAAAATCATCTAAAAATAGTATACTACTATATTAAAACCTAATATAATTTCTAAGGGATCCTACATACCTACCCTTAATACCCTTATATGTCCCAATGTCTAACTTGACCTAGAAACCCAAAATTCTAATGTTATTGTGGACCTATGTTAAGGATTAACCTAGTTCTACACAACCTAATGTCATCTAATCAAAGCTAACCTAAAATTCATCACAAAATTATGAAATAAATCCAGGGGGAAGCTAAATCTTATATATAACTATCCTAAAAAGAATGGCCTAAAAATGTTAAGGGAACTACCTAAACAAAATTCTACAAATTCATGTATCAACATAGAAGAATATAAAAGCAATTAAAATAGAAAATGCACAAAAAATATTAAAAATGCATGAAATGAAAATATTTTTATTTGATAATTTTCTAGACATTGTTATGAAATGGGATCAAAAATTCCCATTAAAAAATCTTTAATTTTCAAATTGATATGAAATTTCAAAGTTTAACAAAAAAATGGAAGAAAATGAAATTAAAATATGAAACTGGGGTGCAGATAGTAACCAGATGCAGTTCATTTCAATAATGGGCTAAAAATGAGGGGTGCAGTAGTAACGCGCTAAGCCCAATTATTATCAGAAAATCAATTAAAAAATGAAACGAAAATAGAAAATGGAACGGTGCAGGAAGTAATGATTTCCAGTTCAAAATCAGGTGGGCCACGAAGATGGGGTGTGGATAGTGGTTTCTTCACTAAAGCCCAAGAACTCCTTTTAATGAAACGGGGCGTTTCATCCTAGTTTCAGATTCCCTCTCAAACTGAAATTAAATCGTGGCCAATGGATCAAGAAATAGTCAACGGTCAGCTCACCATCCAACGGCCATGAAGTCGTCTTCAACCTCCAGCTAGGGTTCTTGGAGAATCCATGAAAATGCAGAGCTTCAAGCTCTTTCTTCCACAAACACGAACTCCATCAATTCTTCATGGAAAACAGAAATTCAAGACCCTATCCTGCCTAGAATTTTATGCTGAATCCAACCATGATCTTAAAATTAACTGGATCATCCTAAATCACTGAACCCGATCCAAGATCAAAAATGTGCTCAATCATCAACTATCATGGTTCTTGAAATTTCTTGCATCAGAATGCTCACCAACTCACACTGAATGAAATTAGCTATCTAACATGAATTATATCTCACTATACCACGAGTTCTTGATCATCAAAGAAATGGTGTCCAATATTCAATCTTCACCAATTGCTCTCTAACTCTCCAAAATCCATCACCTATGTGTCTCTAACCTTTCTACACTAACAAACTAACCTAATTATGCATAAATCATGGTGTAGTGAAGAATTTGCAAACCTGGTTATTCTTGATCAACAGATGGTGAAATCCTTCACTTCAAGCCTTGAAACTCTTCAGAAAGTTTCCTTGGATGCTAATCTTGCTACTGTTTGCAACAAATTTGATGGAGGAAGCTTCAATCTCCGAATTCGATTCTGACTTGCTACCTTGAAAGTTCAATCACCAACTCTTCAATTCACCATGGATTTGCTCTCAAATCAATGTGCACACCTTCAGAATCATCAATGAAGTGTGTTTGTATAGAAAAAATGAATGGAATTGAAGAAGAATGTAGAATTGGAACTTGACTTGCAATGGAAGCAACAAGATAGCACTCTCTCTCTCAAACCTCTTTTCTCACCGTCTTTGCATCTGAGCAAGCTCTAACCATTATATAGAACTTGTTAGACTTGTCCAGGACTTTCTGGAACAATCCAATGAGTATTTGAACTTCTCATCTCATGATATTTTGAATTCATCTCATATCATGTATCATATCATGCCATAGTCCTTGTAACCACCAATTCTGACTTGAAATTCTCCCCACATGAGATGTATGGTGTGTTACAACCCTTACCTAACTTGTTTATTGAGTTCCTTTGAGTTTTGCTTTGGTGCCTTAAGATGCAAGTAAGCCATTTCCAAAGCAGCCCTATGATCTAGGCCTCAAATCAAAATTGTGGCTGAACCATTGTTCTTAGAATGTCCTTTAGAGTCAAAATGACCTATTATACGACATGGTTTGGATGTATAACTTCGGATTTCCAATTTTCAATTTCAACTTATTTAACTTATGCCTCCATTTTAGGTCACTTTTATCAATTTTTTGATACAAGCCTTTTCGACATCTTATGACCTCCCTCCTAGCCTTAAAACATCATTCTAAGCAAGTTTGATGTTGAAGATTTTTTCATTTGAAGCTTGGAAATAGGAGATATGGCTTTATGCTTGAAATGACCTATAACCTCCAAATGACCAAAATGCCTTTGACTTGCCAAAGCCATAAGTTGAGTTCTACAAATCCTATCAAGGACTTCTAGTAATCTCTAGAAAGATAATAAGATGCTCTACAACATTCATGTTGACCAAGAGTTCATAGGAATCATCCTATTAGGGCAAAAGTTGGATGCAAGTTGGGTGATTTTCAAGGACCCATATTCACATACCTCAGATGACCTGTAATTTGTCAAAGTCATAACTTGAGCTCTACAAATCCTATCAAGGACTTCTAGTACTCAAATTAAAGCTAAGAACAAGCTCTACAACATTCATGTTATGGGGAAGATGAGATGACAATCACATCTTGAGCTAAACTGCCTTGAAGATAAGGATCAAACTAGGGGATTTTACACTGTCAAGCCTTAGAAACCCTAGCTTGAAACTTCTCAAACTCCTCAATCATGATGAGTTGGTCTAGGAATCATCCTTATATCATCTCAATGCATCATTACATGATCACATGGCTCTTGGATTAGGTCTCAACCCTCTCCAAATCCTCAGTTGACCTAGGGTTGACCCAGTCAAACCCTAATTCCACCACCCATGGCTGAATATTCTGAATCCTTGTACAATGACCTCTCTAGGCTTCATGATGGCTTTCAAGACATCTCATAAGCTTTCTCAAAGTTTCAAGTCCATCCTCATAGTCTCAGAATCATCTGAGGAGCTCCCACAACTCTCAAGTTATGAGACACACAACCTTGGTTTCAACCAATCTCCCTGAGGATTTCTTGAGTTTTCTGACAAAGATATCAACCTTTGAACACTTGAATAACTTTCTTGGCTAGATTCAAAGTGTCATACAACTCTTACAAGGTAAATAAATGTTGGTTAAATTTTGGGGTGCAACAGCTGCCCCTATTCAAACGGCTTGAACCTGACTGGGTGAGGAGCGAACGGCTCTCAGCCAATCAAGGTGCGAGACGGTTGAATACCGATAAACCCGGAAATTTGCCAACTGCACAAGTACACGGTACTCTGGCGGGAACAAATCTTTGAGCACTGAAATAATAGCTGCACGGCAACTAGCTGGAGAATTGGTCACACGGTAACTGGTAATACATAGTCGATCATGCCATCAGGCATTCAAAGAAATTGTCGGGCATCAGCCGGACTTCAACCATCAGGTTGATCATGCCATCAGGCATTCAAAGAAACTGTCGGGCATCAGCCGGACTTTAACCATCAGGTTGATCATGCCATCAGGCATTCAAAGAAACTGTCGAGCATCAGTCGGACTTCAACCATCACGTTGATCATGCCATCAGGCATTCAAAGAAACTGTCGGGAATCAGCCGGACTTCAACCATCAGGTTGATCATGCCATCAGGCATTCAAAGAAACTGTCGGGCATCAGCCGGACTTCAACCATCAGGTCGATCATGCCATCAGGCATCCCGCATTACGGTCGGGCATCAGCCGGACTTCGTCAGCAAGTCGGGAATAGAATTCTTGGTCAATCATGAGCCAACTGGGAATATCTAAACCTCTGCCATCAGGCACTCCGCATCAGCTGAGAGAAATGCTTCATTAACACGATCGGACTTCAATCATGGAGTCTTCAAGGGAGGTTTCAACTTCGCCGTTAGAAACCTGCTGGGGATGACGCTTCGCCGCTAGGGATTCTGGAGAACTATCAAGCAACTCCGTTCCGGGGGTCCAGAAATCATTCTGGATGAATCAACTCTGCTGAGGACTTCAAGAATCATCTTAGACAAATAACTTCGCCGGGGACTTCAAGAATCATCTTGAACCGACGACCATTCTGGAGATTTCAGGAATCATCCTGAGCGGACACTCTGTTGGGGATTTCAGGAATCATCCTGGGCAACCTTCACTGGGGACTCGAAGTATCAACTTGAGCGACCAACTATGGTGACTGCGTTGGGGTCTTAAGAATCATCTTAAGCAAACGGCCCTGCTGGGGAATTCAAGAATCATCTTGAACCGAAGACTTCGCTGGGGACTTCAAGAATCATCTTGAGCAAGCGGCTTCGTTGGGGGGAATGCCAGGAATCATCCTGAGCAATCAATTCTGCGGCGGAACACCTGTAAAACAAGAACGGTAACAACCTAAATCATGTTTATTATGCATATGCTTCGGCAATGGCGCAATGCTCCACACTGTGGAAATGCTATGTGTTTATGACAAATGCTATGCAGTCATGTGATCTGACGCAATCCCGTCAGCAAAATAAATGCTGAGGGGGAATTCTCCTGTCAAGGAGAAATAACTACTCAGATAGAGGAATCATCCTGCTGAGGAGAACAAAGTCACGCCAATCTCAATTGGACCCCGCGGGAGACACAACTTCAGTTGACTGCTGCGGGGGAAACAACTTCAGTTGATTGCTGCAGGGGAACGAAGCTCTACGAGAACCTGGACCTGCTGAGGGAAAACGATGTCAATCGCGGGAATAAGCTGCATGGCCTTCTCGGCTACTTCTCTGGAGATAACGACTCTGTGGGGAAACAGCATCAGCTGTTCAACACTCCACTGGAGAAAACTAATCATGGCTTGAGCAGCTTCCAAGGATTCGGCTCTCTTGGGTATTTGCAAACTCGGCTGAAGAAGGAGAAATCATTCTGCTTCGCTGGAAAGTACGACTCTAGTGGGGAATTTCAATTCCGCTGGAGACTTCAGTCTTGCACCATCAGTTGCTGCATACTTCGGCGTACGAATAGTTTCCTACGAAACCTGCACTTGTGACCCGGTGCTAGGGGATGAACACGCGCTTCGGCGCCTGCCTCAGTTGAGGATATGACGTTCCTTCAGGACGCACCTGATTGGGGAGAGAACCATCTCTGCCTAGGGAGACATATCAATGCTCACGATCTCGGGTTCAGACTCTGCGGAGAGAGGCTACTGAACTCTACTGGAGAAGGAGGAATCATCCTGCTTCAGGGATGCGCACGACGCACTGTCTGAAACATGCTACACCTGTAACAACACAAGCAAACAGACAAGATACCCTTCTCAAAGGGACCTATCAAGGTTATTATCTCGTGACAATGTTCAAGTATTTAATTGTTTCAACAATCAGTGGCCTAGGCCAGTAAGTTTATGTATGCGCATTTTATCAAAAACATCGGCGTTCTTTTTCGCAAACAAAACAGATAAACGCTAAACAGACAAACAAAATTGCTGAATAGTATACATTTTATTAATAACGAACCCCTGAATGGGTAAAAATGTTTTACAATAGATTCAAGCTCCTGGAATGAGGAAGCCGCGCATAAATAAAACATAAATATACATCAGTATATACAAATGTCGGCAACGAGGCGTAGATGAACACCATGAGTTGATCCCTCTATGACCCACTCGACTTCGATACTTCTCCGACGCTTCAGCTTCGGAAGAGATTGATTCAGATGAACGGCCCTCAGGTCTTCCAAACCACTAAACAAAGAAAGTCCATACGCGGAACGCAGTCATTTGCTTTTTCAAATCCCTAACTTTTGCGTGAACCGCCCTTTGCGGGTTTTCAGTTCACCGGGATACCCTTTTTTGCCGAAGCCGCCCAGTGTAGGTTTTCGACTTTGCGGGTGTACATTTTTCAATTTATATCCCTAATTTTTGCCCGAACCTTTTATTCTGTTTTTGGTTCGCCGGGATGCCCCATTTTTTCCTGGACTCTCCTTTTTTTGTCCAGCGGGTCACTTTCAAGCAAAGTATTTTTTAACTGCGTCCGCGTTCACCGGGGATGCAAAATCTTCACCATCCATCGTGGATAACAACAAAGCTCCTCCCGAGAAGACCTTGCTGACGACGTACGGACCTTCGTAATTCGGAGTCCACTTGCCCCGGTGATCGGAGTGTGGAGGAAGAATCTTCTTTAGGACGAGATCACCCGTCTGAAAGCTTCTAGGACGCACCTTCTTATCATAAGCTTTCTTCATTCGGCTTTGGTACATACGACCAAACGCAATCGATGCCAACCTCTTCTCGTCCATCAGGCTGAGCTGGTTCAGTCGGTTCGCAATCCATTCTGCCTCGTCGAGTTTCACATCAACCAAAACTCGCAAAGAAGGGATCTCCACTTCTAACGGCAGGACAACTTCCATACCGTACACCAAGGAGAAAGGAGTTTCCTCGGTTGAAGTACGTACTGTCGTATGATAACCGTGCAATGCAAATGGCAGCATCTCGTGCCAATCTTTGTAGGTCACAACCATCTTCTGAACAATTTTCTTTATGTTCTTGTTGGCCGCTTCAACGGCGCCATTCATCTTTGGCCGGTAAGGAGATGAGTTGTGGTGTTCGATCTTGAAACTCTGGCACAGCTCCTTCATCATCTTGTTATTCAGATTCGAACCATTATCAGTAATGATCCGCTCGGGAATTCCGTAACGACAGATGATATCCCTCTTTATGAATTTAGCCACCACCTGCTTGGTCACATTAGCATACGAGGCTGCCTCCACCCACTTGGTGAAGTAGTCGATAGCTACTAGAATGAAGCGATGACCGTTAGATGCAGTGGGCTTGATCTTGCCTATCATGTCGATGCCCCACATGGAGAACGGCCACGGGGAGGACATGACATTCAACGGGCACGGCGGCACATGAACTTTATCAGCGTAAATCTGGCACTTATGACATCTCTTCGCGAACTTGAAGCAATCAGACTCCATCGTCAGCCAGTAGTATCCTGCTCTCAGGATTTTCCTCGTCATAGCATGCCCGCCGGCGTGCGTACCAAATGTGCCTTCATGGACTTCCTCCATGAGCATACTCGCCTCTTTCTCATCTACACATCTGAGTAGCACGAGATCGTGGTTTCTTTTATACAACACTCCATCGGGATTGAGATAAAAGTTTCCAGACAGCCTCCTCAGAGTCTTCTTATCCTGGGTTGATGCACCCGCAGGATACTCCTTAGTCATAAGGAAAGTCTGGATGTCATGGAACCATGGCTTGCCGTCGGCGGCTTCCTCGATTGCAAAGACGAATTCCGGTCTATCAAGACGAGATAATACAATTCTTGGAGCCTCATTCCAAAAATTGACTTTATATATTGAAGCCAACGTGGCTAAGGCATCAGCCATTTGATTCTCCGCTCTGGGCACATGATGGAGTTCCACTCGATCAAAGAATGGAAGTAGCCTTCTGGCATAATTCATGTACGGCACCAAATTCGATTGACGAGTCTCCCACTCCCCTTTAATTTGGTTGATCACAAGTGCCGAGTCACCATATACGTCTAGATTCTTGATTCTCAAATCAATTGCCTCTTCTAGACCCATGATGCATGCTTCGTACTCCGCCTCATTATTGGTGACTGGAAACGTCAATCTCGCAGTAAACGGGATGTGGGATCCGTGGGGAGTCGTGATGATAGCCCCGATGCCACTTCCGTAGGAATTAACTGCCCCATCGAATATCAATTTCCACTGGGATTTCCTATCTGGCCCCTCGGCGGGCAACGGCTCATTGCAATCCTTCGCTTTGAGAAACATAATATCCTCGTCAGGGAATTCAAATTTCATCGGCTGATAATCCTCGATCGGCTGTTCGGCAAGGTAGTTAGACAATACGCTTCCCTTGATGGCTTTCTGGGACACGTACTGAATATCATATTCCGTTAACACCATTTGCCATCTGGAAATCCTGCCCGAAAGAACCTGCTTCTCGAAGACGTACTTGATCGGATCCATCTTCGAAATTAGCATGGTGGTGTGATTGAGCATGTACTGTCGTAGACGTTTGGCGGCCCAGGCTAGTGCATAACACGTCTTCTCCAGCATCGAGTAGCGAGATTCACAGTCAGTGAACTTTTTACTCAAGTAGTAAATGGCATGCTCCTTTTTGCCCGTCTCGTCGTGCTGACCGAGAACACACCCCATACTATTCTCAAGAACGGTCAAGTACATGATTAATGGTCGTCCAACCACTGGGGGTATCAAGATTGGAGGTTCTTGGAGATACTGCTTTATCTTGTCAAATGCCTTATGGCAATCCTCATTCCAGATAATTGCCTGATCTTTCTTTAAAAGCTTGAACATCGGTTCACAAGTGGCCGTGAGCTGAGAAATAAACCTTGCAATGTAGTTTATTCTGCCCAAGAAACCACAAACTTCTTTTTCTGTTTTCGGCGCTGGCATTTCTTGAATGGCTTTTATTTTCACAGGATCAACCTCGATGCCTCGTTCACTCACGATAAACCCCAGTAACTTTCCGGACCGTACTCCGAAATTACATTTGTTAGGATTCAGCCTCAACCTGAATTTCCTAAGCCTCTCAAAAAGCTTCAATAAGTTGACCAGATGCTCTTCCTCCGTTTGGGACTTCGCAATCATGTCATCAACATAGACCTCAATCTCATGATGAATCATGTCATGAAACAAAGTTACCATTGCTCGTTGGTAAGTGGCCCTTGCGTTCTTCAGACCGAAAGGCATTACCTTGTAGCAAAATGTTCCCCAAGGTGTAATAAACGTCGTTTTCTCCATGTCCTCCGGTGCCATCTTGATCTGATTGTAACCGGAGAAGCCATCCATGAACGAAAACACGGAGAACTGGGCTGTATTGTCAACCAACACATCGATATGAGGAAGCGGGAAATCATCTTTAGGGCTCGCCCTATTCAAATCCCGATAATCGACGCACATGCGTACCTTACCGTCCTTCTTCGGTACAGGCACTATGTTGGCGACCCACGGAGGGTAAGTGGTGACCGCTAAGAAGCCAGCATCGAGTTGTTTCTGCACTTCTTCTTTGATCTTAACGGCCATATCTGGTCTCGTCCTCCTAAGCTTCTGCTTAACGGGAGGGCAATCTTCTCGCAGCGGCAAGTGGTGGACCACGATGTCCGTGTCAAGTTCGGGCATATCTTCGTATGACCAAGCAAAGACGTCACTATACTCTCTTAGCATCTCGACCAATCTCTGCTTGACATCACTCTGCAATGCGGCCCCTATCCTGACATTTCTGACGAGCTCTTCAGAACCCAGGTTCACAATTTCAATCTCCTCTTCATGAGGCAGAATAACTTTCTCCTCTTGTTTCAACAAGCGGGCCAACTCTTCAGGAAGGTCTTCGTCTTCATCAATCTCTTCTTCGGCTTGATAGATCGGGAAATCGAGGTCGAAGTGAGCCGTAGAAGGTCCAGAGTCGATGTCATCTGTTATGTGGATCCTGCAATAACAAGGGTTAAGTTTAAAACAAGAATATGCAGGTTAGCACAAACCCCATTGCCATTTTACTGTTCTTCAAAACAAATATAAAACAGGAATAATAGAGATCACAATATTTGAATACGAAGAAAACGCCTTTGATTTATTAACAAAATGCATGTACATAATCCAACAAGGCCCTGACAATAAAACCGCTATGCCCCGGGTAGGACATAGGGTTGTACAATGATTGGAAAAAGTAAATCATTACTCTTCACTTGTCATCTGGATGATATCCTTGATGGTCCAATTGCTGAGGCCCTCGCCCGGATTGCTTGGCTGAATCCAAGAGTCGAGGTCACAATCGCTATCCCCGCTGTCTTCAGACGCCGCGTTGATGCTTTCGAAGATCACTCCGCCACTGGTAAATTGGATCGGCCCTTTACCTCAAGACGCACTGCTAGACGAAGAAGAAGAAGCTTCAGCTCCAGGAGAATATTCCAACCCAAACTTATCTTGCTTGTTGGGTATCTCCAAAATTCTCCCCCAACCTGGGGTAGATCCGGCTTGGACAACGGCCCGAGCCTCCTTGAACGAGGAGAGAGTCATCTCTGGCTTTTCAGTGACCACAGGAGTTACGTCCTTCACTTTGACAACCTCGAACGCTTGACAAAGAGTCTCATGGATTTCTCCATCCATTTCAACATACTTAAAGGATGACAAATGGCTCACCATTATGTCTTCCTCGCCACACACGGTTACGATGCTTCCCCCGACAACATATTTGAGCTTTTGGTGCAACGTGGAAGTCACGGCACCAGCAACATGGATCCACGGCCGGCTCAAGAGACAATTGTAGGCAGGCATGATGTCCATAATATAAAAGACCGCGTTGAACGTTTCCGGACCGACTTGGATCGGCAAGGTCACTTCCCCGAAAACATGGTGTTTAGTCCCGTCGAACGCCTTCACAACCAGATCACTGGGTGTGCAGATCACTCCACGAGTATCCAATTTCATTAATGCCTTCTTCGAAAGAACATTAAGTGACGAACCCGTGTCCACCAATACGTGCGACATGATCGTGCCCCTGCACTCTATCGAGATGTGCAGGGCGCTATTGTGATTCCTCCCTTTTGGTGTCAGCTCTAAGTCTGTGAACCCTAGCCCATTGCCAGCATTAACGTGGGCTACCACCTCCTCCAGCTGATTCACCGATATCTCTTGCGGTACGTAGGCGGCGTTCAACACCTTCAACAGCGCGTTGCGGTGTGCTTCAGAACACAGCAACAGGTTGAGAATGGAAATCTTCGAGGGCGTCTGATGGAGATGATCTACAATCTTGTAGTCACTCTTTTTAATCAACCGCATGAACTCCTCGGCATCTTTGACCAGCAAGTCTGTTTCTGCCCCACGCGGGACCTCTTCAACGACTTTATTTTTACCTTTATCGGCCGCATCAGCTCTGACTGCTTTATCCGCCACGACCTCTGGTGGTGCAAATACTCTTCCGATGCGAGTAATACCACTGATCCCTGCAAGGTTTCCCACAGTCGACCCATACGGCTCCAGCTCCAACTTTTGTCCGTTGCAATAGACTTCAGCCCCATAATGCCACGGAACGACGTTAGTGCTCTCGAAGGGTATTGGCCCAGCTTTGGTAATAGTGATTATGGGCGGTCTGGGCACAGAAATGGTTATCGGCCGGCAAGGGATGGTGATGGTGGCGACTTCATCGGCCTGCTTCAGCACTACCTCTCCTGATCCACTCTCAGCCCTCCGGCTAAACTGCAGAATCCCCTCAGTCATCAGACTTTGAATTCCTTCTACTAACTGCTCGCATCCATCAGAACATGTAGCACAGTCCATGCATAATTCTCCGCACCCTGGAAAGAACCCTCTTTTCAACAACTTAGCTTTGACGAAGCTAAGCGGCGTCTTTAGGTCTCTGACATCAGTCAACAGATCTGCGCTCTCTTCTTCGATAATGGCGTTCACTCCGCCTCCCCTATGATTCGGCATAGGATTCTTCGTGAAATTGGGCACATTATCGGAGAAGTTAATAATCTTGGCATCTACCAGGTCCTGCACCTTATGCTTGAAGGCTTTGCAGTTCTCAATTGTGTGGCCTGGTGCCCCTGAGTGGAAGTCGCAAGTGGCATTTGCGTCGTACTCTGGTGGAGGTGCCCCTGTCAAGGAGCCATCGTCCTCTTCTGGACCAACTGTAGCTGAAGCAAAGTCTGCAAGAGCTGCGCGTACGACATGGGCGGTGCCTCGAAGTGACGGTTTACCAAAGATGCCCGATTCTGGTACTTTCTATATCCCTGTTGATTTGGTTGCTGCTGCTGCTGCTGCGGAGCCGCTGGGATATTTATACTGGCTATCTGCTGCTGAGGGCCTTTGCCCTTCCTTCGAGCGTTGGTCACAGCGCTCGCTTCTCCTTCTCGTCGTTTGCCAGCATAAGGTTTCTTTCCACCTCCTCCAGCTGAGGATGACTCACCTTGAATCTTCCCAATCTTGATTCCATTCTCGACGTGCTCGCCCATGATAATGAGAGCTGAGAACGTCCCAGACATACCGCTGACTAACTTTTCATAGTAAACCCCTGGGAGGGTAGCTACAAACATCTGCACGAGCTCGCGTTCAACCATCGGTGGCTGAACTCGGGCTGCCAACTCACGCCACCGCTGGGCGTACTCCTTAAATCCTTCATTACTCCTCTGCGACAGGTTCTGCAGCTGGACTCGGTTTGGGGCCAAGTCGCTATTGTATTGGTAGTGGTGCACAAACGCTTCAGCGAGATCCTTCCATGTGCGCACGCTAGTGGGCTCCAGACCCATGTACCACTCGATGGACTGCCCGGAAAGACTGTCTTGGAAGAAGTGCATCAGCAACTTCTCTTCTTCTGAATAAGCAGACATCTTCCTGTAATACGATCTCAGGTGGACACGAGGGCAAGTGGTGCCCTTATATTTTTCAAAGTCAGGTACCCTGAACTTAGGAGGTACCTTGAAATCAGCAATTAATCCCAGCTTGGACATATCAACGCCCAAAGTATTCTGATTCTCGATATCTCTCATTTTATCTTCCAGTGCCTTGAATCTGAGCCGCGCTTCGGCATTCAGCTCCCCTTCAGCACCCTTCTGAGAGAACACATCATCCTGATGATCCTCAAGCCATGGCTGAGGCACAAACAGATTCCCGACGCCTGCATTGTCGTTGCCCGGCCCGATATTGACATTAGCTCCCAGACTCCCATTACCGACGCCTGTCGTATTGAGTTCGATGTTGGCCATCACATTGCCCTGAGCACTGCCGTTGCCCCCGGCCACGGGGACACCGTTCTACGGAGTTTCAACTGGTGGAGGAGTAGGCACGATCCCACCGTGGAGCACGCCGTTGCTATCGACCCTGGAGATCAAAGGCTGAACCAAAGTTCTGAGCTGATCCTGGCCATTGGCGACCACTTGCATGAGCTCCATAAAGCGATCCATCCTTTCACGGAGCTCCTGAACATCTGTTTGCACTTGATCCATGATTCTGGTCTGATTAGCTCTGGTAGGATAGCAGTGAACTGGTCTTTGATCAATCCTGGAACCACCGGAAATAACCTGGGACAACCTGTAAACCTGAAAAACCTGTACAACACAGAAGGGTTAGGGAAAACAACAAAATGCTCGTCATGCAAATGCTTCATGCAAATGCATGCGTGTGTCTATGTGTTTGGGATATTTCCCCCGATCCTAGTGCCTGAGTGCCAGTGCTGATAATAATAATAAGAAGAAGTCCAAGTCCAATCAGGGAAACAACAATTTCATATATAAAGAAAGCCTATCAAGGCAGTACATAGCATCAGCGAGTACAAGATGAATCAACAGCGTGACCTCAACCAACAAGCCTGGTGATGGTCAGCATACAACAATGATCAAAACAAAAGGAATACAAATAGTCATGTACGGCCACGGGCGCGATACTCTTCTAACAACTCCTTCGTCTCTGGATGATCCGGCAGAGTGAGCAACCCTTCGACGAGTAATTCCCTCTGCACAATGGTATACTGAAGTCCTTCGACCGAACTTTCCCATGCTCCTTCTCCGAAGCAATCTTCTAATTTCCGCTTTTTGGACTCAAACGTCAGCTTGCGCTCCTTCAAGTTAGCGAGAGCTTTGTTGAGCTGGCCTTCAGCGGCGTATCTGCGGGCGGTTTCTTCATCAAACCTTTTCTCACTGTCCTTCACTTGGGCTTCCAGCTTGGAGATCTGTAGCATCAGCTTATCCTCTCGCTCTTTCCTGGTGGCCAGGGAAGCTTTCCAGTGCTGGTTGAACTTGGATATCCTCCGATATGCCTCGTCCAAGTGCTGCTTCTTCGTAGCCAGTACGTCGTTGACAGCTTTGAAGTCTCGACCCATGCGTTCACGCTCGGCTATCTGCTTAGTCAAGTCCGTACCTAGCTGGTTCACCAACTCTGTCTGCCTTTTGAAAGAATGAATGGCTTCATTCCTCTCGCTTCGGAGCTGAGCTAATTCCTTCTCCAGTTCTTCGTTCGCCCGCTTCAATTCATCCCGCTCAGCTAACACCTGATTATGCTGCTGAATGGGCACAGTAGTAGGCTCTTCGATCATTGGAGGGCTCTCTGGCTTGGCATGAGGAAACGGCATCCCTATAGCATCGGCCCTGGCTCTGATCCAAGTCACGTACGGAGGGTAGGCTTGATTGTTGCTTTTTCCCAGCAATGGCTTTCCTCGCTTACTGATGCCATTCCACGCGTGCTGAAGCTTGGACAACAAATCCCCCTCTAGAAGACTAGTGAGATACAGAGATTCCTGTACCTCTTCATCCTTCGGCGGAGCTCTCAAAGCATACGCGAACTGTCGAACCAACAACGACGGATTGTAGTTTATACAGCCCTTCCTACCTATCAAAGGCACGTTTGGAAACCCGCTGCAACTAAAGATCACCTCAGTACCCAACCTATCTCTGTCAAACCAGTCAATATCCTCTGCAGATAAACTCATCAGACGCTCGGACCACTCAGCCGTGGCTGCAGACGAGACAAAAGGACCCCTCTTGGGCAGATGGCCATCAAGCCATTTGTACAGCAAGGGTACGCAGCACGAGACATTCTTCCCCCTCCTGTTCTCATTTTTGTAGTGGACTGAATGATAGACATCTCCTATCAAGGTAGGGACTGGATTCCCTGATGCGAAGATGTGAGATGCATCGAAGTCTACAAAATCGGGCATATTAGGGAACAGGATAATGCCATATATGCATAGAGCGAGGATGGCATTGAACGCGACCCAACATCCGTCCTTAGCACACTGCTGAGCTTTACCTACCAGAAACTGCAAGGAGAACCCAGGAACCTTGTTCCAACTAGTCAATACTAACTCGGAGGCATCCAGATGAAGTGAAGGAGCTAAACCAGCCAGATCAGGCTCAGTATCCATGTGAACAAAAGGCATCTGCCTCTTGATAGGCACACCTAGTAGATCAGCATATTCTTCCAGCGTAGGCGCGAGAACAAAGTCCTGAAAAGTAAAACATCTCAGCGGAGGTTCGTAGAACTGCAGCAGAGCATGCAACCCATTCAACTCGAACACAGAAGGCTTATGAACTAAACTGAGCAACCTGCCGTGAGATTTTCTGAACTCATCCCTCACAGAATCATCTGCTAGAGCTATCAAACCAGTCAACTTAACCACATTGGGGGCAGGGAACTTGTAAGCCACGGTCTTCCTCAGAGAGCCCATAACAATACAATAGGAGGCAAGAAATCCTGGATCGGGGAAAACGGTACCTGCAACACAGACACACGTTAATGAAATGCAAATGAACATGCAAACTAATGCAAAATGCAATCATGCAATAATAGGCCAAGGCAACTGCTGCCGTGGAGATTCTGTATCAACAAAACCATGACGCTGCTCTATCAAGAACAACCACTGATAAGAAGAAAACCCCGATGTAGGACTACAAATCCGATCTGTCAAGAACAACCATCTGATAGGACCATATACATAATATCATAATTCTGCTCTGTCAAGAACCAATGTCTGATAATAAGGACCTCGGATATAGGATCAGGAAATAACTGTTGATGAGGTCTTCAGACCCCAATCAAAAATCTGCCCTATCAAGAACAAACATACAGCTGCTGATGAGATCCTCTGATCAAAACTTGCTCTATCAAGAACAAATACACATCTGATGATAAGATCCTCTGATCAAAACCTGCTCTATCAAGACCAAATACACATCTGATGATAAGATCCTCTGATCAAAACCTGCTCTATCAAGAACAGACAAATCTGCAACTGAGAAACCTCGGTACCAACAAAACTGATTCACTGTCAAGAAAACTAGGTACTCTGAAGGTCAAGGTTTCCTGCAATAAACCCAACCCTGCTCACAGGTATGGACCTAAACTGACTCAAGTTCGGCATCCTATGCGTTCATCAGCGTCACAGACATTCAAGAGGGGTGATACGATACCCAGAAGGTGTGGCATCACCAGCTCATGAAGCGGCCTCACTCGTCTGAATCACAAATGATCGGTCCCCAGAGTCAACAATCCACCAAACCAGCAACCGTCTCAACCCAAAGGGTTGAAAGAGAAGCCAACCGGATGAACCTCGTCTGAGCGTGGATTTCATGAGACACTAGTTCCTGCAAGGCAAGCACGCGCCCACTAATTTCCACAACTAATTCTATGGTGCACTCAAGCCTGGGTTTGGCTTCTCACTCATCAGAACTCCCATCCCACAACAACACAGATAATCATATTATACTGAAAATAAAATGCGGGAAATAAAGTGCGAGAAGTAAAATGCGATAAATAAACGCAACCCAACAAGTAAACATACAAGCGTTAGGATTGACTCGCATAGGGAACCGGAGAACCAGAGATTCTGGGTTCGATCCCCAGCAGAGTCGCCAACTGTCGCTACTGCGAAAATCGGCGCCGGCTGAACAGAAGAGTCGCCACCTTTCGTTATTTATTCCTCGGAGTGGGAAAGGAAACGATCGGAAAAAACCTAACGAGAACGGGTAAGACAAGGTCGTCGCAACCATTGTCTGGGTTCGGGAGTCGGTTACGCAAGGGGAAGGTATTAGCACCCCTCACGTCCGTCGTACTCGACGGGATCCACGCCTGTTGTGTTTACTTGGACGGGTTGGTTTTATCTATCTACCTATCAAGGCTGGCTTAAACAGAAAAGAAAAATGACTCGGCAAAGCGTCGCGCTTTATGCCTACGTATTCTCATCAGAGAACGAGAAATCAGAGTCAACGTAGTTCGGGCTACGGCGGGTTATGGGGAAGGTAGCTCGCCAATACATCAGTATTGTGCCTACGTACTCTCAACAGGTATGAGAGATCAGAGCTTACGTAGTTCGGGAAACTACGGTTTATTTCCTGTCTTTTACGAAAGAAGCGTTTTTTTTATTGTGTTTTGCGATTTCAATCGCACTAGAGACTATGACCTGAGAGTGAATGCGTCGCATGTCACCCAAAGGGTACCATACTAAACATCCAGACTGTGGAAAAGAAACTCTCCGACAATCCTTTCTCAGATAGATTAAGGCTCGTAACGTACGAAAGAAATCATCCATGATTACTGTATCTTAAACTGTTTTGAGATGAGAAGAGAACAGGCCCAACTAGGAGGGAGACTATCAAGTCCTACTGTTGTCATGCCATGGATTCATCCTATGGTCAAGGTTTGAACAGGGAACTCCTAGAAGTTGTCATGCATAGGTTTCAACCTAAAGTTCTATCATCAATTCCTTATCAAAGGAAATGAGAGTCCTAAGGGATCATGTCAATGATACACCAAAACAGACAAAGCATCAGCTTAAACAGTAAAATGCATGCAACGCAAGTGAGGGAGGAAATGTGTGTAGGGCTTCAGCCTCCACAAGCTCATCTCAACCTCAAGCCAGAATGGATAACGGTAATCATACTGAAATATAAACAACATGCTATCAAGCAAAATACAGTAAACTGCAATCATACAAATAAAATGCCATCAGACAAACAAACCACTTGGGCAAGGGAGCTAGGCTCTACCGAATACCCGCAAGCAAAGCCACACAGTAACAATACAAGCAGAGGGAGCAAGTCAACCACTAGTGCAATCATGCTCCTAGATTCTACCTAATCTACATATGAACTTATCCTAATGCATCAAGTAAGTCAAACAAAACATGTCAATACAACAAAGAAAAAGACAAGAGAGCAGACCAACTCCTCTCTCAGCTTCAAGCTTCAGCTCTTTAATCAGCTCCACCTTCAGGCTTCACTATTAATCACAAGTATCAACTTGGCTCCTTCAGGATCCCCAGGTATCAAAGTAAGTATCAACTTCCTTTGCTCTTCAAGCTTCATCTCTTCAGAATAATCTTCAATCCCTTAGAAGTATCAACTTCATCCTTCAGTCTTTACTTCATCTTCAGGGGTCTTCAAGTATCAGCTTGCTCTTGTTGCTCTTCAAGCTTCAACTGGAATGGCAATACTCAAGGATTCATCCTCTTCAACACTCTTCATTGAAGTCTTCATCTTCACACTCAGGCTCAGCATCTCTCAAGATAATCAAACTAGAGGAAATCACTTACTGGATAAGCTGGGGATATTGAACTGCTTATTGACCACCAAAGGTGACCTATAAGGGTTCAACATCAAAGGAATGGTTCCCTCAAAAGTTCTACTTCCTAGGTACTATCACTTATCCCTCCAAAGGAGAGAGGTGTATACCATGGAAGGACTTTGAATCATAGGGAGGAATGGAGGTGGAAGATACCATCCATCTTTAAGAAAGAAGTTAACTAGGTCTAAACTCTTCCTAATCCCTAACCCTAAAACAATCAACAAAACAAACAAGATCAAGCTCTCAAGCTCCTCAATGCTCCTCAATGCTCCTACTATGCTCCTCAATGCTCCTTAGAACAAAACCAAGCTCTCCAAGCCCACAAAGCAAAGCAAACAAAAGTACAAGCCCACAAGGGCAACACAAACAATCATCAACTACAAAAATCATCTAAAAATAGTATACTACTATATTAAAACCTAATATAATTTCTAAGGGATCCTACATACCTACCCTTAATACCCTTATATGCCCCAATGTCTAACTTTACCTAGAAACCCAAAATTCTAATGTTATTGTGGACCTATGTTAAGGATTAACCTAATTCTACACAACCTAATGTCATCTAATCAAAGCTAACCTAAAATTCATCACAAAATTATGAAATAAATCCAGGGGGAAGCTAAAGCTTATATCTAACTATCCTAAAATGAATGGCCTAAAAATGTTAAAGGAACTACCTAAACAAAATTCTACAAATTCATGTATCAACATAGAAGAATATAAAAGCAATTAAAATAGAAAATGCACAAAAAATATTAAAAATGCATGAAATGAAAATATTTTTATTTGATAGTTTTCTAGACATTATTATGAAATGGGGTCAAAAATTCCCATTAAAAAATATTTAATTTTCAAATTGATATGAATTTTCAAAGTTTAACAAAAAAATGGAAGAAAATGAAATTAAAATATGAAACTAGGGTGCAGATAGTAACCAGATGCAATTCATTTCATTAATGGGCTAAAAATGAGGGGTGCAGGTAGTAACGCGCTAAGCCCAATTATTATCATAAAATCAATTAAAAAATGAAACGAAAATAGAAAATGTAACGGTGCAGGAAGTAATGATTTCCAGTTCAAAATCAGGTGGGCCACGAAGATGGGGTGTGGATAGTGGTTTCTTCACTAAAGCCCAAGAACTCCTTTTAATGAAACGGGGCGTTTCATCCTAGTTTCAGATTCCCTCTCAAACTGAAATTAAATCGTGGCCAATGGATCAAGAAATAGTCAATGGTCAGCTCACCATCCAACGGCCATGAAGTCGTCTTCAACCTCCAGCTAGGGTTCTTGGAGAATCCATGAAAATGCAGAGCTTCAAGCTCTTTCTTCCTCAAACATGAACTCCATCAATTCTTCATGGAAAACAGAAATTCAAGACCCTATCCTACCTAGAATTTTATGCTGAATCCAACCATGATCTTAAAATCAACTGGATCATCCTAAATCACTGAACCCGATCCAAGATCAAAAATGTGCTCAATCATCAACTATCATGGTTCTTGAAATTTCTTGCATCAGAATGCTCACCAACTCACACTGAATGAAATTAGCTATCTAACATGAATTATATCTCACTATACCACGAGTTCTTGATCATCAAAGAAATGGTGTCCAATATTCAATCTTCACCAATTGCTCTCTAACTCTCCAAAATCCATCACCTATGTGTCTCTAACCTTTCTACATTAACAAACTAACCTAATTATGCATAAATCATGGTGTAGTGAAGAATTTGCAAACCTGGTTATTCTTGATCAACAGATGGTGAAATCCTTCACTTCAAGCCTTGAAACTCTACAGAAAGTTTCCTTGGATGCTAATCTTGCTACTGTTTGCAACAAATTTGATGGAGGAAGCTTCAATCTCCGAATTCGATTCTGACTTGCTACCTTTAAAGTTCAATCACCAACTATTCAATTCATCATGGATTTGCTCTCAAATCAATGTGCACACCTTCAGAATCATCAATGGAGTGTGTTTGTATAGAAAAAATGAATGGAATTGAAGAAGAATGTAGAATTGGAACTTGACTTGCAATGGAAGCAACAAGATAGGACTCTCTCTCTCAAACCTCTTTTCTCACCGTCCTTGCATCTGAGCAAGCTCTAACCATTATATAGAACTTGTTAGAACTGTCCAGAACTTTCTGGAACAATCCAATGAGTATTTGAACTTCTCATCTCATGATATTATGAATTCATCTCATATCATGTATCATATCATGCCATAGTCCTTGTAACCACCAATTCTGACTTGAAATTCTCCCCACATGAGATGTATGGTGTGTTACAACCCTTAACTAACTTGTTTATTGAGTCCCTTTGAGTTTTGCTTTGGTGCCTTAAGATGCAAGTAAGCCATTTCCAAAGCAGACCTATGATCTAGGCCTCAAATCAAAATTGTGGCTGAACCATTGTTCTTAGCATGTCCTTTAGAGTCAAAATGACCTATTATATGACATGGTTTGGATGTATAACTTGGGATTTCCAATTTTCAATTTCAACTTATTTAACTTATGCCTCCATTTTAGGTCATTTTTATCACTTTTTTGATACAAGCCTTTTCAACATCTCATGACCTCCATAATAGCCTTAAAACATCATTCTAAGCAAGTTTTATGTTGAAGATTTTTCCATTTGAAGCTTGGAAATAGGAGATATGGCTTTATGCTTGAAATGACCTATAACCTCCAAATGACCAAAATGCCTTTGACTTGCCAAAGCCATAAGTTGAGTTCTACAAATCCTATCAAGGACTTCTAGTACACTCTAGAAATATAAGAATATTCTCTACAACATTCATGTTGACCAAGAGTTCATAGGAATCATCCTACTAGGGAAAAGGTTGGATGCAAGTTGGGTGACTTTTAAGGACCCATATTCACATACCTCAGATGACCTGTAATTTGTCAAAGTCATAACTTGAGCTCTACAAATCCTATCAAGGACTTCTAGTACTCAAATTAAATCTAAGAACAAGCTCTACAACATTCATGTTGTGGGGAAGATGAGATGACAATCACATCTTGAGCTAAACTGCCTTGAATATAGGGATCAAACTAGGGAATTTTACACTGTCAAGCCTTAGAAACCCTAGCTTGAAACTTCTCAAACTCCTCAATCATGATGAGTTGGTCTAGGAATCATCCTTATAGCATCTCAATGCATCATTCCATGATCACATGGCTCTTGTATTAGGTCTCAACCCTCTCCAAATCCTCAGTTGACCTAGGGTTGACCCAGTCAAACCCTAATTCCACCACCCATGGCTGAATCTTCTGAATCCTTGTACAATGACCTCTCTAGGCTTCATGATGGCTTTCAAGACATCTCATAAGCTTTCTCAAAGTTTCAAGTCCATCCTCATAGTCTCAGAATCATCTGAGGAGCTCCCACAACTCTCAAGTTATGAGACACACAACCTTGGTTTCAACCAATCTCCCTGAAGATTTCTTGAGTTTTCTGACAAAGATATCAACCTTTGAACACTTGAATAACTTTCTTGGCTAGCTTCAAAGTCTCATACAACTCTTGCAGGGTAAATAAATGTTGGTCAAATTTTGGGGTGCAACAGTTAGTATGATCTCAGATGGACGCGAGGGCAAGTGGTGCCCTTGTACTTCTCAAAGTCGGGTACCTTGAACTTGGGAGGAACTTTGAAATAAGCAATCAGTCCTAACTTGGATATGTCAACACCCATAGTGTTCAAGTTCTCGAAATTCCTCATCTTGTCCTCGAGTGCCTTAAACCTCAGACGTGCTTCAGCAGTCAGCTCTCCTTCAACACCTTTCTGTGAGAACACATCGTCTTGACGGTCTTCTAGCCATGGCTGAGTCCCATACAGATTTCCAACACCTGTGTTGCCGTTGCCCAGCCCAACATTGACATTAGCTTCGAAATTCCCATTACCGACGCCAGTCGTATTACCATTGAGCCCCATGTTGGCGATCACATTGTCGTTGGCACTACCGTTCCCCCCAGTCATGGGGACGCCATTCTGAGGAGTTTCAACAGGTGGAGGGGTTGGAACAGTCCCACCATGGAGCATACCATTGCTGTCAACTCTTGAAATCAGAGGCTGGACCAAAGTTCTGAGCTGGTCTTGGCCGTTGGCAACCACTTGCATGAGCTCCATGAAGCGGTCCATCCTCTCTCGGAGTTCTTGAACGTCAGTCTGCACTTGCTCCATAGCTCTAGCTCAATTTGCTTTGGTCGGATAGCGGTTGATTGGCCTTTGATCAATCCTGGAACAACCTGCATACACAAAGGGTTAGAAAAACGACAAAGTGCTCGTCATGCAGATGCTTCATGCAAATGCAAACGTGTGTCTGTGCGTTAGGGAGATTTCCCCCGATCCTAGTGCCTGAGTGCCAGTGCTGATAATAAGAAGTCCGAGTCCAGTCATGGAAATAACATCTCATATATATACAGAAATCCCATCAAGGCGGTACACAATGTCACTGAGTACAAGCTGAATCAATAGCATGACCTCAACCAACAAGCCTGGTGATGGTCAGCATACAACAATGATCAACACAAAAGGATTACAAATAGTCAAGCACGGCCACGGGCTCGAAACTCTTCTAACAGATCCCTCGTTTCTGGATGATCAGGCCGAGTGAGCAACCCTTCGACGAGTAACTCCCTCTGCATAATGGTGTACTGAAGCCCTTCAATTGAGTCTTCCCATGCTCCTTCGCCGAAACAATCTTCTAGCTTCCGCTTCTTGGATTCAAACGTCAGTTTACACTCCTTCAGGTTAGCAAGAGCTTTGTTGAGCAGGCCTTCAGCGGCATATCTGCGAGCGGTTTCTTCATCAAACCTCTTCTCACTAGCCTTCACCTAGGCTTTCAACTTGGAGATCTGCTGCTTCAGCTTATCCTCCTGTTCTTTAACGTTGGCTAGGGTGGTCTTCCAATGCTGATTAAACTTAGATATTCTCCGGTACGCTTCATCCAAGTGCTGCTTCTTAGTGGCCAGTACATCATTGACAGCTTTGAAGTCTCGACCCAAGCGCTCACGCTCATCTATCTGCTTAGTCAAATTTGTCCCTAACTGGTTCACCAGCTTTGTCTGCCTCTTGAAGGAATGGACGACTTTGCTTCTCTCGCTTCTGAGTTGTGCCAATTCTTTCTCCAGTTCTTCATTTGCCTTTTTCAGTTCATCTCTCTCAGCTAACACCTGATTATGCTGCTGAATAAGCACGGTGGTAGGCTCTTCAATCACTGGAGGGCTTTTTGGCTGGGCAAGTGGAAACGACATCCCTATAGTATCTGCTCTGGCTCTGATCCAGGTCACGTATGGAGCGTAGGCTTGGCTATTACTTTTTCCTAGCGACGGCTTTCCCCTCTTACTGATACTATTCCAAGCGTGCTGAAGCTTAGATAACATATCCCCCTCTAGAAGACCAGTGAGGTACAAAGATTCCTGCACCTCTTCATACTTCGGTGGAGCTCTCAAAGCATAAGCAAACTGTCGGACCAGCAGAGATGGATTATAGTTGATACAGCCCTTCCTGCCTATCAAAGGCACATTCGGAAACCCGCTGCAGCTGAAGATAATCTTTGTACCCAACCTATCTCTATCAAACCAGGAAACATCCTCCGTTGATAAACTCATCAAACGCTCAGGCCACTCAGTTGTGGCTACAGACGAAGCAAAGGGACCCTTCTTGGGTAGGTGACTATCAAGCCATCTATAGAGTAGGGGCACACAGCACGAGACATTCTTGCCCCTCCTGTTCTCCTTTTTGTAGTGGACGGAATGATAGACATCTCCTATCAAGGTAGGGACTGGATTCCCTGATGCAAAGATGTGAAAGGCGTCGAAGTCCACAAAGTCGGGCATATTGGGAAACAGAATGATGTCGTATATGCACAGAGCAAGGATGGCGTTGAACACGATCCAACATCCATCTTTGGCGCACTGCTGAGCTTTTCCCACTAAGAACAACAAGGAGAAACCGGGAACCCTGTTCCAATGAGACAAGACCAACTCGGAGGCATCTAGATGAAGTGAAGGGGCTAGACTAGCCAAATTAGGCTCAGCATCCATATGAACAAAGGGCATCTGACTCTTGATAGGCACACCTAACAAATCAGCATACTCCTCTAGTGTGGGTGCGAGGACAAAGTCTTGGCAAGTAAAGCATCTCAAAGGAGGGTCGTAGAACTGCAGCAGGGCGTGCAACCCATTCAACTCAAACACAGAGGGTTTACGAACCAGGCTGAGTAGTTTACCGTAAGACTTTCTGAATTTATCTCTCACAGAATCATCTGCCAAAGCAATCAAACCAGTCAGCTGAACAACATCAGGAGTAGGGAGTTTGTAGGCCACAATCTTCCTCAAAGAACCCATAGCAGCACAATAGAAGGCAAGAAAACCTGAACCGGGGGAAACGGTACCTGCAACACAGACACACGTTAATGGCATGCAAATGAGTATGCAAAACAATGCAAAATGCAATCATGCAGCAGGAGATCAAGACGACTGTGTTGTTGCGGAGAAGAAGGTGAAGATTATGTATCAACAAAACCACAATACTTCTCTGTCAAGAACAACCATATCTCTGATGAGAAGAAAACCCTGGTATCGGACCATAAATCTGCTCTGTCAAGAACACACATATCTGAAGACAAGGACCTCTGATACAGGACCACAAATCTGCTCTATCAAGAACAAACACGCATCTGGTAATAAGGACCTCTGATACAGGACCATAAATCTGCTCTATCAAGAACAAACACGTCTGAAGATAAGGACCTCTGATACAGGACCATAACTCTGCTCTGTCAAGAACACATACATCTCTGAAGATAAGGACCTTTGATACAGGACCATAACTCTGCTCTGTCAAGAACACATATATATCTGATGATGAGAACCTCTGATACCAACAAAACTGATTCACTATCAAGAAAACCAGGTAGTCTGAAGGTTAAGGCTTCCTGCAACAAACCCAACCCTGCTCACAGGTATGGACCTAAACTGACACAAGTTCGGCATCCTATGCGGTCATCAGCGTCACAGACATTCAAGAGGGGTGATACGATACCCAGAAGGTGTGGCGTCACCATCTCCTGAAGCGGCCTCACTCAGCTGAATTCCAAATGATCGGTCCCTAGAGTCGACTATCCTCCAAACCAACAACCCCTCAGGCCCAAAGGGCCGGAAAAGAAGTCAACCGGGAGAACCTCGTCTGAGCATGGATTTCATGAGACACTAGTGCCTGCAAAGCAAGCACGCGCCCACTAATTTCCACAACTAATGCCAGGTACACTCAAGCCTGGGTCTGGCTTCTCACTCATCAGAATACCCCTCCCACAACAGCACAGATAATCATATCATACTGAATATAAAGTGCGGGAAATAAAATGCGATAAACAAACACAACCCAACAAGTAATCACACAAGCGCTAGGATTGACTCTCGTGGGGGACGTTGGATCCCCGAACTGACTCGCATAAGGGACGTTGGATCCCAGGAAACTATCAAGTCCCCAGCAGAGTCGCCAGCTGTCGGTACTGCGAAAATAAGGTGCCGGCAAAACAGAAGAGTCGCCACCTTTCGTTATTTATCCCTCAGAACGGGAAAGGAAACTATCGGAAAAACCTGACGAAAAGGTATAAGACAAGGTCATCGCAACCATTGTCTGGGTTCGGGAGTCGGTTACGCAAGGGGAAGGTATTAGCACCCCTCACGTCCATCGTACTCGATGGGATCCACGCTTGTTGTGTTTATCTGACGGGTTGATTTTACTATCTACCTATCAAGGCTGGTCTAAAAAGAAAAGAAAATGACTCGGCAAAGCGTCGCACTTTATGCCTACGTATTCTCATCAGAGAATGAGAAATCAGAGTCGACGTAGTTCGCCTAACTACGGGTTACGGGGAGGGTGGCTCGCCAATACGTCAGTATTGTGCCTACGTACTCCCAACAGGTATGAGAGATCAGAGCTTACGTAGTTCGGGATAATACGGATTACGGGAATTCAGATTCATCTGTTTTATCGAGTAGGGTTAACAAACAGTTTCAGCAGTTTGGCGTACGCAGCTCGACCTTTGGAGACTCAGGCGTTACCGTTTGCGGTAGAACTGAGAGTTAACGACACTCTTTTCTTCAGAAAAGCTTCCTTTGAATTACGGGCCCACGGGGCAAAAAGGGTCGAAGTTTGTTTTCTGTCTTTTACGGAAGAACTGTTTTTTATGGATGTTTGCAACCAATATCGCACTAGAGACTATGACTGGAAAGTGAATGCATCGCATGTCACTCAAAGGGTGCCATACTAAACATCCAAGTTGTCGAAAAGAAACTCTCCGACAACCCTTTCTCAAGTAGCTTAAGGCTCGTAACGTACGATGTCAGTTAACCTTTATTACTGTATTTTAATTTGTTTTAAGATGAGAAGAGAGAACAGGCTCAACTACAGGGAGACTATCAAGTCCTACTGTTGTTATGCCAAGGATTCATCCTATGATTGAGGTTTGAAACAGGGAACTCCTAGAAGTTATCATGCATAGGTTTCAACCTAAAGTTCTAATCATCACTTCCTTATGAAAGGAAGTGAGATTCCTAGGGGATCATGTCAATGATAAACAGAAACAGATAAAGCATCAGCTTAAACAGTAAGCAGTAAACGACTATAAAATGCATGCAATGCAACTGAGGGAGGAAATGTGTGTGGGACATCAGCCTCCACAAGCTCATCTCAACCTCAAGCCAAATATGAATAACTGTAATCATACAGAGGAAATAACATGCTATCAAGCAAAACACAAACCACATAGGCAAGGGAGCAGGGCTCTACCGAATACCCTCAAGCAAAGCCATACAGTAAAAATACAAGCAGAGGGAGCAACTCAACCTCTAGTGCAATCATGCTCCTAGCTTAAATCAATCTAAATATGAACTTATTCTAATGCATCAAGCAAATCAAACAAGTCACACCAATACAGTTGCACAGAAAGAAAACAGACAGGAGAGAAAGCAAATCAACAGATTCCACAGCCTCACAGCAAAGCAATATTCTGACAGCAGTTCAGTCCTCAGTCTGTAACTGTTCTTCAGGTCTATCCTCTTCAATAGCAAGTATCAACTTGTTCCTTCAGGGACCCAATTCATCAAACATAAGTATCAGCTTATTCTTTCTTCTTTAGGCCTCAGCTCCAAAGTGAACTGCACCTTCAGGCTTCAATCCTAACTGCAAGTATCAACTTGTTCCTTCAGGGACTCAATGCATCAACATAAGTATTAACTTATTCTTTCTTCTTCAAGCCTCAGCTCTTCACTCAATTTCAATTTGATCTTCTTCACAAGTGTCAACTTGTTCTTCTGGACCTTCAAGTTTCAGCTCTCTTCTCCTTACAAGTATCAACTTGCTCTTCCTGATCTACAAGCTTCAGCTCCTAAGGGTAATCTTCAAATATAAAGAAGTATCAACTCCTATCCCTCAATCTCTTCAAGCAAGGAACTCCATCCTCTAGCAAGGAAAAAGATTCATCTAACAAGAGCAAAGTTTGGATGATTGACAGCAGAGTGAAGACCAAAGGTCACCACTAAGCATCCTATCATCAGAGAAAGGGACCCTCAAAGGTTCTACCAACTTGTAAAGAGCCACACATCCTACCAAAGGAGGGATGAGGCCTTTACAAAGGGACCTTACATCATAGGGAATAATGGAAGTGATCAACATCTTCCATGTTTATGAAGGAGGAGAATCTATCTAGAAGCTCTGCCTACAAACCCTAATCTTAACACCTAATCAACACTACACCAAAAGAAGGGGAGATCTTCACATCCAAACCTCTTTAAGCATTCCATGGTAGCCCAAGCTTGTCTTCAACATCATCCAAAAGCAAGAGAGACCAAGCCCTAACCTAAGGGAACTAAAGAAGTCATTCTAGTTGAATTAGTGCATTAGAATCATCCAAATCTAGCACCTAAACTAAAATCAAACAAAAATAGTAAACCACATTGTAAATTCCTACAAAAATTCCTAAGGGATCCTAATTCAATCATGAATCTACCATACAAAGTTCATAGGTTGAATCATCCACCAAGTTCTAGATATAAAACCTAAATCATAAGGTATCAACCATAAACCCTAAAAATGGAGCTCCTAAAGTTTCAACCTAAAACTACCACTTACATTCATCACAAAAATGTGAGAAAAATCTAGGGGGAACATGCCTATCTATGCTAGTTACACACAAAAAATCAAGGCAAAAATCATCATCAAATGATCAAACCAAATTCAACAAGATCAAGCATCAACCATGATTATTTTAATATCAATTAAAATGTAAAAAATGCTAATAAAATAAAAAATGCATGAAATATTAATATTTTTTCTCTAAAAAAACTAGATTCAATCATGAATCCATGGAAAAAAGAATGGAATTAATTGAGTTATTTTCCAATTTTTTTATGGATTATTCAATAACCATGAATGAAATGAAAAAAATAAAAGAAAATCAAAAGAAATGGAAAAACGCGTGGTGTGAATAGCAACAAAACTCAGTTCATTATCCAGACTGGGCCATAAGGGGGGTGGTGATATCAATTAGTGACTTAAGCCCAAAACAACACTTAAATGAAACGCATCGTTTCATATCAACTCAGAATCCTTCACAAAATTTCCATCGCTCGTGGCCGTTAGATCCTCATCTGGTCAAAGGTCCACATCTAATCCAATGGCCATGAGGTTGTCTTCTTCATTCAAACTGGTTTGGAGGGAAAGAATCCATGGAAGTTCAGAGCTTCAACTCCATCTTCCCTAAATCGTACTTCATCAATACTCCATCAAAAACCAAAATTAAAAACACTAATCCACTCCATTTTTTCCACTGAATCTAACCATGCTAATCAATGACATTGAAACTCATCCTAACTCAAATCACGATTAAAATCTCAGAAATCACTCAAGAATAAAATCACACCAAACTCCAAATTATGGTGTCTAACATCATCACCATGCTTCACTGAGTGGATCTAGCTATCAAATTAAGATTAACTCTCAAGAATCATCAAGATACGATCAAGAACAGAATTTGTGTCATCTTACTTATTGCCTCTAAATCGATCCAATTGTTACCAAAAAGCTCCCTACATCAATCTATATTGCATCTAACACAACAATTCATATTGATTATGCTTAAATTAAGCTGCATGATGAAAAGTACATACCTGCAAATTCTTGATGAACAGAGTGGTTAAATCTTCAAATCAACCTTCAATAAGCTCCAGATTCCTTCACTAGCATCTAATCAACCATCTGTATGCAAAGAAATGAGCTGAAACCTCGTGTATTCTTGAACCCGATTCTGAGTTGCAAGCTTCAAACTCCAATGGTCAACTCACGATTCTCCCACAATTTTGCCTCGAATTTGATCTGGAATCAACCACCAACCCTAGAGCAAGCTATTGGGATCAAGAACTTGGATTGAAATGGCCTCAATTGCTGTAATAGATTTTGATTTGCAATGAGCAAATTCAAAATGCAATCTCACTCTCCTCTCTCAATTCTCACCAACCTTGGCTCTGAATCACTTCATAATCATATATAGGACATGAATGAATGATCTAGAAAGTTCTGGATCACTCTAATGAGAAGTTCAATATCTCATCTCACTTGAAATTCAATCTCATGCCATGTTCATATCAATTTTTCTAGCAGCTTGCATTTGCCTTCATTCTCATCCAAATTCTCTCCACATGAGATTTTGAGTGGGTTTGGAATGTGTTAGCACCTTGGTTTGATCTTATGAGAAGTTTGGCATATGTACCTTAAGCCTTAAGTAACAAAATGTAACTCCATGATTTTGACCTCAAATGAGAAAATTAATATTGCCAATGTCTTTAAAATGCATTTTACAATCAAAATGACATATAGGTTTGTCTCATTTGGTCACCAAATGAAAAAACACAAATTTGGTCCTTTTAATGAACTTTAATTCTTCCTTTTTAAGTCAATTTTGCAATTTTGAATTACAAGCAATTCCCACCTCTCATGACCACTTGGCTAGCCTTAAAGCATCATTTTGAACAAGTTTTATGTTGAACATTTTCCCATTTGAAGCTTGCAAATAGGAGTTATGGCCTTATGATTGAAATGACCTGTAATCTCCAAATGTCCAAAATACCCTTGACTTGTCAAAGCCATAAGTTGAGTTCTACAAATCCTATCAAGGACTTATAGTACTATCTAGAAAGCTAAGAGGATAAGGAACAGCATTCATGTTGACCAAAAGTTCATAGGAATCATACTTCTAGGGCAAACGTGCCATGCAAGTTGGGTAACTTTCAAGCTCCAAATTCACATTCATTTGATGACCTATAACTTGTCAAAGCCATAACTTGGGTTCTACAAATCCTATCAAGGACTTTTAGAACTCAAATTAAATCTAAGATCATGATCTACAACAATCATGTTGGGGTCAAGATGAGATGACAATCACATCTTGAGCTAAATTGCCTTGAAGATAGGGGTCAAACTAGGGGATTTTACACTGTCAAGCCTTAGAAACCCTAGCTTGAAACTTCTCAAACTCTTCAATCATGATGAGTTAACCTTGGAGTCATCCTTATAACATCTCAATGCATCAATCCATGATCACATGGCTCTTGAGTTAGGTCTCAACCCTCTTCCAATCATCAGTTGACTTAGGGTTGACCCAATCAAACCCTAATTGCACCAATCATGGCTGGGGCTTCTCAATCTTGCACAATGACCTGTCTAGGCCTCAAAGTGATATTCAACACTTCTCATGAGCTCTCTCAAGACCTCAAGTCCATCTTCATGGCTTCAGAATCATCTGATGACTTCCCACAACTCTCAAGCTAGGAGAACTACACACTGGGCTTCAACCACTCTCTCTGAGGATCTTTTATTTTCTCTGACAAGGATATCAACCCTTGAACATTTGAATAAACTTCTTAGCTAGCTTCATAGGCTTGTATCGCTCTTAATTGGCAATCATACCTCTTGATCTCATGTATACATGTCAATGAAATGCAAATGATAATGCCAATGTGAATGAAATGAAACATGAGCTAGGTGAAGAAATGTTGGTCAAATTTTGGGGTGCAACAACTGGTTGTGATGGTTCAGCAGGTGTTTGGTTTTGTTCAGGAGGTTGGTGATTAGATGATGGTTGTTCAGATGGTGGTTGTTCAGATTGTTGGGGTATGGATGGTTGTGGTTCAGATGGTTGTGGTATGGATGTTTGTGGTATGGTGAGTTGAGGAGTAGAGGTGTCACCATCAGATGGTGTTGATGTAACAACATCAGATGAGGATGGTATAAAATCTGTGAAGTTGAATTTGAAGTGAAGAGGGTTGTCAGATGCAGGTAGGTCATATGGTAATGGTTTATAAGGATCAGGAATTTGTAAGCTAGTTGGTGAAGGGACTTCAGATTCATCAGAATCAGATGATTCAGTTGAATGACATGAAGTTGAAGAGAGGACATACATGGTTGCAATAGGTTGCACATCCAGAATGTCTTCAGATGGTTGTTGGATAAATGGTTCAGGATTTTGGATGATTGGTTCTTCTGGTGGTTGAGTAGAAGAGAGTGGTTCAGATTGTTTTTGTGGTTCGGATTGTGTTTGTTGTTCAGATTGTGTTTGTTGTTCAGATTGTGTTTGTTGAGGGGGTTGTTGTTCAGAAGATTTCTATTGAGGGGGTTCAAATGGTAGTTGAACAGAAGATGGTTCAGAATGTTTGTGAGGAGATGAAATGGGTTCAGATGAATGAGGTTCAGATGATTTAGGAGGAGATGGTGGAGGTGAAGGTGAGGGTGAAGGGACAAATGGTTTGGGATCAGATGTTAATACTAGTTGAATTGTTTCTCTAATTTCTTCCACAGTAGCTTCTGGAGGATTTTCCTTCTGCTTCTTGTCATTCTCAGGTCTGTCAGCAGCATCAGAGGCTTTCCTCTTAGGCTGTGCAACAGATCCTTCCTCAGCTTTTCTCTTCCTGTGCCTTTCTCTCAGAAGATTTGGCAAAACTTCTCCTTCCTTCTGAACTATGTTAGCAGGCAGAGGGATACCATTCTTCAAACAATCAGCAATGTATGTCAGAATAATGTTCCTAGGTTCATCAGCACTGAACATAGGAAAATCCGCTAAAGGAATTCTCCTTCTGCTGACTTCTTCAGAGTTAAATTTCTTGGGTTTTCCAGCAAGCTCAGAAATGAGCTTCATTCTTTTCAGAGTGTTCCCATTGATGACAGATCCTATAACATAAGACAGATCATCTGTCACTCCAGCATCAAATAGATGTTTCACAAGACCATTCTATGTTAGAATGTCTGATATCAATCTTCCCATTGGGATCCAATTTCTGATTTTTCCAGCTTTAACCCTTACTTCTTCTCTTGTTTCTTTGATATGGTTCAGAAGATGACTGAACAGAAGATAAGGTAAATCCACCTTCTTTCCTTTACTCATACAGAACATGAAGTACATTTGTTCTGAGTTCACATAATCTGGTGAGTTAGAAGATTTCCTATGAAAGATAGAGCTCATGAAAATCTTAACCCAGATTCTGTAAACAGGCTTCAGATCTCTGACCTTGTTCGATGGTTCCCCAGAAACACAAACTTCTTGAAAAATGTCAGCCAAATCCACACGATCAGTAGCCATACTTGTGATTCCATCAGTTTCCTTATACTCAAGTAGTTGCCTGATTAATTTTTCAGTGATGACAATTTCCTTCCCAAGAACAGAAGAATGAATGAACTTAGGGCAAACTTGAGCGTGTATCCAAAATTCCTTCACTAATGTTGGATAAACAGGACCCATCATCCTGTCAAAATACTTTTCCCAGTTCTGAGTTTTGATGGTTGAATAGAGATCAAAACCATTTTCTTTGATGGATTCAAAATCCACAAAGTTCTCACACAGAACTTCAAGGTCTTTGATTGGAGTGAGAAGAGTTCTCACAGGTGCCTTGTACACAACAGCAGTTTGGGATGAACCAGCAGCATTTGGAGATGATACAGTAGCAGTTGAGGTTTGCATCTGAGCAGGTGTTGAAGATGGTGAAGCCATTGATGTTCTTGAGATGCGTTTGGGTTTACGAGAGGTTTTGGATTTTGAAATGAGATGGAAGCAATAGAGAAGACAGAAATGCATATGAGAGGTGAAGAGAGTGTAAAGTGTGATTTGTGAAGTGTTGTGAGAATTTATAGAACAATTTTGGGCATGCAAAAGGACACACAATCTCACGCGTACACACAAGCATTGAATGAAGTGAAACATAATCATATCAAGCAATTAATGCAAGAAATAAAATCATATCAAGCATTTAAGATTCTGACAGAAGGGGGGAAAATCAAGAGATTTTGGATTTTCAAAGTAATACCTCAAACGTCACTTCAGTATGGTGCACACTACCTTTCCAGATTCTGAGCTACACGTGTTTGCTTGCATGTGCCTCTGAAACTCTTTGAGAAATGAAACGTTAGGCAACATTCAGATCCTCTGAGCCTTGTTAGTTCAGATTTACACACAAATAAATAAACACAGAATTCAACAGAAGAAATACTTCAGAGTTTAGACATTTATCATCTAAAGAAAAATTTCATCTGATGAATATTTTATTCTGGACAGAAGTCCATACTTATATTCTTCAGAATAAATTTAAATCTATCTTCAGCAAGGGGTTTTGTAAAGATATCAGCCCACTGATGATCTGTATCTACAAAGTTTAAATTGATAATTCCCTTCTGAACATAGTCTCTGATGAAATGATGTTTAATCTCTATATGCTTAGCTTTAGAGTGTAAAATGGGGTTTTTAGATAAGCATATAGCAAAAGTATTATCACATAAGATAAAAATGTTACTCTCAAAAATATGATAATCTTCCAGTTGACTTTTCATCCAGAGCATCTGGGTGCTACAACTAGCAGCAGCTATATACTTTGCCTCTGTAGTTGAAAGTGAAATTGTGGGTTGCTTCTTGCTGAACCAAGAGATCAGATGACTTCCAAGAAATTGACAGCTTCCATATGTACTTTTACGTTCTACTCTGTCTCCAGCATAGTCAGCATCACAAAATCCAACTAATTTATACTCATCAGATCTTCTGTAACACAGACCCACATTAGTAGTACCTTTCAGATACCTTAGAATCCTCTTAACAGCTGTTAAATGAGATTCTCTAGGATCTGATTGGAATCTAGCACAGAGACACACACTGAATAAAATATCAGGTCTTGAAGCAGTCAAATATAAGAGAGATACAATCATACCTCTGTAAAGTTTTCGATCAACTTTCTTACTTACCTCTTCCTTACCAAGTGTGCTTGTAGGATGCATTGGCGTCTTTGCCAATTTGCTTTCATTCAGATTGAATTTCTTCAGAAGTTCTTTGACATATTTAGTCTGATGGATGTATGTGCATTCTGGAGTCTGATTTACTTGGATTCCCAGAAAGAATCTAAGTTCTCCCATCATGCTCATTTCAAATTCAGCCTGCATAGACAAAGCAAACTCCTTTCCCAGTATAATATTGGTAGATCCAAAAATAATATCATCCACATAAATTTGACAAACTAGTAAATCTTTCTTAAATGTTTTACAGAAAAGAGTTGTGTCCACTTTACCTCTGATAAAGTTCTTTTCCAGAAGAAAATTACTTAATCTTTCATACCAAGCTCTGGGAGCTTGTTTCAAACCGTAAAGAGATTTTTTGAGTTTGAAAACATGATATGGAAAATCTTCACTTTCAAAACCAGGAGGTTGATGAACATAAACGTCTTCTTCTATAATGCCATTTAAGAAGGCACTCTTAATATCCATCTGATATAGAGTGATGTTATGTTGTGCAGCAAATGAAATAAGAAGGCGTATAGATTCTAACCTTGCTACTGGAGCATAAGTTTTAGTGTAATCAATTCCTTCTTGTTGACTGTAACCTTGAGCTACCAACCTTGCTTTGTTCCTAACAACTTCTCCTTGCTCATTTAGTTTATTTCTGAATACCCACTTTGTTCCAATAATGTTGAAACCTTTTGGTCTAGGAACTAGATCCCACACATCATTTCTTGTAAATTGATTCAGCTCATCTTGCATTGCAAGTATCCAATCATTGTCACTCAGAGCCTCATCCACAGATGTTAGTTCAATAATAGACACCAACCCAAGAAGTGATGTTCTAGATGATTTGATAAATGACCTTGTTCTTATATGGTCATCTTTCTTCCCAATAATCATTTCTTCTGGATGAGAAGCTTTGATTCTGGATGATCTTTTAAATGTTGGTTCTTCAGAAATATTCATGTTATTCATCTGAGCAGCCAATGGAGTTGCATCTGGCATAGCTTCTTCTTGAGTTTTCTCTACCTCTGACTTCTTAGATTCTATGAGAATAACTTCTCCATCTGAAGGGTTTTCAATCTACTTTGGCTTTTGATTGCCAAGCTTATCATCAAATCTAACATGTATAGATTCCTCCACAATCTGTGTCTCAGTATTGTATACTTTGTAGCCTTTAGAGCGTTCAGAATATCCAAGCATGAAACACTTTTGTGCGTTAGAATCAAACTTGTTAAGATTCTCTTTAGTGTTCAGCATAAAACAAATACATCCAAAAGGATGGAAATAAGAAATGTTTGGCTTTCTATTCCTCCACAATTCATAAGGAGTCTTTTCCAGAAGAGGTCTAATTGACACTCTGTTCTGAATGTAACATTGTTGCACCCAAAAATTTGCTCACTTTTTCTTTACCTAGCTTGTGTTTCATTTCATTCACATTAGCATTATCATTTGCATTTCATTGACATGTATGCAGGAGATCAAGAGGTATGAGTACCAATCAAGGGCTACACAAGACTATGAAGATATCTAAGAAGTTTATTCAAGTGTTCAAGGATTGATATCCTTGTCAGAGAAGTTAAAAGATCCTCAGAGAGAGTGATTGAAGCCAAGGGTGTATGTATCCTAACTTGAGAGTTGTGGGAAGTCATCAGATGATTTTGAAGCCATGAAGTTAGACTTTAGGTCTTGATAGAGCTCATGAGAATTGTTGAAGATCACTTTGAGGCCTAGACAGGTCATTGTGCAAAAATAAGAAGCCTCAGCCATGAGTGGTGCAGTTAGGGTTTGACTGGGTCAACCTTAAGTCAACTGATGATTTAAAGAAGGTTGAGACCTAATTCAAGAGCCATGTGATTATGGATTGATGCATTGAGATTTTATAAGTATGATTCCAAGGTCAACTCATCATGATTGAAGAGTTTGAGAAGTTTCAAGCTAGGGTTTCTAAGGCTTGACAGTGTAAAATCCCCTAGTTTGACCCCTATCTTCAAGGCAATTTAGCTCAAGATGTGATTGTCATCTCATCTTGACCCCAACATGAATGTTGTAGAGCATGGTCTTAGCTTTAATTTGAGTGCTATAAGTCCTTGATAGGATTTGTAGAACTCAAGTTATGGCTTTGACAAGTTACAGGTCATCTGAGGTATGTGAATTTGGGGGCTTGAAAGTTGTCCAACTTGCATGAAACTTTTGACCTAGAAGGATGATTCCTATGGACTTTTGATCAACGGGAATGTTGTTCCTTATCCTCTTAGATTTCTATAGAGTACTAGAAGTCCTTGATAGGATTTGTAGAACTCAAGTTATGGCTTTGACAAGTCAAGGGTATTTTGGTCATTTGGAGATTATAGGTCATTTCAACCATAAGGCCATAACTCCTATTTCCAAGCTTCAAATGGGAAAATGTTCAACATCAAACTTGTTCAAAATCATGTTTTAAGGCTAACCAAGAGGTCATGATAGGTTGGAATTGCTTGTAGCTCAAAGTTGCAAAAATGACCTAAAATAAGGAGGATTTTCAAATGAACCAAAGATGGAAATTGGTATTCTTGATCTACATGTCCAAACCAAGGCATGTAACATGTCATTTTGACTCTAAAAAACATTTTAAGAACATTGGTTTAGCCACAATTTTGAATTGAAGTTTAATTTGTGGACTTGCTTTGAAAAGTAGTTACTTACATCTTAAGTAACATTTGCCAAACCTAAATTCAAGGCATAATCAAGGTCCCTTTCAATCCAAACACATCCAAAATGTCATTAGGGGAGAAATTGGAAGGGAATGAGGGTGATTACAAGTTGCTAACAGAACTATGCATACCATGGCATGTGATTGAACTTCTCATGACATGAGAGATTGAATTTCTCATTAGAAGGATCTAGAGGTTTCTAGATCATCCATACATGGCTTATATATTGAGTAGAGGTGATCCAAGGCCAAGGTTGGTGATGGTTGAGAGAGAAAACTGAGATTGCATTTTGAGATTTCACATTGCAAATCAAGATCGGTTACAAGGTTTGAAGCCATTTCAATCTAAGATTTCAATCTCAGAAGCTTGCTCTAGCATTGGTGGATGAATCCAGATGGAGAATTGAGCAAGATTGGTGGAGAATCGTGTGGGAGCCATTGAAGAAATTCCTCTGCAACTCAGAATCGGTTCCAAGAATTAAAGCCATTTCAATCAATTCAATTGCATATAGAAGCTGGGAAGTGATTCACTGAAGGAGTCTGGAGCATTTGAGGGCTTGATTTGAAGGCTTGCTACTTCTGTGCACACCAAATTTTCAGGTTGGTAACTTTCAATCTCCAGCTTGTATTAGTTAGAATTAGGAGGGATTAGGATGTTACAAGCAGTGAGGATTGATGTAGGAAGGTTTTCAGATCATTAATTTGAGAGTTAGTGACCAATTAGGGATGTTATCATTTTCGGGTGAGATGTGGTTCTTGCGAATCTTGAGGTTTCAGAGTGAATTAATGGTATGATTAAGTTCCTTGTGAAATTTGGGACAAGTTTGATCAAGGGATCGTGGCCTATGGTGGACTCTATAGCAAGCTACGGTTGTGGAATGGTGATCAGAGATTGTCACCGGCGGTGGCTTTGGGTGCGCAGGTGGCCTGAGTTGCAGAGATTTGAAATGAAGAAGATGACTTGATAGCCATCAGATCAAGGTTGGACTTTGACTGGGAACCTCATCCAACGGCCACACGTGCTTCTCATTTTGTGAAGGACTCTGAACTTAATGAAACGATGTGTTTCATTAATCAATTGGTTTTGGGCTTAGGCTATTAGTTGATACCTGCACCCCCTTTAGGGCCCAATCTTCAAAATGAACTGGATCCTCTTACTATCTGCACCGTGCATGTGTTTATTTTATTTGGATTTTCATATTATTTTTCATTTCATTCATGGATATTGATAAATTCATAAAAAATGGAAAAATGATTCAATTAATCCCATTCTTTTTGAATTGGATTCATGATAGGATCTAGTTTTTTTAGATAAAAAATATTTTTATTTCATGCATTTTCTGATTTTATGGGAATTTTTACATTTTAATTGATATTAAAATAATCATGTTTGATGCTTGATTTTGTGGAATTTGGTTTGATCATGTGATGATGATTTTGATCTTGATTTTTTGTGAGTAGTTAGCATAGATATGCATGCTCCCCATAGATGTTTCTCACATTTTTGTGATGAACATAACTGGTAGTTTAGGTTGAAACCTTTAGAAGCTCCATTTTTAGGGTTTATGGTTGATACCTTATAATTTAGGTTTTATATTTAGAACTTGGTGGATGATTCAACCTCTGATTTTTGTATGGTAGATTCATGATTGAATTAGGGTCCCTTAGGAATTTTTGTAGGAATTTACAAGGTAGTTTTCTATTTTTGCTTAATTTTAGTTTAAGTGCTAGTTTTAGATGATTCTAATGCACTAATTCAACTAGATTAACTTCTTTAGTTCCCTTAGATTAGGGTTTTGCTTTGCTTGTTCTTGGATGATGATGAAGACAGGTTGAAGATGCATTGGATTGCTTGAAGAGGCTTGGATGTGAAAATCTTCCCTTCTTTTGGTGTAGTTTTGTGTAGGTGTTAAGATTATGGTTTGTAGGCAGAGCTTCTAGATAGATTCTCTTCCTTCATAAACATGGATGATGTTGATCACTTCCATTCTTCCCTATTATGTAAGGTCCCTTTGTAAAGGCCTCATCCCTCCTTTGGTAGGATGTGTGGCTCTTTGCAAATTGGTAGAACCTTTGAGGGTCCCTTTCTCTGATGACAGGATGCTTAGTGGTGACCTTTGGTCTTCACTCTGCTACCAATCATCCAAACTTTGCTCTTGATGGATGCATCTTTCTTCCTTGTTAGAGGATGGAGTTCCTTTATTGGAGAGATTGAAGGATGGAGTTGATACTTCTTTGCATTTGGAGATTACCTTTTGAAGCTGAAGCTTATAGATGAAGAGGACCAAGTTGATATTGGTAAAGCAAAGAGAGCTGAAGCTTGAAGACCAAGTTGACACTTGTGAAGAGGATCCAATTGAGATTGAGTGAAGAGCTGAGGCTTGAGGAATAAAGGATAAGTTGATACTTATATTGATGCAATGAGAGCCTGAAGGAGTTAAGTTGAGACTTGCAGTTAGGAGTGAAGCCTGAAGGTGGAGTTGACTGGAGAGCTGAAGCTTGAAGAAGAAAGAACAAGTTGATACTTATGTTTGATGTATTGAAAACTTGGAGAAGCAAGTTGATAATTGCTATTGAAGATGATAGCCTTGAAGGGTGGTTGAAGACTGAGGACTGAGCTGCTGTCAGAGGATTACTTTGCTTTGAAGCTGTGGGAGCAGTTGATCTGCTTTCCTGTCTGTTTGATTTCTGTGCAACTGTATTGCTATGACTTGTTTGATTTGCTTGATGCATCAGAATAAGTTCATATTTAGATTGATTTAAGCTAGGAGCATGATTGCACTAGAGGTTGAGTTGCTCCCTCTGCTTGTATTTTTACTGTGTGGCTTTGCTTGCGGGTATTCGGTAGAGCCCAGCTCCCTTGCCTATGTGGTTTATTTTGCTTGATAGCATGTTATTTCCTCTGTATGATTACAGTCATTTATATTTTGCTTGATAGCATGTTATTTCCTGTATGATTGTTGTTACTCATATCTGGCTTGAGGTTGAGATGAGCTTGTGGAGGCTGCTGCCCCACACACATTTCCTCCCTCACTTGCATTGCATGCATTTTACATTCGTTTATTGTTTACTGTTTAAGCCGATGCTTTACCTGTTTCTGTTTCTCATTGACATGATCCCCTAGGAATCTCACTTCCTTTGATAAGGAAGTGATGATTAGAACTTTAGGTTGAAACCTATGCATGATAACTTCTAGGAGTTCCCTGTTTCAAACTTCAACCATAGGATGAATCCTTGGCATGACAACATTAGGACTTGATAGTCTCCCCTTAGTTGAACCTGTCCGTTCTCTCTTCTCATCTCAAAACAAATTAAAATACAGTAATAAAGGTTAACTGGCATCGTACGTTACGAGCCTTAAGCTATCTGAGAAAGGATTGTTGGAGAGTTTCTTTTCAACAGTCTGGATGTTTAGTATGGCACCCTTTGGGTGACATGCGACACATTCACTCTCAGGTCATAGTCTCTAGTGCGATATTAGTTGCAAACATCCATAAAAAACCAGTTCTTCCGTAAAAGACAGAAAACAAACCTCAAACCTTTTTGCCCCGTGGGCCCATAATTCAAAGGAAGCTTTTCTGAAGAAAAGAGTGTCGTTAACTCCCAGTTCTACCGCAAACGGTAACGCTTAAGTCTCCAAGGGTCGAGCTGCATACATCCAACTGCTGGAACTGTTTGTTAACCCTACTCGGAAAAATAGATGAATCTGAATTCCCGTAATCCATATTATCCCGAACTACGTAAGCTCTGATCTCTCATACCTGTTGAGAGTACGTAGGCACAATACTAATGTATTGGCGAGCCACCTTCCCCGTAACCCGTAGTTAGTCGAACTACGTTGACTCTGATTTCTCATTCTCTGATGAGAATACGTAGGCCCAAAGCGCGATGCTTTGTCGAGTCCTCTTTTTCTTTTCTTTTTAAGCCAGCCTTGATAGGTAGATAGATAAACCAACCCGTCAGATAAACACAACAAGCGTGGATCCCATCGAGTACGATGGACGTGAGGGGTACTAATACCTTCCCCTTGCGTAACCGACTCCCGAACCCAGACAATGGTTGCGATGACTTTGTCTTATACCTTTTTCGTCAGGTTTTTCCGATCGTTTCCTTTCCCGTTCTGAGGGATAAATAACGAAAGGTGACGACTCTTCTATTTTGCCGGCACCTTATTTTTTGCGGAAGCGACAGCTGGCGACTCTGCTGGGGACTTGATAGTTTCCTGGGATCCAACGTCCCGTATGCGAGTCAGTTTGGGGATCCAACGTCCCCTGCGAGAGTCAATCCTAGCGCTTGTATGATTACTTGTTGGGTTGTGTTTATTTATCGCATTTTATTTCCCGCATTTTATTTTCAGTATGATATGATTATCTGTGCTGTTGTGGGAGGGGCATTCTGATGAGTGAGAAGCCAGACCCAGGCTTGAGTGTACCTAGCATTAGTTGTGGAAATTAGTGGGCGTGTGCTTGCCTTGCAGGAACTAGTGTCTCATGAAATCCACGTTTAGACGAGGTTCTCCCGGTTGACTTCTTTTTCAACCCTTTGGGTTGAGGGGGCTGTTGGTTTGGAGGATTGTCGACTCTGGGGACCGATCTTTTGGAATTCAGCTGAGTGAGGCCGCTTCAGGAGCTGGTGATGCCACACCTTTTGCGTATCGTATCACCCCTCCTGAATGTCTGTGACGCTGATGACCGCATAGGATGCCGAACTTATGTCATTTTAGGTCCATACCTGTGAGCAGGGTCGGGTTTGTTGCAGGAAACCTTAACCTTCAGACTACCTGGTTTTCTTGATAGTGAATCAGTTTTGTTGGTACCGGAGGTTCTCATCATTAGATGTATGTGTGTTCTTGACAGAGCAGAGTTTTGGTCCTGTATCAGAGGTCCTTATCTTCAGAGATGTTTGTTCTTGACAGAGCAGAGTTTTGGTCCGTTATCAGAGGCCCTCGTTACCAGATGTTTGTTCTTGACAGAGCATATTTATGGTCTCGTATCAGAGGTCCTTATTATCAGATGTGTGTTTGTTCCTGATAGAGCAGATTTATGGTCCGATATCTGGGTTTTCTTCTCGTCAGATCTATGGTTGTTCTTGATAGAGCAGTGTTGTGGTTTTGTTGATACAGAACCTTCGCATCTTCAACAGCACAGTTGCCTTGATCTCCTGCAGCATGATTGCATTTTACATTGCTTTGCATACCCATTTGCATTTCATTAACGTGTTTCTGTGTTGCAGGTACCGTTTCCCCCCGATTCAGGATTTCTTGCCTTCTATTGTGTTATTATGGGTTCTCGGAGGAAGACCGTGGCTTACAAGCTCCCCACTCCTGATGTTGTTCAGCTGACTGGTTTGATTGCCTTAGCAGAGGATTCTGTGAGAGACGCATTCAGAAAGTCCTACGGTAAACTGCTCAGTTTCGTTCGTAAACCCTCTGTGTTCGAGCTGAATGGGTTGCACGCTCTGCTGCAGTTCTATGATCCTCCGTTGAGATGCTTTACTTTCCAGGATTTTGTTCTTGCACCCACGCTAGAGGAGTATGTTGATTTGTTAGGTGTGCCTATCAAGAGTCAGATGCCTTTTGTTCATATGGATGCTGAGCCTAATCTGGCTAGTCTAGCTCCTTCACTTCATCTGGATGCCTCCGAGTTGGTATTGTCTAGTTGGAACAAGGTTCCCGGTTTCTCCTTGCAGTTCTTGGTGGGAAAAGCTCAGCAGTGCGCCAAAGACAGATGTTGGGTCGTGTTCAACGCCATTCTCGCTCTGTGCATATATGGCATCATTCTGTTCCCCAATATTCCTGACTTTGTAGACTTCGATGCCTTCCATATCTTTGCTTCAGGGAATCCAGTCCCTACCTTGATAGGAGATGTCTACCATTCCGTCCACTACAAAAACGAGAACAGAAGGGGTAAGAATGTCTCGTGCTGTGTGTCACTGCTCTATAGATGGCTTGATAGTCATCTACCCAAGAAGGGTCCCTTTGCTTCGTCTGCAGCCACAGCTGAGTGGCCCGAGCGTCTGATGAGTTTGTCAGCGGAGGATATTACCTGGTTTGACAGAGATAGATTGGGTACTGAGATCATCTTCAGCTGCAGTGGGTTTCCGAACGTGCCTTTGATAGGCAGGAAGGGTTGTATAAACTATAATCCGTCTCTGCTGGTCCGACAGTTTGCTTATGCTTTGAGAGCTCCACCGAAGGATGAAGAGGTACAGGAATCTCTGTACCTCACTGGTCTTCTAGAGGGGGATATGTTATCTAAGCTTCAGCACACTTGGAATGGTATCAGTAAGCGGGGAAAGCCATTGCTGGAAAAGAGCAATAGCCAGGCCTACGCTCCATATGTGACTTGGATTAGAGCCAGAGCAGATGCTATAGGAATGCCGTTTCCTCCTGCCAAGCCAGAAAGCCCTCCAGTGATTGAAGAGCCTACCACCGTGCCTATTCAGCAGCATAATCAGGTGTTAGCTGAGAGAGATGAGCTGAAAAAGGCAAATGAAGAACTGGAGAAAGAATTGGCTTAGCTCAGAAGCGAGAGAAGCGAAGCCGTTCATTCCTTCAAGAGGCTGACAGAGCTGGTGAACCAGTTGGGGACAGATCTGACTAAGCAGATAGCTGAGCGGAAGCGCATGGGTCGAGACTTCAAAGCTGTCAACGATGTACTGGCCACTAAGAAGCAGCACTTGGATGAAGCATATCGGAGGATATCCAAGTTTAATCAGCACTGGAAGGCCACCCTAGCCAACAGGAAGGAACGGGAGGATAAGCTGAAGCAACAGATCTCCAAGTTGAAAGCCCAGGTGAAGGCCAGTGAGAAAAGGTTTGATGAAGAAACCGCTCGCAGATACGCCGCTGAAGGCCAGCTCAACAAGGCTCTTGCTAACCTGAAGGAGCACAAGCTGACGTTTGCATCCAAGAAGCGGAAGTTAGAAGATTGTTTCGGCAAAGGAGCATGGGAAGATTCGGTCGAAGGTCTTCAATACACCATTATGCAGAGAGAGTTACTCGTCAAAGGGTTACTCACTCGGCCTGATCATCCAGAAACGAAGGGGTTGTTAGAAGAGTTTCGCGCCCGTGGCCGTGCTTGACTATATTTGTAATCCTTTTGTTTTGATCATTGTTGTATGTTGATCATCACCAGGCTTGTTGGTTGAGGTCATACCTTTGATTCAGCATGTATTCAGTGACGTTATGTACCGCCTTGATGGGCTTTCTTTATATATATGAGATGTTATTTCCATGACTGGACTCGGACTTCTTATTATCAGCGTTGGCACTCAGGCACTAGGATCGAGGGATATCTCCCTAACGCACAGACACACGTTTGCATTTGCATGAAGCATTTGCATAACGAACACTTTGTTGTTTTTTCTAACCCTTTTGTGCATACAGGTTGTTTCAGGTTGTTCCAGGATTGATCAGAGACCTATCCACCGCTATCCGACTAGAGCAAATCAAACCAGAATTATGGAGCAAATGCAGACTGACGTTCAGGAACTCCGAGAAAGGATGGACCGCTTCATGGAGCTCATGCAAGCGGTCGCCAACGGCCAGGATCAGCTCAGAACCTTGGTTCAGCCTCTGATTTCAAGGGTCGACAGCAATGGTGTACTCCATGGTGGGACTGTGTCAACTCCTCCACCTGTTGAAACTCCTCAGAATGGCGTCCCCGTGACCGGGGGGAATGGCAGTGCCAACGGCAATGTGATAGCTAACATGGGACTCAATGGTAATACGACGGGCGTCGGTAATGGGAATTTTGAAGCTAACGTCAATGGTGGGCTGGGCAACGGCAATGCAGGTGTTGGAAATCTGTTTGGGCCTCAGCCATGGTTAGAAGACCGGCAAGACGATGTGTTCTCGCAGAGAGGTGCTGAAGGAGAGCTGACTGCTGAAGCACGGCTAAGGTTTAAGGCACTCGAGGACAAGATGAGGAATATCGAGAACCAGAACACCATGGGTGTTGATATGTCCAAGTTGGGACTGATTGCTGATTTCAAGGTGCCTCCCAAGTTCAAGGTACCTGACTTTGAAAAGTACAAGGGCACCACTTGCCCTCGCGTCCATCTGAGATCATACTACCGGAAAATGTCCGCTCATTCTGAGGACGAGAAGTTGCTGATGCACTTCTTTCAGGACAGTTTGTCTGGGCCCTCCCTCGAATGGTACATGAGTCTGGAACCTGCCAGTGTACGCACGTGGAAGGAACTTGCTGAAGCATTCGTGCACCACTACCAATATAACAACGACTTGGCTCCGAACCGAGTCCAATTGCAGAATCTGTCGCAGAGGAACAACGAAGGGTTCAAGGAATACGCCCAGCGGTGGCGTGAGTTGGCAGCTAGGGTTCAGCCGCCGATGGTTGAACGGGAGCTTGTGGAAATGTTCGTAGCTACCCTCCCAGGGGTTTATTATGAGAAATTGGTCAGCAGTATGTCTGGAACCTTCTCAGATCTCATTATCACGGGTGAGCACGTCGAAAATGGGATCAAACTGGGGAAAATTCAAGGTGATTTGTCCTCGTCTGGAGGAGGAAAGAAACCGTATGGCGGCAAAAGACGGGAAGGAGAGACGAGCGCCGTGTCCAACGCTCGAAGGAAAGGCAAAGGCCAGCACCAGCAGGTGGCCAGCATAACTATCCCGACAGTCCAACAGCCGCAGCAGCAACAGCAGCAGCCGAATCAACAAGGGTACAGAAAGTATCAAAACCGGGCACCTCTGTCGAGCCGTCACCTCGAGACACTGCCCATGTCGTATGCTCAGCTGTTACAAACTTTGCTTCAGCTACAGTTGATCCAAAAGAGAACCCTGGCTCCCTTGACAGGGGCACCTCCGCCAGGTTATGACGCGAATGTGACATGTGAGTTTCACTCAGGGGCACCAGGCCACACAATAGAAAACTGCAAAGCCTTCAAGCATAAGGTGCAGGACATGGTGGACGCCAAGATCATCAATTTCTCAGATAATGTGCCAAACGTCACGAAGAACCCTATGCCAAATCATAGGGGAGGTGGAGTAAATGCCATTATTGAAGACGAGAGCTTGGATTTGTTGACTGACGTCAGAGATCTGAAGACACCACTTAGCTTCGTTAAAGCTAAGCTGATGAAAAGGGGTTTCTTTCCAGGTTGTAGAGAGCTGTGTATGGACTGTGCGACAAGTCCTGATGGATGTGAACAGTTGATAGAGGGGATTCAAAGTCTGATGACCGAAGGAATCCTGCAATTTAGCCGAAGGGCCGAAAGTGAATCGGGAGAGGTAATGCTGAAGCAAGATGATGAGGTCGCCACCATCACCATCCCTCGCCGGACGATAACTATTTCTGAAACCAGACCGCCCACGATTACCATCACCAAAGCTGGGCCGATACCTTTCGAAAGCACCAACGTTGTCCCATGGCACTATGGGGCAGAGCTCTACTGCAATGGACAGAAGTTGGAACTAGAACCCTCAGGGTCGTCTGTGGAGAACCTAGTGGGCGTTAGCGGAATTACCCGTAGCGGGAGAGTGTTTGCACCACCTGAGGTCGTGGCGGAAAAGCGGACAGAGCTGATGCAACTGATAAAGGTAAAAGTAAAGTCGTTGAAGAGATCCCTCGTGGGGTAGAAAAAGACTTACTTGTTAAAGACGCCGAAGAATTTATGAGGTTGATTAAAAAGAGTGACTACAAGATCGTGGATCATCTCCATCAAACACCCTCGAAAATTTCCATCCTGAATCTGTTGCTGTGTTCGGAGGCACACTGCAACGCACTACTGAAGGTGTTGAATGCCACGTACGTACCGCAGGAAATATCGGCAAACCAGTTGGAAGGGGTCGTAGCCCACGTGAATGCTGGATATGGGTTAGGGTTTACTGACCTGGAGCTGACGCCGAAAGGGAGGAATCACAATAGCACCCTGCACATCTCGATAGAGTGTAGGGGAACGATTATGTCTCACGTGTTGGTGGACACGGGCTCGTCACTCAATGTTCTTCCGAAGAAAGCATTGATGAAGTTGGATACTCGTGGATTGATTTGCACACCCAGTGATCTGGTTGTGAAAGCATTCGATGGAACCAAACGCCATGTTTTCGGGGAGGTGACGTTGCCAATCCAAGTCGGGCCGGAACATTCGACGCGGTCTTCTACATTATGGACATCATGCCTGCCTACAGTTGTCTCTTAGGCCGGCCATGGATCCATTCTGCGGGTGCTGTGACCTCCACGTTGCACCAGAAGCTCAAGTATGCTGTCGGAGGTAGCATCGTGACTGTATGTGGCGAGGAAGACATAATGGTGAGCCATTTGTCGTCCTTCAAGTATGTTGAGATGGATGGGGAAATCCACGAAACCCTATGTCAAGCGTTCGAAGCTGTTAAAGTCAAGAACGTAGCTCCTGTGATCGCCGAGAAACCAGAGATGACTCTCTCTTCCTTCAAGGAAGCCCGGGCCGTTGTTCAAGCCGGATCTACCCCAGGCTGGGGGCAAATTCTGGAGATACCTAACAAGCAAGACAAGTTTGGGTAGGGGTATTCTCCTGCGGCTGAAGCCTCCTCTTCTAGCAGTGCGTCACGAGGTAAAGGGCCGATCCAGTTCACTAGCGGCGGGGTGATATTTGAAAGCGTCAACGCAGTGTCTGAAGACGGCGAAGATAGCGACTGCGATCTGGACTCTTGGATCCAGCCAAGCAAACCAGGAGAGAGCCTCAACAACTGGTCCGTCAGGGATATCATCCAAGTGGCAGGCAAAGAGTAATGATTTACTTTTTCCAATCATTGTACAACCCTATGTCCTACCCGGGGCATAGTGGTTTTATTGTCAGGGTCTTATTTGATTATGTACATGCATTTTATCAATAAATCAAAAGGCGTTTTTCTTCGTATTCAAATGTTGTGATCTCTGTTATTCCTGTTTTATATTTGTTTTGAAAAACAATAAAATGGCAATGGGGTTTGTGCTAACCTGCATATCCTTGTTTTAAGCTTAACCCTTGTTATTGCAAGATCCACATAGCAGATGACATCGACTTTGGACCTTCTACGACTCACTTCGACTTCGATTGCCCGATCTATCAAGCCGAAGAAGAGATTGGTGAAGACGAAGACCTTCCCGAAGAGTTGGCCCGCTTGTTGAAACAAGAAGAGAAAGTTATTCTGCCTCACGAGAGGAGATTGAGATCGTGAATCTGGGTTCTGAAGAACTTGTCAGGAATGTCAGGATAGGGGCTGCATTGTAGAGTGATGTCAAGCAGAGACTGCTCGAGATGCTAAGAGAGTATAGTGACGTCTTTGCTTGGTCATACGAGGATATGCCTGGACTTGATACTGACATCGTGGTCCATCACTTGCCGCTGCGAGAAGATTGTCCTCCCGTTAAGCAGAAGCTTAGGAGGACACGACCAGATATGGCCGTTAAGATCAAAGAAGAAGTGCAGAAGCAGCTTGATGCTGGCTTTTTAGCGGTCACTACTTACCCTCCGTGGGTCGCCAACATAGTGCCTGTACCGAAGAAGGACGGCAAGGTGCAAATGTGCGTCGATTATCGGGATTTGAATAGGGCGAGCCCTAAAGATGATTTCCCGCTCCCCCATATTGATGTGTTGGTCGACAATACAGCTCAGTTCTCCGTATTTTCGTTCATGGATGGCTTCTCCGGCTACAATCAGATCAAGATGGCGCCGGAGGACATGGAGAAAACTACGTTTATTACACCCTGTGGAACGTTTTGCTACAAGGTAATGCCTTTCGGTCTGAAGAACGCAGGGGCCACTTACCAACGAGCAATGGTTACTTTGTTTCATGACATGATTCATCATGAGATTGAAGTCTATGTTGATGACATGATTGCGAAGTCCCAAATAGAGGAGGGACATCTGGTCAATTTGCTGAAGCTTTTTGAGAGGCTTTGGAAGTTCAGGTTGAGGCTGAATCCTAACAAGTGTACTTTCGGAGTACGGTCTGGAAAACTACTAGGGTTTATCGTGAGCGAAAGAGGCATTGAGGTTGATCCTGCGAAGATAAAAGCGATACAAGAAATGCCAGCGCCAAAAACCGAAAAAGAAGTTCGTGGTTTCCTGGGCAGAATAAACTATATGCGAGGTTTATCTCTCAGCTCACGGCCACGTGTGAACCGATGTTCAAACTACTAAAGAAAAATCAGGCGATTATCTGGAACGAGGATTGCCAGAAGGCATTTGATAAGATAAAACAGTATCTACAGGAACCTCCAATCTTGATACCCCCAGTGGTCGGACGACCCTTAATCATGTACTTGACAGTTCTTGAGAATAGTATGGGGTGTGTTCTCAGTCAGCACGACGAGACGGGCAGAAAGGAGCATGCCATTTACTACTTGAGTAAAAAGTTCACAGATTGTGAATCTCGTTACTCGATGCTGGAGAAAACGTGTTGTGCACTAGCCTGGGCTGCCAAACGTTTACGAAAGTACATGCTCAATCACACCACCATGCTAATTTCGAAGATGGATCCGATCAAGTACGTCTTCGAGAAGCAAGCGCTTTCGGGCAGGATTGCCAGATGGCAAATGGTGTTGAGGGAATATGACATTCAGTACGTTTCCCAGAAGGCCATCAAGGGAAGCGTATTGTCTGAGTACCTTGCCGAACAGCCGATCGAAGATTATCAGCCGATGAAATTTGAATTCCCTGATAAGGACATCATGTTTCTCAAAGCGAAAGATTGCGATGAACCGTTGCCCGACAAGGGTCCAGATAGGAAATCCCAGTGGCAATTGATATTTGACGGGGCGGTTAATTCTTATGGAAGTGGCATTGGGGCGATCATCACGACTCCCCACGGATCCCATATCCCGTTCACTGCGAGACTGACGTTTCCAGTCACCAATAATGAAGCGGAGTACGAAGCATGTATCATGGGTCTAGAAGAGGCAATTGATTTGAGAATCAAGAATCTAGATGTATATGGTGACTCGGCACTTGTGATCAACCAGATTAAAGGGGAATGGGAGACTCGTCAATCGAATTTGGTGTCGTACATGAACTATGCCAGAAGGCTGCTTCCGTTCTTTGATCGAGTGGAACTCCATCATGTGCCCAGGGCTGAAAACCAGATGGTTGATGCCTTAGCCACGTTGGCTTCGATGTATAAAGTCAATTTTTGGAACGAAGCTCCAAGAATTGTCCTTTCTCGTCTTAATAGACCTGCATTCGTTTTTGCGATCGAGGAAGCCTCCGACGGCAAGCCATGGTTCGATGACATCCAGACCTTCCTTATGACTAAGGAGTATCCTGCGGGAGCGTCAACCCAGGATAAGAAGACTCTGAGGAGGCTGTCTGGAAATTTTTATCTCAATCCTGATGGAGTTTTGTATAAAAGAAACCATGATCTCGTGCTACTCAGATGTGTAGATGAGAAAGAGGCGAGTATGCTCATGGAAGAGGTCCATGAAGGCACATTTGGTACGCACGTCGGCGGACATGCTATGACAAGAAAGATCCTGAGAGCAGGATATTACTGGCTGACGATGGAATCGGATTGCTTTAAATTCGCGAAGAGATGTCATAAATGCCAGATTTATGATGATAAGATTCATGTGCCGCAGTGTCCGTTGAATGTCATGTCCTCCCCGTGGCCGTTCTCCATGTGGGGCATCGACATGATAGGCAAGATCGAGCCCACTGCATCTAATGGTCATCGCTTCATTCTAGTAGCCATCGACTACTTTACCAAGTGGGTGGAGGCGGCCTCATATGCTAATGTGACCAAGCAGGTGGTGGCTAGATTCATAAAGAGGGACATTATCTGTCGTTACGGAATTCCCGAGCGGAGCATTACTGATAATGGTTCGAATCTGAATAACAAGATGATGAAGGAGCTGTGCCAGAGTTTCAAGATTGAACACCACAACTCATCTCCTTACCGGCCGAAGATGAATGGCGCCGTTGAAGCGGCCAATAAGAACATTAAGAAGATTGTACAGAAGATGGTTGTGACCTATAAGGATTGGCATGAGATGCTGCTATTTGCACTGCACGGTTATCGTACGAAGGTGTACTCCTTTCTCACTGGTGTACGGTATGGAAGCTGTCCTACCGTTAGAAGTTGAGATCCCTTCTTTGCGAGTTTTGGTTGACGTGAAACTCGACGAGGCAGAATGGGTTAAGAGCCGACTAAATCAACTCAGCCTGATGGACGAGAAGGGGTTAGCATCGATTGCATATGCTCGTCTGTACCAAAGCCGAATGAAGAAAGCTTATGATAAGAAGGTGCGTCCTAGAAGCTTTCAGACGGGTGATCTCGTCCTGAAGAAGATTCTTCCTCCAAACTCCGATCACCGGGGCAAGTGGACTCCTAATTACGAAGGTCTGTACGTCGTCAGCAAGGTCTTCTCGGGAGGAGCCTTGTTGTTATCCACGATGGATGGTAAAGATTTTGCATCCCTAGTGAACGCGGACGTAGTTAAAAAATACTTTGCTTAAAGAACGACCCGCTGGAAAGAAAAAGAATATCCAGGCAAAAATGGGGCATCCCGACGAACCATAAAAAAGGAAAAAGGTTCGGGCAAAAATTAGGGATATAAAGAAAAGAATGTACACCCGCAAAGTCGAAAACCCGGATGGGCGACTTTGGCAAAAAAGGGTATCCCGGTGAATCGAAAACCCGAAAGGGCGATTCAGGCAAAAGTTAGGGATTTGAAAAAGCAAATGACTGCGTTCCGCGTGTGGACTTTCATTGTTTAGTGGTTTGGAGGACCTGAGGGCCGTTTATCTGAATCAATCTCTTCTGAAGTTGAAGCGTCGGAGAAGTATCGAAGCCGAGTGGGTCATAGAGGGATCAACTCATGGTGTTCGTCTACGCCTCATTGCCGACATTTGTATATACTGATGTATATTTATGTTTTTATATTTGCGCAGCTTCCTCATTCTAGGAGCTTGCATCCGTTGTAAAACATTTTTACCCCATTCAGGGGTTCGTTATCAATAAAATGTATACTATTCAGCGATTCTGTTTTCTGTTTAGCATTTATCTGTTTTGTTTACGAAAAAGAACGTCGATGTTTTTGATAAAATGCGCATACATAAACTTACTGGCCTAGGCCACTGATTGTTGAAACAATGAATTACTTGAGTATTGTCACAAGATCATAACGTTGATAGGTCCCTTTGAGAAGGGTATCTTGTCTGTTTGTTTGTGCAGGTATAGCATATCCCAGACAGTACGTCGTATACGCCCCCAGGCAGGATGATTCCTTTCCTCTCCAGCAAGTCCAGCAGCGTCTCCCCGTGGAGTTTGAACATGGGATCGTAAGCATTGATGTGTGTCCCCCCAAGCAGAGGAGATTCTCTCCCCAATCAGATGCATCCTGAAGGAATGTCATCTTCCCAGCTGAGTCATACACTGAAGTGTGCAGCACTCGATAGTTCAGACTGAAGTCTCCGGCGGAATTGAAAGTCCCCCATAGAGTCGTACTCTCCCTAGTAAGCAGGATGATTTTTTCTTCCCCAACCGAGTTTGCGGATCCCCAAGAAAGCCGAGTCCTTGGGAGTCGTTTGGGCCATGATTGGTTTTCCCCAGTAGAGTGCGGAATAGCTGATGTTGTATCTCCCCATCGGAGTCGTTATCTCCAAGAAAATAGCCGCGAAGGCCGCGCAGTTTATTTCTGTGATTGATATCGTTTCCTCGACAGTTTGTGGTTTGAATACCTGGTTGAGCGGGTTTAGGTTCTTGTAGAACTTTGTTCCCCTGCAGTAGTCGACTGAAGTTCAGTTCCCCAGGCGGAGTCCAATTGAGATTGGTGTGACTTCTTCTCCTTGACAGGAGGATTCTCCCTTCAGCATTTATTTTGCTGATGGTCGTAGCATTTTGCATGATTGCATAGCATTTACCCTAAAAATGCGTAGCATTTCCACCGTGTGGAGCATTGCGCCACTGTCAAAGCATATGCATACGAAACATGAGCTAGGTCGTTACCGTTCTTGTTTTGCAGGTGTTCCCCGACAGGGTGTCCGCTCAGGATGATTCCTGAAATCTCAGAAGAGTTGCGTGGTTCAGGATGATTCTTGAATTCCCCCATCAAAGTCGTTTGCCCAAGATGATTCTTGAATTCCTCAGCGAAGTGGTTTGTTTAAGATGATTCTTAAAATCCCTTGTGAATTCGCCAGAGTTGGTTGCTCAAGTTGATGCTTCGCACAGGATGATTCCTGAAATTTCCAGCAGAGCTATTGGTTCAGGACGCTTCTTGAAGTCCCCGGCGGAATTACTTGTCCAATATGAGTCTTGAAGTCCTCAGCAAAGTTGACTCACCCAAAATGATTTCTGGATCCCCGAAGCAGAGTTACTTAATAGTTCTCCAGAATCCCCAGCGGAGATGTGTCATTCCCAACAGGTTTCTGAACAGCGAAGTTGAAACTTCCCTTGAAGACTTGATGATTGAAGTCCAACCGTATTAACGAAGCAGTTCTCTCAGCTGATGCGGGGTTCCTGATGGCAGAAGTTTGGATATCCCCAATTGGTTCATGATTGACTGAGAATTCTATTCCCGACTTAGTGATGAAGTTCGGCTAACGCCCAAAAAATTTCTTTGAATGCCCGATGGCGTGATTAACTTGATTGTTGACTTGATGAGTCCCGTAGAATTCTTCTGCTGCCATGTTGCAGAATGCCTGATGGCAATATCAGCTATGTATCGCCGGTTGCCGAATGACCCACGACCCCTTAATGACTTGAGGATGAAGATTTACAGCAAAATCAGATGATCGTCCTGACGGAGGTTTGAGATTAGACCTTTTACCGGTTACCATGTGACCAATTCCCCAGCTAGTTGCCGTGCAGCTAATATTTCAGTTTTCGAGGATTTATTCCCATCAGAGTACCGTGTACTGGTGCAATTGGCAAATTTCAGGGTTTATTGGTATTCAACTGTCTTTTACCTTGAGTGGTTGAGAGTTGTTCGCTTCTCACCCAGTCAGGTTCAAGCCGTTTGAATAGGGGCAGCTGTTGCACCCCAAAATTTGCTCACTTTTTCTTTACCTAGCTTGTGTTTCATTTCATTCACATTAGCATTATCATTTGCATTTCATTGACATTTATGCAGGAGATCAAGAGGTATGAGTACCAATAAAGGGCTACACAAGACTATGAAGATAGCTAAGAAGGTTATTCAAGTGTTCAAGGGTTGATATCCTTGTTAGAGAAGTTAAAAGATCCTCAGAGAGAGTGATTGAAGCCAAGGGTGTATGTCTCCTAACTTGAGAGTTGTGGGAAGTCATCAGATGATTCTGAAGCCATGAAGTTAGACTTGAGGTCTTGAGAGAGCTCATGAGAAGTGTTGAAGATCACTTTGAGGCCTAGACAGGTCATTGTGCAAGAATAAGAAGCCTCAGCCATGAGTGGTGCAGTTAGGGTTTGACTGGGTCAACCCTAAGTCAACTGATGATTTAAAGAAGGTTGAGACCTAATACAAGAGCCATGTGATTATGGATTGATGCATTGAGATGTTATAAGGATGATTCCAAGGTCAACTCATCATGATTGAAGAGTTTGAGAAGTTTCAAGCTAGGGTTTCTAAGGCTTGACAGTGTAAAATCCCCTAGATTGACCCCTATCTTCAAGGCAATTTAGCTCAAGATGTGATTGTCATCTCATCTTTCCCCCAACATCAATGTTGTATAGCATGGTCTTAGCTTTAATTTGAGTGCTAGAAGTCCTTGATAGGATTTGTAGAACTCAAGTTATGGCTTTGACAAGTTACAGGTCATCTGAGGTATGTGAATTTGGGGACTTGAAAGTTGTCCAACTTGCATGAAACTTTTGACCTAGAAGGATGATTCCTATGGACTTTTGGTCAACAGGAATGTTGTTCATTATCCTCTTAGATTTCTAGAGAGTACTAGAAGTACTTGATAGGATTTGTAGAACTCAAGTTATGGCTTTGACAAGTCAAGGGTATTTTGGTCATTTAGAGATTATAGGTCATTTCAACCATAAGCCCATAACTCCTATTTCCAAGCTTCAAATGGGAAAATGTTCAACATCAAACATGTTCAAAATGATGTTTTAAGGTTAACCAAGAGGTCATGAGATGTTGGAATTGCTTGTAGCTCAAAGTTGCAAAAATGACCTAAAATAAGGAGGATTTTCAAATGAACCAAAGATGGAAATTGGTATTCTTGATCTACATGTCCAAACCAAGGCATGTAATATGTCATTTTGACTCTAAAACACATTTTAAGAACATTGGTTTAGCCACAATTTTGAATTGAAGTTTAATTTGTGGACTTGCTTTGAAAAGTAGTTACTTACATCTTAAGTAACATTTGCCAAACCTAAATTCAAGGCATAATCAAGGTCCCTTTCAATCCAAACACATCCAAAATGTCATTAGGGGAGAAATTGGAAGGGAATGAGGGTGATTACAAGCTGCTAACAGAACTATGCATACCATGGCATGTGATTGAACTTCTCATGACATGAGAGATTGAATTTCTCATTAGAAGGATCTAGAGGTTTCTAGATCATCCATACATGGCCTATATATTTAGTAGAGGTGATGCAAGGCCAAGGTTGGTGATGGTTGAGAGAGAAAACTGAGATTGCACTTTGAGATTTCACATTGCAAATCAAGATCGGTTACAAGGTTTGAAGCCATTTCAATCCAAGATTTCAATCTCAGAAGCTTGCTCTAGCATTGGTGGATGAATCCAGATGGAGAATTGAGCAAGATTGGTGGAGAATCGTGTGGGATCCATTGAAGAAATTCCTCTGCAACTCAGAATCGGTTCCAAGAATTGAAGCCGTTTCAATCAATTCTATTGCATACAGAAGCTGGGAAGTGATTCACTGAAGGAGTCTGGACCATTTGAGGGCTTGATTTGAAGGCTTGCTACTTTTGTGCACACGAAATTTTCAGGTTGGTAACTTTTAATCTCCAGCTTGTATTAGCTAGAATTACGAGGGATTAGGATGTTAGATGCAGTGAGGATTGATGTAGGAAGGTTTTCAGATCATTAATTTGAGAGTTAGTGACCAATTAGGGATGTTACCATTTTCGGGTGAGATGTGGTTCTTGCGAATCTTGAGGTTTCAGAGTGAATTAATGGTATGATTGAGTTCCTTGTGAAATTTGGGACAAGTTTGATCAAGGGATCGTGGCCTATGGTGGACTCTATAGCAAGCTAGGGTTATGGAATGTTGATCGGAGATTGTCACCGGCAGTGGCTTTGGGCGCGCAGGTGGCCTGAGTTGCAGAGATTTGAAATGAAGAAGATGACTTGATAGCCATCAGATCAAGGTTGGACTTTGATTGGGAACCTCATCCAACGGCCACGCGTGCTTTTCATTTTGTGAAGGACTCTGAACTTAATGAAACGATGTGTTTCATTAATCAGTTGGTTTTGGGCTTAGGCTGTTAGTTGATACCTGCACCCCCTTTAGGGCCCAATCTTCAAAATGAACTGGATCCTCTTACTATCTGCACCGTGCATGTGTTTATTTTATTTGGATTTTCATATTATTTTTCATTTCATTCATGGATATTGATAAATTCATAAAAAATGGGAAAATGATACAATTAATCCCATTCTTTTTACATTGGAATCATGATAGGATCTAATTTTTTTAGATAAAAAATATTTTTATTTCATGCATTTTCTGATTTTATGGGAATTTTTACATTTTAATTGATATTAAAATAATCATGTTTGATGCTTGATTTTGTGGAATTTGGTTTGATCATGTGATGATGATTTTGATCTTGATTTTTTGTGAGTAGTTAGAATAGATATGCATGCTCCCCATAGATTTTTCTCACATTTTTGTGATGAACATAACTGGTAGTTTAGGTTGAAACCTTTAGAAGCTCCATTTTTAGGGTTTATGGTTGATACCTTATGATTTAGGTTTTATATTTACAACTTGGTGGATGATTCAACCTCTGATTTTTGTATGGTAGATTCATGATTGAATTAGGGTCCCTTAGGAATTTTTGTAGGAATTTACAAGGTAGTTTTCTATTTTTGCTTGATTTTAGTTTAAGTGCTAGTTTTAGATGATTCTAATGCACTAATTCAACTAGATTAACTTCTTTAGCTCCCTTAGATTAGGGTTTTGCTTTTCTTGTTCTTGGATGATGATGAAGACAGGTTGAAGATGCATTGGATTGCTTGAAGAGGCTTGGATGTGAAGATCTTCCCTTCTTTTGGTGTAGTTTTGTTTAGGTGTTAAGATTAGGGTTTGTAGGCAGAGCTTCTAGATAGATTCTCTTCCTTCATAAACATGGATGATGTTGATCACTTCCATTCTTTCCTATGATGTAAGGTCCCTTTGTAAAGGCCTCATCCCTCCTTTGGTAGGATGTGTGGCTCTTTGCAAATTGGTAGAACCTTTGAGGGTCCCTTTCTCTGATGACAGGATGCTTAGTGGTGACCTTTGGTCTTCACTCTGCTACCAATCATCCAAACTTTGCTCTTGATGGATGCATCTTTCTTACTTGTTAGAGGATGGAGTTCCTTTCTTGGAGAGATTTAAGGATAAAGTTGATACTTCTTTGCGTTTGGAGATTACCTTTTGAAGCTGAAGCTTATAGATGAAGAGGACCAAGTTGATATTGGTAAAGCAAAGAGAGCTGAAGCTTGAAGACCAAGTTGACACTTGTGAAGAGGATCCAATTGAGATTGAGTGAAGAGCTGAGGCTTGAGGAATAAAGGATAAGTTGATACTTATATTGATGCATTGAGAGCCTGAAGGAGTTAAGTTGAGACTTGCAGTTAGGAGTGAAGCCTGAAGGTGGAGTTGACTGGAGAGCTGAAGCTTGAAGAAGAAAGAACAAGTTGATACTTATGTTTGATGTATTGAAAACTTGGAGAAGAAAGTTGATACTTGCTATTGAAGATGATAGCCTTGAAGGGTGGTTGAAGACTGAGGACTGAGCTGCTGTCAGAGGATTACTTTGCTGTGAAGCTGTGGGAGCAGTTGATCTGCTTTCTTGTCTGTTTGCTTTCTGTGCAACTGTATTACTATGACTTGTTTGATTTGCTTGATGCATCAGAATAAGTTCATATTTAGATTGATTTAAGCTAGGAGCATGATTGCACTAGAGGTTGAGTTGCTCCCTCTGCTTGTATTTTTACTGTGTGGCTTTGCTTGCGGGTATTCGGTAGAGCCCAACTCCCTTGCCTATGTGTTTTATTTTGCTTGATAGCATGTTATTTCCTCTGTATGATTACAGTCATTTATATTTTGCTTGATAGCATGTTATTTCCTGTATGATTGCAGTTACTCATATCTGGCTTGAGGTTGAGATGAGCTTGTGGAGGCTGCTGCCCCACACACATTTCCTCCCTCACTTGCATTGCATGCATTTTACAGTCGTTTACAGTTTACTGTTTAAACTGATGCTTTACCTGTTTCTGTTTCTCATTGACATGATCCCCTAGGAATATCACTTCCTTTGATAAGGAAGTGATGATTAGAACTTTAGGTTGAAACCTATGCATGATAACTTCTAGGAGTTCCCTGTTTCAAACTTCAACCATAGGATGAATCCTTGGCATGACAACATTAGGACTTGATAGTCTCCCCTTAGTTGAACCTGTTCATTCTCTCTTCTCATCTCAAAACAAATTAAAATACAGTAATAAAGGTTAACTGACGTCGTACGTTACGAGCCTTAAGCTATCTGAGAAAGGATTGTTGGAGAGTTTCTTTTCAACAGTCTGGATGTTTAGTATGGCACCCTTTGGGTGACATGCGACACATTCACTCTCAGGTCATAGTCTCTAGTGCGATATTTGTTGCAAACATCCATAAAAAACAGTTCTTCCGTAAAAGACAGAAAACAAACCTCAAACCTTTTTGCCCCGTGGGCCCATAATTCAAAGGAAGCTTTTCTGAAGAAAAGAGTGTCGTTAACTCTCAGTTCTACCGCAAACGGTAACGCTTAAGTCTCCAAGGGTCGAGCTGCGTACATCCAACTGCTGGAACTGTTTGTTAACCCTACTCGGAAAAATAGATGAATCTGAATTCCCGTAATCCATATTATCCCGAACTACGTAAGCTCTGATCTCTCATACCTGTTGAGAGTACGTAGGCACAATACTGATGTATTGGCGAGCCACCTTCCCCGTAACCCATAGTTAGTCGAACTACATTGTCTCTGATTTCTCATTCTCTGATGAGAATACGTAGGCCCAAAGCGCGATGCTTTGTCGAGTCCTCTTTTTCTTTTCTTTTTAAGCCAGCCTTGATAGGTAGATAGATAAACCAACCCGTCAGATAAACACAACAAGCGTGGATCCCATCGAGTACGATGGACGTGAGGGGTGCTAATACCTTCCCCTTGCGTAACCGACTCCCGAACCCAGACAATGGTTGCGATGACCTTGTCTTATACCTTTTTCGTCAGGTTTTTCCGATCGTTTCCTTTCCCGTTCTGAGGGATAAATAACGAAAGGTGGCGACTCTTCTGTTTTGCCGGCACCTTATTTTTCGCGGAAGCGACAAACATGCTGTGTTAATTGCCTCTGCCAAAAAATGTTTTGCCATGTTAGTCTCATTGATCATGGTTCTGGCCATCTCTTGCAAAGTTCTATTTTTCCTCTCTACAACTCCATTCTGTTGTGGAGTTCTAGGACAGGAGAAATCATGAGCAATGCCATTTTCATTAAAATATTTTTCAAAATGTTTGTTTTCAAATTCACCACCATGATCACTTCTGACTTTAACAATTTTGAAATCTTTTTCAGTTTGGACTTGTTTGCAGAAGTCAAAGAACACAGAATGTGACTCATCCTTGTGTTTTAGGAATTTTACCCATGTCCATCTGCTGTAGTCATCAACAATGACTAACCCATACTTCTTGCCTCTGATGGATGCAGTTTTCACTGGTCCAAACAGATCAATGTGAAGTAACTCTAATGGTTTTGAAGTTGAAACAATATTTTTGGATTTGGAAGATGATTTTGAAAATTTTCCTTTCTGACATGCTTCACAAAGAGCATCTGAGTTGAACTTCAGATTAGGAAGTCCTCTGACCAGATTAAGCTTATTAATCTGAGATATACGTCTCATATTAATATGACCGAATCTTCGGTGCCAGACCCATTGCTCCTCATTAACAGACATAAGGCATTTAACATTCTGAACCTTAAGTTCTGAAAGACTAATTTTATAAATGTTGTTTTTCCTTTTTCCATTAAAGAGGATTGAGCCATCCTTTTGACTAACAGCTTTGCAACACTTTTGATTAAAGATTATGTCATAACCATTGTCACTTAATTGACTTATGGACAATAGGTTATGAGCTAATCCTTCAACAAGCAAGACATTAGTTATGGAAGGAAGTTTACCATTGTCTATGGTTCCAGAGCCAATTATCTTGCCCTTCTGATTCCCTCCAAACATGACATCTCCTCCAGATCTAAGCTCCAGACTTTGGAACATAGACCTTTTTCCCGTCATATGTCGTGAGCATCCAGAATCCAAGTACCATGACTGGAGTCTTGACTTTGCTGCTAAGGATGTCTGCAACATAGATTATCTTATCCTTAGGTACCCAGATTTTCTTGGGTCCTTTTTGGTTAGTTGCCTTAAAGCTTTTTCTGAACTTATGTCTTTCAACATAAGACTTGTTCTGATTAGCTTTAGATTTATTAAACACAGGTTTGTTCTGATTAGAACTTGTGTGTTTAATTTCATTTAAGTGACCAAATGTAAACTGAGAATATAAAGGAGGATACTTGATATCCAGTTTATCTACAGATTTTGGATTTGAATCTTCATAAGAGAAGGATTTATATCCAACACCTTTTCTATAGTTTCTGCTAATACCATAGATCATTGAAGCCATTTTGCTTCTATCTAGGCTTTTAGTTAGAAACTTCCTGAAACTATAGTCATACTTTTGTAAAATATTTTTAGAGCATGGTTCAGATTTTGAATCAAAGTTTAGTTGAGCAGATTCTGAATTGTTTTTCAATTGAAGATTTTCAGCTTTTAGTTCAACTATTTCTGATTCAAACTTGTTACTCTCAGATTCAATATGCTTTAGAAGCGTTTTGTATTTGAGTTTAACTTTGCTATAGTTTTCAAGAATATCAGATAGACTTTCAACAAGTTCCTATCTAGAAAGTTCAGCAAATACCTCCTCAGAATCAGATTCTGATTCTGATCCAGATGATCAACATCAAATCCTAGAAAGAAACTTTCTAGTCTATCTTTCCAATAATCAAATTTCTCTCCATCAAACATGGGAGGTTTTGTGCTAACTCTTTCTTCATATTTGTTGTTGTTGGGTGTTGAAGTTTCAGCAGCCATAATGAATATCAACCAAGAGTATCAAGAGTTTTTCCCACTGGATCTTTTCTGGTCACGGTTAAGTGATAGCACAAACAGAACTGGAGATCTGATACCAACTAAAGGTGAGAAAAACACTTAGAAGGGGGGGGGGGGGGTTGAATAAGAGTTTTAATAAATATGTCAATAAAAACAACTCAAGATTTTTATCTTGATTCGTTGAACTCAACTACTCCAGTCCACCTTATCAAAGATGATTTGCCTTTCTCCACAACGACTTAATCCACTATTGATCAACTGATTACAATAGAAAGCACTAAGAACAACTGTCTTAGTCTTCTCAAGAACTACTGACCACACCTTGGTCTTCTTAAGAACCTCTTACAAATTAATGTAAACTAACAAGTGTTTGAATGCTTCTAATAAGTTGTATCACAACTGTGATGTTTACACTTAAAGATTAAGTACAACAACAAAAACTATACAGTTTTATGAGAGATCAAATGAATAAGATCTTTGTAAGATTTTTCTCTTTGGTGAATCAAGCGTGTATTTCTTTCAGAGTGAAATAGCAATGAGCAAATGGTGAGTAGTGAATTAGCAGCTTCAAAGTGTTGTAGAATTACTCCTTTTATAGCTTTTCCAAATTGCTTTGAGTGATGTGCAGCTGTATATAATATTAGATTATAAGACTTTTCATTACCCAAAAAGTATGGGCAGAGATATGCTTTCTGCAGAAAGGTATGGTTGTAGAAGCCTTGGGATTTGCACCACGTCACTTCTTTGGACAATTTAGTCGTTTGTTACTTTGGAAGTAGCACCACGTCTAATCAAGTTTTACAGCTTCTTCAACAAGCTTCCTTCAGAATGAAGTCTTCATAATCTGCACTTCAGAACAAGTAACAAGCTTAAAGGTATGAAATATTTCAAGATGATCAGAGCTAGAATGAATGAGATGATCAGAGTTTTGATAGATGATCAGATCTTAATATATCAGAGTCTCAATCTTGATCAGAGTCTTCATCAGAGTGTGCAGCAGTACATGCTTTGAGCGTGAATATTAATGATAAGAGTCTGGTTATCAAAGCCTCTGAATTTGCAGTGAAAAGAACTTCAGAGTCTGATTAGATCAGAGCTTTCAACTTTTGTACACTTCTTTCATTAACGCTCCAGATCATTCTGTAGCTTCTGCTTCAGATCCTTCTGGCAGCAATCTTCTGATAGTCTTGCATCTGATGCTTCAGAGCTTTGCATAGTTTCTTGTACTTATGTATTTTGCTTCTTTAAGAGTTTTCACTTTTATACCTGAAACAATAATACTTGAACAAATTTTAGAGTGTATATTTTCTTAATACAAAATTCCATAAAAGTTATCATCAAAACATAGAGATATAAGAAACACCAATCTGTGTTCTAACAGTTTCAGTATCCTGGCGAGCTCTTCAGGAAGGTCTTCATCTTCTTCAATCTCTTCTTCAGCTTGGAAGATTGGATTATCATAGTCATATCGAGTCATAGACGAGTCTGAATCGGTGTCATCTACAATGTGAAACCTGCAATGATGATGATTTAATGCTTAAAATGATATGCAAACAAGCACAAATCTCATTTCGATTTTATTGTTAAAAATAAAAACAAGGATCACAATATTTGAATGCAAAAACGCCCTTTGATTAATGATAAAACAATTGTTCAAACATAAGCAAGAATAAGGCCCTACAGACAAAGACCGCTATGCTCTGGGTAGAACATAGGGTTGCACATAATCACAAATAAGATAATTACTCTTCGTGCGTCACTTGGACAATTTCTTCGATAGTCCAGTTGTTCAGGCTTCGGTCGGGAATACATGGCTGGATCCATGCATTCATATCGCAGTCACGGTCACCCTTGTCCTCGGATACAACATTAATTCGATCAAATATCACCCCACCACTTGTGAATTATACTGGTCCCCTATAGCGCGGCGTACTCTGTGAAGAAGACGACGATGGGTTGTACCCTAGTCCAAACTTATCTTATTTATTGGGGACGTTCAACACCTGCCCCTAACCCTGAGAGGATCCATACTTTACCACAACTTGAGCTTCCTTGAATGACGACATAGCAACCTCGGGAACTCCGCCCACAACTGGCGTCTTCTCCTTAATCTTGACAGTCTCAAACGCCTGACAAAGAGTCTCATGTATCTCCCCATCAACTTCCACATATTTGAACGAGGATAAATGGCTAATCATAATGTCCTCCTCACCATAGACGGTGACAATGTTACCCCTCACCATATACTTTAGTTTTTGATGCAAGGTTGAGGTCACTGCCCCTACCGAGTGTATCCAGGGCCACCTAACAAGCAACTGTAGGTTGGCTGGATATCCATTATGTAGAAGACAACGTCAAAAACAATAGGGTCAACTTGGATAAGAAGAGTTACTTTTCCAAACACGGACCTCTTTGTCCCATCAAACGCTCGCACAATTAGGTCACTAGGAGTGCATATTATTCCCTATGTGTCGAGTTTCATCAAAGCCTTTTTAGGAAACACATTTAGTGAAGACCCAGTGTCCACCAGCATGTGAGATAATACATCACCCCTGCACTCAATGGAAATGTGCATGGCGTGATTGTAGTTTATCCCTTTAGGGGTAAAGTCCAGATCAGTAAATCCTAACCCATTTCCAGCATTCACATGCGCCACCACTCCTTCCAGTTGGTTCACAGATATCTCCTGTGGCACATATGCAGTGTTCAGAATCCTCAGAAGGGCATTCTGATGTGCCTCAGAGCACAGTAGTAATGATAAAATGGATATTTTTGACGGCGTTTGTTGAAGATGGTCCACAATCTTGTAATCACTTTTTCTGATTAGACGCATGAATTCCTCAGCATCCTTCAACAAAGTGTTCTTTTCTGCCCCTTGAGAACTCTCTTCAACAATAGCTTTCCCATTTCCCTTATCCTGTCTTTCAGCATTAGCCTCTGAAGGTCCAAACACCCTCCCACTTCATGTCATTCCGCATATTCCCACCAAATTATCCACCGAATCAGACGTCGTTCCTTTCAGCTCTTGTTTTTTCCCGTTGCAAAAGACTTCGGCGCCATAATTCCATGGGATAGCCTTAGTTTTGTCGTAAGGTACATGCCCTGCCTTGGTAATTACGACGGTAGCTGGCCACGGCGGCGAAGATATATTAATGGTTCTGAATGGAATTGAGATTGTGGCAACCCCATTCTGCTCTTGACCAATCACCCTTTCAGCTTTTTCTTCACTAATTCTGTCAAATTGCAGTATGCCTTCATTCCTCAATCTTCACACATGATTTTTCAAGTCCTCACATCCTTCAGGACACGCCAAAGAACCTTCACAACTTTCCAAACAACCCGGAAACACTCCACCATTCAACAACCTGCTTTTAACGACACTCAACGGAGTTTTCATCTTTTCAACATTGGTCACCAAATTCAAACTCTCCCCCTACACAATAGCATTTACCCCCGCCGCCCCATGGTTGGGCATAGGATTCTCCATAACATTGGGCACATCATTCATAAAGTTGATTGCCTTGCCATATATAAGGTCCTAAACCTTATGCTTGAAGGCTTTACAATTATCAATGTGATGGCCGGGAGCACCTGAGTGAAAGTCGCATCTGGCATTCACGTCATACCCTGGGGATGGTGCGCCAGTCAGAGGCGCTAGTGTCCTCTTCTGAACTAACTGCATTTGCATCAAATGTTGTAAGAACTGTGAGTATGGCATTGACGGTGCATCAAAATGTATGTTCATCTTCCTCCTACGGTCTTGGAACTGTCGTGGAGCATAATTTTGTTGTTGTTGTTGCTGTTGCGGACGTTGTTGTTGTTGTTGATGTGGTGGTACTGCCGGAATAACAATACTCACAATCTGAGGTTATTGTTGATGGTACTGATTCCAGTTTCTGTTTCGGTTATTACCCTTGTATCCTGAGACTGCATTCGTCTCCCCTTCTCTTTTCTTATTACCAAAGTTTTTTCTACCTCCTCTAGATGAGGACCCTTCACTGGCTTGGATCTTTCCCAACTTAATCCCATTTTCCACCCGATCACCTGTAATGATTACGTCTGAAAAGCTACTATACATATTGCCGACCAATTTTTTGTAGTACACCCTAGGTAGTGTAACTATAAACAGATCAATGAGTATCCTCTCCACCATAGGAGGTTGAACCCTTGTAGCAAGGTCGCGCCACCTCTGGGAATACTCTTTAAATCCTTCATTATTTCGTTGCAACGAATCCTACAACTGCACGCGGTTAGGGGCCAGATCACTATTATACTGATAGTGTCTGACAAAAGCTTCTGCCAAATCTCTCCAGCTTCTAATGTTCACCGACTCTAAACTCATATACCACTCCAAGGACGGACCGAACAACTTCTCGTCGTCAGAGTATGTAGACATTTTTCTATAGTAAGAGCGAAGATGCACCCTAGGACAGGTCGTCCCCTTATACTTATCAAAGTATGGGACCTTGAACATTGGTGGGATCCTTAATCCTGGGATCATCCCTAAGTTTGACATGTCCAGACCCATGGAATTCTGATTTTCAAGGTTTCTCATATTTTCTTCTATCAGCTTAAACCTCCTGTCCGCGTCTGGCTGCAATCTTGCTCCCAGATCTCCCAAAGAGAAAATATCGTCCTGCTCGTCCTCCTCCCACTGAGGACCAGCGTTCCCATGTACAACACATGTTCATGCGGGAATATGGACTCCAGTATGATTACCTCCGCCTGAAGGGATAACAACTGTTAGAATGGCAGTGGCATGAGGGGTGACATTGTCAGTTGTAGGAGGCACACAACAGTCCCTCCATGTAGAACCCCGCTTCTGTCAACCCTAGCAATCAGAGGTTGGACGAGTGTACTTAGCTATTCCTGGCCGTTGGCGACTCCTTGCATCAAGTCCATAAATTGTGCCATACGGTCACGGAACTCCTGTAGTTCAAGTTGAATTTGGTCCATGGCTTTTTGTTGATTCCCCCTTGTTGAGTAGCGGTGAGTGATGCGGTCTTCAATCCTGAAACAGCGCTGAGAAAACCATAAAAAGGAATAAGGTCAATGGAACCAGGATACCTGCAATGCAATATGAAAAATGATGCAAAATGCAGACATGTAAATATGGTTCAGGGAAATCTCCCCCTTGATTCTAGTTCCACGGGAGCAGTAAGAGAATGAAGAGCCAACAGATGAATCCACAAAATCTTTCTCATAAAATGGAATAAGGAAAATACAACTAAGTTAACACGACCTCATCCAACAATCTTGGTGATGGTCGGAGTACAAAACAACAAAATACAAAAGAGAAAATAAATCAAGTGCGGCAACGAGTCTGAAACTCCTCTAACAACTCCTTCGTATCAGGGTGATTTGGCCTAGTAATCAATCCTTGGATAAGCAACTCCCTCTTGCTGATGATAGCTTATAAGCCTTGAGCATAATCTTCCCAGGCGCCTTCCCCAAATGCATCTTCAACTTTAGACCTCTTCAGATCTGCTCTCAACTTATACTCCTCCAACGTTGCAAGAGCTTCACGCAGCCTGCGGTCGCTTTCATATCGACGAGCTTATTCTCCAGGAGCTCTTTCAACTTGGGTTCGGAGTTGAGTTTTCAACCAGTCAATCTGCTAACGAAGTCCATCTTTTCTTTCTTTGTTGTTGGTTAAGATAGCATTCCATTGTGCGTTGAACTTGGATATCTCAAGGTGCGCTTTCACCAACTCTTTCTTCTTGCCTTTGAGAGCATTACCCAAGCTCCTCATATCCTGACCAAGGCGTTCTCTGACGTGAATTTCTTCAGTCAGTTCTCGGCCCATTTTGTTCACTGTCTCCGTCTGCATCTTGGACAAGTGAGTAGCTTGATTCTTCTCACTCCTAAGCTGGATGATCTCCTTCTCAAATTCTTCATTCACCTTGCATAGTTCTTCTTTTTTAACCCACAGTTGATTGTACTTCTGTATATCAACTGTCGTTGGTTCTTCAACTACTCGGGGGTACAAAGGTTCTCTAATCAGAAACGGTAGCGACAGTCTGTCAACTCTCTCCTGAATCCATTCCATGTATGGTCCATATGCTCTGCAATCGCTCTTTCCCAAATAAAGCTTTCCTCTCCGATGAATGTTATTCCAAGCCTGTTGCAAACTGGTTAGAGTAGTAGCATCAGGTAAACCCGTGAAATACAGATATTCCTGTACTTCATCCTTCTTCGGAGGTTATCTTAAAGCGTAGCCAAATTGCCGAATGGCGAGAGCTGGATTGTAGTTAATGCCACCTTTTCTCCCAATCAAAGGAACATTAGGAAAATCTCCATAACTATAAATAATATCCTACCCAGGAGGTCTCTACTAAACCAAACGATATCTTCCAAGGTCAAACCCATGAGGCTCTCTGGCAAATCAACTACATTAGTTGCATCAATAAAAGGTCCAGACTTGGGCATATGCGAAATAAACCATCTGTGAAGTAGTGGAGTGCAACAAGAAACATTCTTCCCTCGTCTGTTCTTATTCTTGTAGTGTGTGGAATGATAGACATCATCTAGAAGGGTTGCCACATGATTCTTGGAAGCAAAGATGTGGAAAGCATCCAAATCAACAAAATCCGGTATATTGGGAAACAACATTATCCCATAGATGCAGAGTGCCATGACTGCATTAAAGACAACCCAACGTCTTTCCTTTGCAAAGTGCTGAGCCTTTCCTATTAAGAATGGAAAAGGGAAACTAGGCACTCCACTCCTTCGTATCATCTTTCCCTCTAGTTCAGAAACATCCAAGTGCAGAGCATTGGCTAGCTTGGATAGGTTAGGTTCCTCTTCAGAATGCACAAAAGGCATCTCTTCTAAGACTGGGATTCCCAACAACTGAACAAATTCCTCCAAGGTAGGCAACATAATATATCCAGGGAATGTGAAACAACTCAGTTGAGGATCATAAAATTACAGCAACGCGTGGATACCTTCCAACTCATATTTAGAATTCTTGCAGACAAGGCTCAAAATCCTCTCATATTCCTTTTTGAAATCATCCATAACTCCATGCTCAACCATAAAAATAAGGCTCATCAGAGGTCCTATGTCTGGTATTGGAAACTTGTAAATAAAAACTTTCTTGAAACCACGCTCCATGATGACAGTAGATCAGATTACTAGAATCAAGGAGAAAATATACACCTGAAACATAGACACATGCAAATGTTAGGATGCAAATGAGTATGAAAATGCAACAGGATATCAAGATTGTTGTGCTACTGACTGAGATGAACCATCGCTTCGCTTTGGCGAGAAGATAACACAACTCTGATACAAGGAACCCCACTGTATAAAAGATCAAAAGTCCACACTGACAAGAAAACCGGGTAGGTTGAAGGTTAAGGTTTCTTGCATAACCCTCCCAACTCACAGGTATGAACCTATCTCTGACAAGGTCTGGCATCCTATGCGGTCGTCAACATCACAGAATTTCGAGAAACGATGATACGTTCACCATTTCTGGTTTGGCATCATAGTCTAACAAAGCGGCCTCACTTAGCTGACTCCCAAATGATCGGTCTCCAGAGTCGACAGTTTCCAGATCTAACACCCTTTCCTGACCAATGCACATGATAAGATGTCTTAAAAGAAAACCTCGTTTGAACGCGGATTTCATTAAGACTAGTGCACGCCTAACATGCAGGTCCTCAATACTTTCCACTCTAATGTTATGGTTATACTCAAGCCTGGGTTTTGGCTTAACACACAATGGAACAGTCCCACCCAACAACACAACCATAACATGATACAATGCGGGAAAGTAAAATGCAAATGCGATAAAATACAGATACAACACAAATGCACATATATACACACCCAAATATAAAACACACAAGCGCTAGGATTGACTCGTATAGGGGATGGGAAAATCCCCAGCGGAGTCGCCAGTTGTCGCATCATTGCGAAGAGAGGCCGACAAAGACAAAAGAGTCACCAATGTTCGTTATTTATTCCAAAAAGAGGGAAGGAAACAATCATAGAAAACCTACGAAAAAGGGAAAAGACGGGTCATCGCAACCAAATCTTGGGTTCGGGAGTCGGTTATGCAATGGGAAGGTATGAGCACCCCTCTCGTCCGTTGTACTCATAGGGATCCACGCTTGTTGTCTAATCTAAAAGGGTGTTAATCTATCAAAGGCTGGCTCACAGGGACAAAAGAAAAGAAAAGAGACTTGGTAGAGCGTCTCCGCTCTATGCCTATGTATTCCCTCATGTAATGGGAAAGTTAGAGTCAACGTAGTTCGAAAAAACTACGGGTGAATGGGGGGAAAGATTGATCACCAAGACATCGCGGTCTTGTGCCTACGTATCCTCATCTGGTATGAGAAATTAGAACAAACGTAGTTCGGGCTGACACGACCACAGATTGGTTGAAGTGTTTTAACTGAGTAGGGTTAAACCTTCGTTCTTGCTGTTAGGGACGATGCCTATTTGCGGTAGAACCAAGACTTAACACACTCTTTCTGAAAATGATTTTCCAAACAATCCCAAAGGATAAAAAGGTTTGATATTTTGTTTTGTGTTTTTTAAGAGAAGTGAATTAAGTTAAGTTTGTAACTCATGTTGCATTATGTCGCTACCGCGAAAATAAGGTGTCGGAAAAACAGAAGAGTCGCCACCTTCCGTTATTTATCCCTCAGAACGACAAAGGAAATGATCGGAAAAACCTGACGAAAAGGTATAAGACAAGGTCATCGCAACCATTGTCTGGGTTCGGGAGTCGGTTACGCAAGGGGAAGGTATTAACACCCCTCACGTCCATCGTACTCGATGAGATCCACGCTTGTTGTGTTTATCTGACGAGTTGGTTTTACTATCTACCTATCAAGGCTGGCTTAAAAAGAAAAGAAAATGACTCGGCAAAGCGTCGCACTTTATGCCTACGTATTCTCATCAGAGAATGAGAAATCAGAGTCAACGTAGTTCGCCTAACTACGGGTTACGGGGGAAGGTGGCTCGCCAATACGTCAGTATTGTGCCTACGTACTCTCAACAGGCTTGAGAGATCAGAGCTTATGTAGTTCGGGATAATACGGCTTACGGGAATTCAAATTCATCTGTTTTATCGAGTAGGGTTAACAAATAGTTCCAGCAGTTGGATGTACGCAGCTCGACCCTTGGAGACTTAGGCGTTACCGTTTGCGGTAGAACTAGGAGTTAACGACACTCTTTTCTTCAGAAAAGCTTTCCTTTGAATTACGGGCCCACGGGGCAAAAAAAGGTTTGAAGTTTGTTTTCTGTCTTTTACGAAAGAACTATTTTTTATGGATGTTTGCAACCAATATCATACTAGAGACTATGACCTGAGAGTGAATGTGTCGCATGTCACCCAAAGGGTGCCATACTAAACATCCAGACTGTTGAAAAGAAACTCTCTAACAATCCTTTGTCAGATAGCTTAAGGCTCGTAACGTACGACGTCAGTTAACCTTTATTACTGTATTTTAATTTGTTTTGAGATGAGAAGAGAGAGGGACAACTAAGGGGAGACTATCAAGTCCTAATGTTGTCATGCCAAGGATTCATCCTATGGTTGAAGTTTGAAACAGGGAACCCCTAAAAGTTATCATGCATAGGTTTCAACCTAAAGTTCTAATCATCACTTCCTTATCAAAGGAAGTGAGATTCCTAGGGGATCATGTCAATGGTATACAGAAACAGATAAAGCATCAGCTAAATAGTAAACAGTAAACGATTATAAAATGCATGCAATGCAAGTGAGGGAGGAAATGTGTGTGGGGAATCAGCCTCCACAAGCTCATCTCAACCTCAAGCCAGACATGAATAACAGTAATCATACAGAAGAGATAACATGCTATCAAGCAAGATAGAATAACTGCAACCATACAGAGGAATAAAATGCTATCAAGCAAGCACAAACCACACAGGCAAAGCCATACAGTAAAAGTACAAGCAGAGGGAGCAACTCAACCTCTAGTGCAATCATGCTCCTAGCTTAACACAATTTAAACATGAACTTATTCTAATGCATCAAGCAAATCGAACAAGTCACATCAATACAGTTGCACAGAAAGCAAACAGACAGGAAAGAAAGCAGATCAACAGCTTCCACAGCTTCTCAGCAAAGTTCTCCTCTGACAGCAGTTCAGTCCTCAGTCTCCAACTGCTCTTCAAGGCTATCACCTTCAATAGCAAATATCAACTTACTTCTCCAAGCTTTCAATACATCAACCATAAGTATCAACTTATCACTCTCTTCTTCAAGCCTCAGCTCCAAAGTAAACTCCACCTTCAGGCTTCAATTCCACTAGCAAGCATCAACTTGTTCCCTCAGGCACTCCAAGCATTGCACTCACAAGTATCAACTTGCTTTCCAACCTCAAGCTTCAGCTTCTTCATTTAATCTCCAATGGATTCCCTTCACAAGTATCAACTTGTTCTTTACCTTCTTCAAGCTTCAGCTCTTTCTTCAATCTCAGCTTGATCTTCTTCCCACAAGTATCGACTTGTTCCTCTTGATCTTCAAGCTTCAGCTCTAAGGGTAGTCTTCAAACATCTTCAACCTTCTAACAAGGACTCTATCCTCTAGCAAGGGAGAAAGATTCATCTAACAAGAGCAAGATTTGGATGGTTGACAGCAGAGTGAAGACCAAAGGTCACCACTAAGCATCCTATCATCAGAGAAAGGGACTCTCAAAGGTTCTACCAACTTGTAAAGAGCCACACATCCTACCAAAGGAGGGATGAGGCCTTTACAAGGGGACCTTACATCATAGGGAAGAATGGAAGTGATCAACATCTTCCATGTTTATGAAGGAAGAGAATCTATCTAGAAGCTCTGCCTACAAACCCTAATCTTAACACCTAATCAACACTACACCAAAAGAAGGGAAATCTTCACATCCAAACTTCTTCAAGCATTCCATTGCATCTTCAACTTGCCTTCATCTTCAACCAAGGGCAAAAACAACACAAGCCTACTCTAAGGGAACCTAAGGAGTTAATCTAGTCAAATTAGTGCATTATAAATTCCTACAAAAATTCCTAAGGGTTACTAAGTCTATCAAGACTACTCCATACAAAAGCCAGGGACTAATTCATCCATTAAGTCCTAATATTAAATCCTAAATCAAAAGGAACTATCCTAAAACCCTAAATCTATAACACTTAATGTTCATTATTCATAACTAACCTAAATTTCATCTTAAAAATATGAGAAAAATCACTAAGGAAGCATACATCTCTACTCTAACTAGAGCAAAAAGAATCAAATCAAAACTCAAAATAGAATGCCCATACAAAAATCAGAAAGTTAACATATCAACTAAAATGAAAATAAGAAAAATTAAGCTTGCAAAAATACAAATAAATTCCTAAATTCCTGAAACTAATATTTTTCTTTTCTATAATTTTCTAGAGGTCCTAAGGGAACTAGGGAAAAAAATCCCATCCTAAAATGTTTATTTTTCCATTAGTTATGAATTTTTCACTAACCATGCTACAACCATAAAATAAATGCAAAAATAGAAGAAAATAACAAAACTGCGTTGCAAATAGCAATAATACTCAGTTCAAAATCAGAGATGGGCCCAGGGAGGGGTGTGGTTATCAAAGTGCGTGTTAAGCCCACCCATTAATCATAAATAATATGGAAAATCAATGATAATAGAAAAATGTTTGTGGTAAATAGCGATGCATTCCTTTGCAAATCTTGATGGGCCTCCAAACTGGGGTGTGGATAACAACATTTCACTAAGCCCACCCAAGTTATGTTAATGAAACGCAGCGTACAAGGTTAGTTCTCAGATCCTTCACAAACTGAAACTTATTCGTGGCCATTGGATCTTCCTTCAAGTCAAAGTCCACACCTAATCTCACGGCCATAACATCATCTTCCCCATTTCAAAAATCTGGAGGGAAGAACCACCATGGATGAACAGAACTAGCATTCTCATCTTCTCCATTCGCATACCTCATAATCCTCATTAAAACTCAAACCTAAACATTCTAACTCGCTCATTTTTTCACAAAGAATTCAACCATGCCAATCAATAATCTTGAAGCTCAATCAATCTCAAAACACGATACAAATCTCAGAAACTGCTCAAAATTCCATCATCACTATTCTTCAAATTGAAGTGCCTACCACCAACTACACCTCACATTGAGTAAAACTCACTATCTAACTAGGCTCAAATCATCAAGATCAGCAAGAACAGTTCATCCCAAGAAAATTGGTCACCTAACGATTTGTCTCTAAACCTTGAAATTATGCACCAGAAAGCATCTAACCATGATCTAATAGGAATCTAAACATCTAAAACCTAGCAAAACTATATGAATTATGCTACATGTTGAATTTTACTAACCTGCGAATTTTGGATGAACAGAATGATGAAAGCTTCAAATCAAGCTTCAAGAACTTCCAGATACCTTCACTAACACCAAATGGAACTTCTGTATGCAACAACTTGGATTGAATCTTCTTGAATTGTCAAATCCGATTCTGAGTTGCAAGAGATGAAATCAATATGCCAACTCACGATTCTGCAGCAATCTTGGCTTGAATTCTATCTGGAATCACTCATACACTCAAGAGGAAGATGTTGAAAGCAAGAATTTGGATTGAAATGGATCAAAACCGTGTAACTGAATTTGATTTGCAAGAAGAAAATTCAGAATACAATCTCTCAATTCTCCCTCAATTTCCACCAACCCTGGCCTTGATTCAGTTCTAATGTATATATAGAACCAGTAGGAATGATCTAGAAGTTTCTGGAACCATCTATATGAGATATCCAATATCTCTTGCTCTTGAATTTTTCATCTCATGCTCATCCATGACAGTTCTGCTTTGGCCTGTTGCAGCACCTCATTCTCATCCAAATTCTCCTCAAATGACATTTTGAAATGACCTGAATTGATTGGAACCTTGGTTTTGATCTTGTGCATAGTTTGGCATATGTAACTTACATCATAAGCTACCAAATGCAAATCTTTGAATTGAGCCTCAAATGAAAAAACTACTATATCCATTGTCTTTAAAATGCCATTTCTGATCAAATTGATATGTCATATGCCCCATTTTGACCTCAAAGCAAAAAATCACAAATTTGGTCTTTTTAAATGACTTTAATTCTTCCTTTTTTAGGCCATTTTTGCAATTCTGTGCTACAAGACATTACAAGTTCTGATGACCACTTGGTTGCACTCAAAACATCATTTTGAACAAGTTTCATGTTGGACATTTTCTCATTTGAAGCTTGCAAATTGGAGTTATGGACCTATGATTTAAATGACCTATAATCTTACTTTCCCAAAATACCCTTGGCTTGCAAAGATCATAACTTGAGCTCTACAACTCTTCTTGAAGACTTCTGGTACTCTCTAGAAAGCTAAGAGGATAAGGAACAACATTCATGTTGACCAAAAGTTCATAGGAATCATCCTTATAGGGAAAATGTTTCATGCAAGTTGGGTAACTTTCAAGCTCCAAATTCACATTCCTCAGATGACTTGTAACTTGTCAAAGCCATAACTTGAGTTCTATAAATCCTATCAAGACCTTCTAGCCCTCAAATTAAAGCTGAGATCATGCTCTACAACAATCATGTTGGGGGTAAGATGAGATGACAATCACATCTTGAGCTACATGGCCTTGAAGATAGGGGTCAAACTAGGGGATTTTACACTGTCAAGCCTTAGAAACCCTAGCTTGAAACTTCTCAAGCTCTTCAATCATGATGAGTTGACCTTGGAATCATCCTTATAACATCTAAATGTATCAATCCATGATCACATGACTGAGCCTTCTTAATCTTACACAATGACCTGCCTAGGCCTCAAAGTGATCTTTAACATCTCTCATGAGCTCTCTCAAGACCTCAAGTCCATCTTCATGGCCTCAGAATCATCTAATGACCTCCCTCCACTCTCAAGTTAGGAGGCACACACTCTTGGTTTCAACCCTTCTCTCTGAGGATCTTTTAACTTCTCTGACAAGGATATCAACCCTTGAACACCTGAATAACCTTCTTAGCTAGCTTCATAGTCTTTTGTAGCTCTTGATTGGTGATCATACCTCTTGATCTCCTGCATACATGTCAATGAAATGCAAATGATAATGCTAATGTGAATGAAATGAAACATAAGCTAGGTAAAGAAATGTTGGCAAATTTTAGGGTGCAACACACTAAAGACTATGACTTGAGAGCGAATGCGTCACATATCGCCCAAAGGGAATACGCTAAACACTCTAGACAGATTGAGAGAAGGCCTCCAAACTATCATTCCTCAAGTACTTAAGGCTCATAGCGTACAACACTTATTATCCTTTATTAGGGGTTTTGAAGTGTTTAGGAGATGAGAAGAGAAAGACACAAACTCTAAGGGGAAACTAATCAATCCTAATGTTGTCATGCAAGATGCTCCTAAAGTTGGGATTAAGAGGGAAGAAACTATCCTAATGTTATCATACAAAGGATTGAACACCTAATGTCTCTCCTACTCCCATCTTAAACAAAGGGGAGTAGGAATCCTAAGGGATCATGGCAAAAGAACCAAGTAAACAACAGATAATTCAATCACAGATGAAATGAAAGAAAGAGAAGAAGTTGACTTAAACAATTCAAGAGGAAATGCAAACATGATATACAAGGCTCAAAGATGAAACACATACAAATAAACAAGACAAAATGACTTAAACAAGTCACAGAAAAAGTGAGATGAAATGGGAGAAGTTACAACACCTACAAACATTCAAACATCAATCACTTACACCAAAAGGTAAACAACAATGCACAAGAAAATATCATGATCAAAGTGTAGATGGGAGAAAGAAGCTTGGGCAGTAAACACATGGAAAGTATCTCAATCAACCAAATCAAAATGATCATGCAAAAGAGATAAGCCAACAAGTGCAAGAAAGTGGCTAATTATCCAAGACAAACTCAAAGTGTAAATGTGAGCACCAAATCATCTTGAATAAGAGTCAAACTACAAGGGGCATAAGTGAAACCATAAGAGAAAGGATTCAAAATAAGATATCAAGCAAAGCACAAACAAATAGCAAGTCAAAGCAAGATGGAGAACCAAAATTCAATCCATGCTCAACACTTAGAATCAAGTGGAATGCCCTAACTTCCAAGTAACTTGTGAAACAAGTTACACAAATTTATGACCTAAAAATGAAAGTACAACACCTTAATCATGTCAAGAATGAGTATCAAGACTCATAGAGTGCATGTGGGATCATTAGGAATCATTTTCCAAAGAAACTAGGTCAAACTAGCTTGTATGAACACCTTCAAAGATGACTTGACTTGCAAGGTTGACCAAAAATAGAAGGATGGCTCAATAAATTCCAAATAAAATGCACAAATTAACCAAGTTCAATGGCAAACAAAAGCCAAAGTTTCAAAGCCAAACTCAGTTTTAGGCATCACCAAATAAATTGATCAACTAGGGTGCTCCACCTTATTGAGTTATTATCAAGGGTCAAGAAAGGTCAAAGCAAAGTCAAACAAAAATGATCAATCATGAACCCAAAATCAGCCTCAAAGGTACCTCAATCCATCCTCTAGATGGAGAATAAACCTCATTTATTGGTGATGTGAATTGGTGGTTCAATTGATGATGATGAAACAAAGACAATATTAAAAACACCTCCAATTGTAAAATTGAAATAAAATTGTAAAATGAAATAAAATCAGAAATAAAAAGTATGAAAAATTAATTAATGTTTTGAAATGTTTGAAAACAATTTTTATTTAATTTTTGGACAATTGGAATTATTTTTAATAATTAAAAATGAAAACAGAAAGAAAAATGAAATAAAATAAGCAAAGGTGTCAAAGGAGGTGTATTATTAACAATAAAACAATGAACTGGAATACGTTATAAATGATATGGGCTACAAACAGAGGGGGTGGGATTAGCATCTGAGGTCCAATCCAAGCTAAACCTTAGAACACATGAAACGCAACGTTTCATTTAACTATGTGGATTCAAACCCACACGCGGACATGCTCAAACGAATGAGAAAACGCGACATAAAGGGTCAACAAGTCCACCCATGCCCAATCAGAATTGATCTGAGAAAACACCAGACGCCGGAGCTAAGGCTCCGATCGTCTTCTCCAACCAGGGGTCGTTGGAGCTGGTGATCAAAACCCAATAAAAATCCCAACATTTGGCACCTTTCTCAAGCATTTTTCACGGGGAATTCAAATATGCCCTTGGATTCACAAAAAGGTGTCTCTAACCATATGAAAAACGGCCACGAAAACCAACTGCTCAAATTGAAATGTTCAGAAACAGCCATCAAAACAATCCAAACATTTCCTGCATTGTGTAAGGCTTCAAATTCACCCAGAATGCAATATATTTGATGCCTAATATGAGAGAAAAATGGAAGGAAATCTTATTGAACAGAGCAACTCCGTTGGTTCTTGAAATGGCGCACAAGCTTCAATCCAAGTTGTCTAATATCTTCCTTCAGCCTCCCTGATGATGATTTCAGCCACAGCTCAGAGCAAAACCTCAAGAAAAATGGAACTCAAAGAAATGAAAATTTGGAGAAAATTTGGAGCTCTCTCTTCTCTAAACGCAACAACTTCCAATTTCAGCTCTTAGGGCAAACTTTTAATTCTTATATGAGGGCTTAATGACTTTAATACAGGACCATAATGGTTTGCTTGCTTGTTTTTTATTTTGCCAAAAAAAATGTGATCCATGGAGCACACACGGGTATAACACCAAGTTCATTCTTCTTGGGTCAGCAAACTGGTCATTTGGGTGTGTAGGAAACAATTGGATTAAATTTGGCTTTGTACGCATTCCAGACATCAAGTTTCAATTCAAAACTATTTTAAGTGAATTTGTACAAAAGTGGTACATGATTACTCCAAAATGTTGGTTCAAATGTGGTAAACTCCTCTTTGTCATATAATGGTGTGAAGCAAACCAAAAATGGGACAAGGAATGACTTGTAGTATAAGGTTCTTAAACCATGACCAAAAACTCAAATTTCTATCTTAAAATGATCCATATGGTCACATAATTCACCAATCTTCATGAGTTTTAGGTTCAATGAGGATTTAGGGCTCTTATGCACAAGTTTCATGTTGGTCAAAATTGGATTTGAGGCACATAAGTTCATGAACTTGACCATTGAAACAAATGACCCCTAATGAAACTTTCCCAAAATACCCTTGCCTTGTTAAGACCATAACTTGAACTCCACAAATGATAAATAGGACTTCTAGGACTTTTTGGAAAGCTAAGGTCATGAGGAACAACTTTCATGTTCACCTAAAGTTGAGGGGAAACTTTTTTCTAGGTAAAAAATACCTTGGAAGTGAGTTGACTTTTTGTTAACCGAAATTCTATTCATCTGAGACCCCTAACTTGTTAGCATCATAAATTGAGTTGTACAAACCCAATGGATGAGTTCTTGTACTCAAAATAAATCTAAGAAAATGCTCTACAAGTTTAATGTTTTCATGAAGTTGATATTGAGCTTGCATCATGGGGTAAATTGCCCTTGATGTTGGGCACTAAAGAAGGGGATTTTACACTGAAATCATCTGAAACCCTAATTTAGTAAATTCTTCCACTCTTGCTTCCTCTTGACTTGAACTCATCATAACATCTTAAATGCTCTAAGGTGACCTTCCTTGGCTTGTGTGACTTGAAAACCAGTTTGGAAACCTCTCAAGTCCATATTTGACCTTGAGTTGACCAAATGAAACCCTAATTCCAAGTCATTTGACTGTGGCTCTTGCAGATGAGTTGAATGATTGTACAAAATCCAGAATGACCCCCTAGGGTACTCAATGAGTTTGTAGACCATGTCTTCTTCAAGATAAATACCTCATGAACCCTTGATGACCCTCTGATTGTCTCCAAGATAAGAGGTAACAACCACACACCCATCTCTCCTTTCAAGGAGCTTTGACCCTTCCATGATGATAGTAAACACTTGATGGCTTGCACAAATACCTCTTGCTTGAACTTGAAACCAAAGAGATCCTCCTCTTGGATTGCACAACAACTCTCGATCCCCTGCAAAGAACAATGTTATGCAAATGCAAATGCTAGAATGCAATGAAACATAAACCAAGTTAAGAAGAAAATGTTGGTCAAATTTTGGGGTACAACACTGCCAAGACCGAATATGCCAAATTAACTGAACGTAGGACTGAAGTTCACCGTGAAGAAGGGGTGGGTACCAATCATACTTTGAGCATAATATCCTTTGTTTCAATAACCGTGAACCGGACCACGTTACAACCCTCGAAAGACCTAAATGAGGCGAGGTTTATTCTAAAAGCATACTATTGCAAGGTTGCGTAAATTGACTCTTTACATACTTGCTAATCATCAACATTGGTGTCATTATCCTTGCTATATCTTTCACACCATACAAATTAGCACAACGTTTGGGCTAACGGTCCATTTGTCTCACACTGTCATGACGCTTCAATAAAACGACACTTTTTCAAAACTTGCATGAGCTTTGCATTAATACTATGATTTGTGAATGTACAATTTTAAATCCGTGCTAGACATCAAAAACATTCCAACAAGGGGCAATCATGGAGGAACTTGAACTTTCAGTGGCTGACACGGAGTAAGGCTACCTCAAAACCCACAAGCTGGGGTAAATTCCTCAACGGTTCAATCAGGGCCAAGCCATCTCAAAGCATCAAAGTTCAGCTTCAACTTCAGAACTGGTTAATCAGAGGCAGACCATTACCGTGTTCAGACTGAGGCAGGACCAGGTCATCCTGACCATAAAGCAAAGTTGTAATCCTCTCTGAAGCAAGTTCACAACAAACCACCAAGTGCTTAGACTTGGGGAATCAGGAACATCTTCTATTTCAGTTATGGCGTCTTTAACAAATTGCATGTCGAGGAAGTCAATCCCTCCCACCACCCAAAGTCCAATCCGCATTGGAAACTACCAAAAGCCCACCATACTGGCATCTCTCACTTACATTTCCAATTACCTATCTGCATCATACGCATTATATGCATTACATTCGATATCATAAACATCTTGTATCATAAGCATATCAAAAACATATTATACTTCCCCAGCTCTTGCATATCCGTGTGTAAGTATTTAAATTTGCATTTCCATTTGATATGTAGCATCATTCTTAACATCAAGCATCCACATGTGCAAGTCAAGGTCCAGGATCAATCTCAAGGTTTCCAAGACTATATTCAGCCTAGTCAGGGGCATCTTTTGCAAGATTGTGGGTGTTCCCCACAAAATTGTTTCAACCTTGTGGTTGATCATATTTCCAAGACCGTATTCAGCCCAGTCAGGGGCATCTTCTTCAAGACTGTAGGTGTTCCCCACGAAGTTGTTTCAACCTTGTGGTTGATGGGAATTTTCAAGGTCGTGGCCGTTTCCCCACGAAGTTGTATCAACCTTTTGTTGATCAAGTTCAAGAGCTTCAAAGCAACAGTCAGCCCAGCCAGGGGCATCTTCTGCAAATCTGTGGGCTTCCCCCACGAATTTATATCAACCTTTTTTCGATCAAGACAAGTTATCAAAAGCAAAACTCAACTCAGTCAGGGGCGTTGTCTTCAAGTTCATAGGTGTTCCTCATGAAATTATTTCAACTTTCTATGGTCAAAGTTGTGATCTCCAAGCAAGTCAGTGGGTGTTCCTCATTGAATTATGTTCTCAACCTTTTTTTGTTGAAGTTGGCGTTCCCAGTTCAACCAGTGGCAGTTCTCCGAGTCAGTGGGTGTTCCCCATTGATTTTTTTCAGTTCAACCTTCCTCTTGGACGTTCCCTAGTGAGTTGTTTCCTTTCAACCTTTTCTTGATAACGATGGTATTCCCTAGTGACTTCTTTGCTTCAACCTTTTGTTGATGCCTCAAATAAGCCTCACTCATCATATCTCCAGCAAACTTGACCTTTTGTAAATTGCCTCACTATTATCCTTTTGATGATAGCCAAACCTCGTCGGTTCAACCTAGCCTGCATCCTTTTGGTGTTGGCAGCCTTCAAATTTGGGAAGTTCCTAGCATCCTTTTTGTGGTAGCAACTCGTGTGTGTGAGTTTTCTCCATTATCCTTTTGGTGATGGGTCTGTCATCCTTTTGGTGTCAGATTGTGCGAGTGTTTGCTACATCCTTTTGCGGTCAGGGTTGTGTGTGTGTGTCGCTACTGCGAAAATCGGCGCCGGCTGAACAGAAGAGTCGCCACCGTGCGTTATTTATCCCAAAGGAGGGAAAGGAAACGCTCGAAGTAAACCTACCGCAAAGACGGGAAAGGAATGGTCATCGCAACCAAATCCTGGATTCGGGAGTCGGTTACGCAAGGGGAAGGTATTAGCACCCCTCACGTCCGTCGTACTCGACGGGATCCACGCTTGTTTTCTAGTACGGATTGTTATTCTATCTACGCTAAGGGTTTGGGGTTAAGAGAAAAGAAAATGACTCGGCAAAGTATCGCACTTTATGCCTACGTATTCCCGTCTGGAACGAGAAATCAGAGTCAACGTAGTTCGCCTACCTACAGGAAAGGAGGGGAAGGTTGCTCGCTAGGATATCGCATCCTATGCCTACGTACTTTCATACAGCATGAAAGATCAGAGCAAACGTAGTTCGGGCTACGGAAGACACAAGCTTGTCTGAATGTTTTTTTTATCTCCTTATGAAAGGGGTTTTTCCTGCTTAAGAGTCCAAGCGGACAAAAAATGACGTTTTGATTGGTTTTCAGTCTTTTACGCAAGAACTGTCTTTTATGATGTTTGCAATCTCTGACGCACTAGAGACTGTGATTTGAGGGTGACTACGTCGTATTTCACCCTAAGGGTAACACACTAAGCAATCAGATTACGGAAGAGTGACCCTCCAGCAACCTTTCTCAAATAGCTTAAGGCTCGTAGCGTACGACATCGACTATCCTCATTACTGTGTTTTGAGTTGTTCTGAGATAGAAGAGAAAGAAGTCTAAAAAACCTAGGGTTAGAAATGGGAATCAAAACTACCCTAATGTTATCATGCATGGATTAACACCTAATGTCTGTCATAATTCCCTCCTGCGCAGAGGAAATCAGAGACCCTAGGGGATAAACGGAAAAGAAACAGCAGATATATAGTAGACAGTAAAATGCATGAGATGCAGCAATACAAGCGAGGTAAGGGAGAAAGCAATAGGCAAGAGGAGACAAGCTCCACCTCAAACCTAAGGGAAAATCAACAAATAATACAGCAAATACAACCACACCCAAAACCAGCTCAGATAGCAACACCAGCTCTACAGCAAACAACTCAAACAGCACTAGCTCTGGCAGCTACAGTTGATTAACAGCAAAATTTTGACAGTAACAACTTCAATCAAGACCCCATCTTCACTTTCCAATGGTCTTCAAGCTTCAGATAAGCTCTTATCTTCCCATAATCTTCAACTTTAGCAAACACTGAATTCCAACCAGTAGACATCTCCAAACAGCAGCAAAACCCTAGTCTTCAACAGATATCCATCTTTGACAGGCACAAGCTTCCTCTTATCCAGTCATCAATACACTTTTTTATCTTTAATAGGCTTCCATCTTCAATGCAGACACTCACAGGAGAGAATCAAGTGATAGATGAAGTTGAAATGTTAAGAGGCTTAATGAAAACCCAGGGAAATCACTAAGATCTTAACATAGCAGGTGAGGGGTATCCTCAAGATTCTACCCAATCAAAGCATGCTCTACATCCCTCCTAAGGAGATATGGAACTCTTTTAGGGGACCTTGTATCATAGGATGGAATAGAGGCACAAGAAGCTCTCTATGTTTGACAGAAGAAATCAGTCTACTTCTAGAGCTCTTCCTACATCTCCTATCTCCTAAGTCTTCATCAAGCATCTTCAAGCACAAGCAACTTCAAGCTCCAAGCATTATTATTGGTCTTAAATCATCCTCGAAGTCTTCACATACTCCTCAAGCCAAGCACAAGCCTCAACACCCAAAGAAAAGGCCCAAAACCCATCAAACAACACAACATCCCAAGAGGGAACACACCAATATCAATCAACTTGCAAAAAACAAATAAAATGGAAATATTCATCATAAAATCCTAGATTAATTTATAAGGGATCCTAACTAATGTACCCTATACCCCGCATAAATCCCAAGGCCTAAATCAAACTAGAAACCCAAAAACTATGTGTTGAATGCCCCTATGTCCAGTTGAAACCCTAATTCTAGCACCCTAAAGTTCCTTATTCAAAACTAACTAAAATTAAATCACAAAAATGTGATAAAATTCCAAGGGGAACCTAATACAATATTCTAACTATAGAAAAAAGAATGGCATCAAAAATCAAGGTGAAATGATCATACTAAATTCATCAAATATCATGTATCAAATGAAAATGAAATAAAAGCTATTAAAAGTAAAAATAAACCAAAAATAGAAAAATGCATGGAATGACATTTTTTATTCTTTTATAATTTTCTTGATGTCTTGATGAAAATGAGGGAAAAACTCCCATGCAAAAATATTAATTTTCCAATTTATTATGAATTTTTAAAGAACCAAAATAAATGTGTGAAAATATAAGAAATTATGGAAAAATGGAAAGTTAGCGTGTCAAATAGTAATAAAAATCAATTCATTTCCTTAACTGGGCCCGGAGAGGGGTGTAGATAGCCAAGCGCCTAAGCCCAATTCTACTTCAGAAATAAAATGAAAAATAGAAAGGAAAATGAAAAAAAACGTGGTGCAGGAAGTAATGAAACACAGTGTATTTCCTAGTGGGCTTGCTAATAGGGGTGTGGATAACAGTTTATCACTTAAGCCCAATGCCAAATATTAAATGAAACGGTGCGTTTGGGTAATCTGAGACTTCTCCTTCACAAACTGAGAGCGAACCGTGGCCATTGGATCTCGTTTTGGGTCAAAGTCTCACCAATCATCCAACGGCCAAAAGGTCTTCTTCCTCGCTTGAACAAAATTGGGAGGGAAGAACACCATGAAAACAGAGCTTGAAGCTTCTTCTTCCTCCAATCGTATCTCATCAATACTCCACTAAACATCAAAATTAAAAACCTTAACCTGCTTGAAATTCCACCAGGAATTCACCTATGGTAACCAAATTCCATGAAACACATCCTAACTCAAAACACGAATCAAACTTCAGAATTTGGTCCATGATCAAAACTCACCAAACTCCAAATTATTAAGCTCAACCTCTTCACCATGCTTCCCTGAACATTTCTAACTATCACACTAAGGTTCTACCACAAGATTCACCAAGTTATCAGCATGAACAGATTTTGTGTCATCACCCTAATTGTCTCTAAACTTCATCAATCATTGCCTAAAAGCTTCCTATGATCATCTATGTTCTAACTAACCACCTAAAACCTAAAGAAAACACACAAATTATGCTGTGGATTGAAAAGTACATACCTGCGAAATCTTGATGCACAGAGGTATGAAATCTTCAAATCAAGCTTTGGGAACTTCCAGACACCTTCAATGAGTCATAATCTTGCTTCTGTATGCAAAAGAAATGGTTGAATCCTCTTGAATCTTGGAACCCGATAGTGAGTTGCAGGTGAGAAAATCCAAGAGCAAGAACACGATTCAGCCACCAATATGCTATGATCTTGATCTGTAAACACTCACTAGCACCAATGGAAGCAAATGGGATTAAGAAATTGGATGGAAAGTGAAGAGTATGTAGTAACCGAATCTGAGTTGCAACAGAAAAATTTCACTCTCAATCTCTCTTCTCTCCTTCAATTCACACCCACCCTTGCTCTGAACCTCTTCTGAATCTTATATAGAATGTATTTGAAGACCCTAGAAAGTTCTAGATTGATCCAATGAGAAATTCACCATCTCATGTCATGGAAATCTCATTTCATGATATGCACATATCATCTCATGTTTTGGCTTTCAATTCACTTGGTTCTGAGTTTAAATTCTCTCCAAATGAGATATTGGAGGTGTATGGATTGAAAGGAGCCTTGCATTTGCTTGGAAGTGAGGTTTTGCAATTGTGCCATAGGATTCAAGTAACCCATTTACAAAGCAAGTCCTAAAAATAACCCTCAATTCAAAATTGTGGCAATGTCAATGTTCTCAAAATGCATTTTACCATCAAATTGGTATGTCGTATGGCTTGGTTTGACTTTGTAGATCAAAAACCCTAATTTCCAACTTTGGTTCATTTAAATTTCACCTTCATTTTAAGCCATTTTGGTGATTTTGTGAAGCAAGCAATTTCAAACTCTCATGACCTCTTATCTAGCCTAAAAACATCATTTTGAACACATCTCATGTTGAACATTTTTTCATTTGAAGAGTGGAAGATGGAGATTTGGACCTATGTTGAAAAATGACCTGTAATTCAACTTTCCCAAAATACCCCTGGGTTGCCAAGACCATAACTTGAGTTCTACAAATCCTCTTAAGGACTTCTAGTACTCAAATTAAAGCTAAGATCAATATCTGCAACTCTTATGTTGGCCAAGAATCTATTTTAAAACTCCTTGATGGCCAAAAGTTGCTTGGAAGTCAAGTGACTTTCACAGATAAATTTCAATGTCCTCTAGGGACCCATAACTTGCAAGAACCATAACTTGAGTTCTATAAATCTCATTTAAGACTCCTAGTACTCAAATTAAAGCTATTGAGATTCTCTACAAGTTTCATGTTGACCAAGAATTCATTTGAAACTTGCATTTTGACTTATCTGGCTTGGAAGTTAGGCCTAAATTAGGGTTTTTACACAGAAACCCTATTTTAGTAACTCCTCTTCTTCTTGATTCTCTTTGATTTCTCCTTGGCACAACAACACACATGTATCCACATATCAATCATGAATTCCACATCCTCCAAGTAAGCCTTGGTGCTCTTCAATCAATCATTTGACCTAGGGTTGACCTAGGGTTGACCCAGATGAAACCCTAGTTGACTGCATTCAACTGTAGCTCTTGTAATCACACAAATGACTTGACTCATCTTCAAAATGACCCTCTAGGTCCTCCATGATCTTTTCCATACCCTCAGTCATGGCTCACACACTCATTGATGATCTTCAACCCCCCCCCCCCCCAAGATTAGGAGAGAAATCCACTAGTTGACCTTCAAACTTCCCAAAGTTTCAACTCCTTTCTTGATTATTTGGATGGTCTTGAACTTGAATAAAACCCCTTGATGGGCCTCTTTCTGATAAGAAAAGCACTTGACCCCCTGTTAGATGCCTTGTGATGCTATGCTATGCAAATGATTAGACTATGTACATGACTTATTATGCAAATGACAATGCAATTGAAACATAAACCAAGTGAAATAGGTTGAGAAAATTTTAGGGTGCAACAGCTACCCCTATTCAAACGGGTTGGACCCGACTGGGTGAAGAGCGAACGACCTTCAAACATTTGAGGTACGAGACGGTTGAATACCAAGAACCCGGAAATTTGCCAACCGTAGAGATAAACTGCACCACTGCTTGGGGAACAAAATTCGTCAATTGAACTTGATTGTTACGATACCCACTGATCAACCACCTGATACAGATCTGATTAACTGCCTGCGCAGCACCAAACTTGTTAACATAGGAATAACCTGGACGACTTCATTGGGGAAGTACTTCTGTAAAAAAAAATGGCTCTGCCAACGATACAGGAAAATAACTCCGCCATCACTATGGGAAATAACTCCGCCACCACCACGGGAAAATAACCTGGGAAAATAACAACGCCATCGCTACGGGTAATATCTCTGCCATCACTACAGGAAAATAACACCGCCATCGCTACGGGTAATACTCTGTCACCACCACAGGAAGATAACACCGCCATCGCTATGGGTAATACTCCGCCATCACTACGGGAAATAACACCGCCATCGCTACGGGAAATACTCTGCCATCACTACAGGGAAATAACACCGTCATCGCTACGGGTAATAACTCTCTGTCACCACTACAGGAAAATAACACCGCCATCGCTACGGGTAAACAACACCGCCATTGATACGGGTAATACTCTACCATCACTACAGGGAAATAACACCGCCATCGCTACGGGTAATACTCTCTGTTACCACTACAGGAAAATAACACCGCCGTCGCTACGGGTAATAACTCTCTATCACCACTACAGGAAAATAACACCACCATCGCTACGGGTAAACAACACCGCCATTGCTACGGGTAATACTCTGATTACAGCTTCTCTGCCTATCATTGCAATAGATGACTCCACCAATCAAATGGGTAACACAATATGAGTCTAGTCTTCCAATTCTCAGTGCGGACATGGCAGCAAACCTGAGAAGGACTCTACTGGGGATTTTCTTAAATCACACTGCTAGACACCTACTTCGACATAGGCGGCAATTTCCAAAAGATGATTCACGAAATCTTTTTGATATCGACATAACAACAATCTTGAAGAAATACTCCGCTGGAGGGGTAAGAGAAACTTAAACACGCAACTCTGTAGGGAATAATGACAAGACGAACATTGTCATCACATGTCTCATGCTGAGATTTTTACTATTTGGTAATTGATCTGAGCAAGAGCTCTCTCCACCTGCAAGGGAAACAACACGAATACCAAAGGTTAATCAACTTGGCCTATGTTTCAAAGTGCGCATGTTTGGCAATGGCGTAATGCTCCGTACAGCACGGATATGCTATGCGTTTTTGGGTAGATGCCAATATGACACTATATGCAAATGCAAATGCAGGCTCAAGCTGCTGGGAAACTCTGACAGGCTTGCTTCAACACGGCTGTTGAGAGCAAATACCACCCTGTTGGGGATGAACGAGTATCATAAAGTCCTCCGGCAAAATAAATGTCAGACATACAACCAACTCTGCCGAGGAGATTAAACTTTGATTTCCACTGGGAGGAAAGAATAACACCTGCTGGGGAGAGTAACTCCGCTGGGGAAGAATCGACTCTCTTGGGGAAAGTAAACTGACTGAGCAAGAACGACTCAGCTAGGGAACGAGGAAATCCTTCTGGAGGAGACAATGTTGTCTGAACCTAGTTTACAAACTCGGAGCTACCACTCCGCTGGGGATAATCATCCTGACGAAGGCATGACGACCTGCGGGGGGAAAAACCATCTTTTATGGGAGTAATCCTTCTGAACCAACTATGACTTGGCTAAACTCTGTGGGAATCCTCCAAACTGGGGATTGATCGTTCACGTACTCGACTCTCTGGGGAGTGCGACTTCTGCAAAGGATACTGATCTTGACTGGCTGGAGATATCCTCTGGGGATAAACTGCGACTAGCTGGGGAAATTGATCTCTTCGGTAAGGGACAAAATCATCTCAACTTTTGAAGATGAAGTGCGACCTGCGAGGATTGGCGTTGCACCAAGTTAATTCTTTCACCACGAACTTCTGGCTGGGGGCCACAATTTTCTGCTTGTCCGCTTTAAGGGCGAGAACCCTGCAAAACACAAACGAGACAAGACAAATCTATACAACCAAATCTATTCGAGTTAGTGTCCGTGACATTACTTCAGTCAATTCGAAGTTTTATCAATTATTGGCAAGGGCCAGCAAAGTTATGCAAATGCAAGTTCATCGGAACATTGGCGTTTTCCACATACAAAACAGTAAAGCACAAACATCAAATACTGAATAACATGTTTTATTAATAACAAGCCTCTGAATAGGCAAATGTTTGTACATCGGATGCAACTCCTGAAAAGAGGAAGTTACGCACACACACATACATATATGCACAGGAAGCATAAAAAATACAAATACAACTCGAATTTGTACACATGTCGGCAATGTGGTGTAGACAAACATCGTGGGCTGATCCTCCTATGACTCGCTTGACTCTGGCGCTTTCCCGGTATTCAACTTTCGGAAGAGATTGTGTTGGATAAACGAACCCTCAGGTGCTCCCAAACCACTAAGCAATGCAGGTATCGAATTCGGACCGCAGTCATTTGGTTTTTCAATCCCCTAACTTTTGCGTGAATCGCCCTTTGCGGGTTTTCAATTCATCGGGATACCCTTTTTTGCCGAAGTCGCCCAATGCAGGTTTTCGACTTCGCGGGTGTACATCTTTTCAATTTTATCCCTAACTTTTGCCCGAACGTTTTATTCTGTTTTTGGTTCGCCAGGATGCCCCATTTTTGCCTGGACTCTCTTTTTACTGTCCAGCGGGTCACTTTCAAGCAAAGTATTTTTTAACTGCGTCCGAATTCACAGGAGACGAAAAGTCTTCACCATCCATGGTAAATAGTAGCAAAGCTCCTCCTGAGAAGACTTTTCTGACAACGTATGGCCCTTCGTAATTAGGGGTCCACTTGCCCCTGTGATCTGTTTGTGGCGGGAGAATCCTTTTCAACACAAGGTCGCCCGTCTGAAAGCTTCGCGGACATATCTTTTTATCGTATGCTTTCTTCATCCAGCTTTGATACAACCAACCCTATGCGAGAGAAGCTAGCCTCTTCTCATCCATTAAACTCAGCTGATTCAACCTGTCTTTCACCCATTCTGCCTCGTCAAGTTGGACATCTCGTAAAACCCTTAAGGAAGGAATCTCAACCTCCAACGGTAACACTTCCTCCATTCCATATACCAATGAGAAAGGGGTTGCCCCAGTTGATGTGCGTACCGTCGTACGATAACCGTGCAAAGCGAAAGGTAGCATCTCGTGCCAGTCCTTGTAAGTTACAACCATCTTCTGGACAATCTTCTTTATGTTCTTATTGGCCGCTTCAACAACGCCATTCATCTTGGGTCGGTAAGGAGAAGAGTTGTGATGTTCAATCTTAAAATTCTGGCACAGCTCTTTCATCATCTTGTTATTCAAATTCGAACCGTTGTCAGTGATAATCCGCTCAGGGATTCCATATCTGCAGATAATATCTCGCTTGATAAATCTGGCGACCACTTGCTTGGTGACATTGGCATATGATGCTGCTTCCACCCACTTGGTGAAGTAATCGATTGCCACCAAGATGAACCGGTGTCCATTGGATGTCGTAGGCTCGATCTTGCCGATCATGTCAATTCCCCACATCGAGAACGGCCAAGGTGATGACATCACATTCAGAGGACTTGGGGGTACATGGACCTTGTCTGCATAGATCTGGCATTTATGACACCTCTTTGCAAACTTGAAACAGTCTGTTTCCATAGTTAGCCAGTAATAACCTGCCCGCAGTAGTTTCCTCATCATAGCATGCCCACCAGCATGTGTACCAAATGTACCCTCATGTATCTCTTCCATGAGCAACTTCGCCTCTTTCTCGTCTACACAGCGTAGCAACACCAAGTCGTGGTTTCTCTTGTATAGGACACCGTTAGGATTCAAATAGAAATTGCCAACCAATCTCCTGAGAGTCTTCTGATCTCGACTGGATGCCCTAGCCGGATACTCCTTGTTCTTCAGGAAGTTCTGGATGTCAAAGTACCAGGGTTAATCATCCGATGCTTCGCCAATAGCAAATATGAAGGCAGGTCTGTCAAGCCGAGAGATAACAATTCGTGGAGCCTCGTTCCAGAAGTTAACTTTATACATGGAAGACAATGTCGCCAGGGCGTCAGCCATTTGATTTTCTGCTCGTGGCACATGATGCAATTCAACCTTGTCGAAGAAGGGCAATAATCTCCTTGCATAATTTATATAGGGTATCAAATTGGGCTGACATGTCTCCCATTCTCCTTTTATCTGGTTTACCACTAGAGCCGAGTCTCCGTATACATCCAGATTCTTAATTCGCAAATCAATAGCTTCTTCAAGACCCATGATGCAAGCCTCGTATTCAGCCTCATTATTGGTAACGGGAAAGGTCAATTGGGCAGTAAAGGGAATGTGCGACCCCTGAGGAGTAGTAATAATTGCACCTATTTCGCTACCATAGGAATTTACAGCTCCGTCAAATATTAACTGCCATTTGGAACCCAATTCTGGTCCTTCGTCCGGCAACGGTTCTTCACAATCCTTCATCTTTAGGTACAAGATATCCTCATCAGGAAAATCAAACCTCATCGATTGGTAGTCCTCAACAGGCTGCTCCGCAAGGTACTCGGACAAGACGCTACCTTTAATAGCCTTTTGCGAGACATATTGGATGTCATATTCGGTTAACACCATCTGCCATCGGGCGATTCTTCCGGAGAGTTCTTGCTTCTCAAACACGTATTTGATTGGATCCATCTTTGAAATGAGCAGGGTTGTATGATTTAGCATTTATTGCCTCAAACGTTTGGCGGCCCAGGCTAGCACGCAACACGTTTTCTCGAGCATTGAGTATCTGGACTCACAGTCTGTGAACTTCTTACTCAAATAGTAAATTGCATGCTCTTTGCGCCCCGTCTCGTCGTGTTGACCGAGAACACAACCCATACTTTCCTCCAGAACCGTCAAATACATAATCAATGGTCTCCCGGCCACTGGGGGTATCAAAACAGGAGGTTCCTGCAGGTATTCTTTTATCTTGTCGAACGCCTTTTGACAATTTTCATTCCAGGTCACAACCTAGTCTTTCTTTAACAGCTTGAATAACGGCTCGCACGTCGCAGTTAAGTGAGATATGAGCCGGGCGATGTAGTTCAACCTCCCTAAAAATCCACGTACTTCTTTTTCTGTTTTAGGCGTCGGCATTTCTTGTATTACTTTTATTTTCGCAAGATAAACCTCTATTCCTTTTTCGCTCACGATAAACCCCAGCAGTTTACCCGATCTCACCCCGAAGGTGCACTTGTTAGGGTTCAGTCTCAGCCTGAACTTCCTAAGCCTCTAGAACAGTTTCAGCAGATTAACCAAATGCTCTTCCTCCGTCTGGGATTTGGCAATCATATCATCAACATAAACCTCGATCTCTTTATGCATCATGTCATGAAAGAGAGTCGTCATAGCACGTTGATATGTTGCCCCAACATTCTTCAATCCGAAGGGCATCACTTTGTAACAAAATGTTCCCCAGGGAGTAATGAAAGTAGTCTTCTCCATGTCTTCTGGCGCCATTTTGATCTGATTGTAACCCGAGAAGCCATCCATGAAGGAGAATATAGAGAACTGAGCAGTGTTATCAACCAGCACATCGATGTGAGGAAGTGGAAAGTCATCTTTCGGGCTCGCTTTATTTAAGTCACGGTAGTCTACGCACATTCGCACCTTACCGTCTTTCTTTGGTACTGGCACAATATTGGCGACCCATGAGGGATATTTTGTAACAGCTAGGAAACCAGCATCCCACTGTTTTTGAACTTCCTCCTTGATCTTCACAGCCATGTCCGGTCTAGTTCTTCGGAGCTTCTGTTTGACCGGCGGGCATTCTTCTTTTAGCGGCAGACGGTGCACAACCATATCTGTATCCAGCCCAGGCATATCCTCGTACGACCAAGCAAATATATCATTGTACTCTTTGAGCATGTCAATCAACCTTCGCTTGACGTCACTTTGCAGTGCAGCCCCTATACGGATGTTCCTTTCAACCCCTTCCGACCCCAAGTTGATAATCTCAATGACTTCCTCATGAGGCAGAATGATTCTTTCTTCTTGTTTCAATAACCAGGTCAACTCCTCTGGTACGTCGCCATCTTCAACAATCTCTTCCTCAGCCTGAAATACCGGGTGCTCAAAGTCGAAGTGAGTCATAGGCGGGTCATAGATGTCATCTGAAATAGTAATCCTGCAAAGGAAATGGTTAAATGCTTCAAAACGCGTATAAAGCAAATAACCACGTTGCCATTTTATTGTAAAATATAAAAACAGGAAAAACAGGGATCACAACATTGGTATATGAAAAAAACGCCTTTATTCATGATTAAATAATGTAATGTACATAACAGAATGGCCCTAAGCAAAATCACTATGCCCCGGGTAGGACACAGGATTATTCAACAATTAAAAAAAACAAATCATTACTATTTAGTTGTCACAGGAACAGTTTCCTGGATAGACCAATTGCAGAGACTTTGTCCTAGCACGCTTGGCTTGATCCATGCGTCCATATCACAGTCGCTATCTCCTTCTTCAGAATAGGAAACATCATTGATAGTCTCGAAGCATACTCCATTCTGTGTTATGGTTATTGGCCCTCTGAACTTGGGCGCTCCTAAAGAGGATGCTGATGACGAGGGATGATATCCAAGCCCGAATTTGTCATGCTTCATGGGAATATCCAACACCTGACCCCAGTCCTTTGTTTCGCCTGCCTGCACTAGAGCTTGAGCCTCTTTGTACGACGACACCGCCACATCTGATATCTTACTTGGCACCGGAGCTTTGTCCTTAATTCGCAACCCCTCAAAGGCTTGACAGGGCGTTTCATGGATTTCGCCGTCGACTTCCACATATATGAATGAAGACAAATGGCTAACCAGAATATCTTCTTCTCCACAAACAGTGACGACACTATCCCCCACCATATATTTCAACTTTTGGTGCAACGTGGATGTGACTGCCCCGGCGGCATGGATCCATGGGCGTCCAAAGAGACAACTATACGCTGGCTGGATGTCCATTATATAGAATTCAGTCTCAAATATTTCCGGCCCTACCTGCAATGGTAATGTTATTGATCCGAAAACCGACCTCCTCGTACCATCAAATGCCCTGACCACCAAGTCACTAGGCGTGCAGAGAATCCCCCTGATATCCAACTTCATCATGGCTTTCTTCGGAAGCACATTCAAGGAAGATCCAGTGTCCACTATAACATGGGACATAACCGTGCCCCGACATTCTACTAACACGTGCAGCGCCATATTATGCTCTCTCCCCCTCGGGGTCAAATCAAAATCCGTAAATCCCAAACTGTGCCCTGCATTAACATGCGCCATCACCCCTTCTAATTGATTCACGGAAACATCTTGGGGTACGAATGACGTGTCTAGGATCTTCAGCAAAGCGTTCCGATGAGCCTCGGAACATAATAGTAGTGACAAGATAAAGATCTTTGATGGCGTTTGCTGGAGGTGCTCCACAATTTTGTAATCATTTTTACGGATGAGCCTCATAAACTCTTCCACATCCTTAAGCGATGTTTCTTTTTGCTTTATATGCGAGGGGCCACTCTCGTCTACCTTGGATTTCCCCTTTGCCAATCTTTCTGCCTCTACCTCAGGCGATATGAAGATTCTCCCACTTCTGGTCATACCTCCTGTTCCAACAACATTATCTACAACCCCAGCCGGTTGTTTACTTACTTCAATTTTCTCACCGTCGCAATATACCTCCAACTCGTAAGTCCATGGTACTGCTTTGGTACTTTCAAAAGGAACAGGTCCTGCTTTAGTAATAGTGATTGTCGGCCTCCTGGCGGGCGCCGTTATTGTTATTGTTTTCCTTGTAATTGTCACTGTGGCAACATCGTTCCGCTCATCACACAATGCCTCTACAGGCTCTTCACTTGTATTTTTATCAAACTGCAATGTCCCTTCATTCATCAAAGCCTGAACACCCTGTTTCAACTCATTACAACCCTCTGGCTGTATCCAAGAATCCAAGCAAAACTCGTCGCACCCCGGGAATACACCCCCTTTTAACAACCTGCTTTTAATCTCACCCAACGGTGTCTTCAGCTCATTGACATCCGTCACTAGATTCAAACTCTCCTCGGTCAGGATGGCGTTCGCCCCGTGATTGGGCATAGGCTGTTGTACTATATTTGGACCCGCCTGTCCAAAGTTAATAGCTTTGTTGTCCAACAAGTCATGGACTTTATGTTTAAACGCATGACAGCCTTCAATATCATGTACGGGCGCCCCGGAGTGAAAATCACAGTGTTTACCAGCATCATAGCCAAACGGAGGATTGCCCGTTAACGGTGCCATGGTCCTTTTCTCGACCAACTTCAACCCTAACAATGTTTGGAGCAGTTCAGCGTATGTTGAAGGAGGCGTTTCAAATACTCGCCTTGGTTTGCCCTCTAGGATTCTGCGTTGGGCGGGGTGTTGCCTTTGTTGTTGCTGCTGCTGCGGCTGTTGTTGTTGTTGTTGTTGTGGAAAAGGGATAGTAACACTAGCGACTTGTTGGTGCTGAGCATACTGACTTCGTCCTCTGCCCCGGCCTCTGCCGCCAAACACAACACTAGAATCACCTTGACGTCTACCACCGAATGCTTTTCTTGTACCTCCTGCGGGGGCAGACTCACCTGCTTGGAATCTTCCAACCTTAATACTGTCTTCGACCATCTCCCCCATAAGAATCAAATCTGAAAAACTGCTCAACGAAACATTAAACAATTTTTCGTAATATATCCCCATGAACGTTCCAATGAACATGCTATTCATTTCTCTTTCAGCTAACGGAGGATGTACTCTTGCTGCCATATCGCGCCATCTCTGCGCATACTCTTTAAAGCTTTCCTCTTTCTTTTGCGACAATCCTTGCAATTGAACTCGGTTCGGTGCCAGATCACTATTATATTTATAATGCAGGACGAAAGCATCCGCCAATTGCTTCCAGGTTTTGATTTGAGCGGGCTCCAGCCCCATGTACCACTCGAGTGACGGTCCTGACAGGCTGTCTTGAAAGAAATGCATAAGCATCCTTTCGTCATCCGAATACACGGACATCCTTCTCTAATAAGAGCGGACATGCACCTTAGGGCAAGTGTCCCCCTTATATTTGTCAAAAGTGGGGGCTTTGAATTTTAGTGGTACCCTCAGCCCGGGCACCAAGCCCATAGTAGTCATGTCTAGTCCGGTAGAATTCTGATTAGCCATACCCTTCACCTGTTCTTCAAGCATTTTGATCCTCTGAGTATTGTCGACGGGTCCTTCAAATCCCATGCCTCTTCCAGAAAAGGCGTCCTCTTGACAGTCTTCGCCCAAGTTCACATTTTCATTTCCGTACCCGTTATAACCAGTGTTGCGACCAAACCCCTGCTGATTAGTCATGGGACCTCGTCCCCCATTACCATAGCCTTGATCGACCCTAACAGGCCCGAAACCAGTGTTGACAAGAATCAATCCAGCACCATTTCCACCATAACCCTGGTTAGCGTTACCGAAACCGTCATAGCCGAAACCCTGAGGGTTGAAGCGGAACTTTCCACCCTGATTACCGTACTCAAACCCCTGGTCGTTATAGCCGAATCCATTATTACCAAAACCATTACCGCCATTGAAGTTACCACCGCCCAGATTGGCATCTCCAATTCCAACATTGTTAACAACAGTCTCATTTCCATTCCATGCGTTGCCGTTGCCAGCGCCAGCGTCATTGTTCACAACCCCTACAGGTGGGGTCACCACAGGAGGAACCACAGGAGTAGGGGGACCATCCTCATGAAGAGTTTCGACATGCACAGAGTTGTGGTCGTTGTTGCCGTTCCCATTAGCCCGCGTCAGCAGCGGCTGCACCTAGGTCTGGAGATTCTCCCGGCCTTTAGCAATACTCTCCATGGCCTGCATGAACAGGTTCAACTTCTCGCGAATCTCCTGCATCTCCACCTGGACTTGATCCATGATTCTCTTGCAGTTGTTTCGGGTTGAATAGCGGTGAACTCTTTGTTCGTCAATCCTGGAAACCTGCAGATGTAGGAAATAAGGTACAGATTCAAGAATACCGCTTATGCAGATGCAATTATGTAAATATGCTACAGGTTATATTCCCCCCGATTCTAGTTTTGGAGAGAAGGCCATCACGACAATGGAGTCCCTATCCAACAAGCACGGAATCAGAAAACCCTCATATATAAACACATGCGGAGAGGCTGAGTACAAGAGTACAACTGAATACAACTGAAGAGACCTCGGCCAACAAGCCTGGCGATGGTCCAAATACAAGTGCAAATAACAAAGGCAAGGTGAAGATAAATCAGGCCAAATGGCGTGCTCTGACGTCCTCCAATATCCTCATCATCTCCGAGTGCCCTAGTCGGGAGATCAGCTCCTGTATCAGTAAGGCATGCCGCTTGGTAGTGGATCTCAGCTTTTTGGCATCATCCTGGTAGGCTCCTTTGCAAGAACTCTCGTCAAATCTGTACCTCTTGGAACCGGCCTTCTCTTCATAACCTCTCGGCTTCTCGTCAATGTCACTTACTCTGAGCTCAGCAGCGCTCCTAACTGATGTCGCTTCAGTAATCTTTGCGTCTTGGGCTCTAATATGTGCCTCTAGCGTGGCAATCTGCAGCTTCAGTTCGTCTTCGCGCTCCTTCCGCTTGGTAAGCGTGGCATTCCACAAAGCTTCCCACTTGCTGATACGGGCATAAGCTTTGCTTAGCAGTTCCTTCTTGGAAGTAAGCACCTTGCTAACACCGTTCAAGGCTATTCCCACTTTTTCTTTCTTGTTGGTCTCTTCCGTCAGCTCTGATCCCAACCTGTTAATCAATTCAGTCTGTTCCTTCACAGTGAAGGTGGCTTCCTTCTTCTCACGACGTAACTGGAAGATTTCCTTCTCTAACTCATTATTAGCTTTCTTCAGTTCATCGTTTTCAGCCAATAATTTGTTATACTTCTCGCTCTCTTCCGAAGGAGGTACCTCAATCAACGGAAGATACAAGGGTTCCACAGCAGGATAAGGCATCAAGGACATGCCAACTCTCTCGCAGACCCAAGCCAAATAAGGATCATAAGCTCTGCTGTTGCTCTTGTCGAGCAAAGCTTTCCCCCTCATATGGATGTTAGCCCATGCATGTCTCAATCTGATCAAAACAGCTGCGTCTAATAAGCCTGTGAGATACGGAGATTCCTGTATCTCCTTCTCAATAGGAGCGTCCCTCAAAGCGTAACCGAACTATCGTACCAGCAATGAAGGGTTATAGTTAATACAACCCTTCCGTCCAATCAAAGGGACATTCGGAAATCCACTGCAACTATATATAACATCAGTACCAAGCATACTCCGATCAAACCAAATGATATTCTCTGCAGACAGCCCCATCAACCGGGAAGACCAATCCAAAGTATCAACAGCATCAACAAAAGGTCCTGTCTTCGGAAGGTGCCCCTGGAACCACCTGTACAAAAGAGGAAGACAGCAGGAAACATTCTTGCCACGACGTTTCTCATTCTTGTAGTGAATGGAATGATAAATATCGCCCAAGAGAGTAGGAACTGGATTCTTCGAGGCAAGAATCAGGAAGGCGTCTGAGTCGACAAAATCTGGCACATTAGGAAACAGGACAATCCCATAGATGCAGACAGCTAGAATAGCACTGAAGGCAACCCAACATCCACTCTTCGCGCATTGCGTAGCCTTCTCAACCAGGACAGATAGGTGAAAACCATAAGCTCCATTCAGCTTGACCAAGCCTCTCGGAAACTCAGAAGTGTCCAAACTAACAATCTCAGCAAGTGCAGATAACTCAGGCTCAGCATCAACATGTATGAAGGGCATCTGGTCTAACACAGGAATTCCCAACATCGCAAAATACTCCTCCAAAGTGGGTGCTAGAATATAGTCAGGAAATAAGAAACATCTCAGTTGCGGCTCATAAAACTGCATCAAAGTATACACCCCAGTCGTCTCGAATGCTAAAGGTCTGTATAACAAACTAAGTAATCTCCCATAAGATACCCTGAACTCAGCCCTCACTTTCTCATCTGCTAGAGCAACTAAACCCAGCAAGGAACTGATATGTGGCGAATGCAACCGGTAAGCAACTGTCTTCTTCAGGGACTCCATGTCTGGCTAGAAGATGTACTAGAATCAGAGGGAAATGATCACCTGCAACATAAATACATGTTAATGAAATGCAATTATGAAAATGCACATGCATATGCAAACAAGGGACCAAGTGCAATGCTGATGAACTGTGATGCTCTGTTTTGAAGCCTGAGAACCATCCAATCTTCATCTCAAACCAAACCAACCACTCAAATGAACCTTGTAACCACATCTCATTGACAGAGATAAACCAGGTATTCTGAGGTCAAAGGTTTCCTGCAAACAGACCCACCTACCCCTCACAGGTATGTACTTAACTCACAGACGAGGTACGACATCCTATGCAGGTTCAACGTCACAGACTTTCAAGAGCGATGATACGGTACCCAGGAGGTGTGGCATCATCATCCCTTGAAGCGGCCTCACTTAGTTGAATCCCAATTGATAGGTTCCCAGAGTCGACAATCCTCGGGTCAGACAACTTGTCGAGCCCTAAGGGCCAGGCAAGAAGCATCAAAAAGAATCTCGTCCGAGCATAAATTTCGTGGCTAGCTGGTGCGAGCTAAGCAAGCAGGCTAACCACTACTCTCTACTTTTAAGTCTATGTGTAACCTCAAGCCCAGGTCTGGCTTATCCCTCAACAGATTACCCCCTTCCCACAACAGCAATAACAGTATAAAGCTGATAAATAAAATGCGGAAAGTAAAGACAGAAAAGTAAATCTAAACAACACCCACGACGGGAAAACAAGCGCTAGGATTGACTCGCGTAGGGCATATTCTTGTCCCCAGCAGAGTCGTCAGCTGTCGCTACTGCGAAAATCGGTGCCGGCTGAACAGAAGAGTCGCCACCGTGCGTTATTTATCCCAAAGGAGGGAAAGGAAACGCTCGAAGTAAACCTACCGCAAAGACGGGAAAGGAATGGTCATCGCAACCAAATCCTGGATTCGCGAGTCGGTTACGCAAGGGGAAGGTATTAGCACCCCTCACGTCCGTCGTACTCGACGGGATCCATGCTTGTTTTCTAGTACGGATTGTTATTCTATCTACGCTAAGGGTTTGGGGTTAACAGAAAAGAAAATGACTCGGCAAAGTATCGCACTTTATGCCTACGTATTCCCATCTGAAACGAGAAATCAGAGTCAACGTAGTTCGCCTACCTACCGGAAAGGAGGGGAAGGTTGCTCGCTAGGATATCGCATCATATGCCTACGTACTTTCATACAGCATGAAAGATCAGAGCAAACGTAGTTCGGGCTACGAAAGACACAAGCTTGCCTGAATGTTTTTTTTATCTCCTTATGAAAGGGGTTTTTCCTGCTTAAGAGTCCAAGCGGACAAAAATGACGTTTTGATTAGTTTTCAGTCTTTTACGCAAGAACTGTCTTTTATGATGTTTGCAATCTCTGACGCACTAGAGACTATGATTTGAGGGTGACTACGTCGTATGTCACCTTAAGGGTAACACACTAAGAAATCAGATTACTGAAGAGTGACCCTCCAGCAACCTTTCTCAAATAGCTTAAGGCTCGTAGCGTACGACATCGACTATCCTCATTACTGTGTTTTGAGTTGTTCTGAGATAGAAGAGAAAGAAGTCTAAAAAACCTAGGGTTAGAAATGGGAATCAAAACTACCCTAATGTTATCATGCATGGATTAACACCTAATGTCTGTCATAATTCCCTCCTGCGCAGAGGAAATCAGAGATCCTAGGGGATAAACGGAAAAGAAACAGCAGATATATAGTAGACAGTAAAATGCATGAGATGCAGCAATACAAGCGAGGTAAGGGAGAAAGAAATAGGCAAGAGGAGACAAGCTCCACCTCAAACCTAAGGGAAAATCAACAAACAATACAACAAATACAACCACACCCAAAACCAGCTCAGATAGCAACACCAGCTCTACAGCAAACAGCTCAAACAGCACTAGCTCTGGCAGCTACAGTTGATTAACAGCAAAAGTTTGACACTAACAACTTCAATCAAGACCCCATTTTCACTTTCCAATGGTCTTCAAGCTTCAGATAAGCTCTTATCTTCCCATAATCTTCAACTTTAGCAAACACTGAATTCCAACCAGTAGACATCTCCAAACAGCAGCAAAACCCTAGTCTTCAACATATATCCAGCTTTGACAGGCACAAGCTTCCTCTTATCCAGTCATCAATACACTTTTTATCTTCAATAGGCTTCCATCTTCAATGTAGACACTCACAGGAGAGAATCAAGTGATAGATGAAGTTGAAATGTTAAGAGGCTTAATGAAAACCCAGGGAAATTACTAAGATCTTAACATAGCAGGTGAGGGGTATCCTCAAGATTCTACACAATCAAAGCATGCTCTACATCCCTCCTAAGGAGAGATGGAACTCTTTTAGGGGACCTTTTATCATAGGATGGAATAGAGGCACAAGAAGCTCTCTATGTTTGACAGAAGAAATCAGTCTACTTCTAGAGCTCTTCCTACATCTCCTATCTCCTAAGTCTTCATCAAGCATCTTCAAGCACAAGCAACTTCAAGCTCCAAGCATTATTATTGGTCTTAAATCATCCTCAAAGTCTTCACATACTCCTCAAGCCAAGCACATGCCTCAACACCCAAAGAAAAGGCCCAAAACCCATCAAACAACACAACATCCCAAGAGGGAACACACCAATATCAATCAACTTGCAAAAAACAAATAAAATGGAAATATTCATCATAAAATCCTAGATTAATTTCTAAGGGATCCTAACTAATGTACCCTATACCCCGCATAAATCCCAAGGCCTAAATCAAACTAGAAACCCAAAAACTATGTGTTGAATGCCCCTATGTCCAGTTGAAACCCTAATTCTAGCACCCTAAAGTTCCTTAATAAAAACTAACTAAAATTAAATCACAAAAATGTTATAAAATTCCAAGGGGAACCTAATACTATATTCTAACTATAGAAAAAATAATGGCATCAAAAATCAAGGTGAAATGATCATACTAAATTCAACAAATATCATGTATCAAATGAAAATGAAATAAAAGCTATTAAAAGTAAAAATAAACCAAAAATAGAAAAATACATGGAATGACATTTTTTATTCTTTTATAATTTTCTTGATGTCTTGATGAAAATGAGGGAAAAACTCCCATGCAAAAATATTAATTTTCCAATTTATTATGAATTTTTAAAGAACCAAAATAAATGTGTGAAAATATAAGAAAATATGGGAAAATGGAAAGTTAGCGTGTCAAATAGTAATAAAAATCAATTCATTTCCTTAACTGGGCCCGGAGAGGGGTGTAGATAGCCAAGCGCCTAAGCCCAATTCTACTTCAGAAATAAAATGAAAAATAGAAAGGAAAATGAAAAAAAAACGTGGTGCAGGAAGTAATGAAACATAGTGTATTTCCTAGTGGGCTTGCTAATAGGGGTGTGGATAACAGTTTATCACTTAAGCCCAATGCCAAATATTAAATGAAACGGTGCGTTTGGGTAATCTGAGACTTCTCCTTCACAAACTGAGAGCGAACCGTGGCCATTGGATCTCGTTTTGGGTCAAAGTCTCACCAATCATCCAACGGCCAAAAGGTTTTCTTCCTCGCTTAAACAAAATTGGGAGGGAAGAACACCATGAAAACAGAGCTTGAAGCTTCTTCTTCCTCCAATCGTATCTCATCAATACTCCACTAAACATCAAAATTAAAAACCTTAACCTGCTTGAAATTTCACCAGGAATTCACCTATGGTAACCAAATTCCATGAAACACATCCTAACTCAAAACACGAACCAAACTTCAGAATTTGGTCCATGATCAAAACTCACCAAACTCCAAATTATTAAGCTCAACCTCTTCACCATGCTTCCCTGAACATTTCTAACTATCACCCTAAGGTTCTACCACAAGATTCACCAAGTTATCAGCATGAACAGATTTTGTGTCATCACCCTAATTGTCTCTAAACTTCATCAATCATTGCCTAAAAGCTTCCTATGATCATCTATGTTCTAACTAACAACCTAAAACCTAAAGAAAACACACAAATTATGCTGTGGATTGAAAAGTACATACCTGCGAAATCTTGATGCACAGAGGTATGAAATCTTCAAATCAAGCTTTGGGAACTTCCAGACACCTTCAATGAGTCATAATCTTGCTTCTGTATGCAAAAGAAATGGTTGAATCCTCTTGAATCTTGGAACCCGATAGTGAGTTGCAGGTGAGAAAATCCAAGAGCAAGAACACGATTCAGCCACCAATTTGCTATGATCTTGATCTGTAAACACTCACTAGCACCAATGGAAGCAAATGGGATCAAGAAATTGGATGGAAAGTCAAGAGTATGTAGTAACCGAATCTGAGTTGCAACAGAAAAATTTCACTCTCAATCTCTCTTCTCTCCTTCAATTCACACCCACCCTTGCTCTGAACCTCTTCTGAATCTTATATAGAATGTATTTGAAGACCCTAGAAAGTTCTAGATTGATCCAATGAGAAACTCACCATCTCATGTCATGGAAATCTCATTTCATGCTATGCACATATCATCTCATGTTTTGGCTTTCAATTCACTTGGTTCTGAGTTTAAATTCTCTCCAAATGAGATATTGGAGGTGTATGGATTGAAAGGAGCCTTGCATTTGCTTGGAAGTGAGGTTTTGCAATTGTGCCTTAGGATTCAAGTAACCCATTTACAAAGCAAGTCCTAAAAATAACCCTCAATTCAAAATTGTGGCAATGTCAATGTTCTCAAAATTCATTTTACCATCAAATTGGTATGTCATATGGCTTGGTTTGGCTTTGTAGATCAAAAACCCTAATTTCCAACTTTGGTTCATTTAAATTTCACCTTCATTTTAAGCCATTTTGGTGATTTTGTGAAGCAAGCCATTTCAAACTCTCATGACCTCTAGTCTAGCCTAAAAACATCATTTTGAACACATCTCATGTTGAACATTGTTTCATTTGAAGAGTGGAAGATGGAGATTTGGACCTATGTTGAAAAATGACCTGTAATTCAACTTTCCCAAAATACCCCTGGGTTGCCAAGACCATAACTTGAGTTCTACAAATCCTCTTGAGGACTTATAGTACTCAAATTAAAGCTAAGTCAATATATACAACTATTAAGTTGGCCAAGAATCCATTTGAAAACTCCTTGATGGGAAAAAGTTGCTTGGAAGTCAAGTGACTTTCACAGATAAATTTCAATGTCCTCTGGGGACCCATAACTTGCAAGAACCATAACTTGAGTTCTATAAATCTCCTTGAAGACTCCTAGTACTCAAATTAAAGCTATTGAGATGCTCTACAAGTTTCATGTTGACCAAGAATTCATTTGAAACTTGCATTTTGACTTATCTGGCTTGGAAGTTAGGCCTAAATTAGGGTTTTTACACTGAAACCCTAATTTAGTAACTCCTCTTCTTCTTGATTCTCTTTGATTTCTCCTTGGCACAACACCACACATGCATCCACCTATAAATCATGAATTCCACATCCTCCAAGTAAGCCTTGGTGCTCTTCAATCAATCATTTGACCTAGGGTTGACCTAGGGTTGACCCAGATGAAACCCTAGTTGACTGCATTCAACTGTAGCTCTTGTAATCACACCAATGACTTGACTCATCTTCAAAATGACCCTCTAGGTCCTCCATGATCTTTTCCATACCCTCAGTCATGGCTCACACACTCATTGATGATCTTCAACCCCCCCCCCCCAAGATTAGGAGAGAAATCCACTAGTTGACCTTCAAACTTCCCAAAGTTTCAACTCCTTTCTTGATTATTTGGATGGTCTTGAACTTGAATAAAACCCTTTGATGGGCCTCTTTCTGATAAGAAAAGCACTTGACCCCCTGTTAGATGCCTTGTGATGCTATGCTATGCAAATGATTATACTATGTACATGACTTATTATGCAAATGACAATGCAATTGAAACATAAACCAAGTGAAATAGGTTGAGCAAATTTTAGGGTGCAACAGTGTGTTGCTCCATCATCCTTTTGGTGATGGGTCTGTCATCCTTTGGGTTCCAGATTGTGCGAGTGTTCCCTACATCATTTTGGTGTTAGGGTTGTGTGTGTGTCGCTCCATAATCCTTTTGGTGATGGGTCTGTCATCTTTTGGTGCCATATTGTGCGAGTGTTCCCTACATTCTTTTGGTATTAGAGTTGTGGAGTTCGCTCCATCATCCTTTTGGTTATGGGTCTGTCATCCTTTTAATGTTAGATTGAGCGAGTGTTCCCCTACATCCTTTTGGGGTCAAAGCTATGTGTGTCGCTCCATCATCCTTTTGGTGATAGGCCTTTCATTCTTTTGGTGCCAGACTATGCGAGTGTTCCCTACATCATTTTGATGTCAGGGTTGTGTGTGTTTTGCTCTATCATCCTTTTGGTGATAGGTTTGTCATCCTTGTGGTGCCAGATTGTGCGAGGGTTCCCTACATCCTTTTGGTGTTAGGGTTGTGTGTGTTTGCTCTATCATCCTTTTAGTGATGGGTCTGTCTTCCTTTTAGTGCTAGATTATGCGAATGTTCCTTACATCCTTTTGGTGTCAGGGCCATGTGTGTTTCGCTCCATCATCCTTTTGGTAATGGCGACCTTTTTCTAGTTACTCATTGTCTGCTTAAGGGTAGACCTTGATCCATTATTTCACTTCCCAAGCATTTCATTTCTTTTCGGACAAATTCAGAGTCTTCTTCATATCTAATTGTCTTCTACCTTGAAAGAAAGAACACCGTAGTAGTTCATCTTTCCAGGTTTAAGCCAATTAGATAGAGGCATCTGTCATACCACAAATTTGTCCTACCTAAATATATAGCTTTCATCTGTACATACATCCACTAACTATATCTATAAAAATCAAAAAAAATGTGTTATTGCTTAACTCAAGTTGTTGCAAGGATGTCAAGTCATAAGTGTGACCTAATCTTAATCTAGCAAGGATTTTCTTCATGATCAAGGCTAAGGTTGCACAATGGTTTATGTGTGAAGCTTCAGTAAGGGTTCCATGTATTGCAATTCTTTTTTTAAGTCATGATTCTCTGATTTCAAGGCATGTTCTTGTTCAAGAAGTTTTACGATGAAGGTTTTGGTTGATCAGTATTCAAGTGGCCAAGTTCAGAATTGATTCATTATTCATTTGTGATTCAAGGTGCTACTCCATTCAAAATTTCAAAACATATTCATGTTTAACCTTATTTCTCAAGGATCAATTCATTGCAGATTTTATTTAAGTTTTAGTGAAGAGTTCAAAGATGATGGAGTTTGGTTTCGAGTGTGTTTTTATAGATTCAATTTAGTCATCTTCATTCAAGTGCAAGAGATATTATCATATCCAATTTCAATCATGGTTGGAATGAAATTCAACTAGTCAATTTCAAGATAGGTTCTTAGTTCAAAATCTAATAAACTCATACATTCATTCATTCCCGAAAAAACAACTCAACAAAATCAATTCTTTCCTCAAGTACAAATCCAATATAGGAAATATTACTCTTTTTACCAAACTACATTAAAAGACCATTACATTCTACAAAAAGTTACAACAAGTCCAAATTATAAAAGCCTTTTACCCATTCATGTTTCACAAAAAATTTCAAGAAAAAAAAATAAAAAAAAATAAAGGAGAATGATAGGGCCATACGGTACAAATAGTACAACCACAAACCTTCACATAATAAACAAAATTAGTCAAACTTTTACAAAATAAGGTTGTTATTGCTACATCCAAGTGGGCCATCCAAATGACAAGAATTTCCTACAAATGCCAATGCTGCAATACACAAAGTACTGATACAATTAAATTTCACCATATGCAGCCTGACCATGCAAACAAAAACCAAGCCAACTTCAAAATTTCTCAGCCACGAAGTTATTTTTGGAAGCTTCGCAAACAAAGCAAATTCAGCCCCACCTGAAACCATCAAACAAATTTTCATTGCAAAAACCATAGAAACCCTTACGCTTGAATCTTCACATACCCCACACAATCACACAAATTTTGTTCAGAATATTCACGCAACACATATGCCACCAAACTGCCAGCTCATAATTTTTCTTCCCCAATTCACCCTTCAAAGTCTCCAATAAAAATGCCTTCCTTCACTCTCAGAGAGGGGACAACCAATCGCACCCCGCTGAAATTCATCCCAAAACTAAGTTTCAATTGACACAAACCGCAAATTTACGACACAAAAATTCTCAGGGAAAAACAAACTGAACCCATAAAACCTTCCTTTCCTCATCAACTCTTCGCCAACCCTCAACCAAAACCGTCAAATTCGCGAATATCTTCAACCCAATCCACAACTACCCATGAACCTCAATATCGGAGAATGATCCTCAATATCATTTCTTTATCTTGTTTTTAGGACAAATATCAACTCGTGCGACCTACTATAGTTTGACTTTCATCATAAATTGAGCTATGGCAGTTTAGCGCTACATTTCGTCCCGATTCAATTCACAAATCAACTAACGACTAAGTTTAATTTTCGTCAATATACAATTGTTTTGTTTTCAGTCAAATATACCCTTGATTTAATTTTAGTCAATTATATCTTGATTTATATTATCTTGTTCATACACTTGTTATTATTATCTCGATTATACTATTGTGAATATTATCTTGATTATATTGTTATATATCTTGTCATATTATTCATAATTGTTCATATTCATATTCATTTTGATCATCTCCTATTCATATTCATTTTGATCATCTCTGTTGCGGTGAAATTTTGATGTCAAGCTATTGATTAACTTTAATCTTAATTCATTTACAACCGGTCTTTGATTTATCCGAAGGAAAGGTTAAAGAAAGGGGAAAACCTATTTTGCATTGTAAAGACAACGCGGGGAAAGATCTAGGGTTCGGGGGTTGGTTAAGTTTAGGGAAGGTTTTAACATCCTAAACTTCTGCAGTACTCTACATGAACCTCTTGTTTTAAAATTTGTTATTGCTATATTATCTTTTTAAGGTTATGCTAAGGGTCAAGGGTGAAGAGAAAGACCTAAGGGGTTCCTCCTAAGTATACTCGCCAAGACTCGCATCTTGTGCCTACGTATCCTGGGTAGGGGATGGAATCAGAGTATTCGTAGTTCCCCTTACAAAGGGAGGTGAGGAATTTCTTGACTGTGGTCAAGGCTCCTAGGGGAAAGTAAGTGTTTATAAGGAAGCACTTACTTTGGAGTACGGAAAATCCTATTTCTACGTTAAAGCTTGAATTAGAAGGGTGAGGAGTAAGTATTCCACGGCGGGAAACTTATATGGAGTGCGACGACTCCTAATCCTAAGGTTAGGATAAAAAGGTTGGATGCCCACGGCGGGACGCCTAATTATGGGTACGACGACTCGAGTTCTAAAGGTTTGGGAGTAGGTAATGGTGTGGCGAGATATAGATGAATTGTTTTGATTTAGTTGACCTTGAAGTTAAATATTTTTCTGAGAATTTTATGGCTAAATTGAACATATGCCTAGAGATTTAATTTGCAAAGATGGATTGATTAATTAAAGATTAAAGAGCTTGTTTATTATTTTTCTTATTTTTGTGAGTTATGTAGTTTAGAACTTTTTGAGTTAAATAAAGTGCTTAAATTAATGGTTAATCTTGAATTAAAAAAAGTTGTTATTTTTAAGAAAAATAAAATAAATAAATTCTAAAAAACTCTAGTTTACTTAATTCAAATTAATTAGTTAGTTAGAAATAAGTTTTCTCTTCGACTTTTAATATATATACATATATTTTTATGAATTTTTGAATATAATATTAAAAAATGAGGTTATGATTAAATCTAAACATATTTTTATTTTTTTTGTCTATAAGTTGAAAAAGGTTAATTAAAAAATTTATTTTTTTAATAGAAATGAAAATTAATACTAACAGGCTTTTCTTGTTATTTGATGTTAAAAGAGTCGAATTAATTATAAATTTAAACTTAACATAATTACTGTTTTTTTTTTTTTTTTGGTATTTGTTTTTATATTTTTCTAATAATTTTCAGGTTTTTGATTAAAGGTTAGTTGGTTAGTAAATGTTAGTGGTTAGTCTTTTATTAATAACAAAATAATAACTAATTACAACAAAAGAAAAATAAACGTATAAAATAAAAATGAATAAAAATGGGTCGGGCTGGGTGATGAACCCCAAACCCGACCCGGCTCGGATAAGCCCCAAGGGAAAGGGGTAAGGGTTTCTATGAAGAACCCTAAATCAAAACAACGACCGCTTCCCCCTTTCTTCTCCGCCTCTCCCTCGATTCAATTTCCCTTCCCTTATCTCTTCGTTTCCTCGTTCGCTTCCTCTTTTCCAACCGTTCTTCTTCTTGAAACCTATAAAAAAAAATACAAACACTCAAATGGAAAAAATAAATATTACCCAAAATGAAACAAATCGACGGTAGAAGGACGGCCGTTTCCAGTGACGGTGTTAGCGATGACGGCTTTGACGGAAAGGCGACACGGAGTCGAGGGCGATTCGCAGAGAAACTCAACGAGATAAGTTTCTTACTTCCTCTTTTCTTGTGTGTATGTAGGGTTTTTATGAGGATTTCGGTGATTTATGTGTGTGTCTGTTCGTCAAAATGTCTCCCTTTTATAGCTAGCTGAACAAATCAACCATGAATATCTTTCCCGAAACATTTTGATTGTGTTGTGGATTTGGAAAGAAATTTTTGTCATTAATCCTATTTGAGATCTGCGGCCTGTCATGAATGTGTTGTTTCAATGTACTTTCCAATCATATTGGAATGTTGTTTGTGAATATTTTTGGAATGAGAATATGATTTAATTCAGAATTGATGCTGGTTGATTGATTGCTTTGGATCCTGTCTGCAGGTTTGAAGGCAGTAGGAGATACCGACCCTGTTCCAACACATTAGCGATAACCGGATTTTGGAGATTCAACCAAAATTTCCTAACTTTCCTCAACCAAACTTCTCTGAATTTTTCAAAAATCCCATCCTCATTTTTAATAACAACTTCTTCTGTTTTTAACATCTGTAGGTAGGGGTTGAGCTCATAACGGTATGATGGCGGATTGTTTCACCTCAGCTTGAGCATTTGGGGGAGAAATGGCTTAGAAGGCTGATACTACCGGTGCCAGTGCTCAAGCTATTATTGTATTTTCGCAGAAAACCTGAAGAGCATCACTAAACCGAATTTGGATCATCCCGGTAACTAGTTGAAAATATGCAAACTGAGCTTTGATATAATATTGGGACTAACGACTGGAGCTGGTGTGATCAAACAGAGCTTTTCCATTTTTAAAACTTCTTTGTAAGTAGTAGTGACAGCTTGGCTTTTGAACCTGGTTTTATGTTGATATCTCTGTCTCATCTTGACAGGTTTGGATTTTTCTCGCATTAGAGAACTTAGTGTGCCATACATTCAAACTAAATGAACTGTGGTCATGAGCTGGGTGCTAGGAAGCGGTGAGTTAAAGCTTGCTGCGTTTCTATATGTCTTTCGTCAGTAACTTACTTCAGGCGTGGTTGAAACTAAAGTTGGAATAGTTTAATTGCTTCAGGTGTTGTGCTATGAGTTTCTACTGCTCAATCTCAATCTTAAGCCAGTGTCTCTGTCATCAAAACTACAGCCGTGCGGTGCATATTTTAGTGTGTCCAACCTTAACTTCATCTGCATACTTTTCGTGTTAATGATTAAATTATGGTATTTCCTGCAGGTCGACGAATGGAGCAGAAAAATACTATAGTCAAGGGCCTGTTTGGTCGCGGCATGACAACTTTATGAAGCGACCTCATGATGTACACGACAAATGCTAAAGGCGCTCTCTAGCGGCACTGTCGATTGTCACCTTTAATTTTCCTTTAGATAGACATCTCTTTTTTGTAAAGTATTTACTTGGATCTCCTTTGGCTATCTTAACAACTTCTTTTCGCATCCGTCTTAGCTTCAATACGTGAGTCTTCATGACAAACACTTTTCTAACCCAATAATTTCCCATGGCCAGGTTGTGTGGTAGTTTCTGTGTTAGTTTACAGGGAGATTGTCGTCACGAAGAGCATTGTTGGTAATAGAGGTAAACAACACTCTCTTTAAGGTTAAGGATCAATGTTGAGGTTCTGCAAATTAAAATTTGTATCTTTTGCTATTTAGTGGGAGTGTTGTGTTACTGGTATTTCTTTAAAGTCTGCTCCTTATTAATAACTTCCTGGTTTTTGGGTTAAGATCGATGAACCTTAAACCGAAATTGAAATTGAAAATTTATTTCCAATTGGCCTGTTTAATATTTCACGCTATTGTTGCAGGTCCAGGAACTCAGCGGCGGATTCTTCAACGCAGTGGCTTAATGCGATGGTATCTCTACCTTTCAAGACGAGATTTCTTGTAGCGTATGTTGCCGTGTAAACAAGCATTGTTCATAAGGTTGTGGATCTTTAGGAAAGCTCTTGCAGAGAAGTTTGTAAAAAAGGAAGAACCGCTGAAATTGGCTTCTTAGAGTTCCTGCTAGTTTTTCTTTAAACTCTAGGGCGTTGGCCTAACCGTGAGGAACTTGGAGATTTGTAAAAATGTGGCACTTATTCGTATGTACTCTTCTTGTATCAAGTGTGGCTTAGAATGGAATATAATGCCCTTTTTTTTTAGAGTTGAAAATCTTGAATCCATCTTGTAAATATTGGAGAAATGAAAACTTTACACTTGGGCACATAAATTGACCATGATTGTATCTTTTTGAACTTGGGCCTTAAAGTATGGGCTTTACACTTGATTTTTTATTTGAATATGTTGATGAACCTTAACCTCCTTTGAATTTGCATAGATTTCACATTGAAACTCATGACGAGGTTAAAATAAAATCTACGAGGCTTAAATGTCGCTTTGAGGTCTTATGGAAAAACTTAACTCCAAATGCTTATCCACGCTTACAATCTCGCCCTTAATTTAATTACAAACTCGGAGATTCAATATTCTCCATCTGATGAAGTCTTGAACCATACACTGAAAAACTCAATCTTATATTTTTCTTTTTGAAAGCGAAAGTACGCAAGCTTTTTTTTATTTTAAAACCACGCCATATCTTAGGACCTAAGAACGAGGGAATGTGTTTATGGATTTAGCATGACCTGCAGGGGTTTAAGAGCAAAGACCACACCTTCTCGACCTCTGAATCTTTTCAGCAACCTATCTTCATAAAACAAAACGGGAAAAAATGGTTAGCTATGCATAAATGATTGACCGAAATGACATGGGAATGATCAATGAATCTAAGGGTAAAATTTGGGGTACGACAGTTGCCCCTATTTAAATGAATTTACCGGATGACTTGAGCGGCGAAGGCTCGAGAAATCATGGTGAAAGGGATTTAAATACAGATAACCAAAAATTTTGCCCTTAGATGCAATGATATGCAATGCTGCGGACAAAACGACAATGCCAACGATGTCATGAATCTAGAATGATGCATATGATGGGAATGATAAATGCAAAGATGCAGACGAAACGACGACACAGGGGTAGACGACGCACTGGGGAAACTGCACCGAACTGGGGAATCCAAAGTGGTAGACTAGAAAGTTCAGGCATGACTAGTTGTTCACTTTAGAAAGAAAGTAAAAAAGAGATCCTCAATGGAGATGGTACAGGCGAGACAGCCTCTACTGGGGAAATAAGCAATAATATAAAGGCTCCACAGGTTCAGGCATGACCGGCTGATGCTCTAAAGTGATGGACCAACGGGTTCAGACATGACCAATTGACACTTTAAAGTGATGGTGAAAGAGATCCTCAATGGAGATGGTGCAGGCGAGACGACCTTTATTGGGGGAAAATATCCGAGAGTAGCTGCTCAACAGGTTCAGGCATGACCGGCTGATACTCTAAGATAAGGGTAAGCTTCCATGATCAAAATATGATTTAGCTTCTTCTTTAACTAAATGATTCATTTAGAAGGGGTTAATAAACTTCTTCATGCTTCAAGGTCTGCTGCTCCCTGAAATGATTCAGTCTCTTCTTTTACTAAAGGGTAAAAATATTGTCTACGGCGAGACGCCCAAGAATGAGTACGGCGACTCAACATCTTAAGGTTCAGGAAATGATATGCCCACGGCGGGACGCCCAAGAATTAGTACGACGACTCAACATCTTACGGTTCAGGAAACGATATGCCCACGGCGGGGCGCCCAAGAATGAGTACGGCGACTCAATGTCTTAGGGTTCAGGAAAATATATGCCCACGGCGGGACGCCCAAGAATGAGTACGGCGACTCAATGTCTTACGGTTCAGGAAATAAAATGTCCACGGCGGGACCCCCATGAATGAGTACGGCGACTCAACGTCTTAAAGTGACGGTAACTTGTTACTAGTCATAATGAAGAAAGGGTAAGTTTCTCAGGCGAGAATTGTTGTATACCTTTGCTTGAAGTGATAAGCTTCTCAGGCGAGAACTGAAGCACATTTGTGAAGGTTGTAAAAGGGCTCTTCTTGATAGATAGTGCGAAATAAATACACGTCCAGGTAGGTTCGGCGACCGCCAGAGACCGGAGTTCAATCTAGGCTCGAGCTAGAAAGAAACTTTCAAACAATACTCCATTGAGGGAACGAACTCAAATGGGAATTGTCTATTCCTGACGCGGAAAAGAAAACTAAAATAACCATCATCCACGAGGGTTGAAATCTATAGGGAGACTGGACATAGTAGGTATTTTATTCTTAAGGTTGACGACTCTATTTGGAGAGAGCGGACAAACCCAGTTACTTGGCAATAACCACAACCAAAGTAACGACAAAAGACAACGAGGATAGCAAACATGCAGATGCTAAGGCGTATGTCAATGCGTATAAAAATGCAAGAATGCAACTGAGTATGCAAAATGTTCATGCTCATGCTGACAAAAACAGACGAGCGGAGGAACCAAGAGATGAAATAAACATCTCGACGGGATATCCAACAACCTCTGCGAACGTCCATCTATCAAGGGATAGGAAAGTTGATGGCGGAACCAAATCTTGCTTCAAAGTTCCAAATTCTCTGGGGAGAACAAAATTCCACTTGGGGACAAGATAACATGACTTCACTGGAGGATTGCCATCATGGATCTAAATTTCTGATCAAAGGAAGACCTGCTCACTGGGAGAGTCATCTTAGGAGTAAAGGCTTCCGGGGATAAAAAAATATCTGTTTCATTGGGGAAGTGTGGGGCTAAGAAGCTTCATGGAGAAAGTAGCAACCTCTTGGAGAAGTACACCAATTTCCTGGGGAAAGCATCTCGACTTCTTGGGGCAGCATGGCAATCTCATGGGGAATATTTCCGGCTCTGTCCGAAAGTGCTGTCAGCTTATAGTATCTCTGGGGACTGCCCTGAGGCAATGGTTTAAAAGTGCTTCTGCAACAATGAGACTTACTGGGGAAAGGAAGATATCCTTTAGAGATTTCCACAAGTCAAAGCAACTTTATATGTTCCGAAAGCATTTTCAAAAACAGTTTTATGTTTAGAAAACCCTTCACTTTCAAAATTATTATCAGCAAATAGCAATTTATATAACAAAAATGAAAACAGAGATAGTATAATAGACAAAAATTAAATCGAAAAGGTTTTAATTTATTAAAGAATGGTAGCTTGCTAAGGGCAAAGCTCCATGGAAAATTACAATTGAAATTGGCAAGTAGGGAAAGGCTACATTGAATCCAACGACCTCTACTGACCCTAATATCTGAGACTACCCAAAATCTTGCTTCTGACAAGAGCAATTGGATTGGAATTTATCTTCTATAAAATGTGCTTTGATGCTCGGCGTAATCTAATGCAGTGAAATGCCTTTGTCCCAAACTTTTGCCTAGATCGCCCTTTTGGGTTTTCAATCCACCGGGACGCTCATTTTTGCCTAAGCCGCCCTTTCAGGTTTTCAGCTTAGCGAGCTATGTATTTTTTTTTTATTTTCATCCCTTATTTTTGCCTGGATCTCCTTCATAGGTTATGATCCACCGGGATACCCACTGTTGCCTAAATCTCCTTTTCAGGTTTTCGACTTAGCGGGTTATTTTAGGCATAATATTTTCTGACTGCATCAGAGTTTACAGGATGTGCAAGCTCTTCACCATCCATAGTTGTAAGAATTAGTGATCCTCCGAAGAATATTGTCTTCACGACAAATGGGCCTTCGTAGTTGGGCATCCACTTCCCACGCATGTCTTTGTGAACTGACAGGATTTTCTTGAGTACGAGCTCTCCCTGACGGAACTCACGGATTCTGAGTTTCTTGTCAACGGCTCTCTTCATCCGTTTCTGGTATAATTGACCATGGCACATAGCTGTCATGCGTTTCTCGTCGATAAGATTCAGCTGGTCAAATGTGTCTTGAATCCATTCGGCTTCATCAAGCTTGGTTTCCCTCAATACTCGTAAGGACGGCAACTCAACTTCGATGGGGAGGACGACGTCTATTCCGTATACCAATGAGAAAAGGGTTGCCCCTATTGAAGTTCGCACTAAAGTTCTGTATCCGTGCAAAGCAAATGGTAACATTTCATGCCAGTCTTTGTAAGTCTTGACCATCTTTTGCAGGATTTTCTTGATGTTTTTGTTTGCAGCTTCAACATCTCCATTCATCTTAGGACGGTAAGGAGAAGAATTGTGTTGTGCAATCTTAAAACCTTTGCATAATTCCTTCATAGTCTTGTTGTTCAAATTGGTACCATTGTTTGTTATGATCCGACTTGGAATTCCTTAACGGCAAATAATCTCTTTTCTGATGAAGCGGGCAACCACCTGCTTGGCCACGTTGGTGTAGGAAGCAGCTTCTACCCATTTGGTGAAGTAATCGATAGCAACTAGAATGAATCGGTGACCGTTGGAAGCTTTCGGCTCTATTGCCCCAATCATGTCAATGCCCCACATTGAGAAAGGCCACGATGAAGATAAAACATTCAACGGTGTTGGAGGTACGTGGACCTTATCAACATAGATTTGACACTTATGGCATTTCCTGGCATATTAGATGCAGTCAGATTCCATGGTTAACCAGTAATATCTAGCTCTCAGAATCTTCTTAGACATAGCATAACCGTTGGCATGGGTTCCAAAAGTTCCTTCATGAATCTCTTGAAGTAACATGTCTGCCTCACGTTTGTCAACACATCTGAGCAGGACCATGTCGTAGTTTCTCTTATATAGCACATCATTGCTGATGAAGAACTTGGATGCTAGTCTTCTCAAAGTTTTCTTTTCAAGATTAGTAGCATCGGCTGGATATTCTTGCTTAAGCAGGTAGTTGTTTATGTCATAAAACCATGGCTTCTCATCAGATTCTTCTTCAACCATTTGACAGTAGGCAGGCTCAGTCTTGCATTCAATTCAAATAAGAGTATCATCATTAACGAATCTGACTTTCCACATTGAGGCTAACATGGCTAGAGCATTGGCGATATGGTTTTCAGATCTCAGAACATGTTTGAAAGTGATCTCACCGAAGTACTCGATCATTTCAACAATGTAGGCTCTGTATGGGATTAAATTCTCATGTCTAGTTTCCCATTCACCTGTAACTTGATAAATAACCAAAGCTGAATCTCCACTCACTTCAAGAATTTTGATTCTGAGGTCAATTGCTGCTTCAAGGCCAAGAATGCATGCTTCATATTCGACGATATTGTTGGTACATTCAAAGTCCAACCTTGCTGTAAATGGGGTATAACCACCTTCTGGATTCATCAGAACGGTGCCTATGCCATGGCCACTGTAATTAGAGGAACCATCAAACATCATTTTCCAACAGAGACCCGGCTCGGGACCCTCGTCAGGACCTGGCTCTTCATAATCCTTTACTAACATAATGTCTTCATCAGGAAAGTCAAACTTGAGAGGCTCATAGTCTTCAACTGGTTGATCTGCAAAATAATTTGACACGATACTACCTTTGATAGGTTTCTGAGTCACATACTGGATGTCGTATTCTGATAACAACATGTGCCAACGGGCGAGTCTTCCAGTCTGAGCAGGCTTTTCAAAAATGTACTTTATTGGATCCATTTTTGAGATCAACAAAGTAGTGTGACAAATCATGTATTGCCTGAGGCGCCTAGCAGCCCATGTTAATGCACAACAAGTCTTCTCAAAAAGTGAATATCTGTTCTCACAATCAGTAAACTTCTTGCTCAAGTAGTAAATTTTTGAAAAGTAAGGTACATGAACGGTGGTCTTCCAGGAACAGGAGGAATCAAGATAGGAGGTCCTTGCAGATAACCCTTGATCTTCTCAAATGCTTGCTAACAATCAGAACTCCAATCAACAACCTGACCTTTGCAGAGTAATTTAAAGATCGGCTCATAGGTAGCAGTCATATTAAAAATGAACCTGGAGATATAGTTCATTCGTCCAAGAAAACATCTCACTTGTGTTTCAGTCTGCGGAGCAGGCATGTCCTGAATGGCTCGAACTTTATCAAGGTCTACTTCAATTCCTCGTTGGCTGAAGATAAAACCAAGTAGTTTTCTAGATCTAACACCAAAGGTACACTTAGCAGGATTCAACTTCAATTGGTACTTCCTGAGTCGTTCAAACAGTTTTAACAAATGGTCCAAATGGTCCTCTTCATTTTGGGATTTGGCAATCATATCATCAACATAAACTTCGATCTCTTTATGCATCATGTCATGAAAGAGAGCGACCATAGCTCTTTGATATGTTGCCCCTGCGTTCTTCAAACCGAAGGGCATAACTTTGTAGCAGTAGGTTCCCCAAGGAGTAATGAAAGTGGTCTTTTCTCTGTCGGTTGGATCCATCTTGATCTGATTGTAACCGGAGAAACCATCCATAAAAGAGAAAACTGCAAAACTGGTTGTATTATCAACAAGTGTATCAATATGCAGCAGAGGGAAATCATCTTTTGGGCTCGCCTTGTTCAAATCCTTGTAGTCTACACACACTCTGAGTCTACCGTCCTTTTTGAGCACTAGAACAATGTTGGCTACCCAATCAGGATACTTCGCAACTGTAAGGAAACCTGCATCAAGCTATTTCTTAACCTCATCTCGAATTTTTAGAGCCATGTCAGGTCTTGTTCTTCAAAGTTTCTGCTTGATAGGTGGACACTCTGGCTTAAGTGGCAGCTTGTGAACTACAATATAAGTGTCTAAACCAGGCATATCTTGATACGACCATGCAAACACATCAGAATATTCCTCTAGAAGCTTTACCAATCTCTGCTTGACCTCGGCCCAAGTGTTGCACCAATCTTGACCTCTTTCTTATCTTCATCAGTGCCAAGATTAATCAACTCTACCTGCTCTTTGTATGGTTGAAGCTCGGTGTACTCATACTCAACCAACTTTGCCAGTTCAGCGGGTACTTCAAAATCTTCATCACCCTCATCTTCAGCTTGATAAATGGGTGAATCCCAGTCAGGAGTGAAAGCAGGGTCGTTGGATTCAACAAGGTTTTGGATATTACTGTAATGTTTGAGCTTATTTTATTAAATGCACCAAGAAAATGCGGAAGAAAAATGCTTTTAAATTTATTTTGTAGTTTTTGAAAAGGTTTGCCAATTTCATTTTAAAAAGTGAAAGCAAAAAACGCAAGTGAAACAAATGGGATTTAACAAAATGCATTTATTAATACCATTTTAGAAAGTGAAAAGGCGGCCCTACAAATTATCCAATAGCTTCGGGCGTAGCTATGGAATTTTGAAAACAGCAAATGAAAACGTTAAATTACTTTGAAATGGGAAAATCATTGGGATCTCTATAGCTTCCCAGTTGCTCAAAGCCGCATCACTCTTCAATACCAGGCTGCTCAGGTCTTCATCATCCTCATCATCGTTGACGATATTGACTTGGAAACCTCCTCTGACAAACACCTCTTGGACAGTCTTCGGACGCCCTTTGACAATCATGAGTTGGTTTGTAACCCAACCCGTGGCGATTAGTCTTGGTCTTGATGTCGATCACTTCTCCCTAACCTTTAGGAATGCCCCTGTCGATTGTTGATTTGGTGCTCTTGAAAGATGCAAAAGATGGATTACTCTGGCCCACTGTTTCTTCAACTTCCAATAGAACAACATTGGTGATCTCAAGTGCTTGGAAAGAAGTTTCCAAAGCGTCTTCATCAGCCTCAATGTAACGGAAAGAAGATAGGTTACTGACCATCAGATCCTCTTCACCATGTATGATAACCAACTTCTCATCTACCACAAACTTCATCTTCTGATGCAGAGTTGAATTCACTGCCCCAGCGGCATGGATCCAAGGTCTTCCAAGCAGACAACTGTAATTGGGATTGATGTCCATTATCTGGAAAGTGATGTTGAATACATGTGGTCCAATTAAGATCGGAAGCTCCACTTCTCCGATCACGGATCTACGAGAACCATCAAAGGCTTTGACAATCAAGGAAGTAGGCTTCATCACAGTCTTTTTATAAGCGAACTTAGCAAGAACTCTCTTGGGTAGGACGTTCAGAGATGAACCGGTATCCACAAGAACCCTTGATAAGTTATCCTCCAAACATTTCACTGATATATGTAAAGCACGGTTGTGATTCTGACCTTCTCTCGGTAACTCTTCGTCACTAAAGCTGAGAGTGTTGCAGGCAGTAATGTTGGCAGTCACACTATCAAATTGTCCGGTGGTGATGTCCTGAGCGACATGAGCTTGAGCCAATAACTTATGCAAAGCAGTTCTGTGAGCAGGTGAATTCATCAACAGAGACAAAATTGAGATCTTGGAAGGAGTCTGATGAAGCTGATCAATAACTTTGTAGTCACTCTTTTTGATGATCCTCAAAAACTCAACATCTTCATCATTAGTAACTGCTTCTTTATCTTTGTCTTTGGCAGGCACGACAGCAGTAGTAATTTCTTTTGGAGGAGCCTGGTTGAATTGGGGAGTATAGATACGGCCACTGCGAGTCACATTTTCATTATCAGTCTTCAATTCTTCCCTCGGAAAAATTTTCCCAGATTCTTTGTCAATCATGGTCACATCATATTTCCAGGGTACAACTTTAGGATCACTGAAATGAAACGGACTTGACTTCTGAATAATCAACGGCTTTGACTGATTCATCGCAGGAGTCACAGGCTTTGGTATGCTGAACACGGGCTTTGCAGCATTCGACCTTGGCAAATTAAACACCGGCACTTTAGTATTTGGCTCTGGTAAATTGAAGACGGGCTCAACCATAGCATCTTCATCCTTCTTCGCTTTATTAACTACTTGTAAGAAACCATCATTGATCAATTTCTGAATATTATTTCGAACCCACAAACAGCCCTTGATACTGTCATCACAACTTGTACAAATGACATGAGAAGTAGACACTAAACCGGCTTCAAACAACTTAGAATGGAAAACCCGAAGAGGAGTCTTGATCTGAGCAACATCAAGTATAATGCTTTCATCAGAGGAATTGTCAATAGCATTAACAGCCCCATGGTTAGGCAGAGGATTACTCTTGACATTCGGCTGAGGATCATCAAAAGACAGGATCTTCTTTTCCATTAGTTCTCTGACAAGATGTATAAGAGCATAACAGCCTTCTAGATCATGACCTGGCGCACCCTCATGAAATAAACAATGAGCGGTGGTGTTGTAATTAGCTGGTAGCGGATTTGGAGGTGGACCCAAAGCTATGGTAGTAATCAAACCTTGTTGTACTAGTGAGGGGTACAACTCGGTGTAAGTCATCGAAATGGGAGGACACTGCTTGTATTGTCTCTTGTTGGGACCATTCTGGTGAGGAGCCTGATTCTTTGACTGATATGATGGAGCGTTGGGAGCTTGTTGATAGTTGGCAGGAGCTTGTGCAGGCTGATAACCAGGAGGTGGTTAATATACCGGAGGGGGATTAATAGGAGCCGGTTGCACAAGCTGATAAGCAGGCATTTGCTGGTTGAATGCGGGAGTAAAAGCGGCCACATAAGGTTGTTGAGCATACTGCACAGGATAACCTTGTGGTTGAACATAATAAGGCTGATTTCTTCGTCTGCCTGCAGATATGACATTAGTTTCAACTTCTTTCTTCTTTTGAGAATTGAACGAAGGTTTCTTGGCTTGATCTTTGGAGCTTGAACTAACAGCAGCACTTGACATCTTACCACTTTTCAGGCCCAATTCCACTTTTACACCAACGACAACAATGTCAGAAAAATTAGAAGTTACACTACCAACCATTCTTTCGTAGAATTCTGGACGCACTGTGTCAACAAACCAATCGGCTAATTCCTTCTCGGTCAGAGGAGGTTCCACTTGTGAAGCGATCTCTCTCCACCTCTGAGCATACTGCTTGAATAATTCTGAACTCTCTTGGGACATACTAAGCAGTTGTCTTCAATCAGGAGCCAGATCCATATTATACTTGTAGTGTTTAACGAAAGCATCAGACAGATCTTGGAAACATTTGATACGGGACTGATCCAAAGTTAGGTATCATTTTGAGGAAGCACCTTTCAAACTATCCTGGAAGCAATGTCTCATTAACTTGTCGTTCTCAATTGGAGCTGCCATCTTACGGTAGTACATTATCAAATGACTTTTCGGACAAGTAGCACCTTCATATAGGTCAAAGCTCGGAGTTTTGAACATTTGAGGAATAACCAATCCAGATACCAAGCAGACATCTCTGGCAGCAGCACCAAAGATTTGGTCACCTTCCATCATTCTCAGCCTTTCGTCAATGATTTCAACATTCTCACGCATATCTCAACCTCAAGCATGCATATGAGAGATGCAAAGAAGGGAGAAGAAAGAATGCACACACAAAATATCAAACAAGGGTGAGACAAAATGGGAGAAAGAGCTTTCTACAACCATCACCATCAGTCACCATGCCCAAAGGAAAATCAAACGAAAGGGGATGAAGATAAAATAAAATGTGAGAATGGGAGGCAATATGAGGACAGAAAGGAACTCACATGGGCAACTCAACCATTGGCTACACAAGAAACAAGCACAAAGGCACCAAAAGGTCCTCAAGGATTCACCATTCAAGATATGCTTCAAGTACCTCCTAAGGAGAGACTAAGCCATCTCAAATGGGATTCCAAAGTCATTAGACAAAAGTGAGGATGAGACGAGAAGATGCACAAAGCAAACATCAAAGACAACCAAAAGAAATGCAAGAAAGGGCAAGGAGAAAGACCAAAGTCTTAAACATAATCAACACTTGAAGTCCAAGTGGAAGGCCTAAAAAGAAATGCATATCTCAACATGAAATGAACACATTTATGACCTAAAAATGAACAAGCAGCAAGCTCCACATGTTTACAACATGAACCAAGAAAAGTTGAGAGCTCAAGGGATCCATTGAAGTCATTTCCCATTCAAACTAGGTCACTTGTATGTATGAACCTCCCTTAGAAGTAACTTCACTTGCAAGTTACTTCATAATTAGGAAAAAGTTTCAAAAATAACAAAATAAAATCTCAAACAAGCATAAAGATGTTGGAAACCAGAGGCCAAAAGATAACAACCAATGTCATCTCAAATCATCATCGAAGAATTTGATTCACAGGGATGCACCAATTTGAGAGAGGGTTGTCGAGGATTAACAAAAGTGCCATCAAAGTCAAACCAAAATGCCTTAAACCAGGGGAAAAATTATCCTATAAAATTCTTCAACTCATCATGGATATGAGAAAGAAATTTCAATCATTGGAGCCAAAGGATTGATAAAAAAACAAAGCAAGAACAAACAAAATGGAAACAATCCAATTAAAACAACTCCAATTAATTAATTCTTTTTTAATTGAAAAATAATCCAAAAATAAAATAAAAATGTCCTAAAATTAAATGACATCTCAAAATATCATAAAAGTATTTTTGTGGATGTTTTTAATCATGGGAGGTATTTTAAATGAATTTAAAACAAAACAGATTAAAAAAAGTAAAAGAAAATAATAGAATTAAATGGAACAGTGCAAATAGCAACATTCACGGGCCAAATCATTGGGCTTCTCAGAAAGGGGGTGTCAATAGCGCTCCAAGCCCAGACCCTCAGCCAAAGTGAAACGCAACGTTTCACTAAAGGATGTGGCATGTCAACACACACGTATGCGTGGTCAAGCACATCCCAGCCGTTCATCAGGTCAGTCAAAATGGCAAACGGTCCAAGTGGCAAGCACACGTCAACCAAACGGAAAAAAACCAGACGTCAGAGCAACAGTCTCCGGTCGTCTTCTCTGATCATACCACCAGAGTTGGGTTCCAAAACTCCACCAAATCCGACAGATTTTAGTCTAAAGTGATCTCCAAGTTGTGTAGATTACAAATCCACAAACAAAATTCATTGATCACGCAAGAATAAAGAGAATCTAACAAAAAAAAATCACATGCTCAACTAAAACATCCACAAACATCACCAATTGTGATCCAGATTTAGCCTACACACGTAGGTCTTCAATCTATAACAATAATGGCACAAAATTGATGCATAAAATGAGAGAAATCTTGATTTGAGGATTACCTAACGGAGTCTCTCCGTTGGAGCTTCTATAGATGATTAAGCTTGCTAAAACTGTGCAGATCCACTCAATAGAGCTCAAGGAAGATGATTCTGAAGTTGAATTGCTTTGAATTGACCTTAAATTGAATTCACGATTTTGAAATTGCTCCTCTCTTCTCCAACTGTGCTCTGCTCAAAACTCCACAAAAATGCTTCAATGAATGCTCAAACTTGATCTGAACCTTTTATATTATGGATCTAGAAGCAATTGGAGGCCCGATTGTGGCTGATTAGAGTGAATTGAAAAAATACCCAAATTTGAATTCCAAGCTCATGCATACGTGAAACTGGCGCCAATTCCCTTGGAAAATCATTCAAATCAGCTGCTGGAACTTTGTTTTGATCATGTGGACCGAAATTAATCCTTGAATTGATCCAATGGTTGATATTGAATTTCAAATTTCTTCTTGAAGTTAACTTGAAAAAAACGAGCTCTTCACACCATGGACCAGAACAAACTTAGTCATCTTGCTTGATATGTCATTGTGGCTCAAAATATGCACAAACATGGCATGAAAAGGAATTAAATCAATTCAATTCAATTCAATTCATGACTTGTAAAGTCCTTTTTCCTTGGAATTCCTTCACCAATCCTCACAACCATGTCAAATCCATGACAATTGAGTGTTCTATGATGAAATGAATATCATTTGATGTAAGTTTCATGTTGGGAAAAGTTTCATTTGAAGTGTGCAAATGGATGAAATGAACCTATAAACAAGATGACTTATAATCTCATATTCCCAAAATACCCCTGCCTTGCAAGCTTCCTAACTTGAGTTCTACAAATCAGATGAAGGACTTCTAGAACTTTTTGGAAAGCTAAGATCATAAGGAACAACTTTCATGTTTCGGTCAAAGTGATATGATACATGGTTTTATGTCAAAAATGCCTTGGAAGTTGGTTGACTTTTATTGACTGAAAACACATTCATCTGAGGACCCATAACTTGTCAGCATCATATCTCGAGTTCCACAAACCCAATGGATTAGTTCTAGTACTTAAAAGAAATCTAAGAACATGTTCTACAAGTCTCATGTTTGCATCAAAGTGAAATGAAACTTGTATCTTGAGATATGTGGTCTTGAAGTTGGGCATTAAGCAGGGGATTTTACACTGAGAACTTGGAAACCCTAATTTAGTAACTCCTCACACTATGGATTATTCTTGAATTGACCTTGAAAAAACATCCCAAATGCCTTAACACAATATTCCATGATCACAATGACTTAAAACAAAGTCTTAATCTCCTTCAAATCTCCAATGGATCTTGCACTAGGCAGATGAAACCCTAGGTGTACAATCCTCTTACTGCAACCTCTTGCACATGTTGTACCAACTTGGACAAGCTCCATAATGTCCTTAAAGAACTCAATGAGCTTCCACAACATCTCATATCCATGATAATGAACTTATAATCCTTTGATGATCTTCCCTTGGCCTCCCAGCTAGGAGCTAACCCACACACATCCATCTCCTCTCTCAAAGAGCTTTGACATTATCTTGATGACAATAAGCACTTAACCACTTGAATAAAACCTCTTGCTTAGGCTTGAACCCTTGGTAACCTTCCCTTGCTATGCACACCTCTTGATCCCCTGCAAATGAACAATGATATGCAAATGCAAATGCTAGAACAATGCAGTGAAAACAAAAGCCAAGTAAAGAAAAGGTTGGGCAAATTTTAGGGTACAACAACTATCATACTATTCATATTTACATACTCACAAATCCACAATTTCACCAATTCATCAATTTCATATATTTCGCATAATCTCATATTTCAACCACAATGCAATAATAATTCAACACAATGCAACTGGCCATTTGGTTCATATAAAACCCATCAATTCTCATCAATTCCCATTCGTAATTATGGATACATCGCTTATACCCCACTAGGAATGACATCTCAATCATTCTACCCTATTGCGTAACCTATTAGGAACAACATCTTAGTCATTCTACCATAGAGCGTACGACTATATCACTTATTCCCCACTAGGAACGACATCTTAGTCATTCTACCCCAGTGAGTACGAGTCTTGTCGAAGTCTTATGCAATGCAAACCATGATAACTGACTCATGACAAACATATGCATACACACATAATTCAACACAATGAATTACTTACCACATACATTGATATTCATTTATGCAATGTTTTCACGCTACAAAAGCCATCATCAATAATCACATTTTCATAATCATAACATTCTTACTTCAAACATTACCACCACACTTAGTAAATAATACATAAAGTATCAACATAATCCAATCTCAATACACACAACACACATTACCGACTAATCATAGAATAATTAATTCATCATCAATAATTAAATTCACTATTCAAATGGTATACAACACATTTTACAATACAATCACAACTGTATTATTATTACAACAAGCAATAAGTATCATGCATTTCATGTTGTCACACACCAAATAATACTCATACAAGCATACACACAAGTATTCGATAAATTATCCACAAATAAGTTCACAAACGGCAACAAACAGTGCAACAATTCATTAATAGAACATATACACAATTGACTTCCCAAACATATTAAATATAAAAATATTGGGCAACCAATTCTATTATCTATACTATGTTATAGCCATGTTCATTAGCTTTCCAATGCTTCGAACGAGACCAAAATGGACTTACGGATCAAAAGTTATGTCCAAAACGATTTCGACTGAAAATATGAACAGCCGTGACAGACAACATGCAAAATTTTCTGTGTTTTTCACCGTTGGAGACCTTCCAGAACTCCAATTTTTATTCTGTAAAAACCCAAACTCTCAGAAAATTATAACTCATCCAATACTGTAATTATCTCAAGTTAATTTACAATTTTAACACAATTAAACCATCTAATTATTATTTTAAGATAATGCCTAAAACCTTTGAAATTGATGGATATATGTTCAATTCTCAAAAAGAAAAAGAATACACACATATAAGGTACACAAATTCATCATATAAAATATGCTACTACCCATGAAAATTAGGGATTTTTATCCTAAATATGCTACTACCCATCATACACTATCATACAATCTCATAACCATGTAAAGGTCCACCCTTACCTTGATTTCTTGATGAACTCTTGAGTTTTCTTCTCCTCTTTTTCCCTTTTCCTTTTTTCTATGATAACTTCTTTTCCTCTTTTTCCTCGTTAACCCTATTTTTCTCCTTATATATAAAACCCTTATAACAACTAATTCTAGTAACTAATGGGCTTACTAATCATACCCCGACCTTTACTCTTCACATTCACATCCAATAGGCCCAATTACTTATTTCTACCATTTCCACATATTATTTCACCAAATAAAATAAATCAATTAAATTAAATAATTCAATTAATTAAATTAAATCAAATAATTTAGATAAATCCAATAATTCAAATAAATAAAATATACATAAAACCACTCAATTAATTAATATAAATAAATAATTACTAAAAATTAGGGTGTTACAACCCTCCCCCAATTAAAAGATTTTCATCCTCGAAAATCATCTCAAACGAACAACTCAGGATAAGACTGTCACATTTGACTCTCAAGTTCCAAAGTAACATTCCCTCTAGTTGGTCCTCCCCAAGCTACCTTCAACAAGGCAATCTCTTTACCTTAGAGTTGCTTCAACTCCCTATCCTCTATCCGTATAGGTGATGTTTCCACAAACAGGTTATCTCTCAGCTGCACATCATCTACTTGGACTACATGAGATGGATCCGCAATGTATTTTCTCAACTGGGATACATGGAACACATCATGGAGATTAGCAAGTGACAACGGTAAGGCAACCTGATAGGCTACCTCTTCTATCTTCTGCAAAATTTGATAAGGACCAATAAAACGCGGCGTCAAATTACGCGACTTAAATGCTCTACCAACATCAGTTACAGGAGTAACTCGAAGAAACACATGATCTCCCTATTCAAATTCAAGTGCTTTCTTCTTCTTGTCATGATAACTCTTCTGACGACTTTGAGAAATCTTCATATTCTCCTGAATTATCTTAACCTTATCAGTAGTCTGCTGGACTCTCTCAGGCCCAACCACAACACTCCCTCCCGCCTCATACTAACACAATGGCGTTCTACACCTTCTACCATACAATGTCTCAATTAAATCAAATAATTCAAATAAATCCAATAAATCAAATAATTCAAATAAATAAAATATGTATAAAATCACTTAATTAGTTAATATAAATAAATAATTACTAAAAATTGGGGTGTTATAGGTCCAACCCGCAAAGAGCTGAAGAGTATTCATGAGATTTTTCGAAGTGCTGGGTTCATCCATGCCAAAGATCATTCTACAACTGCAATTCTTGAAGATGACTCTGAAGATTACATCTCAGATGGCTTTAAAGATGATTGCATCCCTGCTCAAGACTGGGAGCCTTATTTGGAAGATCCTGGATACTTTTCCAAGACCAAAGATGCATATGTACCGTTTTACTCCCTTCGACCGAGGCTTAAGGAACCTGCGAATGAAGTCAGCGCCACCGTTAAGGATGATCAAGAGGAAGAAATGCCCAACTTTGTGATGCATGGATTGATATTGAAAAATTGGATCGCTGTTGACGTTCCAACTGTTGTTCATGTTTCAAAGTAATTTGTTTTTGTTTCTTTCAAAAATCCTTTCACTCTGTCGAAGGTGAAAGTGAATTTGTGAGGGCTTTGTTTCAACTATTGAAATTCTGGTATGCAGATCTCAGATGTCCTAAGAGATGCTAAGAACATTGATCTCTGCTCAAACAGAACAAGGACAACACATGACCATTTTAAATCCCTTTAAAAATTAACAGTCTCATGACATCTGTTGTATCATCTGCAGACTGACAGAACTATTTATCTAACCATTTAAATTATGCAGAATTGTAAATGCTAAAAGATAAATAACACAATGAATTGTTAACCCAGTTCGGTGCAACATCACCTACATCTGGGGGCGACCAAGCCAGGAAGAAAATCCATTATTAGCAGAATTAATTCAGAGCTAAACTCCCAGTTTACAACTACTCACTTAATTTCCACCCAATGCAATTTCTGCCTAGAACCCACTAGACAAGACACGCCTCTCACTCCCCCTCAATCACAATAGTGATGACAATTCAATACAAAAAGAAAGACTTTAGAAGACACTCTTCAAACTCACAATACTTGATTTTGCTTAACAACTTCAATCAAGAACAATACACTCTTGCTTAAAAGCTTTGAGTGAACAATTAACAATTAACAAATAACAGCCTAAATACACTCTTATAAAGTCACACACAAGAGACTCTCAAAACCTTAAACCTTTATTTTGCACCCAAGATCTTCTTGTTGTGAATGCCTAATTTTCCTTGCTTCTGCGCCTCCTTAAATAGTAATGCAATATGGGCTTGGGCTGATCAAAAGTAACACCAGGGAGAGAAGACTTCAATGTTCATAAATTGCAACAAAAATTAGGTTTAACCAAGTTAATCCAATCTCCACAATTCATGGTGCTATCAAATAGGTCATAGGCGTTTCATGTTATGCTCAGCACTGCCTAGAGTCTCGCTTGAGATAACTAAGGAACCCTAGCAGGTTTCCTAAAATCTAGCCTGAGATGACTCAGGAACCATAATAGAAAAACAAACACGCGCCCTTGCTGGAAGCTACATGATGTCATAACATTCAGCATGACATCCAATACACTCTATTCTAGTTAACCAAACTTACCCAGCAGTACATTACACAAGTATGTCATGACATCAGTCAAGACATCTACACACAACAATGTTTTACCATAAAATGCAGTCAATCCATAACATCTACAAACTCCTATTCTTTTGCTTAATCTTCTTCATAACAGTAAAAACAAATATATTATAGTTTCCTAAAAAGTCTCAAAGATCCTTTTTATGAACACCAATTAAAGTTTCACTTTGTTCCAAATAAAACTCTTTGACCTGCACACACTGATGAGGTATATCCAACAAGATCTCATCAAATCAAAACACCTTTGGCAAGAGATATAAAATAGAAGCTCCTGCTGTACCAGACCAAGATGTCCTGACATCTTGATTAAAACACATGACAGCAGTTCTGTCTTGACAGTAGATGAAGATGTTAAAACATCTTGCTAAATATCAGTGCAGAATCATGTTTTACCAAAATTTAGCCAATCATAGAACCATGGACAATTATAGAATCATGGAAATAACAACTATTATCATCATCAATAAAATTTTATTCTGTTTATCCATATTATGTTTTCCCTTTTTGCTTTATTTCTGAAAAATGGTAACATAAAGAACTAAAAAAAATAATAATGTTGTAATCAGTTTTATCTGCATAATATTTTCACTTCTTGTTCATATTCTAAAATCGAACATAAATTTTGTGCAGAATGTTTTTTAAACCCATTGAAAACAATAACCCTATGCCCTCTCCCAACTTTGAGTTCCTTGTGTTTTGAGCTGAAGAAGAGGATATTGAAGAGATCCTTGATGAAATTTCTTGATTGCTTGAGCACGAGGAAAATATAAAAGAATTCAAGATTTGGGGCATTGCTTCAGTCAGATGTCAAGAAGAGGATAGTAGAGCTTTTTAGAGAATATGTTGACATGTTTGCTTGGTCCTATCAAGATATGCATGGTCTTGATATTGATATTGTGGAGCACAATTTGTCATTAAAGCCTAAATGTCCACCTTTGAAGCAGAAATTAAGAAGAACTCATCCTGACATGGCTGTGAAGATTAAAGAGGAAGTTCAGAAGTAGATTGATGCTGGTTTTCTTGTGGTGGCCAAGATTGTGCCTATTCCAAAGAAAGACAAAAAAGTCTAAATGTGCGTTGACTATATAGATTTGAATAAAGCATATTCGAAAGATGATTTCCCACTGCCACACATTGATATGCTGGTAGATAATACTGCTAAGTTCAATATCTTTTCCTTTATAGATGGATTTTCTAGTTATAATCAAATAAAGATGGAACCCGAGGATATGAAAAAGACAACATTCATTACACCCTGGGAACATTCTGTTACAAAGTGATGCCCTTCGGCTTAAAAAATGCTTGTGCAACGTACCAGAGAGCTATGACTACTATGTTCCATGATATGATGCATAAAGAAATTGACGTCTATGTGGATGATATGATTTGTAAGTCGAAGACTGCAGAAGATCATATTGAGTACTTATTGAAGCTATTTCAATGTTTAAGATAGTTTAAGCTCTGTCTGAATCCTAATAAATGCACATTTGGTGTTCGGTATGGAAAGTTGTTGGGCTTTATTGTCAGTCAGAAAGGCATTGAAGTTGATCCTGGTAAAGTTAAAGGTATTCAGGAAATGCCTGCGAACAAAACAGAAAAATAAGTAAGAGGATTATTGGGACGTTTGAACTATACCTCTCGATTTAATCCAATATGACTGCCACATATGCGTCGATCTTCAAGCTTCTCTGCAAAGATCAGGGTTGTGTATGGATAGAGGATTGTCAAAAAGCTTTTGAAAGAATTAAAGAGTATCTACTTCAACCTCCTATTTTGTCTTCTTCCATGGAAGGAAGACCTTTGGTCATGTGTTTGACTATGCTGGAAGAGTCTATGGGATGTGTTCTGAGTAAACAAGATGAATCTGGTCAAAATGAACTTGTTATTTATTATTTGAGCAAGAAGTTTGCCGATTGTGAGTCTTGGTACTCAATGCTTGAAAAAACATGTTGTGCTTTGGCTTGGGCTTCCAAAGGCCTCCGCCAGTATATGTTTAATCGTACAACTTGGTTGATATCTAAAATGGATCCAATCAAGTATATCTTTGAAAAGCATGGTTTAACTAGGAGGACTGCTCGTTGGTAAATGTTGTTATCAGAGTATGATATTGAGTACCGAATTAAAAAAGCTATAAAAGGAAGTGTTTTGGCTGATCATTTGGCACACCAGCCAATTGATAATTATTAACCTATCAGGTTTGACTTTCCTGATGAGAATGTGATGTATCTAAAGGTTAAAGATTGTGAGGAACCATTACCTAAAGAAGGGTCTGAGCCTAGGTCCCATTGGGGTTTGATTTTTGATGGAGCAGTTAATGAGTATGGCAATGGCATTGGAGGAATAATCGTTACTCCTCACGGTTCTCAAATTCCTTTTACTGCAAGGTTGATGTTCACTTGCACAAATAGTGCGGCAGAGCATGAAGCTTGTATTATGGGCATGGAAGAATCCATTCATTTAAGAATCAAGATTCTTGATGTATATGGAGATTCAACCTTGGTGATTAATCAGATTAAAGGGGAGTGGGAGACCCGTCAACCTGATTTGATTCCTTATCGCGATTATGCAAGAAGGTTGTCAAATTTCTTCAATAAGATTAAGTTTCCCTATATACCCAGAGTAGATAATCGAATGGTAGATGCTTTAGTAACTTTATCCTCCATGATTGTGGTAAATCGGCGGAATGATGTTATGCGCCCTGATAGACTAACTCATGTGTTTGTCGTTGAAGAGGTCATTGATGATAAACCTTGGTATTATGATATTAAATTTTTTCTTCAGAATCAAGAGTACCCACTTGGGGCATCTAAGAAGGGTAAGAAAACTTTGAGAAGATTGACTGGTAGTTTCTTCTTGAATGTTGATGTGATGTATAAAAGAATCCTTTGGTACCCATGCCAATAGACATGCAATGGCTAAGAAGATGTTAAGGGCAAGTTACTATTGGCTGAAAATGGAATCTGACTGTTGTAAATATGTGAAGAAGTGCCATGAATGCCAGGTTTATGCTGACAAAATTCATGTGCCTCCAACTCCTCTGAATGTTATCTCTTCTCCGTGGCCGTTCTCCATGTGGGGCATTGATATGATTGGAATGATTGAACCTAAAGCATCGAACGAACACCTTTTCATATTGGTGGCTATTGACTATTTTACCAAATGGGTTGAAGCAGCATCGTATGCCAATGTAACCAAGCAAGTAATGGTCTGGTTTATTAATAACAAAATCATCTGTCGGTATGGTGTTCCAAGCATGATTATCACTGATAATGGGCCGAATATGAATAACAAGATGATGGAGGAATTATGCGATGAGTTTAAGATTGAGCATCATAATTCTTCTCCTTACAGACCTAAGATGAATGGGGTTGTTGAAGCTGCTAATAAGAACATTAAGAAGATCATTCAGAAGATGGTTGTTACATACAAAGATTGGCATGCGATGCTCCCTTTTGCTCTGTATGGGTATCGTACATTCGTCCGCACTTCAACAGGGGCCACCCCTTTCTCTCTTGTTTATAGTATGGAAGCAGTGCTTCTGGTAGAGGTTGAAATCCCTTCTATGAGATTTTTGATGGAAGCTGAATTATCTGAGGCTGAATGGTGTTAGAGTATATATGACTAGTTGAATCTGATTGAGGAGAAAAGAATGAAGGCCTTGTGTCATGGCCATTTGTATCAACAGGGAATGAAGAAAGCATTTGACAAGAAGGTTCGACCTAGTGTGTTCAGAGAAGGCGACCTCGTGCTCAAAAAGATCTCGACTTTTACCACTGATTCTAGGGGAAAATGGACTCCTAATTATAAAGGCCCATATGTTGTTAAGAAAGCCTTCTCTGGTGGTGCATTAATTCTTACAACTATGGATGGTGAAGATTTCACTCATCATATGAATGCGAGTGTAGTCAAGAAATGCTTTGCCTAAAAAATAAAAGAACAACTTGCTAAGTTAAAAACCCGAAAGGGAGGCTTAGGCAAAAATGAGCGTCTCGGTGGATTGAAAACCCGAAAGGGCGGTCTAGGAAAAAATTAGAGATAAAAATAGAAATAATTGTCCTGGTAAATTGAAAACCTGAGAGGGCAATCTAGGCAAAAGTTAGGGACTATGGCAAGGACTTTACTTCAATAATCTCTAGATGAAGTCTCAAGCACATGGGAATTCAAAGTTGTTAGTGAGAAAAGTGGTCATTGTATTTCAATGTAATCTCTTCCATTGTATTTACTATTTTTTAAACTTTGTAATGACCGGTGGAGTTACGCCATTTGCGGACTACCATTCTATCAATAGAATTTGGGCCTTTGTCCCTTTATTTGCAATTCTTATTTTGTTTCTGTTTGCAAAGTTTCATTTTATTTTTTATGATGAATTTTGAAACAAATGTGAATAATTAATTGAAAATTTGAAAATTATAAAAACATTTTCCTTTGATTTATGAATACAAAAAGGAATGTCAACAATAATCCCAAGAATGGTAAAATCCTGAAGCGTAAAACTTTGTGTTATCCTCAACGGAGTTTGTTCTTGTTGATATTCTCCCCAGTAGAGTGTCTTGATGTTTCCCCAGTAGAGTTTATTCCTGTGGATGTAACTAGATGAATGACAATTCGAGTTTTCTCTAGATGAGTACCATTTAGTTTTTCCCCCAACTAAGTCTTGATTCAAATCTTCTCCAGCTGAGTATGTTTCCTTCATCCAACCAGGTTATGATCAGGCAGTTGAGCAGTTTTTGAGTTCAACCTCTCCTTGATGTTAATGCCCATGTAGAGATTTGTCATTGTTGATCCCCAGTGGAAGTTTTCGTAACCCGAAATTTGATCTCCCCTTTTGCCTTTTGCATAAGCATGTGCTTTCGCATTGCTGACATACGGATTCGCACTTTTCCACTGTGGTTTTTGTTGCATGAATGTTCAGTTTTTCCAGTTCTGATTAATCACATCTTCACAAAGACATCACATCATCATTAGAAGCACAAATCAAAGTTTTTTATGTCTATTCATCAAAGCAAAAGTTCAAAAATTAGATTCGTGGCCACAACATCATTTTCAAGCAAATTGGGCAAGTTTTGCATGTGGTAATCGATTACCACTTTGCTAGGTGTAACACCCCAAAATTTGCCTCATCTTTTTTTAATCTCTTGGCTTTTGTTTCATATCATTTGCATCATCATTTGTGCATAGCATTGGTTCTATGCAAGGGATCAAGGTATCTTTGTCAGTTCTCAAGAGGATGAGTATGATCCTCAAGGCTCAGGCAAGTGTTTATTCTCAACCTTGTAATATTCTCAACCCCAAAGGTCCTTTCATCATCAAGTCACATTACACAATCCTATGAATCAAGATTACAAGCATTGGGCATGTCCTCATATATTTGGGATGACTGGATTAAAGTTTTGGTCTAATGGCATCTGTGGCTAGATTCTTGGGCAAGGCTTTATTCTAGGGTTCAATACACATCTTGAGTGTTCCATACATGTATTATGTCTCATCATAAGTCACAAAATGAGCTTCAATCAATAGAAAGAGTGCAAGGGTTTCATCTGATCAATAAAAGTCAATTGTGACTCCATAAGGTCAAAGTCTTGGATTTCAAAGTCAACCAAGGGTATGCTATGTCTTCCCAAGTGTTTTCATGTGTTTGGGGCAAGAAGAATCAAACAGAAACATACAATCAGGAGATTGGTTGAATTAGGGTTTTGTTGGAATTTTTCTAAGTATGGAAAACGCTAATTTCTAGCCATCTTGCATCAATCATAACGTTTTCATCATTGATCCAAATGGGTCAAACTTGTTATCAAATTAAAGAAGACATCATGAACTACAAGTTTATACAAAAAATCAAGTCCAAAAGATTCATAAATTAAGAGTTATGGAGGGTTAAATTTGGGAAAAAGAAGAAATCTAGGTTTCAACACTTAGAATTTTTTCCAAGTATAGAAATTCATCTTGAGGAGCATGTTTTCAAGCCCATCTTTCATTGTGATTTAACCTTGAAATGAATTTTACTCTAACATGAAAGTCTTGCAACTGCGAAAAACACCCGGCAGAAAACAGAAGAGTCGCCACCTCTAGTTATTTATCCCAAAGAGAGGGAAAGGAAACGATTGGAAAAACCTAACGGAAAAGGGAGAAGACGAGGTCATCGCAACCAAGTCCTGGATTCGAGAGTCGGTTACACAAGGGGAAGGTATTAGCACCCCTCACATCCGTTGTACTCGACAGGATCCACGCTTGTTGTCTATCTAAGGGTATGTTTAAACTATCTACGCTACAGGCTTGCGGGACGAAAAGAAAAGAAAAGAGACTCGGCAGAGCATCGCCGCTCTGTGCCTACGTATTCCCTCGTGCAATGGGAAAGTCAGAGTCAACATAGTTCGGCTAACTACGGGTGAAAGTGGGGGAAGGTTGCTTGCCAAGACATCGCGTCTTGTGCCTACGTACTTTCATCTGGTATGAAAGATCAGAGCAAACGTAGTTCGGGCTGACACGAAACCACAGGTTGATTAAGTGTTTTAACTGAGTAGGGTTAAACCTTCGTTCTAGCAGTTAGGGACAACGCATGTTTGCGGTAGAACCGAAGCTTAATAACACTCTTTTTACGAAAAAGGTTTCCGATTAATCCCGAAGGAAAAAGGTTTGAATTTTGTTTGTGTTTTTTAGTGAAGTGAATTAACTCGGTTTGTGATTCACGTTGCACTAAAGACTATGACATGGAGGCGAATGCGTCGTATATCGCCCCCAAACGAGACGTATATTAAACACCCTAGATAAGCGAGGGGAGACCTCTCACTCATCATTCCCCATGTAGATTAAGGCTCGTAGCATGCAACGTTCATCGCATTTATTAGATGAATTATAGTTGTTTTGAGATGAGAAGAAGAAGACGCACGGAAGGTCTAAGGGAAACCTAGCCCTAACGTTGTCATGCAAAATGGTTCTAAAGTTCGGAGTGAAAGGGGAAACATCTACCCTATTGTTAGCATGCTTGGATTGAACACCTAATGTCTCTCCTACTCCCATCCTAAGCGGAGGGACTAGGAATCCTATGGGGATCATGGAAAAAAGCATAAGAAGAACAAAGGAAGGATCAATCACAAATAGAAATGCAAACATGAAAATGCAACACTTAGAATGGTGGGAGGGAGGAAAAAATGTGTGGGGAAGCAGCTGCCACAAGCGATTCTCGACCTCAACAACGATGCAAAATGATGCAAACATGTGGAGAAAAACAATAGATGAAAGCAAATAAACATGCAACCGAATACTCACTTCGGACCACATACACAAGCATGCAACCAAGTGGAAAATGAACACACATGTCAACAAAATCATGATTAACCAACCACAAACAGTGACAAATATCCAAAACATTTCAATCCTAATGCATCACACTGATCTATGATGGTTCGAATCGAAACAATATGCAAACAAGCAAGCAAAACAGCAAATATGACATTCTGACACAGTGTTAATCGGTTAACCCCTGAGGTTAATCGGTTAACACCTTAAAAAGTTTGGAAAATCTGAAATTTTGAACAGGTTAATCGGTTAACCCTATGCGTAAACCGATTAACACTGTTAGCGTTTGAAAAAATAAAAATTTGAAAGTTTGAAATGCTTAACCGGTTAACCATATAGTTTAACCTATTAACACTGCACCAGAAGCCAAAAACAGCAGCAGGGAATCACTTCTAGCACCAAAACAGCTTATCCAAGGTTCCAACAGATCAACTTATCAATTAAGCACGAAATTAACAACAGAAAACAGAGATCCAATAGGATGGATACACAATTACACAACAATATCACAATTTGAATGGATCGAAATCAACCAAAATTCAATCGAATATGATGATTAACATGATAAGCTCAAAAATTAAATCAGATCAAGAATTCCAACCTTCGAAGTGGAGATTTGCTTCGGTAAATGTTGATCAACTGAATTTGAGCAGATCCAAGCGAGATTATCCGGAAAACTTCAAGATCCACAATAATTCTTGCAAGAGGAATGCAGATCAAACACTTTTAAGCCAAATTACTCCAAATAAGCACTTCCAACTCAAGCTCCAAAATCAGATCTCAATTTGCACGAAAATTGATGATGAAAATTGATTCAATGATGATGACAGATGGAGGTTTATGCTCAAGAATCCATTGATTTCAATGAAAAATCAATGCATCCAAGTGATGAAGAGCTTTGAGTGAGGGTTTTGCAAATGGAGAAGTTGAGAGAATTGAGAGAGAATTGGAGTGAATTCTGAAAAATAAATTGAATTATGAGAGATTGGATGGTTTGGTTTGGAGTAAATCACTTAAATACTCTCTTGGTTTGGATCCAAAGCTAGGTTTGGAAATTGGATTGGAAAACTTGGCTTGGAAAGTGGCATGGGATTTTGGAGGGAAATCTGAAATTTAAAGATGTCCTAGATCCTTCCCAAATGAAAATTTGAATTCCAAGGTGATCAAAATTGGACCCCAGGTGCAATTGGCTTACAAAATTACGTACAGGGCAAAATCTGCTATGGTTAACCAGTTAACCATATGTGTTAACCGGTTAACACTGTTAAAATTTCAAATCTGGGCTGATTCTCCAATGGTTATTCGGTTAACCATATGTGTTAACCGATTAACACCTTCAAAAATTTGAATTTTGGCGCCTTCTGGAGGGAAATCTGTCCATTTGCCCTGTTTTGACTATCTGGAGCTCTGTTTAGCTTCTGAACCTCATTTTTGAACGTTATCACTGTGAAAATGCTTGACATGAGCCTGAGTGCTGCTTTCTGAACTGTTGTTCTCCTGCAAAATAAAATAAAATCGGTCGCCTGACCGCTGGACAAAAGAAATGTCCGAGCCCCTGATGCTCGTTGTTCAGTTGCTTGCACTAGAATGAAACCTGAGACACGAGAATACCTTGATCCCATGCCTCGAGGACAAATGCTATGATATGCAAAAAATGCAAAATGCAAAGAAACAAAAGCTAGTTACAGTTAAAACGAAAGGCAAATTTTGGGGTGGTACAGAAAGTTGTAGAGAATTCTCCAAGATTTCTTTTGGGTACTATAACTCCTCCATTAGATGTGTAGAACTCAAGTTATGATGCCCCCAAGTTAGGGTTTCAAAGATGTCAAATTTTGGCAAGTTTCTAGGCAGATTTTTGGAACAATCTTCCAAGGCATTTTTCACAAAGATCCTAGCTCCATCTTATCTTCCTTCAAGCATCAAAGTCGTAGATCATTATCTAAGCTTTCTAAGCATACCAATAACTCATCATTTAAGTACATAAAGCTAAAGATTTGAAAATTCAATGTTGGTTTCATCAAGTGGCAAAATGTGCTTTTTAACTTAGAATTTTTCTAAGTTACATGGGACAGTTTTGTGTACCCAACTTCCAACCATTTATTCTCATTGATCCAAGTCCTATTTCAAAATTCCATCAACATGAAACTTTCTTCATTCATTCCCTACTTTTTATTGAGCCAAAAACCTCATCATTTGGAGCCATAATCATGGATTTATGATGATTTAAAGTGGGCAATGTGAAGTTGTTTCAAGATACATCTTGATATGTTTTCTTGGCATTCTTTTTGACTTGATCATGAAGCATTATTTCCTTTCTATTTTCCCACGTATGCATCACTCTTTTCTTGCCAAAAACACTTCCAAATATGGCCAAACAATCTCTTGTATTATATTGTTCATTATGGCCAAAAGAAGAAAAGAGGACAAATTGCAAAACTTGCACACTAACTCACCTCATGTTGTACCTTTTATCCACTCTCATTTATAATGCTATTCTTCTTCTCAAAATGCAACCACAATAGAGATTACGTGAGGCTTGCACGTAGGATACATCATCCACCACCCACTTCCTAACTTTCACAACAATCACTAACTAACATTTTTAACCACAATAAGTTTACTTTAACCACCCAATACTATATAAAGCCACAAACCCTAATATAGGTAGCAACCACTTCATTTTCCCTAGAAGCAGATCAGGAAAGCTCTCACTTTCATATTTCTCCTCAGCTTCGAATCTCACTTTTCCAAAGGAGTTTCTTTATTTCATTGCTTGATTCATACTTTTTGAAGGTTGTTGAAGTATTTAGAAGGGGTTTCTGAAGCTCTTGCAAGTGTTTGAAGAGGAAACAAACTTCCTCTATTGAGTAAGCTTCCTCAATCGGTTTCTTTCATGCTTGACATGTTTTTGACTTGTTATTGATGTATTTGAGGTCTTATGCCATAATAGATCTTGGATGTATGCTTGTTGTCTTGTTTGGTTAGATTTCAGAAAGTACATCAAATTTTAATGATTGCTTTTCATGAGGTTAGATTGTACATTAATGGATTCTAAGGTTGGATTTAAAACCTACGTGGAATTTGGAGTGGGGTAGTGGTTTTGTTTCATGATTCTGGGTGGTTTGAGGTTGCTCCGGTGAAAGGGTTGGCCAGAGAAGATGACCGGAGATAGGGCTCCAGATTCTGAAGGTGGAAGAAGGCTGATGTGGCCTTGGTGTTATGATTTGTTTGATTGGATGACTGGGTGACACATCAATTAATGATGCAAGCGTGTGCATGTTGAGTGTGTGTAGTGGGACTGGGCTTTGGTCCATTTTGATTTTCCCACCCTTTTCTTTGGCCCAGAGCGCGTTATAACTTGATGCATGTTCATTCTGTGATTGCTTATACACCTCCCTTTGCATTGCTCTTTTCTTTTCTTTTCTTTTCTTTTTTTTCATTTGAGTTTATTTTTAACCGTTAAACTTTTTTCAAAAACACCAAAAAAGTACTTTTTAGATACTTTGACATGTCAAATTATTTTTCATAATTTTATTTAAATTTTCATTTTATTTTATTATTTTATTTTGATTTATTTTCATGAGGTGTTTTATGTGACCTAGTTTTGAAACATGGCTTTAATTCTTTATCTTCCCAATTGACTTTTGATCCTTGTTTTTGCACACACTTAGGCACATATATGTAGGGTTTTTAAGTGTCCATTTGATGCCTTAATGATATATTTTGGGTCCATGTTTGGATCTCTCTTGATTCCTATTCTCTTTGATCACTGGTTTGTGTGTTTGCCCTATGTTTGAGTTGGTTTGAACACCTCTTGTATACTTTATTAGGCACCCTTTTAGGACATATTGACCTACTTCCTCCTTGATATCATGATTGTTTTTCCTTATTTTTTAGACGCTTTTAATTATTTCTCATGTGTGATGCAATACATGCTTTTGTGTTGGGATGTGCTTGAACTTTGGTGAATTGTTTAGGGGCGCACTTGTGCAACCACTTAGGGTTTGACCTTACCTCTTGTTATTGATTGATATACAATGTGGTAGGGCCCTATTCTTGATCATCATTGGTTTTTCTCCTATCTTTAATTAATGCATTAATGTGACTTTGCTTTGAGGTGGAGATGCATGCTTACTTGACCTAGTTTAGATCCTAATTGTTTACATGTGATAGATTGATGCTTATGATGTTTAGAGGACGTGAATACTTTTTTTCAATGCTATTATTGTGGTGAGAATCGTGATACCAAACTATTGATTAACTTGAATCTTTAATTCTTTGAATTCACAAGAGGACTTTAAATTATCCAAAGGAAAGGTCTAAAGAAAGAAAGCACCTTTTGCACGATGTAACAACAACGCTAAGAGATTCGGGGATCGGGGGTTGGTTATGCATAGGGTAGGTATTTCACATCCTAAACATCTGTAGTACTCTACAGGAACCTTTTGTTTGTTTGTATGCTAAGTTTGCTAAATGTTTGCTATGGATTGGGTAAAAGGTGTAGGTTAAGACCTAAAGATAGTTCTAAGTTTGCTCGCAAAGACATCGCATCTTCTGCCTACGTATCCTAACTAGGATAGAATCAGAGCAATCGTAGTTCACCTCACTAGGATTGAAGAACACTTGATTACGATCAAGGTTCAAAGGGGAACAAGCATAACAATGCTTGTGTAGAGTTTTAAGAAAACTCTCAAAATCTACATTAAACACTCAAGAAATGGGAGTAAGAAATCATTTCCATGATCCTTACATAGAGTTAACAAACTCTATCCTAAGTTCTAATTGAAAGAGCACTCCTAACAAGGGGTATTCTTTTAGGCTTAAGCAAAGTCCAATGGATATGTTCTAACTTAACTAAGTGGGTAGACGACTTAACAAAGTCAAGGGAGGGTGATGAGCTATCTATGATCCAAAGGTCAATAGAGAAACTTTTCCTCTGGAAGGATAGAAGGGGAGGCAACTTGGATGAGAACTAAAGAGTTCCATCACTTGGGGAAAATAAACTTAAAAAAGCATAAACATCAAACAAACATGATGAGTACAAGAAACATGGTTACAACCGAGCATATACAAGCATATTACAATAAGCAAGTATGTCAAATGGGGTAATTGATTACAACCAAAGCATGCAAGTGTATGACAATAGGCAAGCAAAGATGAGTTCTTACAAGACTCAATGAAAGATAAAGACTTAAGCATATCTTGACAAAGATGAAGGTAACGACCAATGAAAATAAGTCAACTTCATGGGGATGGAAATCAAATGAATCAAACATAATGCTCACAAGCAAAAAAAGTAATTGCAATTACATACACAAAGGTTGACAAACTTAGAACTCACATCACAACAACCAACTTAAGAAAAATAAATCAAAAGTTTGAAATGATTAGGAGGGTAAAAACCCTAAAAGAAACATGAACATTTTCAATGCAAAGTTGTTTTCAAAAAAGAGAACCAATCCAAAATGACAAAAATTGAAGAAGTTATGATTTTTAGAAATTTAAAGGCAATTTAAATAAAAAACAAAGGAATAAGCAATAAAAAGAAAGGGGAGGTGCTTGGTGGGTGTTGAACCCACCACCTCATGGCTGCAAATTGAAAACTTTACCAAGTGTGCCAAGGCACGCGCTTGTTAAGTGAAAGGATAGAAATGACTAAAACATGAAAACATGGCAAATGGGAAAATAAATAAAAGGGTTGATCTCCACTATGGATCGAACCCGGGTTCAGGCAGTGCAAGACGTATGTGAAAGTGAAGGCTTAACCACTGGGGTGGCGATACATCCAAGTATTATGCCACCCAAAAATTAAACAAGTACTTAAACAAGCAAATGAAATATGGGCAAAGCAAGATGGACCAAAGAACAAGCCAAAACATGAAAATGACAACACCATAAATCAATCAAAACTTAACCAAATTGAACAAAATTTTGGTCTATCTCATGTGAAATTTCACAAGGAATTTAATGGCAATCTCAGTTTTTCAAGATAATGCACACAACTCAAAACTCGAAGACCAATGCAAAGCTAAGCTTATGAAATGCAAAATGGTATCTACAACTCATGACAACAAGGATTAAAGTTATGTAATGGTATGCACAAGTCATAAATACATTGTTCATGGAATTTGGATGCAAAAATCATGTAAAGATTACTCCAAACATAATTGGTGTGTGGACTGTCATGATGTGAACAAGCATGCTTAAAATGCTGTTGGCAAATGAAAACAATCATGATGCAGCCTAAATTCTCAACTTCAAACATTAAATACAAGGTGATTCATGCTTATCAAAGATTCAAACATGATGCAAGAACTGATCAAGAACAAACTTCAAGCAAAAATCTGGTATATGAAAATGGCAAAAATGAAGCACCAAAGTTGAAATGCTGTTTGGCAAATTGAAAACAGTTCATGGTGCAGCCTATGTACTCACCATCACAAAATGGTTTATGCACATTAAATCAAAGATTTCAACAAGACGCAAGAACTTAACACAAATGATGGCTTATTGAGTTGGAATGGAAAACATAAACATGACAGCAAAACATATGGCAAGCAAAAGCAAAACTTCAAACAAACCACACATATGCAAATCTGCAATGCCTTAACAAAAGCAAAAAAACCTAAGAAAATTGTATCAGTTCAAAAAAACATGGTCTAATCTTGACAATCTAGCAGTTATGTGTTCATGGACTAGCAACTAACAAATTGGTTCCAACATGCAAAGGACTCATATACACAACAGCCACAAATGGTCCTCAATCAAAAATCATGCCACACATATCAAATTCCAATCAAGTCTTGAAAATGGATGGTTACAACCATAGGAACAAGAACCTAGACATATTCCTAACAAGAACACCATGCTGACAGTTAACACCAACAAGGCATGCTAAATAGATCACAAATGCCAAACTTAGCAAAAGTTGGAAGTAAGGCATAGCAGCAAAATCATGTTCATGAATGCAGGCATTTGGCAGCAACATATGGAAATATCAATGAACAATATCTGGCCCAAATTCTATATGCACAAGTCATTTTGCAAATACATGTCAAATATGTGGATTATAACAGAAATGGTGCTATGGCAATTTCAAATGAAGGCAGTTGGCAGCAAGTATGGATTTTACAACATGGCAAGGTTGGCACAAATCAACAAATAAGTCCTAATGCTCCTAATGCATACAACAGTTGCAAGCTTAGCAAAATTATCATGGCAGTTGGTTTAACAGAAAACACAAGGCACAAAGATGCAAGTACTCATGAAATTCAACAAAGAGGCCGATTAGCAGTTCAACGCAGATTCATACCAAAGGGTTTCAAGACAAAACAGGCTCAACACAATTGACAAAGTAAACCAATATGTGAACAAAACATGGTACAATCACAGCCTTATCCTAGTGCCTAAGTGATGACAGTGGTGATGCAAGGGAAGAAACAAAACCAAGTATTTAGCAAACAGGATCCAACAAGTATCATGCTTCATATTAACAAACATATGCAATAAGGACAATGGCAGGTAACAACTTTAATGAACATATCAAGCTTGAAATCAGTCATGCCATATAAACTTAAAGAAAAACACCAACTGATGCAAATATGATAGTGCCAAACATTCATGATTTCAAGGTAACAAGGCTCATAAGTTAACAAACACAAGTCAAACATAAAGCAACAATTTAAAGCAACATGAAGGCACACTTAACATAACAAAAAGCAAGTATCAAGCCCAAAGCATATGTCATAACAGTTACAAGCATCAAGACATCAAAAATAGGTATTGGTCTTCATTATTCTTATGAGTAATTCCAACAACCTTTGGCAAATTCAATGAGGCAGAACCACTTACAAGCAAGCTCAAAATGCATCAAAGACCATGTTTAAACACACACATGATCTCAAAAGATGGTAGAACCAAAAATGACTTGTTGGTTAAAAAGTGCACATGGGATGAAAAATACAAGAACAGAACTGCTGCAGAACCAAAACCAAACTTGATTTCAACAATGCAAGCATCACATAAACACCTATATGAGGGTTTCTAAACCAAAATGCTAACTAACATGATCATGATATAAAAGTGGTAATGCTACAGCAGTAGGTTAATATTCTTTACCAACAGAACCAACACAAGACAACATCAACCTCAAAACATTTGCAACAGTTTCTCATATGTTCATGCCATATAACAGCACTTAAGAGACCTCAAAGGTTAACACATAGCCACATAACATATTTCATAAGTATTATCAGAACACAATACATTAATGAGTAGGCAAGCAAAATGTGACAGATTCAAACATGAACATACACATAAAGCATATTGTAACAACTAATGCATTTTGAACATGTTCATGACAGTTGGAAAGAAAGATAGTAACTACCAACCTCTTTTAGACTTCCAAGCAAGCAAATATAAAAGGAAAACCTTGGAGCTTCCAAATAAGATTCAATCCAATGCTTTGATGAAGATGATGGCCTTTCTTACACTTGAAGTAAACAAGTGGATCTTGGACTAGAACTTGAAATGAGTGATGGTGATGAGATTTTAGGTTATGGACAGTTGGTATACCATAAACCTAAGGTGTTTGGAGGTTTACAAGGATAAAAATAGGCCTGGTATGTGTTTTGGCAGATTTTGAGTATGAAGTCAAACTTTCCTTGGTTGAAAGTTGACTTTTGGGAAAATGAAGTTTTTTTCTGGTTTAAAGGATTGAACACCTCCCACACATCATTTGTGGATTGTGTGGATGGTTTGTGGTGATTTTGGTTAAGTGAAAATGGTTTTGGTGGTTGTTTTGCTTAAGACAGATTTTTGAGGCTTTTTGAGGTGGTTTTCTTCACTTGTAAGAAAATGCAAGGAAGTATGAGAGAAATGAGTTTCTCTTGGGTTGTAGAGTGCTCTTGTGTACCTCTCAACATAGAGGAAACCTCTATTTATAAGCAAGGCCAGGCTTGGGGCAGATTGGTAACTTGGCACTCTTGGTGGGAGTTTTGAAAAAGTAATCTTGCTTGAGATTTTGATGCAGCTGCAAATTCAAGTCTTTGGCTCAAGCTGATGCATTACTCAAGTGGCATGAATGACATAATAGTGATTGAAGTGTGGCTAGGCAGTAGGAGGGCTGTTTTCTGCAAGATCTCCATAAAGTTTCTCTTTCTTCCTTTTCTTTGATTAAAATAATCCCACTTGCCTCCAACTTGCAAGACTCACCAAACCTCCTCATTTTCTGCATTTCTTCTCTTCATATCCTCTAAATATCAGATAGAAATATGATCCAAGGGCTGAGAATAGCTCAAGTGATCAATGGATGAGTTTGTGAAAAATTGAAAGTGTTGGACTCAAGTGTTGAAACCTCATATTGTTGGATCCATAACTCTCAGCTCATAAGGGCTATGGAGGATTTCTAGTACACTTTGGAAAGCCCTCATGTAACTCTACAACTTTCATGTTTTCATGAGTTTCAGATTCCCAAATGAACTTGGCCAAAAAACCTCTCAAAGTTGCTGAGAAACATGCCTAAAAAGTGAATTTAGTCATAGCTCCAAATCTATGAATTTTATGCTCATGGACCACTGTGGGACTCTTGTAGGACTTGTCAAGAGCTTTCCAATGAGCTTTGAACCAACTCAATTGGATGTGTGGTTAAGGAGTTATGGTCTTGCCCCTTTCAAAACCCTAATTCCCGATTTTTGCGATTACTCCTCAATCCTTGATCCAATGGTCATGAAACTTCATGGGTAGGTGAAATATGTCATTAGGAACATTTTTGATTCCCACCTTGAGGTTAAATTCCTTATGAGTGAAGAGTTGACTTTTCGGTCAACCGAACGATCGATCGATGACTACCGAGTCGACTGTTGATGCTCCGGGTCTTTTGAGGCCTTAAAACTTCTTGAGTAGACTTTACCAAGCCATATGAACTTTATGGACCATGATACCAGCATTTTAACACCTTTTAAATCAAAATTCAAACCACAATTGACTTTTTATGATCGAAAACCCTAATCGGGTATCCTGAACTGCACTGTTCTCAATCTTTGGGTGACAACCTCAAATTGGATTCATACTTGACCCCAATTAGTATCCTTGATCTTGTTTCATGGAGAATCAATCCAAGACATTGACTGATCAAACCTTTGAAACCTCGATTCTTGACCGTACGAAACCCTAATTCATCTGTATCTTGACAAAGACAAACTTGAAATAGGTTATGGTTAGATAATCAAATGAACATGATCCTAAAATGATGATGAAGATCTAAGGGGTCAAAATTTGGGGTATGACAGTTGCCCCTATTTAAATATTTTCACTAGATGACAATGAGAGATGATAATCCTCATAGAATCGTAGCGAAAGGTATTTAAATACAACAAATCAAAAATTTTGTCCCTTAGATCGGATGCTATGCAAAAGGACAAATGCGAATATGCCGTGAATCTAAATGATGATTTATGATGCTTGAATGCAAGACAGATGCCGACACACGAGCAAAGATAAAAGAAGGACAAGACAATGAGTAACTACTCACAGGGGATCCAACACACTAGGGAAAGATCCAAGGCAAAACAAGCAGAATAGTTCAAACATGACTAAAGATGTTGCCCAAAGGGAATCTTTCACACAGGGGCGCAAACTCCACCAGGGAAGACAAATCTTCATTGGGGAAAAGGAGACATACATTCCGCTGGGGAAGAAGGCAATTCTCCACCGGGGAAATGAAAGAAAAGAGACGCAAACCTCATTGGTGATAACCAAATGAGGAGTTTCCTATAACGAAGAGTTCGAACGAGATCTTCAGGAAAAGAACAAAAACAAGACCAGACGCACTGGGGATGCTAGTATCCACTAGATCTCCGAGACTCGAATGGGAAAGCAACGGCTTTACCGAAAACACTGGTGACGACCAGAACAACAAACAATTTCAAGTGGGGGGGCTAGTTTCCACTAGATTTACTAGGGGTTATGGTGACGACCAAAACAACGATGCCAATAACGATTGGATTTTAAACAGTGCCAGTTACCACTGGACTTTCAAAAGATATGGTGACGACCAAACCAACAATACCAATAACGATTGGATTTTAAACAGTGACAGTTACCACTGGACTTTCGAAAGAACTGCCAATTACCATTGGACTTTAAAAAGATATGTTGACGACCAAACCAACGATACCAATAATGATTGGATTTTAAACAGTGCCAGTTACCACTGGACTTTCAAAAGATGTGCCAATTACCATTGGACTTTAAACAATGGGGATTGTTAGTAACGATTAGACTTCAAGGAGAGAAACTGGTGACGACCAGGCAAACGATATCAGTAACAAATGGGAACATCCAAAGGTACTAGTAACGACTAGAATCAAAAGGGATATAGATGACGACCTATAACCATAAACAAAATCAGTAACAACTGAGGTAGAGAAATTGGTGATGACCAACACCCTAAAAAGACGGAGGGTGCCCAATGAATAACAAACAAGACCACTGATAACAACCAGGAAACAAACGAGACAAAAGGTAACATCCAAAGACAACAGAGGCAAAACAGATGCACATGATATGCCATGATGCCAATGATTAATGATATGCAAGAGCCGACTCTGACGAGAGACAGAAGAAACTGGAGACTCAGGAGGAAAGATAGATAAGCAAATTTATCTCGCTAGGGACACAATGAATCACACTGATTTCATAAAACAACGGTGTCTGTAGATTCGCTGGGAAATAAACCCACTTCGCTTGGGAAATAAAGCTTAGGGAAGCTTGCCAGAATTGACAACGTAACTTTAAATAGAGGCTCTGAATGCTTCCACTGAGGATGAGTCCACTATCATAAGAACGTATCTCGTAAAGAAACCTGGGGAGATGGTCTTCAATCTTGGTAACTACACATGACCAAATGAGCAACCTAACAAATCAATTCGACTGACGTTTCAAAGGGAGATGTATTGAGATTGCACATCAAAGCTTCTGCCTTGTAAAGACTTTTGAGGGGTATGATTTCCACCGAATCTTTCTGTGAGCCAAAGTACTTTACGTTTTGTTAAGCTTCCAAAAGTTATTTTTAAATTCAGACCTAATTCTTTCAAAATTATCATTGATTAATAAACGATGTTTTGCATAACAAAGAAAAAAAAGGAAATGGTAAATTGCAAAAGAATGGTCCAAAAACTGATTTTATTTAAGAATGGACGCTTGTCAATGACAAAACTCTATGGAACTTTTACAATCGAAAATGGCAACATGAAAAAGGTTACATTGAATCCACTGACAATCTACCCCTAATGACTAAAAACTTTCCAAAACCTTGCTTTTGACAAGAACGGTTGAAATGGACTTCCGGTAAAATCTTCTGCAGAGGTGACAACCCATCTGATGCAGTGAAACGCCTTTGTCCCTAACTTTTGCCTGGATTGCCCTTTCAGGTTTTCAATCCACTGGGACGCTCTTTTTTGCCTAAGCCGCCCTTTCGGGTTTTCAACTTAGCGAGCTCTTTTTTTTTATCTCATCCCTAACTTTTGCCTGGATCTCCTTCATAGGTTATGATCCAGCGGGATACCCATTATTGCATAAGCCGCCCTTGCGAGTTTTCGACTTATCGGGTTCTTTAGGCGTAATATTTTCGTGCTGCATCAGAATTCACCGGATGAGCAAGTTGTTCCCCATCCATTGTTGTGAGAATTAACGAGCCCCATGAGAAGACTGTTTTTATAACAAACGGGCCATCATAATTGGGCATCCATTTTCCCCGTGCATCTTTTTAAACTGGCAAAATCTTCTTGAGTACAAGCTCCCCCTCTCGGAATTCTCGGATACAAACCTTTTTGTCCAAAGCTCTCTTCATCCTTTTCTGATGACCGTGACATACCGCAGTCATGCGCTTTTCGTCAATAAAGTTCAACTGATCAAACCTTTCCCTCACCCATTATGCTTCTTCAAGCTCGGTTTCCATTATGACTCTTAAGGAAGGTATCTCAACCTCAATAGGAAGTACTGCATCCATCCCATACACCAAGGAAAAAGGGGTTACCCCTGTTGAAGTGCGAACGGACGTTCTATACCCATGCAAGGCAAATGGCAGCATCTCATGCCAATCCTTATATGTTTTCACCATCTTTTGCAAAATCTTCTTGATGTTCTTATTCGCAGCTTCGACAGCTCCATTCATCTTGGGACGATAAGGAGAAGAATTGTGATGTTCAATTTTGAAGTCACCACATAACTCTTTCATGGTTTTGTTATTCAAATTAGTACCATTATCTGTTATGATTCGGCTTGGGATTCCATATCGACAGATAATCTCCTTTTTGATAAAACGGGCCACCACTTGTCGAGTAACATTGGCGTAGGATGCGGCTTCAACCCACTTTGTGAAGTAATCAATAGAGACCTGAATAAATCGGTGTCCGTTAGAAGCCTTTGGCTCGATTACCCCAATCATGTCAATGCCCACATAGAGAACGACCAAGGTGATGTCAACACATTTAACAACGTTGGAGGCACATGCATCTTGTCCGCATAAATTTGGCATTTGTGACATTTCCTGGCATATTAGATACAGTCAGTTTCCAAAGTCAACCAGTAATATCCAGCCCTCAAAATCTTCTTGGACATGGCATATCCATTGGCGTGAGTGACGAATGTTCCTTCATGAATATCTTGCATTAACAAATCTTCTTCTCGTCTTTCGACACATCTAAGCAGGACCATGTCATGATTTCTTTTATAGAGCACATTATTACTGAGAAAGAACTTAGATGCCAATCTTCTCAAGGTTTTCTTGTCAAGTGACGCAGCATTAACTGTATATTCTTGTTTTAACAGACAATTCTTTATGTCGTGGAACCATGGCTTGTTATCAATTTATTCTTCAACCATCTGGCAGTAGGCAGGCCCAGTCTTGCGTTCAATTCGAATGAGAGTAGCATCATTGAAATACCTGACTTTCCACATTGAGGCTAATATGGCCAGAGCATTGGCAATGTGATTCTCAGATCTCGGAACATGCTTGAAAGTGATCTCATCAAAGTATTCAATCATTTCAACGATGTAGGCTCTGTAAGGGATCAACTCCTCATGTCTGGTCTCCCATTCACATGTAACTTGATAAATAACCAAAGCTAAATATCCACTTACTTCGAGAAGTTTTATTCTTAGGTCAATAGCTGCTTCGAGGCCAAGAATGCATGCTTCATATTCAGCAACATTGTTTGTACATTCAAAGTCTAACCTTGATGTAAATGGGGTATAACCACCTTCTGGATTCATCAGAACGGCGCCTACACCATGCCCACTGTAATTTGAGGAACCATCAAACATCATTTTCCACCAAAGACCTGGCTCGGGACCTTCATTAGGACCTGGCTCTTTATAATCTTTCACCAACATAATGTCTTCGTCCGGAAAATCAAACTTGAGAGACTCGTAATCTTCAACTAGCTGATCTGCAAGATAATCTGATAAGACACTGCCCTTGATAGACTTCTGGGCCACATACTGGATGTCGTATTCTGATAACAACATATGCCAACGGGCGAGCCTTCCTGTCTGAGCGGGCTTTTCAAAAATATACTTTATCGGGTCCATTTTTGAAATCAATAAAGTAGTATGACAAATCATGTACTTCCTCAAACGTCTGGCAGCCCATGCTAAAGCACAACAAGTTTTCTCTAAAAGTGAATATCGGCTTTCACAGTCGGTGAATTTCTTGCTCAAATAATAGATGGCATGTTCCTTTCTTCCGGACTCATCCTGTTGACCTAACACGCAACCCATTGAATTCTCGAGTACTGTTAAGTACATGAAAAGAGGTCTTCCCGGAACAGGAGGTATTAAGATCAGAGGCTCTTGAAGGTAACCTTTAATCTTATCAAAAGCTTATTGGCAATCTGAATTCCAAACAACTGTCTGATCTTTGCGTAACAATTTGAAAATGGGCTCGCAAGTAAGAGTCATATTAGAAATAAATCTGGATATATAGTTCAATCTTCCAAGGAAACCTCTGACTTATTTCTTAGTTCACGGAGTCGGCATATCTTGAATGGCTCGAACTTTATCCAGATCTACCTCAATCCCTCGGTGGCTAACAATGAAACCGGGTAATTTCCCAGATCTCACTCCAAAAGTACACTTGGCTGGGTTTAGTCTCAACTGATATTTCCTGAGTCTCTTGAACAACTTCAAAAGATGATTCAAATGGTCTTCCTCACTCTGGGATTTGGCGATCATGTCATCGACATACACTTCTATCTCTTTATGCATCATGTCATGAAATAACGTCACAATGGCTCTTTGATAAGTGGCACCGGCATTCCTCAAACCGAAAGGCATGACTTTATAACAGTAAGTTCCCCAAGGAGTAATGAAAGTAGTCTTTTCCATGTCATCTAGATCCATCTTGATTTGGTTGTATCTGGAGAAACCATTCATAAACGAGAAAACTGCAAAGTGAGTTGTATTATCCACCAATGTATCAATATGCGGCAAAGGGAAATCGTCTTTTGGACTAGCCTTATTCAGATCCCTATAATCCACACACATTCTGACCTTCCCATCTTTCTTTGGTACAGGTACAATATTATCCACCCATTCGGGGTACTTGGATACTGCTAAGAAACCTGCCTCAATCTGCTTCTTCACTTCATCCCGAATCTTAAGAGCCATATCAGGTCTAGTTCTTCGGAGCTTTTGTTTGACTGGCGTGCATTCTGGTCGGAGCGGTAACTTGTGGACCACTATGTCTGTGTCTAAACCTATCATATCCTGATATGACCAAGCAAATACGTCCACATACTCTTCTAAAAGCTTCACCAATTGCTGTTTGACTTCTGCCCCAAGCATTGCCCCAATCTTGACCTCTGGGTACTCGTAACATGCCATTTTTACCAGTTCATCAGGGATCTCAAAATCTTTGTCCTCATCTTCGGCTTGGTATATTGGTGAGTCAAAGTCAGCAGGGAAAGCAAAGTCATTGGATTCAACAGGTTTTGGGGTATCACTGCATGTTGGAATGGCTTAATTTATTAAAACACACACAAGGACAAATGCAGCAACAAGAAAAAATGTTTTGTTGATTTTTTTAGAAAATTGCCATCTTCTTTTTAAACATGGAAGCAAAAACAATTAAGGAAACAATAATGAAGGATTTAACAAAATAGTTCATTAATCATAATATTCTTGAAAGCACGGGGCCCTTACAAAATATATCCTATAGCCTTGGGCATGGCTATGGAGGTTTAAAAATAAAAAACAACAACAAGTAAAGAAAACAAATTACTTCAACACAGGAAATATCACAGGAATCTCAACAACCTTCCAATTGCCTAAAGCAGTCTCGCAATGATATACCAAATGTTCAATATACTCATCTTCAAAATCTTCTCCCACGGCATTGACTTGGAATCCTCCACTGATGAACACCTCTTGGATAGTCTTCGGACGTCCTTCGGCGTGTGTTGATGCTTCGACATGAGTTGGTTTGTAACCCAACCCTTGGCGACCCAGTCTTGCTTTCACCTCAATAACCTCTCCCCAACCTGCAGGAGTACCCTCTTCCAATGTAGACTTAATGCTTTGGGCGGATGCAAAAGATGGACCACTCTTTGCCACTGCGTCTTCTATCATTACCACATTAGCTATTTCAAGCCCCTGGAAAGAAGTTTCCAACGCATCCTCATCTGCCTCAATATACCTGAATGACGATAAATTACTCACTATCAAGTCCTCTTCGCCATGCACAATTACTAGTTTGTCGTTTACAACAAATTTCATCCTTTGATGCAAAGTGGAAGTCACTGCCCCTGCTGCGTGAATCCAAGGCCGTCCCAACAAACAACTGTAAGCTGGGTTAATGTCCATTACCTGAAATGTGATATCGAACACGTGAGGGCCTATCATAATTGGCAACTCCACTTCCCCAACAACCGTTCTTTTCGAACCATCAAAAGCCTTCACAATCAACGACGTCTGCTTCATCTCTGCCCCTTCATATGCCAACTTTGTGAGCTACCTTTTAGGCAACACATTCTACGAAGATCCAGTATCAACCAAAACTCGCGCTAACGTGTCTTCTTGACATCTGATAGATACGTGCAAAGCACGGTTATGATTACGTCCTCCACTTGGCAGCTCTTCATCACTGAAACTTAGAGTATTGCAGGCTATAATATTGTCTATCACCGAATCAAATTGGACAGGGGTTATATCCTTCGTCACATGTGCTTGCATTAACACCTTTTGTAGAGCCTCTCTATGGGCCGGGGAATTCATCAGGAGAGACAAAATTGATATTTTTGAGGGGGTTTGATGAAACTGATCCACAACCTTGTAATCGCTTTTTCGAATAATCCTTAAGAACTCCTCAGCATCTCCTTCAGTGATGGACATTTCTTTGTCTTTAGCCGTCACAGCAGGGGTAACCTCTTTTTGAGCAACCACTGTTATTTTTGGTTGATATATTCGACCACTACGGGTCATCTTGCTCATTCCTGCAATATTTGTCACATCAACCTGGTCGTCCTTCACCTCCTCATTCTGAATAATCTTCCTAGATCTTTGGCCTAACACAACCATATCATACTTCCACGGGATTGCCTTTGTATTCTCAAAAGGAAACAATCTCGGCTTCTGAATAACAACTGGTCGAGGCTGATCAACAACAGCTTTGTCAAAAACAGGCTTCACATTTTTGCTGATCATATTGAACACAGGGACTTTCTCCCTTTTCCTTGGTAGATTGAAAACAGGCTCAACCACCGAAACTTCCTCCTTCTTTATGTTGATAGCCACTTGCAATAATCCATCGTCGATAAGACTTTTCACATATTTTTGTACCACACCACACCCTTTAGGATTAACAGAACACTTCTCACAGTCACTATGGGTACCTTTAATCAGCCCTGCTTTCAACAGTTTCTCATGAAGTGACCTCAACGGAATCTTGATTTCTGACACATCACAAACTAACCTTTCATCTGAAGCCTCTTCTACAGCATTAACTCCTCCATGATTTGGCAATGGGTTATTTTTAACATTAGGCGGTACATCATCAAAATACAAAATCTTCTTCTCTATGAGCTCCCTGACAAGATGTTTCAAGGCAAGACACCCCTCTAAGTCATGGTCGGCAGCACCTTCATGAAAGGCACAATGAGAATTCGGATTGTAATCAGGTGATGAAGTGTCTGAAGGTGTATTCAATGGTCGCGTTGTTATCAACGCTTGTTGCACCAAAGTCGGGTACAACTCTGTATAAGTCATTGGTATCTGAGGAAATGGAGGCCTCGTTGTTGGTCTTAGATTTTGGTAATTTTTCCTTGGTTCCTGAGCCCTAGGCTGCTGATATTGTTGATAGGGTGGAGCGTTGGGCGCTCGCTGATACCCTTGTTGTTGAACTGGTTGATACATGGGTGCTAGTTGCACTGTCTAGTAATTTGGAACAGGGTGATTGAAAGCAGGCGTTATAGCTGCCACATATGGTTGTTGAGCATACTGTACTGGATACATCGGCTGTTGTGTCAAATTTTGCTGAGGTTGCTAAACATAGCCTTGTGGAGGCTGCTGAACATAGCTTTGTGGAGGTCGTTGATATCGTTGGTAGGTCTGCTTCCAAGTCTGATTCCTTTTCCCCACTGTTATGGCGTTTGTTTCTCCCTCATTCTTTTTATGAAAATTACCACTAAACTTCTTAACATTATTGTTGTTGGAACCACTGGAACTACTAGTCATTTTTCCATTCTTCAATCCCAATTCCACTCTCACCCCCACAACCATTATATCGGAGAAACTCGATGCTACACTGCTAATCATCTTCTCATAAAATTCTGGTCTTACCGTGTCCACAAACCAATCTGTCAACTATTTTTCATTTAAAGGAGGTTCCACTTGAGAGGCAGTCTCTCTCCATTGTTGTGCATACTCTTTGAACGATTCAGAATTCTTTTGTGTCATACTCAGCAACTGTCTTCGGTCAGGGGCCAAATCCATATTGTATTTGTAATGCTTTATGAAAGCATCGGCTAAGTCTTGGAAACTGTGAATGCGAGATTGATCTAGGCTCAAATACGACTTAGCAGGGGCTCCTTTCAAGCTATCCTGGAAACAATGGATCATCAGCTTATCATCTTCTACATGTGCAGCCATTCTTCGGTAATACATAATCAAATGCGTCTGAGGACAAGAAGCACCATTATACTGATCAAAATTGGGGACTTTGAATTTTGGCGGGATTACCAATCTAGACACTAAACACATATCTCTGGCATCAGTACAAAAGATATCATTCCCCTCCATTGCTCTAACCTTCCTCCCTATAGTTTCTACACTCTCCTTCAATTTCTCATGTCGTCCACTTCCTTCTTCAGACCCATCAGGAACTTCAAACACTTGTGGATGGTTGTGAAAAATAGGGCGCACTTGACCTTGTATAGAGGCTGGAGTATAAGTCGGAACAACTCAGGGAAACTCTGCCCCTAGAGGAACTGATTATTAATTGACTGGTGGCGGAGGTACAAAACCTGGCATTAATCCATACGGTGGTATACTTCCAACAGTGACTGCCGTTGGGATCGGCTCCACAACTACGTTAGTGATCTCAGAAACTACAGTGGCCTGAGTGTCCATTTTTGCATTAATGACTTGTAAGACTTCCATAATTCATCATACGCTTCCTCGTAACTCTTCAAGTTCGTTGTCAACCCTATCCAGATTCAAATTGTGTTCGTCCATTCTTTGACGAGCTTGTATTGATGTCGAGGATTCAGTATGATTCTCTGGAGATAAGACAGCGAGATGAGACACAGCATAGGAAATGCACATGAAATGCTATGGGTGCAGATGCAAATGCAAAATTAATCATTCAAGGAATCCAAAGAAATATTTGCAAACATTATAACGATGGGGAAATCAAGAAAATTCAAAGTCTTCATAGATTAATAACTGAGAGTTTTACAATAACAATTCGAAACTGAAACACAAATCTCCAATACAGATAAATGATAAAACACAGAAAACAAAAAGATCCTAGATCTTCTGGCTGGAGGGTTCTTCGTCTTCTGGTTGACTCTTCTTTCCACCTTGATGGACCAACTCTTGAAGCTCTTCCTTCTCTTGTATAACCTTGAAATACTTATCTCTTCAAGCTTTTCCTTCTCTTTTAGCTTTTGTCAAAACATCTTTTAATTCTTCCACAAGAGTAAGTTTTGTTGGGTTAGGCTCAAAACGGGTATAGAACATCTTCAATGCTGCTTCTTTCACCCATGATAAGTATGTTCTGAAACAGCGGTGTCAGAGTAATCCAAAGCAGTCATTCCCCTTGTGTGGATGTGACGCCAAGCATACACAGTCTGAGCCTTGTAGGTTGGATCCTTCCTTTCTTCAATGTAGAAACTTCTCAAAAGAACTGGGTCCGATTCATTCTTCATTGGTAGGGCTGGCAATGAACCGAACCAACTCGAAAATAGTTTGAAATTCGATTCGACAATTAGATCGTTGAACTAGGTTCATGAACCTAATGAGTTGAGTATGAGCGAAAAATTAAGTTCGTTAACTAAATGAGCTGAACTTGAACTCTACATAGTTCGACTCGTTAGGTTCATGAGTTAACTCGATTACATATGAGAATAATTATACTGTCTTTAAGATTAGGTTTAAATATTTAATCTAAATCTTAGACAAATTTAATCTTCAACTTAGTAGTTTTTGAATTAGACTCTCAAATGTATCTCTTGAAAGTTGTGTAAGTTTTGAATTAGTAGATTTCGAAGATAAAGTTAAATTTCAATATGATAATTTTTATTTTATTTTAATATTTTATTTTAAAAAAAATATATTTATTTAAAATGTCAAATATACTAAAATATATATATATTAAAAAAAATAGTTTTTAAGCCCGTGAATCATGTGAGCTGATCCTAATGAGTTGAACCAAACTGTTCGTGAACTTATAACAAGTCGAGTTTGAACTTAAAAAAAAGTTCGTGTTGAACTCGAACTCGAACTCAAACTCGAAACAATTCATAACGAGTCGAGTTTGAGCTTAAAAAAAAGTTCGTGTTGAACTCGAACTCGAACTCGAACTCGAAAAATTCTTAATGAGTCGAGCCGAGCTGAGGTGAGTTCGACTCGACTCGACTCATTTCCAGCCCTATTCATTGGGTATCCCAATTGGCGACGTGCTAAAATGGGATTATAGCTAATGCAACTATCAGTGCTGATAAGCGGTACATTTGGGAAATCTCCACAGCTCTGAATCATGGCAATCCCTCCATACATAAGGTCATACCACTTAATATCTGAATGTTTGAGTAGCAACAACCTCTCTGTCCATGAGATTCCATTCTGCATATCCCAGAGTGCTTGAAGCCTTGGCAAGTGCGAAATAAACCACTTGTATAGAAGAACGGTGCAACATACAATCTGTCCAACTCCATGACGGTTTCTGCGATGGATGGAAAAATACACATCAGCCAACAAAGTGGGTACGAGATATTTGATTAAGAAAAGGTTGATTGCACTCGCATCCACAAAATTATCAACAGTCGGAAACAGGAAATGTCTGTAAATTAGCAAAGCCAGAATGGCCTCAAATGCTTCAGAATTCTTCGACTCGGCATAACATTGAGCTTTTTCATACAGGAACATAGCTGGAAATCCGTATAGCCCTCCCTTAGCAGTCATATGAGATCGTACTTCATTCACCTCCAAATGTGCGGCCTCTGCAATTACTCTTTCGCTAGGAGTCCCTTCTCTTCCAGAAAATGGTCTGGGAGTGACGCCTAATCCCATTTTAGGGCAGAATATTCTTCCAAGGTTGGCAGCAATTGGTAATCTGGAAACGTGAAACAATGATAGGTCGAATCGTAAAACTACACGAGCGCTGACAACATCTCTTCATCCACTTGAATTTTTAGTAAAGACATCATATTCCCATACTTCTCTCTGAACGCCTCAGGGTCTTCTACTAAACCTCCCAGTTTCCTCAGGTTCTCCAAATTTGGGCTTCGGAACACAATCTCTGCAGTTGTCTTCTTTCCAGAATCCATTCTATAATATCTGCAAAACAACCTTTAGTTCCTTGAATGATTAATAAATGTGAATGCAAATGCACAAAGTATCATGGAACTCAGATTCTGTAAACATAAAAAACGTCATAGACTTAAATTCATTGATACAAAATTTTAGTACATCTTACAAAAGTTTTAAACAGAAAGCTAAATAAAAGCTAACAAAAATCCCCAGAAGGTTCTCCTAACAGCCTCAAGTTGAGCTTCTCAATCTCCTTTTCCATCTGGGCCTTTTCAAGAATAAGCTTATCCATGATCAACTTCCACGGAGTTGACTGAGGGCTAGAAGAAAATAAATCTTCTTGCGCCTTTCTCTTCTTGCAAGAGAGTACTTCTTCATTCTTCAACTCTAATTGCTTCTGGAGTTCTGCATTTTCTTCAACGACCACTTGATACTTATGCTTCCAAGCGTCTTTGGTTTGTCGTGCCTTGCTCAAGGCAATCCTTAGCTTCTCCTCCTCATACATGAAGATCAAGGTGCGCTCCTCCTTTAAAGCCATGGGTTCTTGTCAAGAATAAGGCATCTTCAACTCGATGGCTCTCTTTCGAACCCATTGGAGATAAGGTTCCAAAGAGACACAATTGGGTTTTCCCAGGTCTTTCTTTCCCTTTTTGTGCAAATGACTCCAGGCTTTTAGAATCTTCTCTTTTAGAATCTTCTCTTACTATTGGGCTTGTCCTTCAAAGGGTATCCCAACTGTCAACGAGCGAGGACTGGGTTGTAACTGATTCCTCCATTAGTACCAAGGAGATGTACATTACCAAAATCTCCACAACTGTTAATGATCATTATTCCATCATATTCACGATTGTACCAATCAATATCAGAGTGCGTGAGAGCCATAATCTTCTGTAACCACCACCCTTTCTTCGGATCCCAAAAAGCGTTAGCTTTAGGCAAGTGTGAAATAAACCACTTGTATAGTAAAGGAGCACAGCAAGTGATCATCCCTCCTTTGTGGAAATTTCTAAGATGAACAGAATGATACACATCCGCTAGCAAGGTAGGCACAGGGTTTTTCTTCAAGAAGATTTTAATGGCATTGAGGTCTACAAAGTTCTCGAAGCTAGGGAACAGAAAGATACCATAAATGAGCAAGGCAAGGATAGCCTCGAATGCATCCATGCTCAAATGATCTGCATAGTATTGAGCTTTTTCAACCAAAAATTCTGCACTCAACCCAAAAACTCCTCCTTTTGTAGTCATGTTCTTTTGAATATCAACCAATCCCAAACGTGTAGCTTTGGTAATATCTTGCTCCTAGGGTCCTTCTCCATGATCGGAAAAGGAGAATCTTCAAGAATGGGCAACCCAACCAAGTGAGAGTATTCTTCTAGCGTGGGCACTAGCTGATAATCGGGAAAGGTGAAACAATGGTATAGTGGATCATAGAACTGGAGAAGCGTAGAAAGAAGTTCAGTATCCATCTTTATCTTTAATAGTAACAACAACTTCCCATACCTACTCTGGAATCCCTCTGGATCTATCACCAAGGTGTCCAACCTTCTTAGGTCATCTAGTTTAAAACATTTGTAAGTGTACTTCAAAGTTTTCTTTCTTTTACCATCCATAGCGACCTTGATGTAAACAAAAAGTCTGAGTTCCATGAAACCTTATGATATGATGTTTATGAATGCAAGAATGCACAAACACAGGTAATGCAAATATCACACATATGTACATAAACACAAGCTTAGTTTTAGAGGGAACGTGCGTGGAGCCAAGGTCTACCCATCCCAAAAGGTGTGTAATATGGATTTTCAAACCTGTAGAACAGGGTTCTAAACGGTTCTCAGAGTCAACAACTTATCTTTCGGATATTATCAACTTCCCAAATCACTTGGTAATCGATAATATTCTCAAGAGAGTCTCATCCAAGTGTAGTATCGCATATCAACTATTTCGGAAATACTTCCTTATAGCCATCGCAATACGTCCTAGTAGGGTAGAATGTAATCTAAAAGTCCATAGTGTCACGGGCTCCTTCGTTGAAAGTAGTATTGTTTTCACGAATACTCATTCAACAATACTAAACTCTCAAGAGGGCCTACACTGAGCGGTGGTTTCTCAAGTTAGCTTGGTCGGGAATCAACTCCCTATAAGCCTTCTTGAATATACCACCATCCTATCATAATTGCACTCGAGTCCGGGTATAGGACCGTATCACCATTCAAAGGTCCCAATATCCAACATACAAACAAATATATTGACAAATATACATGTAAAGCAAATATTCACAAATATAGCATATAATCAAGACAAAATAGGCTAAACACTCAAGTTTAAGCTTCCCCGTGTGGAGTCGCCATTTCTGTTGCAGTGAGAATCGTGATACCAAGCTATTGATTAACTTGAATCTTTAATTCTTTGAATTCACAACCAGACATTAATTTATCCAAAGGAAAGGTCTAAAGAAAGAAAGAACCTTTTGTGCAATGTAACAACAATGCTAAGAGATTCGGGGATCGGAGGTTGATTATGCATAGGGTAGGTATTTCACATCCTAAACATCTGTAGTACTCTACAGGAACCTTTTGTTTGTTTGTATGCTAAGTTTGCTAAATGTTTTCTATGGATTGGGTAAAAGGTGTAGGTTAAGACCTAAAGATAGTTCTAAGTTTGCTCCCAAAGACATCGCATCTTCTGCCTACGTATCCTAACTAGGATAGAATCAAAGCAATCGTAGTTCACCTCACTAGGGTTGAAGAACACTTGATTACGATCAAGGTTCAAAGGGGAACAAACATAACAATGCTTGTGTAGAGTTTTAAGAAAACTCTCTAAATCTACATTAAACACTCAAGAAAGGGGAGTAAGAAATCATTTCCATGATCCTTACATAGAGTTAACAAACTCTATCCTAATTGAAAGAGCACTCCTAACAAGGGGTAGTCTTTTAGACTTAAGCAAAGTCCAATGGATATGTTCTAACTTAACTAAGTGGGTAGACAACTTAACAAAGTCAAGGGAGGGTGATGAGCTATCTATGACCCAAAGGTCAATAGAGAAACTTTTCCTCTGGAAGGATAGAAGGGGAGGCAACTTGGATGGAACTAAAGAGTTCCATCACATGGGCAAAATAAACTTAACAAAACATAAACATCAAACAAACATGATGAGTACAAGAAACATGGTTACAACCAAGCATATACAAGCATATTACAATAAGCAAGTACGTCAAATAGGATGAACGGTTACAACCAAAGCATGCAAGCGTATGACAATAGGCAAGCAAAGATGAGTTCTTACAAGACTCAATGAAAGATAAAGACTAAAGCATATCTTGACAAACATGAAGGTAACGACCAATACAAATAAGTCAACTTCATGGGGATGGAAATCAAATGAATCAAACATAATGCTCACAAGAAAAAAAAGTAATTGCAATTACATACACAAAGGATGACAAACATAGAACTCACATCACAACAACCAACTTAAGAAAAATAAATCAAAAGTTTGAAATGATTAGGAGGGTAAAAACCCTAAAACCAACACGAACATTTTCAATGCAAAGTTGTTTTCGAAAAAGATATTTTTAGAATATTAATGTACCACGTGAAAATATGCACAAATACAAAGCTAATGCAAAAAGAACCAATCCAAAATGACAAAAATTGAAGAAGTTATGATTTTTAGAAATTTAAAGGCAATTTAAATTAAAAAACAAAGGAATAAGCAATAAAAAGAAAGGGGAGGCGCTTGGTGGGTGTTAAACCCACCACCTCATGGCTGCAAACTGAAAACTTCACCAAGTGAGCCAAGGCACGCGCTTGTTAAGTGAAAGGATAGAAATGACTAAAACATGAAAACATGGCAAATGGGAAAATAAATAAAAGGGTTGATCTCCCCTATGGATCGAACCCAAGTTCAGGCAGTGCAAGGCGTATGTGAAAGTGAAGGCTTAACCACTGGGGTGGCGATACATCCAAGTATTATGCCACCCAAAAATAAACAAGTACTTAAACAAGCAAATGAAATCTGGGCAAGGCAAGATGGACCAAAGAACAAGCCAAAACATGAAAACGACAACACCATAAATCAATCAAAACTTAACCAAATTGAACAAAATTTTGGTCTATCTCACGTGAAATTTCACAAGGAATTTAATGGCAATCTCAGTTTTTCAAGGTAATGCACACAACTCAAAACTCGAAGGCCAATGCAAAGCTAAGCTTATGAAATGCAAAATGGTATCAAGAACTCATGACAGCAAGGATTAAAATTATGTAATGGTATGCACAAGTCATAAATACACTGTTCATGGAATTTGGATGCAAAAATCATGCAAAGATTACTCCAAACAGAATTAGTGTGTGGTCTGTCATGATGTGAACAAGCATGCTTAAAATGCCGTTGGCAAATGAAAACAATCATGATGCAGCCTAAATTCTCAACTTCAAACATCAAATACAAGGTTATTCATGCTCATCAAAGATTCAAACATGATGCAAGAACTGATCAAGAACAAACTTCAAGCAAAAATCTGGTATATAGAAATGGAAAAAATGAAGCACCAAAGTTGAAATGTTGTTTGGCAAATTGAAAACAGTTCATGGTGCAGCCTATGTACTCATCATACACAAAATGGTTTATGCACATTAAATCAAAGATTTCAACAAGATGCAAGAACTTAACACAAATGATGGCTTATTGAGTTGGAATGGAAAACATAAACATGACAGCAAAACATATGGCAAGCAAAAGCAAAACTTCAAACAAACCACGCATATGCAAATCTGCAATGCCTTAACAAAAGCAAAAAAAACCTAAGAAAATTGTATCAGTTCAAAAAAACATGGTCTAATCTTGACAATCTAGCAGTTATGTGTTCATGGACTAGCAATTAACAAATTGGTTCCAACATGCAAAGGACTCATATACACAACAACCACAAATGGTCCTCAATCAAAAATCATGCCACACATATCAAATTCATATCAAGTCTTGAAAAGGGATGGTTATAACCATAGGAACAAGAACCTAGAAATATTCCTAACAAGAACACCATGCTGACAGTTAACACCAACAAGGCATGCTAAATAGATCACAAATGCCAAACTTAGCAAAAGTTGGAAGTAAGGCATAACAGCAAAATCATGTTCATGAATGCAGGCATTTGGCAGCAACATATGGAAATATCAATGATCAATAGCTGGCCTTAATTCTATATGCACAAGTCATTTTGAAAATACATGTCAAATATGTGGACTATAATAGAAATGGTGCTATGGCAATTTCAAATGAAGGCAGTTGGCAGTCGGTGTGGATTTTACAACATGGCAAGGTAGGCATAAATCAACAATTCAGTCCTAATGCTCCTAATGCATACAACAGTTGCAAGCTTAGCAAAATTATCATGGCAGTTGGTTCAACAGAAAACACAAGGCACAAATATGCAAGTAATCATGAAATTCAACAAAGAGGCTGATTAGCAGTTCAAGGTAGATTCATACCAAAGGGTTTCAAGACAAAACAGGCTCAACACAATTGACAAAGTAAACCAATATGTGAATAAAACATGGTACAATCACATCTCTATCCTAGTGCCTAAGTGATGATAGTGGTGATGCAAGGGAAGAAACAAAACCAAGTATTTAGCAAACAGGATCTAACAAGTATCATGCTTCATGTTAACAAACATATGCAATAAGGACAATGGAAGATAACAACTTTAATGAACATATCAAGCTTAAAAACAGTCATGCCATATAAACTTAAAGAAAAACACCAACTGATGCAAATATCATAGTGCCAAACATTCATGATTTCAAGGTAACAAGGCTCATAAGTAAACAAACACAAGTCAAACATAAAGAAACAGTTTAAAGCAATATGAAGGCACACTTAACATAACAAAAATAAAGTATCAAGCACAAAGCATATGTCATAACAGTTACAAGCATCAAGACATCAAAAATAGGTATTGGTCCTCATTATTCTTATAAGTCATTCCAACAACCTTTGGCAAATTCAATGAGGCAGAACCACTTACAAGCAAGCTCAAAATGCATTCAAGACCAAGTTTAAACATACACATGATTTCAAAAGATGGTAGAACCAAAAATGACTTGTTGGTTGAAAAGTGCACATGGGCTGAAAATGCAAGAACAGAACTGCTGCAGAACCAAAACCAAACTTGATTTCAACAATACAAGCATCACATAAACACTTATATGAGGGTTTCTAAACCAAAATGCTAACTAACATGATCATGATATAAAAGTGGTAATGCTACAGCAGTAGGTTAATATTCTTTACCAACAGAACCAACACAAGACATCATCAACCTCAAAACATTTGCAACAGTTTCTCATATGTTCATGCCATATAACAGCACTTAAGAGACCTCAAAGCTTAACACATAGCCACATAGCATATTGCATAAGGATTATAAGAACAAAATACATTAATGAGTAGGCAAGCAAAATGTGACAGATTCAAACATGAACATACACATAAAGCATATTGTAACAACTAATGGATTTTGAACATGTTCATGATAGTTGGAAAGAAAGATAGTAACTACCAACCTCTTGTAGACTTACAATCAAGCAAATATAAAAGGAAAACCTTGGAGCTTCCAAATAAGATTCAATCCAATGCTTTGATGAAGATGGTGGTCTTTGTTACACTTGAAGTAAACAAGTGGATCTTGGACTAGAACTTGAAATGAGTGATGGTGATGAGATTTTAGGTTATGGACAGTTGGTATACCATAAACCCAAGGTGTTTGGAGGTTTACAAGGATCAAAACAGGTCTGGTATGTGTTTTGGTAGATTTTGAGTATGAAGTCAAACTTTCCTTGGTTGAAAGTTGACTTTTGGGAAAATGAAGTTTTTTTCTGGTTTAAAGGCTTGAACTCCTCCCACACATCATTTGTGGATTGTGTGGATGGTTTGTGGTGATTTTGGTTAAGTGAAAATGGTTTTGGTGGCTGTTTTGCTCAAGACAGATTTTTGAGGCTTTTTGAGGTGGTTTTCTTCACTTGTAAGAAAATGCAAGGAAGTATGAGAGCAATGAGTTTCTCTTGGGTTTTAGAGTGCTCTGGTGTACCTCTCAACATAGAGGAAACCTCTATTTATAAGCAAGGCTAGGCTTGGGGCAGATTGGTAACTTGGCACTTTTGGTGGGAGTTTTGAAAAAGTAATCTTGCTTGAGATTTTGATGCAGCTGCAAATTCAAGTCTTTGGCTCAAGCTGATGCATTACTCAAGTGGCATGAATGACATAATAGTGATTGAAGTGTGGCTAGGCAATAGGAGGACTGTTTGCTGCAAGATCTCCATAAAGTTTCTCTTTCTTCCTTTTCTTTGATTAAAATAATCCCACTTGCCTCCAACTTGCAAGACTCACCAAACCTCCTCACTTTCTGTATTTCTTCTCTTCATATCCTCTAAATATCAGATAGAAATATGATCCAAGGGTTGAGAATAGCTCAAGTGATCAAAGGATGAGTTTGTGAAAAATTGAAAGTGTTGGACTCAAGTGTTGAAACCTCGTCTTGTTGGACCCATAACTCTCAGCTCATAAGGGCTATGGAGGAGTTCTAGTACACTTTGGAAAGCCCTCATGTAGCTCTACAACTTTCATGTTTTCATGAGTTTCACATTCCCAAAGGAACTTGGCCAAAAAACCTCTCAAAGTGGCTGAGAAACATGCCTAAAAAGTGAAATAACTTAGAATATTTCTAAGATATTTTTCCTCTTGTAATGAATTTAGTTATAGCTCCAAATCTATGCATTTTATGCTCATGGACCATTGTGGGACTCTTGTAGGACTTGTCAAGAGCTTTCCAATGAGCTTAGAACCAACTCAATTAGATGTGTGGTTAACGAGTTATAGTCTTGCCCCTTTCAAAACCCTAATTCCTGATTTTTGCGATTGCTCCTTGTTGCACCCTAAAATTTGACCAACATTTCTTTACCTAGCTTATGTTTCATTTCATTCACATTAGCATTATCATTTGCATTTCATTGACATGTATGCAGGAGATCAAGAGGTATTATTACCAATCAAGAGTTACAAAAGGCTTTGAAGCTAGCCAAGAAGGTTATTCAAGTGTTTAAGGGTAGATATCTTTGCCAGAGAAGTCAGAAGATCCTCAGAGAGAGTGGTTGAAACCAAGGTGGTGTGCCTCCTAACTTGAGAGTTGTGGGAGCTCCTCAGATGATTCTGAAGCTATGAGGATGGACTTGAAGCTTTGAGAGAGCTTATTAGATGTCTTGAAAGCCATCATGAAGCCTAGACAGGACATTGTGCAAGATTAAGAAGCCTCAGCCATGATTGGTGTGATTAGGGTTTGACTGGGTCAACCCTAGGTCAACTGATGATTTGGAGAAGGTTGAGGCCTAATTCAAAGGCCATGTGATCATGGATTGATTCATTGAGAGGCTACAAGGATGATTCCAAGGTTAACTCATCATGATTGAAGAGTTTGAGGAGTTTCAAGCTAGGGTTTCTAAGGCTTGATAGTGTAAAATCCCCTAGTTTGACCCCTATCTTCAAGGTAGTTTAGCTCAAGATGTGATTGTCATCTCATCTTTCCCCCAATATGAATGTTGTAGAGATTGTTCTTAGCTTTAATTTGAGTACTAGAAGTCCTTGATAGGATTTGTAGAGCTCAAGTTATGACTTTGACAAGTTACAGGTCATCTGAGGTATGTGAATCTGGGGCCTTGAAAGTCACCCAACTTGCATCCAACGTTTGCCCAAGAAGGATGATTCCTATGAACTTTTGGTCAACATGAATGTTGTTCATTATCTTCTTAGATTTCTAGAGAGTACTATAAGTCCTTGATAGGATTTGTAGAACTCAACTTATGGCTTTGACAAGTCAAGGGCATTTTGGTCATTTGGAGATTACAGGTCATTTCAAGCATAAGGCCATAACTCCTATTTCCAAGCTCCAAATGGAAAAATATTCAACATCAAACTTGTTCAAAATGATGTTTTAAGGCTAGTAAGGAGGTCATGAGATGTTGAAAAAGCTTTTAGCTCAAAGTCACAAAAATGACCTAAAATAAGGGCATAAGTTAAATAAACCAAAGTTGGAAATTGATATTTTCAACCTACACATCCAAACCATGGCATGTAATATATCATTTTGACTCTAGAAAACATTTTAGAAACAATGGTTTAGCCACATTTTTGATTTGAGATTCAATTCATGGACTTGCTTTGAAAGGCACTTACTTGCATATTAAGTAACATGTGCATAACTTAAAATTAAGGCATGGGCAAGGAACTTGGCAAGCTAAACCCTTCCAAAATGTCACTAGGGGAGAAATTGAAAGAAATTGAGATGAATTTCAAGCTGCAAACAGAATTGAGCATGGCATGATAAGTGATTCAAAATCTCATGACATGAGATGTGTAAAATCTCATTGGAAGGATCTAGAGGGTTCTAGATCATCCAAACATCATCTATATATTGAGTAGAGTTGATCCATTGAAGAGGTTGGTGATCATTGAAGGATTGAGCTTAGTTTGAGATTGAGTTTTCATAGCTTGCAAGTGCAATCAGTTTCACCAAATTCCTTCATTTCCTTCCATTTTCTTGATTGATTCTTCTTCCATGAGTGTCAAGGATTGATTCCAGACCATTTCCAAGAAGAATTGGTGGCTAGATCGTGTGGGAGCAAGTGGTTTTCAGCACCTGCAACTCAGCATCGTGTTTCAAGATTGAAGCACTTTCCATTGAATCTTTTGCATACAGAAGCAAGGAGGAGGTTCAGTGATCGTGTCCAGAAGATTTGAGGGCTTGAAGTGAAGATTTCGTGCATCTGTTATTCAAGAATTTCCAGGTTGGTAATCTTCTTCCTATAGCTTGATTTAGGTAGAATTAGGTTGAATTAAGGTGCTAGATTAGTTGTAGAATGGCCTAGGATGGATTTCATATGGTTAATTGATGAATTAGAGACAAAATAGGAAGATCACCATTTTCGGTTGAGATTGGGAGATATTTATTCTTGGGGTTTCAGAGGAAACTATGGGCATGGTTGAGTTCGTGGCATGATTTGGAATGAGTTTCATGTTTTGACCTCTTGGATTGGAGGCCTCTAGGAAGAACTAGGGTTGAAGGGGTTGGCCAGAGTTCCATCGGCGGTGGCCGGAGCTGGGCGCGAAGTTCAGACGTTTGAAATGGAGAAGATGAATTTCTCACCATTGGATGATGGATTGACCATTGACTGGGAGAAGATCCAAGGGCCACGTTTTAATTCTGATTTGTGAAGGGTTTCTGATGAAACGTTGCGTTTCATTTATTCAGGCGTTTGGGCCTAATGGTTTAAGTGTTATCCACACCCCCCAGCGAGCCCAACCCATGTTTTTAACTGAAAATGTTTACTTCCTGCACCGTGCGCTTCATTATTTTAGTTGGATTTTCATTTAATTTCCCTTTAATTCATGATTCTTGTAAAATTCATAACTAATTGAATATTAATCCAATAACACCCATTCTTTTTGCATATTACTCATGATTGAGTCTATTAGTTTTTAGAGAAAAAATATTTTCATTCCATGTAATTTCTGATTTATTTGGAATTTTGCATTTTAATTGATGTTAAAATGTTCATGTTTGATGCATACTTTTGTGGAATTTTGTTTGGTCATGTGGTGATGATTTTGAGCCTAGTTTTTTGTGTGTGATTAGGTTAGACATGTATGATCCCATAGAATTTTTCTCACATTTTTGTGATGAAAATAGGTATGCTTTCTAGATTGATGTTTAGATGCTTCCTTTTTAGGGTTTTAGGTTGATGCCTTAGAATGTAGGATTTAGTTCTAGGTCCAATTTGATGGTTTGATCTCTGAAATTAATATGGTAGAGTCATGATTGACCTAGGCTCCCATAGTAATTTTTGTAGGATTTTACAATTGGTTTTAGTATTTTTAGTTAGGACTAACTTTAGTACTAGGTTTTAGGTGATCCTAATTTACTAATTCAACTAGTTTGACTCATTTAGTTCCCTTAGATTAGGGTTTTTGCTTGGTTTGCCTTTGATTTAGATTGAAGAAAAGTTGAAGACAAGGTGAGGATGCCTGAAGTTGCTTGAAGTTGCTTGGAGCTTGGAGTTGCTTGTGCCTGAAGATGTCTGATGAAGATTTAGGAGGTAGGAGACATAGGGAGAGCCTTATAATTAGAATGACTTCTTTCACAAATATGGAAAGCATCTTGTGTTTCTCTTCCTCCCAATGACTAAAAGTCCTTCTCAGATATTCACATCCCTCCTTTGGAAGGATGAGTGGCTTTATCTGGAAAGTAGAACTTTGAGGGAACCAGTCTCTCATGATGATGAACCCTTACAGGCTTCCTTTGGTTGTCAGTAAGCTGCTTATCATTTCCTCTCATCCTGTTAAATCTTCTGGTTTGAGTATCTTGGGAGATGTTAGACTTGAGTTTGAAGATGAGGACTTCATTGAAGAGGGTGGAAGAGGATGTTTCCTTGAGCATTGCCATTGCAGCTGAAGCTTGAAGAGCAAGAAGAACAAGTTGATACTTGAAGATCCAATGGAGATTGACTGAAGAGTGAAGAGTTCCTTGCTTGAAGAAGATTGAGGGATGAAGTTGACACTTCTAAGTGATTAAAGATTACTCTGAGAAGCTGAAGCTTGTAGATGAAGAAGACCAAGTTGAAACTGATGAAGCAAAGAGAGCTGAAGCTTGAAGATTAAGTTGATACTTATGTTTGATGGATTGGAACCTTAGGAGCAAGTTGATGCTTGTTAGTGAAGCTGATAGCCTTGAAAGGTGGTTGAAGTCTGAAGACTGAGTTGCTGTTAGAAGAGCTGAAGCTTGGAGTGGAGGGAGTTGTTGATCTGCTTTCTTGTCTGTTTTCTTTTCTGTATTGATGTGCCTTGTTTGACTTGCTTGATGCATTAGAATAAGTCCATGATTAGACTGACTTTAATCTAGGAGCATGATTGCACTAGAGGTTGAGTTTCTCCCTCTGCTTGTATTGTTACTGTATGGCTTTGCTTGCGGGTATTCGGTAGAGCCCTGCTCCCTTGCCCATGTGGTTTGTGTTTGCTTGATAGCATGTTATTCTTACTGTATGATTGCAGCTCATTCTATTTTGCTTGATAGCATGTCATTTCCTCTGTATGATTGCAGTTATTCATATCTGGCTTGAGGTTGAGATGAGCTCGTGGAGGCTGCTGCCCCACACACACTTCCTCCCTCACTTGCATTGCATGCATTTTACAGTCGTTTACTGTATATCTGTTTACTGTTTAAGCTGATGCTTTACCTGTTTCTGTTTATCATTGACATGATCCCTTAGGAATCTCATTTCCTTTGATAAGGAAGTGATGATTAGAACTTTAGGTTGAAACCTATGCATGATAGCTTCTAGGAGTTCCCTGTTTCAAACCTCAACTATAGGATGAATCCTTGGCATGACAACAGTAGGACTTGATAGTCTCCCCGCAGTTGAGCCCTTCCCTTCTCATCTCAAACAGCTTAAAATACAGTAACCATGAATGATTTCTTTTGTACGTTACGAGCCTTAAGCTATCTGAGAAAGGATTGTTGGAGAGCTTCTTTTCAACAGTCTGGATGTTTAGTATGGCACCCTTTGGGTGACATGCGACGCATTCACTCTCAGGTCATAGTCTTTAGTGCGATTGAAATTGCAAACAACAATAAAAAACACTTCTTTTGTAAAAGACAAAAAACAAACTTCAAACCTTTTTGCCCCGTGGGCCCATAATTCATAGGAAGATTTTCTGAAGAAAAGAGCGTCGTTAAACTTCAGCGCCAACGCAAACAGGCTTTGTCCCTAACTGCTGGAACTGTTGTTTAACCCTACTCGATAAAACAGATGAATCTGAATTCCCGTAATCCGTATTATCCCGAACTACGTAAGCTCTGATCTCTCAAGTCTGTTGAGAGTATGTAGGCACAATACTGACGTATTGGCGAGTCACCCTCCCCGTAACCCCTAGTTAGGCGAACTACGTCGACTCTGATTTCTCATTCTCTGATGGGAATACGTAGGCATAAAGCGCGACGCTTTGCCGAGTCATTTTCTTTTCTTTTTATACCGGCCTTGATAGGTAGATAGATAAACCAACTCGTCCAGTAAACACAACAAGCATGGACCCTGTCGAGTACGACGGACGTGAGGGGTGCTAATACCTTCCCCTTGCGTAACCGACTCCCGAACCCAGACAACGGTTGCGATGACCTTGTCTTATTCCTTTTTCGTCAGGTTTTTCCGATCGTTTCCTTTCCCGCTCCGAGGGATAAATAACGAAAGGTGGCGACTCTTCTGTTTTGTCGGCACCTTATTTTCGCGGAAGCGACAGCTGGCGACTCTGCTATGGACTTGATAGTTTCCTGGGATCCAACGTCCCGTATGCGAGTCAGTTTGGGGATCCGACATCCCCTGCGAGAGTCAATCCTAGCGCTTGTATGATTACTTGTTGGGTTGTGTTTATTTATCGCATTTTATTTCCCGCACTTTATTTTCAGTATGATATGATTATCTATGCTGTTGTGGGAGGGGCATTCTGATGAGTGAGAAGCCAGACCCAGGCTTGAGTGAACATAACATTAGTTGTGGAAATTAGTGGGCGCGTGCTTTCTTGGCAGACACTAGTGTCTCATGAAATCCACGCTCTGACGAGGTTCTCCCGGTTGACTTCTTTTTCAACCCTTTGGGTTGAGGGGGTTGTTGGTTTGGAGGATTGTCGACTCTGGGGACCGATCATTTGTGATTCAGCCGAGTGAGGCCGCTTCATGAGCTGGTGATGCCACACCTTCTGGGTATCGTATCACCCCTCTGGAATGTCTGTAACGCTGATGAACGCATAAGATGCCGAACTTGAGTCAGTTTAGGTCCATACCTGTGAGCAGGGTTGGGTTTATTGCAGGAAACTTTGACCTTCAGATTACCTGGTTTTCTTGATAGTGAATCAGTCTTGTTGGTACCGGAGGTTCTCATCATCAGATATATGATTGTTCTTGACAGAGCAGAGCTTTGGTCCTGTATCAGAGGACCTTATATTCAGAGATGTGTATTTTTTCTTGACAGAGCAGGTTTTTGATTGGGATCAGAGGATCCTATCATCAGATGTGTATTTGTTCTTGACAGAGCAGGTTTATGACTGGGATCAGAGGGTCTCATCAGCATATAGATGTTTGTTCTTGACAGAGCATAGTTTTGGTCCTGTATTAGAGGTCCTTATTATCAGATGTTTGTTCTTGACAGAGCAGATTTATGGTCCTATATGTGGGTGTTATTGACAGAGCAGATTTGTGGTCCGATGCCAGGGTTTTCTTATCAGAGAAAGTGGTTGTTCTTGATAGAGCAGGATTATGGTTTTGTTGATGCAGAATCTCCACAGCACAGTTGCCTTGATCTCCTGCTGCATGATTGCATTTTACATTGCTTTGCATACTCATTTGCATTTCATTAACGTGTGTCTGTGTTGCAGGTACCGTTGTCCCCGATCCAGGATTTCTTGCCTCCTATTGTATTTGTTATGGGTTCTCTGAGGAAGACCGTGGCTTACAAGTTCCCTGCCCCTGATGTGGTTCAGCTGACTGGTTTGATTGCCTTAGCAGATGATTCTGTGAGAGACGAGTTCAGAAAATCTTACAGAAAATTGCTCAGTTTGGTTCGTAAACCTTCTGCGTTCGAGTTGAATGGGTTGCACGCTCTGCTGCAGTTCTACGACCCTCCGTTGAGATGCTTCACTTTCCAGGATTTTGTTCTCGCACCCACGCTAGAGGAATACGCTGATTTGTTAGGTGTGCCTATCAAAAGGCAGATGCCTTTTGTTCATATGGATGCTGAGCCTGATCTAGCTAGTCTAGCTCCTTCACTTCATCTGGATGCCTCAGAGTTGGTATTGTCTAGTTGGAACAAAGTTCCCGGTTTCTCCTTGCAGTTCTTAGTGGGTAAGGCTCAGCAGTGCGCCAAAGACGGATGTTGGGTCGTGTTCAATGCCATCCTCGCTCTGTGCATATACGGCATCATTCTGTTCCCCAATATGCCTGACTTTGTAGACTTCGATGCATTTCATATCTTTGCATCAGGGAATCCTGTCCCTACTTTGATAGGAGATGTCTACCATTCTGTCCACTACAAAAACGAGAATAGAAGGGGCAAGAATGTCTCGTGCTGTGTGCCCTTGCTTTATAAATGGCTTGATAGTCATCTGCCCAAGAGGGGTCCCTTTGTTTCGTCTGCAGCCACAGCTGAGTGGTCTGAGCGTCTGATGAGTTTATCTGCAGAGGATATTGACTGGTTTGACAGAGATAGGCTGGGTACCGAGATTATCTTCAGCTGCAGCGGGTTTCCAAACGTGCCTTTGATAGGAAGGAAGGGTTGTATAAACTATAATCCGTCTTTGCTGGTCCGACAGTTCGCGTACGCCTTGAGAGCTCCGCCGAAGGATGAAGAGGTGCATGAATCTCTGTACCTCACTGGTCTTCTAGAGGGGGATCTGTTATCTAAGCTTCAGCGTGCCTGGAATGGCATTAGCAAGAAGGGAAAACCATTGCTGGGGAGAAGCAATAATCAAGCCTACCCTCCATATGTGACGTGGATCAGAGTCAGAGCAGATGCTATAGGGATGCCATTTCTTCCTGCCAAGCCAGAAAGCCCTCCAGTGATTGAAGAGCCTACTACCGTGCCCATTCAGCAGCACAATCAGGTGTTAGCTGAGCCAGATGAATTGAAGAGGGCAAACGAAGAACTGGAGAAAGAATTGGCTCAGCTCAGAAGCGAGAGAAACGAGGTCGTTCATTCCTTCAAAAGGCAGACAGAGCTGGTGAACCGGCTAGGTACAGACCTGGCTAAGCAGATAGCTGAGCGTGAGCGCATGGGTCAAGACTTCAAATTTGTCAACGACGTACTGGCTACGAAGAAGCAGCACTTGGACGAAGCGTATCGGAGGATATCCAAGTTCAACCAGCACTGGAAGGCCTCCCTAGCAACCAGGAAAGAGCGGGAGGATAAGCTGATGCAACAGATCTCCATGCTGAAAGCCCGGGTGAAGGCTAGTGAGAAGAGGTTTGATGAAGAAACCGCCCGCAGATATGTCGCTGAAGGCCAGCTCAACAGAGCTCTCGCTAACTTGAAGGAGCGCAAACTGATGTTTGAGTCCAAGAAGCGGAAGTTAGAAGATTGTTTCGGCGAAGGAGCATAGAAAGATTCGGTCGAAGGTCTTCAATACACCATTATGTAGAGGGAGCTACTCGTCGAAGGGTTACTCACTCGTCCTGATCATCCAGAAACGAAGGAGTTGTTAGAAGAGTATCGCGCCTGTGGCCGTGCTTGAATGTTTGTATTCCTTTTGTTTTGATCATTGTTGTATGTTGACCATCACCAGGCTTGTTGGCTGAGGTCACGCTTTTGATTCATCTTGTACTCGCTGATGTTGTGTACTGCCTTGATGGGATTTCTTTATACATGAGATTGTTATTTCCATAACTGGACTTGGACTTCTTATTATCAGCATTGGCACTCAGGCACTAGGATCGGGGGAGATCTCCCTAACGCACAGACACACGTTTGCATTTGCATGAAGCATTTGCATAACGTGCACTTTGTCGTTTTTCCTAACCCTTTTGTGTTTTCAGGTTGTTTCAGGTTGTTCCAGGATTGATCAGAGACCTATCCACCGCTATCCGACCAGAGCAAATCAAACCAGAATCATGGAGCAAGTGCAAACTGATGTTCAGGAACTCCGCGAAAGAATGGATTGCTTCATGGAGCTCATGCAAGCGGTCGCCAATGGCCAAGATCAGCTCAGAACCCTGGTTCAGCCTCTGATTTTAAGGGTTGATAGCAATGGCGTACTCCATGGTGGGACTGTGCCAACTCCTCCACCAGTTGAAACTCCTCAGAATGGCGTCCCCGTGACCGAGGGAAACGGCAGTGCCAACGGCAATGTAATAGCTAACATAGGACTCAATGGTAATACGACGGGCGTCGGTAATGGGAGTCTTGAAGCTAATGTCAATGTTGGGTTGGGCAACGGCAACGCAGGTGTCAGGAATCTGTTTGGGCCTCAGCCGTGGTTAGAAGATCGTCAAGACGATGTGTTCTCTCAGAAAGGTGCTGAAGGGGAGCTGACTGTTGAAGCATGTCTAAGGTTCAAAGCACTCGAGGATAAGATGAGAAATATCGAGAATCAGAACACTTTGGGCGTTGATATGTCCAAGTTAGGACTGATTGCTGATTTCAAGGTGCCTCCTAAGTTCAAGGTACCCGACTTTGAAAAGTACAAGGGCACCACTTGCCCTCGCGTCCACCTGAGATCGTATTACAGGAAAATGTCCGCTCATTCTGAGGACGAGAAGTTGCTGATGCACTTCTTTCAAGACAGTCTGTCTGGGCCATCCCTCGAATGGTACATGAGTCTAGAGCCTACCAGTGTGCACACGTGGAAGGACCTTGCTGAAGCATTTGTGCACCATTACCAATACAATAGCGACTTGGCCCCGAACCGAGTCCAACTGCAGAATATGTCGCAAAGGAACAATGAAGGGTTTAAGGAATACGCCCAGCGGTGGCGTGAATTGGCTGCCAGGGTTCAGCCGCCGATGGTTGAACGTGAGCTTGTGCAAATGTTCGTAGCCACCCTCCCAGGGGTTTACTATGAGAAGTTGGTCAGCGGTATGTCTGGAACCTTCTCAGATCTCATTATCACGGGTGAACACATTGAAAATGGGATCAAACTCGGGAAAATTCAAGGTGAGTCATCCTCAGCTGGAGGAGGCGGAAAGAAACCTTATAGTGGTAAAAGACGGGAAGGAGAAACGAGCGTTGTGTCCAACGCTCGAAGGAAGGGTAAAGGCCCTCACCAACAGGTGGCCAGCATAACTATCCCGGCAGTTCAACAGCCACAGCAGCAGCAGCCGAACCAACAAGGGTACAGAAAGTATCAGAATCGGGCACCTTTGTCGAGTCGTCACCTCGAGACACCGCCCATGTCGTACGCGCAACTATTCCAGACTTTGCTTCAGCTATAGTTGATCCAGAAGAGAACCTTGGCTCCCTTGACAGGGGCACCTCCGCCAGCTTATGACGCTAATGCAACGTGTGAGTTTCACTCAGGGGCACCGGGCCACACAATAGAGAACTGCAAAGCCTTTAAGCACAAGGTGCAGGACATGGTGGACGCTAAGATCATCAACTTCTCGGATAATGTGCCAAATGTCACGAATAATCCTATGCCAAACCATAGGGGAGGTGGAGTAAACGCCATTATCGAAGACGAGAATTTAGATTTGTTGACTGACGTCAGAGATCTGAAGACACCTCTTAGCTTCGTCAAAGCTAAGCTGATGAAAATAGGTTTCTTTCCAAGTTGCGGAGAGCTGTGTATAGACTGTGCCACGAGTCCTGATGGATGTGAACAGTTGGTAGAAGGAATTCAAAGTCTGATGACTGAAGGGATTTTACAGTTTAGCCGGAGGGCCGAATGTGGATCAGGAGAGGTAGTGCCGAAGCAAGATGATGAGGTCGCCACCATCACCATCCCTCGCCAGACGATAACTATTTTTGCGCCCAGGCCGCTCATAATTACCATCACCAGAGCTGGACCGATACCGTTCGAAAGCACTAATGTTGTCCCATGGCATTATGGGGCTGAAGTCTACTGCAATGGCCAGAGGTTGAAGCTAGAACCGTTTGGGTCGTCCGTGGAGAACCTTGCGGGAATCAGTGGTATTACTCGCAGCGGAAGAGTGTTTGCACCACCCGAGGTCATGGCGGACAAGGCGGTCAGAGCTGACGCAACCGATAAAGGTAAAAGTAAAGTCGTTGAAGAGATCCCGCGTGGGGCAGAAAAAGACTTACTTGTTAAAGACGCTGAGGAGTTTATGCGGTTGATTAAAAAGAGTGACTACAAGATTGTGGATCATCTCCATCAGACGCCCTCAAAGATTTCCATTTTGAACTTGTTGTTGTGTTCTGAAGCACACCGCAACGCACTGCTGAAGGTGTTGAACACCGCGTATGTACCGCAGGAAATATCGGTAAACCAGCTAGAAGAGGTCGTAGCCCACGTGAATGTTGGAAATGGTTTAGGGTTCACTGACCTAGAGCTGACGCCGAAGGGGAGGAACCACAATAGCGCCCTGCACATCTCGATAGAGTGTAGGGGAACGATTATGTCACACGTGCTGGTGGACACGGGTTCGTCGCTTAATGTTCTTCCGAAGAAGGCATTAATGAAGTTGGATACTCGTGGAGTGATTTGCACACCGAGTGATCTGGTTGTGAAGGCGTTTGATGGAACTAAACGCCACGTTTTCGAGGAGGTGACCCTGCCAATCCAAGTCGGGCCGGAAACGTTCGACGCAATCTTTTACATTATGGACATCATGCCTGCCTACAGCTGTCTCTTGGGCCGGCCGTGGATCCATGCTGCTGGAGCCGTGACCTCCACGTTGCACCAGAAACTCAAATATGCCGTTGGAGGTAGCATCGTGACCGTTTGTGGCGAGGAAGACATAATGGTAAGCCATTTGTCGTCCTTCAAGTATGTTGAGATGGACGGGGAAATCCATGAAACTCTATGCCAAGCGTTCGAAGCTGTCAAAGTTAAGGACGTAACCCCTGTAGTCACCGAAAAGCCAGAGATGACTCTCTCCTCATTTAAGTAAGCTCGGGCCATTGTCCAAGCCGGATCTACCCCAGGCTGGGGGCAAATTTTGGAGATACCTAACAAGCAAGACAAGTTTGGGTTGGGATATTCTCCTGGAGCTGAAGCTTCTTCTTCTTCTAGCAGCGCGTCGCGAGGTAAAGGGTCGATCCAGTTTACCAGTGGCGGAGTGATATTCGAAAGCATCAACGTGGTGTCTGAAGACAGCAGAGATAGCGACTGTGACCTCGACTCTTGGATCCAGCCAGGCAAGCCAGGCGAGGGCCTTACCAACTGGTCCGTCAAGGATATCATCCAGATGACAAGTAAAGAGTAATGATTTACTTTTTCCAATCATTGTACAACCCTATGTCCTACCTGGGGCATAGTGGTTTTATTGTCAGGGCCTCGTTTGATTATGTACATGCATTTTACCAATAAATCAAAAGGCTTTTTTCTTCGTATTCAAATATTGTGATCTCTGTTATTCCTGTTTTATATTTGTTTTGAAAAACAACAAAATGGCAATGGGGTTTGTGCTAACCTGCATATCCTTGTTTTAAGCTTAACCCTTGTTATTGCAGGATCCACATAACAGATGACATCGACTCTGGACCTTCTACGACTCACTTCGACTTCGATTTCCCGATCTATCAAGCCGAAGAAGAGATTGATGAAGACGAAGACCTTCCTGAAGAGTTGGCCCGCTTGTTGAAACAAGAGGAGAAAGTTATTCTGCCTCATGAAGAGGAGATCGAGATCGTGAATCTGGGTTCTGAAGAACTCGTCAGAAACGTCAGGATAGGGGCTGCATTGCAGAGTGATGTCAAGCAGAGATTGGTCGAGATGCTAAGAGAGTATAGTGATGTCTTTGCTTAGTCATATGAAGATATGCCCGGACTTGACACTGACATCGTGATTCACCACTTGCCGCTGCGAGAAGATTGTCCTCCCGTTAAGCAGAAGCTTAGGAGGACGCAACCAGATATGGCCGTTAAGATCAAAGAAGAAGTGCAGAAACAGCATGATGCTGGCTTCTTAGCGGTTACCACTTACCCTCCGTGGGTCGCCAACATAGTACCTGTACCGAAGAAGGACGGTAAGGTACGAATTTGCGTCAATTATCGGGATTTGAATAGGGCGAGCCCTAAGGATGATTTCCCGCTGCCTCATATCGATGTGTTGGTCGACAATATAGCCCAGTTCTCCGTGTTTTCGTTCATGGATGGCTTCTCCGGTTACAACCAGATCAAGATGGCGCCGGAGGACATGGAGAAAACTACGTTTATCACTCCTTGGGTAACATTTTGCTACAAGGTAATGCCTTTCGGTCTGAAGAACGCAGGGGCCACTTACCAACGAGCAATTGTTACTTTGTTTCATGACATGATTCATCATGAGATTGAAGTCTATGTTGATGACATGATTGCGAAGTCCCAAACGGAGGAGGGACATCTGGTCAATTTGCTGAAGCTTTTTGAGAGGCTTAGGAAGTTCAGGTTGAGGCTGAATCCTAACAAGTGTACTTTCGGAGTACGGTCCGGAAAACTACTAGGGTTTATCGTGAGTGAAAGAGGCATCGAGGTTGATCCTGCGAAGATTAAAGCGATACAAGAAATGCCAGTGCCAAAAACAGAAAAAGAAGTTCGTGGTTTCCTGGGCAGAATAAAATACATTGCAAGGTTTATCTCTCAGCTCACGGCCACGTGTGAACCGATGTTCAAGCTTTTAAAGAAAGATCAGGCGATTATCTGGAACGAGGATTGCCAGAAGGCATTCGATAAGATAAAGCAGTATCTACAGGAACCTCCAATCTTGATACCCCCAGTGGCTGGACGGCCATTAACCATGTACTTGACAGTTCTTGAGAATAGTATAGGGTGTGTTCTCGGTTAGCACGACGAGACGGGCAGAAAGGAGCATGCCATTTACTACTTGAGTAAAAAGTTCACTGACTGTGAATCTCGTTACTCGATGCTGGAGAAGACCTGTTGTACACTAGCCTGGGCTGCCAAGCGTTTATGACAGTACATGCTCAATCACACCACCATGCTAATTTCGAAGATGGATCCGATCAAGTACGTCTTCGAGAAGCAAGCGCTTTCGGGCAGGATTTCCAGATGGCAAATGGTGTTGACAGAATACGACATTCAATACGTTTCCCAGAAGGCCATCAAGGGAAGCGTATTGTCTGATTACCTGGCCGAATAGCCGGTCGAGGATTATCAGCCGATGAAATTTGAATTCCCTGATGAGGATATCATGTTTCTCAAAGCGAAGGACTGCGATGAACCGTTGCCCGACGAGGGGCCAGATAGGAAATCCCAGTGGAAATTGATATTTGACGGGGCGGTCAATTCCTATGGAAGTGGCATCGGGGTGATCATCACGACTCCCCACGAATCCCATATCCCGTTCACTGCGAGACTGACGTTTCCAGTCACCAATAATGAAGCGGAGTACGAAGCATGCATCATGGGTCTAGAAGAGGCAATTGATTTGAGAATCAAGAACCTAGATGTATATGGTGATTCGGCGCTTGTGATCAACCAGATTAAAGGGGAGTGGGAGACTCGTCAATCGAATTTGGTGTCGTACATGAATTATGCCAGAAGGCTACTTCCGTTCTTTGATCGAGTGGAACTCCATCATGTACCCAGAGCAGAAAATCAGATGGCTGATGCCTTAGCCACGTTGGCTTCAATGTATAAAGTCAATTTTTGGAATGAAGCTCCAAGAATTGTCCTTTCTCGTCTTGATAGACCTACATTCGTCTTTGATTGAGGAAGCCGCTGACGGAAAGCCATGGTTCAACGATATCCAGAACTTCCTTATGACTAAGGAGTATCCTGCGGGAGCGTCAACCCAGGATAAGAAGACTCTGAGGAGGCTGTCTGGAAATTTTTATCTCAATCCTGATGGAGTTTTGTATAAAAGAAACCACGATCTCGTGCTACTCAGATGTGTAGATGAGAAAGAAGCGAGTATGCTCATGGAAGAAGTCCATGCAGGCACATTTGGTACGCACGCCGGCGGGCATGCTATGACAAGAAAGATCCTGAGAGCAGGATATTACTGGCTGACGATGGAGTCAGATTGCTTCAAATTCGCGAAGAGATGTCATAAATGCCAGATTTATGCTGATAAGATTCATGTGCCGCCGTGCCCGTTAAATGTCATGTCCTCCCCGTGGCCGTTCTCCATGTGGGGCATCGACATGATAGGCAAGATCGAGCCCACCGCATCTAACAGTCATCGCTTCATTCTAGTAGCTATTGACTACTTCACCAAGTGGGTGGAGGCAGCCTCATATGCTAATGTGACCAAGCAGGTGGTGGCTAAATTCATAAAGAGGGACATCATCTGTCGTTACGGAATTCCCGAGCGGATCATTACCGATAATGGTTCGAATCTGAATAACAAGATGATGAAGGAGCTGTGCCAGAGTTTCAAGATTGAACACCATAACTCATCTCCTTACCGGCCGAAGATGAATGGCACCATTGAAGCGGCTAGCAAGAACATCAAGAAGATTGTTCAGAAGATGGTTGTGACCTTTAAAGATTGGCACGAGATGTTGCCATTCGCACTGCACGGTTATCATAGAACGGTACGTACATCAACCGGGGCAACTCCTTTCTCCTTAGTGTACAGTATGGAAGTTGTCCTACCGTTAGAAGTGGAGATCCCTTCTTTGCGTGTTTTGGTTGATGGAAAACTCGATGAGGCAGAATGGATTAAGAACCGACTAAACCAACTCAGCCTGATGGACGAAAAGAGGTTAGCATCGATTGCGCATGGTCGTCTGTACCAAAGCCGAATGAAGAAAGCTTATGATAAGAAGGTGCGTCCTAGAAGCTTTCAGACGGGTGATCTCGTCCTGAAGAAGATTCTTCCTCCACACTCCGATCACCGGGGCAAGTGGACTCCCAATTACGAAGGTCCGTACGTCATCAGCAAAGTCTTCTCGGGAGGAGCTTTGTTGTTATCCACGATGGATGGCGAAGATTTTGCATCCCCGGTGAACGCGGACGCAGTTAAAAAATACTTTGCTTAAAAATGACCCGCTGGAAAGAAAAAGAATAGCCAGGCAAAAAAGGGGCATCCCGGCGAACCATAAAAAAGGAAAAAGGTTCGGGCAAAAATTAGGGATATAAATTGAAAAATGTACACCCGCAAAGTCGAAAACCCAGATGGGCGACTTTGGCAAAAAAAGGGTATCCCGGTGAACTGAAAACCCGCAAAGGGCAGTTCACGCAAAAGTTAGGGATTTGAAAAAGCAAATGACTGCGTTCCGCGTGTGGACTTTCATTGTTTAGTGGACCTGAGGGACATTTATCTGAATCAATCTCTTCTGAAGCTGAAGCGTCAGAGAAGTATCGAAGTCGAGTGGGTCATAGAGGGATCAACTCATGGTGTTCGTCTACGCCTCGTTGCCGACATTTGTATATACTGATGTATATTTATTTTTGCGCGGCTTCCTCATTCCAGGAGCTTGCATCTGTTGTAAAACATTTTTACCCATTCAGGGGTTCGTTATCAATAAAATGTGTACTATTCAGCAGTTCTGTTTGTCTGTTTAGCATTTATCTGTTTTGTCTGCGAAAAGGAACGCCGATGTTTTTGACAAAATACGCATACATAAACTTACTGGGCTAGGCCACTGATTGTTGAAACAATGAATTACTTAAACATTATCACAAGGTGATAACCTTGATAGGCCCCTTTGAGAAGGGTATCTTGTCTGTTTGTTTGTCTTACTGCAGGTGTAGCATATGCCAGACAGCGCGCCATGCGCATCCCCGAGAGGATGATTCCTCCCCTTCAACAAAGTTCAGCAGCCTCTCCCCGCAGAGTCTGAACATGAGATCGTGAGCATTGATATGTCTCCCCAGGCCGAGAAGATTCTCTCCCCAAACAGATGCACCCTGGAGGAATGTCGTCTCCCCAACTGAGTCGTTCACTGAAGTGTGCAGCAATTGATAGTTCAGACTGAAGTCCCCAGCGGAATTGAGATTCCCCGCAGAGTAGTACTCTTCCCTGTAAGCAGGATGATTTCTTCTTCTCCAGCCGAGTTTGCAGTTCCCCAAGAGAGCCGAGTCCTTGGAAAGCAGTTCAGGCCATGATTGGTTTTCCCCAGTAGAATGTTGAATAGCTGATGCCGTATTTCCCCGCCGGAGTCGTTACCTCCAGGAAGGTTAGCCGTGAAGGTCGTGCAGTTTATTTCTGCGACTGACATCGCTTTCCACAGCAGGTCCAGGTTCTCGTAGAGCTTTGTTCCCCTGCAGCAGTCAACTGAAGTTTGTTCCCCCATGCGGAGTCCGATTGAGATTGGCGTGGCTTTTTCTCCTTGGCAGGATGATTCCTTCCCCCACCAGAGTGGTTCTTTCTCCTTGACAGGAAGATTCTCCCTTCAGCATTTATTTTGCTGATGGGATCGCAGCATTTTGCATGATTGCCTAACATTTTGCATGAGTGCATAGCATTTCCACCGTGTGGAGCATTGCGCCATTGCCAAAGCATATGCATAATAAGCATGATCTAGGTTGTTATCGTTCTTGTTTTGCAGGTGTTCCGCCGCAGAATTGATTGCTCAAGATGATTCTTGAATTCGCCCCAACGGAGTCGCCTGATCAAGATGATTCTTGAAATCCCCAGCAAAGTCTTCGGCCCAAGATGATTCTTGAATTCTCCAGCGAAGGCGTTCGTTTAAGATGATTCTTAAAATCCCCAGTGAAGTCACAAGAATTGGTTGCTCAAGTCGATGCTTAGAGTCCCCGACAGAGTATTTGATCAGGGTGATTCCTGAAATCTCCAGCAGAGTCATTGGTCTAAGATGATTCTTGAAGCCCCCGACGGAGTTATTTGTCCGAGATGATTCTTGATTTCCTCAGCAGAGATGATTCACCCAGAATGATTTATGGATCCCCGAAGCAGAGTTACTTGATAGTTCTCCAAAATCCCCGGCGGAGATGTGTCATCCCCAGCAGGTTTCTAAACAGCGAAGTTGAAACTTCCCTTGAAGACTTGATGGTTGAAGTCCAACCGTATTGACGAAGCAGTTCTCTTAGCTGATGCAGAGTGCCTGACGGCCGAAGTATGGATATCCCCAACTGGTTCATGATCGACCGAGAATTCTATTCCCGACTTACTGATGAAGTCCGGCTGATGCCCGAAAATTTCTTTGAACGCCCGATGGCATGACTAACCTGATTATGGGCCTGACGAGTCCCGAAGAATCTTGATGCCTGACGGCATGATCGACCATGTATTACCGGTTACCGTGCGACCAATTCCCCAGCTAGTTGCTGTGCACCTAGTATTTCAGTTTTTGAAGATTTGTTCCCATCAGAGTACCGCGTACTTGTGCAGTTGGCAAATTTCTGGGTTTGTCGGTATTCAACCGTCTCGCACTTGATTGGTTGAGATCCGTTCGCTTCTCACCCAGTCAGGTTCAAGCCGTTTGAATAGGGGCAGCTGTTGCACCCCAAAATTTGACCAACATTTCTTTACCTAGCTTATGTTTCATTTCATTCACATTAGCATTATCATTTGCATTTCATTGACATGTATGCAGGAGATCAAGAGGTATGATTACCAATCAAGAGTTACACAAGGCTTTGAAGCTAGCCAAGAAGGTTATTCAAGTGTTTAAGGGTAGATATGTTTGTCAGAGAAGTCAGAAGATCCTCAGAGAGAGTGGTTGAAACCAAGGTGGTGTGCCTCCTAACTTGAGAGTTGTGGGAGCTCCTCAGATGATTCTGAAGCTATGAGGATGGACTTGAAGCTTTGAGAGAGCTTATGAGATGTCTTGAAAGCCATCATGAAGCCTAGACAAGAAATTATGCAAGATTAAGAAGCCTCAGTCATGATTGGTGTGATTAGGGTTTGACTGGGTCAACCCTAGGTCAACTAATGATTTGGAGAAGGTTGAGACCTAATTCAAAGGCCATGTGATCATGGATTGATGCATTGAGAGGCTACGAGGATGATTCCAAGGTTAACTCATCATGATTGAAGAGTTTGAGAAGTTTCAAGCTAGGGTTTCTAAGGCTTGACTGTGTAAAATCCCCTAGTTTGACCCCTATCTTCAAGGCAGTTTAGCTCAAGATGTGATTCTCATCTCATCTTTCCCCCAACATGAATATTGTAGAGCTTGTTCTTATCTTTAATTTGAGTACTATAAGTCCTTGATAGGATTTGTAGAGCTCAAGTTATGACTTTGACAAGTTACATGTCATCTGAGGTTTGTGAATCTGGGGCCTTGAAAGTCACCCAACTTGCATCCAACCTTTGCCCAAGAAGGATGATTCCTATTAACTTTTGGTCAACATGAATGTTGTTCCTTATCTTCTTAGCTTTATAGAGAGTACTAGAAGTCCTTGATAGGATTTGTAGAACTCAACTTATGGCTTTGACAAGTCAAGGGCATTTTGGTCATTTGGAGATTACAGGTCATTTCAAGCATAAGGCCATAACTCCTATTTCCAAGCTCTAAATGGAAAAATCTTCAACATCAAACTTGTTCAAAATGATGTTTTAAGGCTAGCTCAAAGTCACAAAAATGACCTAAAATAAGGGCATAAGTTAAATAAACCAAAGTGGAAATTGATATTTTTAACCTACACATCCAAACCATGGCATGTAATATATCATTTTGACTCTAGAAAACATTTTAGAAACAATGGTTTATCCACATTTTTGATTTGAGATTCAATTCATGGACTTGCTTTGAAAGGCACTTACTTGCATATTAAGTAACATGTGCATAACTTAAAATTAAGGCATGGGCAAGGAACTTGGCAAGCTAAACCCTTCCAAAATGTCACTAGGGGTGAAATTGAAAGAAATTGAGATGAATTTCAAGCTGCAAACAGAATTGAGCATGGCATGATAAGTGATTCAAAATCTCATGACATGAGATGTGTAAAATCTCATTGGAAGGATCTAGAGGGTTCTAGATCATCCAAACATCATCTATATATTGAGTAGAGTTGATCCATTGAAGAGGTTGGTGATCATTGAAGGATTGAGCTTAGTTTGAGATTGAGTTTTCATAGCTTGCAAGTGCAATCGGTTTCACCAAATTCCTCCATTTTCTTGATTGATTCTTCTTCCATGAGTGTCAAGGATTGATTCCAGACCATTTCCAAGAAGAATTGGTGGCTAGATCGTGTGGGAGCAAGTGGTTTTCAGCACCTGCAACTCAGCATCGTGTTTCAAGATTGAAGCACTTTCCATTGAATCTTTTGCATACAGAAGCAAGGAGGAGGTTCAGTGATCGTGTCCAGAAGATTTGAGGGCTTGAAGTGAAGATTTCGTGCATCTGTTATTCAAGAATTTCCAGGTTGGTAATCTTCTTCCTATAGCTTGATTTAGGTAGAATTAGGTTGAATTAAGGTGCTAGATTAGTTGTAGAATGGCCTAGGATGGACTTCAGATGGTTAATTGATGAATTAGAGACAAAATAGGAAGATCACCATTTTCGGTTGAGATTGGGAGATATTTATTCTTGGGGTTTCAGAGGAAACTATGGGCATGGTTGAGTTCGTGGCAAGATTTGGAATGAATTTCATGTTTTGACCTCTTGGATTGGAGGCCTCTAGGAAGAACTAGGGTTGAAGGGGTTAGCCGGAGTACCATCGGCGGTGGCCGGAGCTGGGCGCGAAGTTCAGACGTTTGAAATGGAGAAGATGAAGTTCTCACCATTGGATGATGGATTGACCATTGACTGGGAGAAGATCCAAGGGTCACGTTTTAATTCTGATTTGTGAAGGGTTTCTGATGAAACGTTGCGTTTCATTTATTCAGGCGTTTGGGCCTAATGGTTTAAGTGTTATCCACACCCCCCAGCGAGCCCAACCCATGTTTTTAACTGAAAATGTTTACTTCCTGCACCGTGCGCTTCATTATTTTAATTGGATTTTCATTTAATTTCCCTTTAATTCATGATTCTTGTAAAATTCATAACTAATTGAATATTAATCCAATCACACCCATTCTTTTTGCATATTACTCATGATTGAGTATATTATTTTTTAGAGAAAAAATATTTTCATTTCATGTAATTTCTGATTTATTTGGAATTTTGAATTTTAATTGATGTTAAAATGTTCATGTTTGATGCATACTTTTGTGGAATTTTGTTTGGTCATGTGGTGATGATTTTGAGCCTAGTTTTTTGTGTGTGATTAGGTTATACATGTATGATCCCATAGAATATTTCTCACATTTTTTTGATGAATATAGGTGTGCTTTCTAGATTTATGTTTAGATGCTTCCTTTTTAGGGTTTTAGGTTGATGCCTTAGAATGTAGGATTTAGTTCTAGGTCCAATTTGATGGTTTGATCTCTGAAATTAATATGGTAGAGTCATGATTGACCTAGGTTCCCATAGTAATTTTTGTAGGATTTTACAATTGGTTTTAGTATTTTTAGTTAGGACTAACTTTAGTACTAGGTTTTAGGTGATCCTAATTTACTAATTCAACTAGTTTAACTCATTTAGTTCCCTTAGATTAGGGTTTTTGCTTGATTTGCCTTTGATTGAGATTGAAGACAAGTTGAAGACAAGGTGAGGATGCTTGAAGTTGCTTGAAGTTGCTTGGAGCTTGGAGGTACTTGTGCCTGAAGGTGTCTGATGAAGATTTAGGAGGTAGGAGACATAGGGAGAGCCTTATAATTAGAATGACTTCTTTCACAAATATGGAAAGCATCTTGTGCTTCCATTCCTCCCAATGACTAAAAGTCCTTCTCAGATATTCACATCCCTCCTTTGGAAGGATGAGTGGCTTTATCTGGGAAGTAGAACTTTGAGGGAACCAATCTCTCATGATGATGAACCCTTACAGGCTTCCTTTGGTTGTCAGTAAGCTGCTTATCATTTCCTCTCATCCTGTTAAATCTTCTGGTTTGAGTATCTTGGGAGATGTTAGACTTGAGTTTGAAGATGAGGACTTCATTGAAGAGGGTGGAAGAGGATGTTTCCTTGAGCATTGCCATTGTAGATGAAGCTTGAAGAGCAGGAAGAACAAGTTGATACTTGAAGATCCAATGGAGATTGAATGAAGAGTGAAGAGTTCCTTGCTTGAAGAAGATTGAGGGATGAAGTTGACACTTCTAAGTGATTAAAGATTACTCTGAGAAGCTGAAGCTTGTAGATGAAGAAGACCAAGTTGAAACTGATGAAGCAAAGAGAGCTGAAGCTTGAAGATTAAGTTAATACTTATGTTTGATGGATTAAAACCTTAGGAGCAAGTTGATGCTTGTTACTGAAGCTGATAGCCTTGAAAGGTGGTTGAAGTATGAAGACTGAGTTGCTGTTAGAAGAGCTGAAGCTTGGAGTGGAGGGAGTTGTTGATCTGCTTTCTTGTCTGTTTTCTTTTCTGTATTGATGTGCCTTGTTTGACTTGCTTGATGCATTAGAATAAGTCCATGATTAGACTGACTTTAATCTAGGAGCATGATTGCACTAGAGGTTGAGTTACTCCCTCTGCTTGTATTGTTACTGTATGGCTTTGCTTGCGGGTATTCGGTAGAGCCCTGCTCCCTTGCCCATGTGGTTTGTGTTTGCTTGATAGCATGTTATTCTTACTGTATGATTGCAGCTCATTCTATTTTGCTTGATAGCATGTCATTTCCTCTGTATGATTGCAGTTATTCATATCTGGCTTGAGGTTGAGATGAGCTTGTGGAGGCTGCTGCCCCACACACACTTCCTCCCTCACTTGCATTGCATGCATTTTACAGTCGTTTACTGTATATCTGTTTACTGTTTAAGCTGATGCTTTACCTGTTTCTGTTTATCATTGACATGATCCCTTAGGAATCTCATTTCCTTTGATAAGGAAGTGATGATTAGAACTTTAGGTTGAAACCTATGCATGATAACTTCTAGGAGTTCCCTGTTTCAAACCTCAACTATAGGATGAATCCTTGGCATGACAACAGTAGGACTTGATAGTCTCCCCGCAGTTGAGCCCTTCCCTTCTCATCTCAAACAGCTTAAAATACAGTAACCATGCATGATTTCTTTTGTACGTTACGAGCCTAAAGCTATCTGAGAAAGGATTGTTGGAGAGCTTCTTTTCAACAGTATGGATGTTTAGTATGGCACCCTTTGGGTGACATGCAACGCATTCACTCTCAGGTCATAGTCTTTAGTGCGATTGAAATTGCAAACAACAATAAAAAACACTTCTTTCATAAAAGACAGAAAACAAACTTCAAACTTTTTTGCCCTATGGGCCCATAATTCAAAGGAAGCTTTTCTGAAGAAAAGAGCGTCGTTAAACTTCAGCGCCAACGCAAACAGGCTTTGTCCCTAACTGCTGGAACTGTTGTTTAACCCTACTCGATAAAACAGATGAATCTGAATTCCCGTAATCCGTATTATCCCGAACTACGTAAGCTCTGATCTCTCAAGTCTTTTGAGAGTACGTAGGCACAATACTGATGTATTGGCGAGCCACCTTCCGCCATCCCCCGTAGTTAGCCGAACTACGTTGACTCTGATTTCTCATTCTCTGATGGGAATACATAGGCATAAAGCGCGACGCTTTGCCGAGTCATTTTCTTTTCTTTTTATACCAGCCTTGATAGGTAGATAGATAAACCAACTCGTCCAGTAAACACAACAAGCGTGGATCCCGTCGAGTACGACGAACGTGAGGGGTGTGTAACACGGTGGGAGAACTGACTTTAAACAATGTTGCGGATAGCAAGAGTCGCCACCGACTTTTATTTTATCCATAAGGAAAGGTTATAAAAGAACAGGAAAGACCTTAGAGGATATTTTGGGTCCGGGGGGTAGGTTATGAAAAGGGAAGGTGTTAGCACCCTTTTCATCCATGGTTATCCATGGGCTCTTAGGTACTTAAGCTCACTTTTGAATTGTTTTGAAAGCATAGTGTGTGAATAGCAAAAAATTTCAGAATAGTTTCATAATAATCCGTGTATGGATGTGAAAAAAAACTTGTTTGAAAATTTTGTTGGAAATTTGTTTAAGTGTGAAAAAGTTTTGAAGTGAGCAAGTATCTAGGAGTAGCCCACCCTAATGTTTTAAGGTCTTTCTTATTCTTTATCCTTTCCTTAGTAAGACTATCCCTACTAAAATGGAGTAGGTAGTCCTTACTTTGGATGTTAAGGGACATGTGAGGGACAATTGGATTTTTGAAGGCCATTGTGGGGTGTAATAAGCAAACTGGAGGGACTATCATCATTTTTCGAAAGGGACTCGATTCGTAAAGGCAACCATAAGGGACTTTGATGATTTTCTTTTTGAGGGACTTGCTTTATACACCCCACTTAACCAATATTCATAGGCAACTTGAGGGATATCCTTAGGAAGTGAGACGGCGATTAAAATCGACTTACGTGTGTGACGTGTTTATTTTAATTATCTTTATTTAAAAGTGATCTAAATTTATTTTAATATTACATACATGTTGTTACACTCCCTAATTACTAACCATAATAATAATTAAATAATTAAACAACTTTACATCCAAGAAACAATTACAAAATAATAAGCAAAATAATTAAATAGCAAAGATAAATAAAATATAAATAAGCAATAATAAATAATAAAGGGGGTTAATTCTAAGTTTACTCGGCAAGACATCGCATCTTGTGCCTACGTATCCTTACGGGAGTGGAATCAGAGTAATCATAGTTCCCCTCAAAAGGGAGGTTAGAGACTTCTTGACTGTGGTCAAGGTCTCAATGGGGAATAAACATGTCTTAAGGACACGCTTACGCGGAGTGTAGAAACTCCAAATCTTTACGTTGAATTGTTAAGTTGTAATTAGGGTTAAATTAGGGATTCCACGGCGGGAAACCCTAAAACGAGCGCGACGGCTCTTTGACCTAATGCTAGGGGTAAAATTGTAATTTTGCCTGCTGCGAGACATTTGTGAAAATTAGGGTTTGTGAGGTTGTAAGGGTTTGAAGTTGAGGACTATTGACACGGCGGTCAAATGCTAGACCTAGTTCCTTCGGAGCGTGTAATGTGACAGAAATATTGCAATACATCAGCAGAAATTTAAACCATACATTAGCGGAAATTTAAATGCGAAAAGTAAACGCGATTATTAGGTTCGCGAGGTTACAATCAAGAAACAGATACAATATGATAATGAAATTTGAATTGATAAAACAAATAACTGTGAACATAATAAACTGCAAAACGAACAAACAACGTTAGTGGGCAGAATTACATGAATTATCAGACACGCCAGGAAGTGAAATTATGCATACTTTTGTGGTTTTATTTTATGATATAAACTTCAATTTGAATAAAAATAGGATTTTTAATATTGATAAATTAATCCTCAAAAACTATTTTAACCTAATTGTCTAACAAAACTCCACATTATTATTTATTTTTTTTAAGGTAATTTTTATATTATTTGAAAAAAAGTAATAATACTTATTTATTTTAAAAAATGGATTTTAATATTATTTTAACAAATCAATAATAATAATAATAATAATAATAATAGAATAGAATAAAAAAATAAATAAAAAAAAAAGTTTGGGAAGTTGGGTCGGTGATTCTTCGGCCCGTTGCCACTTCAATTGAACGTCACAGGAGGAACTTAGGGTTCCCAAAACCCCCGTTTTGCCTCGCGGCGCATGCTCTTCGTCTCGTTCTTGTTTCATCTTCTCCCTCGGCCATTCGATGTTGGGTTTTCCATCTCACCAGTTCCTGAAAACACAAACGCACACAAATATATGAGATCTTGAAATATGAGTAATCAACCTTTTAGCTTGAGTTCGGATGATCTCGTTGAGGCGATGAAGGTGGCGATGAAGCTAAGCTGAGCCTTGAAGCGTGGTTGCCCGTCGAAGACGAAGGCGGCCTTTGCTTCACAACTTTCCTTCGCTCGAGTTTAACGGCTACCGATGGTTATTCGTTAGGGTTCGCAATTTTGTCCTCTCTCCCTCTAGGGTTTCTTTATCAGGTTGTATCACCCTTATATACCCTTCATTATTCGATCTTTTGTGGGCTTTTTGAGACCCGATTGATTCTTTGATTTAAACAAATTCCTTTTTCAACTAATTGGATTTGATTTATGGCTTTCCTGATATTATTTGATATAATTCGATTTGCAACTTTTTCTTTCCCCTTTCGTATTTCCGATTTGATTCGATATCCTTTTGATTTGCTCCAACTAGTCTTTTTGGAGACAATCTTCAAATGGATATCCGTTTCTCTTTGGTGACCTAGATGTTTATCTGGATTTGTAACTGATGTGGTTTTACTTGATTTTTTTCAGATGCCGTCACGAATTGGTTTATTCATCTTTTACTTTGGTGAACATTGTGGTGAATTGGGCTATGATGTTGGTACCTGAGCCCTGCACTCGGTGAATCGCTATTTCTCTTCTTCTTTCGAATTATGACTCGTGAACTTGTTCTCAGAAGCGGATATCATCATCTTTCCGGTTTTCTGATAATCTATGTATTTAGGGCAATGATGTTCAGACCGAGCCCCCATTCTACCTTCTTCGATTTTCCAATGTGGTATTCTGATGTTCATGAATTGAGTTGGCTTTTTTTATCTTAGACATGATTATGTGCTTTTGACCTATCATGGCGAACGGGGATTTTATGAATCCTCTTCTGACTTTTGTTATGGCCTCTAGTTCACCATTTGGATTATGAGCTTGCTTGATATATGTAATCTGATACGATTTGCTGATGTTTGGTTTGATTACAGGGTAAAGCCTTTGGATGGTACTATGCTGATGTTCCAATATTTTTGGTGCAGTTTATGGTTTGTTTGTTGAACTTGGCTGTTGTAACTTTACCGAACTGCACCGTATTTCTGGTTTCTTTCTGCTGAACTTGTTTCTTGAATTGATGCTTTTGAACTTTTTGATACATTGCAGTTTGGTTTGTATCTCATTTTTCTGATAAGGATTGGTAGCAGCTTTTCTGTTCTTATGTGGTGCAGTTTGAGATCCAGCAGCAGCCTTTACTTCTATTCGTGTTTGGGACTTGGTTTTTGTGAACTCACCTATGTGGTTCAGAATTGATGCTGCTTATGAATTGTTTAGGTTTTGAGTTCTGAATTCTGAACCTAGTACTGATGCTGTTGTGATTTTCAGGTGTTGGAAAAACTTAGAGCACAGAGTGATTTAGACCTGCCGGCATCCGGGTCTGAATCCAGATTGACTATGTTGCCTTACTCTTGTATCAGTTTGGAAATCCAATTGCGGCAAAAGCGAATCAGTCCCGCTTCTTTTATCACTTCTATCTCTCGGATGTCCCGTAATGATAAGAACAGGTGTTACCTGATCGGACGCCAACGGCGCGGATCGGTAACGGGGGTAGGACGCAGCTTCGGTTGTGCCACTCCCGGCACTCGATGATGACATTGTTCTGAGAGTGTCGAACAATTTCTAACATCTTTTTTTTCTATTCTGTTTGTTTTGTTTTGACGTGCAGGTGAATCGGAGACTTTGCGGAGAAGCTCAAAGGACATCAAGAAGGATACTTAGAAATTTTAGGGCTTAGGACTTTTTAGGATATACACCTCTTTTGTAATTTGTAATAAAAAAAAAGCATTATGAAATAATTCAATAATACATTTTTTATCCAAATTATTTCCCTTTTGTAAATCGTGATGAAATATTATGAATAAAATTCAACTTTCTATCCAAATTCTCTTTACAAATTGTAATAATAATAAAATATTATGAATGAACTTCACATATTTATTAAAATCATCTTCCATTTCTTCTCCATGATTTAATTCTCAAAACATCTCAACATACGATTCATCAGTCGAATATCCTTGAATTAATCCGATCCAATCTTAATACTTTTGACATGAATAAGCTCCAATAATCAGTAGAAGTTTTCACTGTTGTCCCTCTAAAGATGAACTGGAAGATAGAAGAATGATCTCTTGTTAAACCCTGTTCCACAGATCAGACTTTCCAAACCAAATTGATATCAAACCCACGTAAATAAACGCCTCAGAACTTAATAACAACCCGTTTTCAAGGAATTAGCTGAATTTGCGTAAAATGACCAAAATACCCCTGGAACCAAATCCAACCTCTCTTTGATTTTGGCAAAAAAATCATGAAGTTTGACTTTGGTTTGACCACAGTTGACCTCAGTTTGACTTTTTAACTGCATTGACTGCTTTTGACTTATCTGATCATCTGACTGAGCAAACTTTTGAGAAAAGTCTTGAAACTTGACATGGGGGTTCTTATACACATATAAGATGTTATGAAGCTCACTTGAAGTCTTGGAAGTCCATTTAGCCTGATTAAAGTCAAAACCCTAGTTTTGGATGCACTGCTTAGGGGGTGCATTGTCTGAGGGAATTGTCAACTCTTCTGACCAATTGTGAACTTTGTGAACCTTGTGAATCTTCATAAGATATCTTGTGATACTCATGGGAGGTATTGTGAAGCTTGTGAACCTTCAAGAAGCAACCTATGGACTTCATGAACCTCATGAAAGGTATTGAAAGCACTGTGGGACTTGTGAACCTTGTGAACCTTCATAAAGTAGCTTGTGGACTTTATGAACTTCATGAAAGGTTATGCAAGTTGTTGGAGAACTTGTGAACCTTGTGAACCTTCTTAGAACACAAAGTCTTGTATTGTGAGGGCAAATTTTGGGGTGCAACAGCTGCCCCTGTTCAATTTTCTGAAACCTGAGGGGTTAGATTGGTATATTTGCCAGTCGTAACCTGGAAGGTTGAAGGGGATTGAACACAAAAGCCCAAAAATTTGCACTCACCAGTGCACTAGAGTGGTACAGATAGCTAGTTGAATATGATTGAGTGGGCTTAAAGATGCCACTAGGGGGGGAGCAGTTCAAAATATGGGTGTATGATGAAAGCTGTCAGGAGTCTGGAATAATAATGATGTAGCAGCATGTCTTCATGAGGATAGAGCAATCAATAGTGATAACCCTAAAGCAGTCTTGAAGCAATGATATGATTTCAGGAGGATAGAACAATGAATGGCTCTAAAGCAGTCTTGAAATAATAATGTGATATGTCTTCAGGAGGATAGAGCAATCGATAGCTCTAAAGCAGTCTTGAGGTAATGATTTCAGGAGGATAGAGCAATGGATAGCTCTAAAGCAGTCTTGAAATAATAATGTAATTTCAGGAGGATAGAGCAATGGATAACTCTAAAGCAGTCTTGAAATAATTAGATGGCTTCAGGAGGATAGAGCAATGAATAGCTCTAAAGCAGTCTTGAAGTAGTAATATGACCTCATGAGGATAGAGCAATGAATAGCTCTAAAGCAGTCTTGAAGTAATAGGATGATTTCAGGAGGATAGAGCAATCAGTAGCTCTAAAGCAGTCTTGAAGTCATGAGAGGCTATCAGGAGGATAAAATAACCCTGAGGTTACAATAAAGCAGTCCCAAAGTAATAAGAAGCTCATCAGGAGGATAAAGTAACCCTGAGGTTACAATAAAGCAGTCCCAAAGTAATAAGAAGCTCATCAGGAGGATAAAGTAACCCTGAGGTTACAATAAAGCAGTCCCAAAGATCATAAGCTTGTTTGTTGGATAATTAACCTGAAAACAAGGTAGCATTCTGTATAACAACATTAGTTTATGCTTTATGTATGCATGTATGACATGATGCACTTAGGTAATGTACTATAGACATATATGTTATGGTATGATGTAAATGATGTATGTATGATATGACACTGCTGGAAGTGTCTGGATATCCTTGTATAACAACTGCTGGCCAAGGAAAATAAATCCCGATTTGTTGAAGAATATATAACCCTCCGTCTGCTGGGGATAACAAGGTATAGATAACCTCCCGTTGTTGGGGATAACAAGGTATAGATAACCTCCCGTTGTTGGGGATAGTAGGGTATAGATAACCTTCGTTTTCGTTTGATAGTAGGATAAGTATAACATCCCGTCTTCGTTCATCGTGCCCTTATTGGAAAGTAATTTCCCGTATATCCGTATGAGGATAAAAGAGATGGATATAAATTCCAGGGGAGATTAGACTTTGTGAAAATGGATTAGTCCTACTGATGGTTTGTAACTGTCTTGTAAAGATGAACCGGCGAAGCTTCGTTGAAATCCTTCCCTCGTTCGTCCTTAGTAAATACTATTACTGCATTTTCATGCATTTCTGGTAAACATCAATCATATTAAAAGCATACATGCATTTCTGGTAAACATCAATCATATTCAAAGGCATACATACATTCAAACACAACCAATGGACGTTTCGCTTATGTAAATAGGGTAAAAGTAAATCTGGATTCAAAAGATGGAATTTATTTATATCAAAAGTGACCCATACACGGGTAAGTTTGTACAAGGAGACATAAACCCTAGTAAGAGAATTTGGTCATGAAGTTTTACAAAAAGAATCAGCTATGTGGGAAATAATCCTATTGAGTTTCAATTCTACTATTGCCACTCAAGTATCTCATCTTCTTGCTGTTGAGACGGAAATGATTGGATTGAGCTTTATCTGTTTGAGCTTGAGTAAGTAGTACAACTGGTTGCAGTTTCATGAGTGATCCAAACGAGACATAGTCATACGCTTTAATCCCTAACTTTTGCCTGGATTGCCCTTTCAGGTTTTCAATCCACCGGGATACCCTTTTTTGCCCAAGCCGCCTTTTCAGGTTTTCGACTTGCCGGGTGTACATCTTTTTATATATATATCCCTAATTTTTGCCCAAACCCTTTTGGTTTGCCGGGATGCCCTTATTTTTGCCTAGGCCTGTCAACCTAGCGGGTCTCTTTTTATGCGTAGTATTTTTTAACTATGTCTGCGTTTACAGGTTGTGGGAAGTCTTCACCATCCATTGTAGTCAGTATCATGGCACCTCCTGAGAACACTGTCTTGACTACAAATGGTCCCTCATATGTTGGAGTCCACTTGCCCCTAGGATCACCCTGTGGTAATATGATACGCTTGATTACCAAGTTACCAGCCTGATATACCTTTGGCTTAACCTTCTTGTTAAAAGCTTTGATCATCCGTTTCTGGTACATCTGGCCATGACAAACTGCTGCTAACCTTTTCTCATCAATCAAATTTATCTGGTCAAGTCGAGTCTGAATCCACTCATCTTCATCCAAGCCTGCATCCTTTATAATTCTCAAGGAGGGGATCTGAACTTCAATAGGCAGAACTGCTTCCATACCATAGACTAAGGAGAATGGGGTTGCCCCTGTTGAAGTACGTATTGTAGTACGATAACCATGCAGAGCAAATGGTAACATCTCGTGCCAATCCTTGTAAGTAACAGTCATCTTCTGTACAATCTTCTTAATGTTCTTATTAGCAGCTTCAACTGCCCCATTCATCTTTGGACGATACGGAGAAGAGTTGTGATGCTTAATCTTGAACTGCGTACAGAGATCAGTAATCATAGTGTTGTTCAGATTAGAGCCATTGTCAGTGATAATCCTTTCAGGGATACCATACCTACATATGAGATTATTCTTAATGAACCGAGCCACAACATTCTTAGTCACAGATGCAAATGAAGCTGCCTCTACCCACTTCGTGAAGTAATCAATAGCAACCAGGATGAAACGATGCCCATTAGAAGCAGTAGGCTTGATCTCACCAATCATATCAATGCCCCACATGGCAAAGGGCCAAGGAGCAGTCAACACATTCAATGGAGATGGAGGTACATGTACTTTATCAGCATAGATTTGACATTTGTGACATGTTCTGGAGTGTTGATAGCAATCAGCTTCCATGGTAGACCAATAGTAACCTGCTCTCAAAATCTTCTTTGCCATGGTATGACCACTAGAATGAGTGCCAAAGGTCCCATCATGCATCTCTTCCATAATTTCTGTAGCTTCCTTCTTATCCACACAACGAAGCATAGTTGAATCATGATTACGCTTATACAGAACGCCATTACTCAGAAAGAACTTAGCAGAAAACCTTCTCAGGAACTTCCTATCTTTGACAGATGCCCCTTCAGGGAACTCCTGAGCTTCAAGATAGTTTTTCACTTCATAGAACCAAGGCTTCTCCTCTGCCCCTTCAGTGTCAATCTCATTGCAGTATGCAGGCTTCTCAAATCTATCAATGGTAATCTTGGGAGCTTCATCATCCCAGCTGATCTCAAACATAGATGCCATGGTGGCCAATGCGTCTGCCAACTGATTCTCTCTTCGTGGAATATGTCCAAAAGTAATCTCTTTGAAATGTGGGATCAAAGACAACACATGTTCTCTGTAAGGAATGAGATTATCATGCTTTGTATCCCAATCTCCTTTAATCTGACTTACTACCAGAGCTGAATCTCCATACACCTCAAGGAACTGAATCTTCATATCAATAGCAACTTGCATACCCATGATACATGCCTCATACTCAGCCATGTTATTGGTACAATAGAAACAAAGTCTGGCAGTAATCGGGGTATGACAACCTTCAGGGGAGCTAATCACAACACCAACACCATTACCATGTGCATTGGAGGCACCATCAAAAACCATAGTCCATCGGGATCCTTGTTCAGGTCCGTCATATTGTCCAGGTTCTTTGGTAACAGACATAATGTCTTCATCAGGGAACTCAAAATTCATTGACTGGTAATCATCTACTGCTTGATGAGCCAAATGATCAGCAACAACACTCCCCTTAATGGCCTTCTGAGTAGTATACTGTATATCATATTCCGTCAAGATCATTTGCCATCTTGCAATTCTTCCGGAAAGAGCAGGTTTCTCAAATATGTACTTGATTGGATCCATCTTCGAAATCAACAAGGTAGTATGGGTCAACATATACTGTCTTAGTCGGCGAGCAGCCCATGCCAAAGCGCAGCAAGTTTTCTCGAGCAGTGAGTATCTTGTTTCACAGTCGGTAAACTTTTTGCTAAGGTAGTATATTGCCTGCTCTTTTCGACCAGACTCGTCATGTTGCCCCAATACACACCCCATTGAGTTGTCTAATACTGTTAGATACATAATCAAGGGTCTTCCATCAACTGGTGGCATTAAAATTGGAGGTTCTAGCAAATATCTCTTGATTTCATCAAAGGCAGTCTGGCACTCATCATTCCATTCCATCACCTGATCTTTCTTTAACAACTTGAAGATTGGCTCACAGATGGTAGTTAATTGGGAAATAAATCTTGCAATGTAGTTCAATCGTCCCAAGAAACCTCTAACCTCCTTCTCAGTACGGGGAGCTGGCATCTCTCGTATAGCTTTCACTTTTGCAGGATCCACTTCAATACCTTTTCCACTGATAATGAAACCCAGGAGCTTTCCAGATCTAACTCCAAAAGTACACTTGTTTGGATTTAATCTCAACCTGTATTTCTTCAACCTCTCAAACAACTTGTGCAGATGATCAAGATGTTGTTCTTCATTCTGAGACCTGGCTATCATATCATCCACATATACCTCTATCTCATGATGAATCATATCATGAAACAAAGCCACCATGGCACGCTGATATGTTGCCCCTGCATTCTTCAAACCAAATGGCATTACCTTATAGCAAAAGGTGCCCCACTGTGTCACAAATGTAGTCTTCTCCATATCTTCAGGTGCCATCTTGATTTGATTGTAACCAGAGAAACCATCCATAAAAGAGAATACTTTATGCTGAGCAGTGTTGTCTACCAGAATATCAATATGAGGAAGTGGAAAGTCATCTTTAGGGCTAGCCTTGTTCAGATCTCTGTAGTCTACACACATATGTACCTTACCATCTTTCTTAGGAACTGGTACCACATTTGCAACCCACTGAGGATAAGAAGTTACGGCCAAGAACCCTGCATTGAACTGTTTCATTACCTCTGCTTTGATCTTTTCTGACATTTCAGGACGCATACGACGAACCTTCTGCTTCTTTGGACGACAATCTTCTTTCACTGGCAAACGGTGAACCACAATGTCTGTATCCAACCCTGGCATATCTTCATAAGACCAAGCAAAGATCTCCACATAGTCACGTAGCATCTGAATCAACCTGCTCTTGACACTGTCCTCTAAATCAGCCCCTATCTGGACCTCTTTTCTGTTTTCTTCAGTTCCCAGATTCACAACTTCGACTGGCTCTTCATGTGGCTGTATAGCTTTCTCTTCTTGTTGTAACAACCTAGCAAGCTCTACAGGTATTTCACAATCGTCCTCGTTTCCGTCTTCAATTTGATAGATCGGATTCTCGAAATTGTAATTGGCAATAGTAGAACTGTTATCAACTGGATCCAGAGTGGATGAGGATCTGCATTTTAGTGACGTGGGTGTGTGTAAGAACACATAGCTGATAAAGCAAAAATAAAAGAAAAAGAAAGACAAGGAACACAATATTTACGAAAACGAAACGTCCACTGATTTTATTGAATGAAGTATGCAAATGAAATGACAACCCGTAACAAGCACACCATTGTGCCCCGGGTAAGGCACATGGCTTGAAAGTTTTAATTGTTCCAGAAATTATAAATTTAAAAACATAACACAGTAATAGTATTTACTCCTGACTAAAGGAGATAGGGATAACATCTTCAGCTGTCCAATTATTGAGTCCAGCACCCACAGTAGGAAAAATCCATGCCTCCAAGTTGTAGTCTTCATCTTAATCTCCCACAGCATTGATAACCCCTTGATTGGTGATACGAACAGCACGGGCACGACGGACAGCCTTCTGGGACTCTGCAGTGAAACCCAAACCAAACTTGTCAGACTTGTATGGAATATCAGGAAGCTGACCCCAAATAGTACAACCACCTTCTTCCACCACAGCTTTTGCATCATTGAGGGATGCCATTGCCATTGTTGGAGGGTTTCTGATGACCACAGGAACCTTCTTCACAGCAGGAGGAGTCACACAATCCTTAACAGCCCAGGGAACCACTTCAAATGACTGACATGGAGTTTCAATGTATTCACCTTCTACTTCCAGATACTTGAAAGTGTTTACATGGCTGACAAAGTATTCTTCCTCTCCAAAGACAGTAACAACTTTTCCATTCACCGGATATCTCAACTTTTGATGTAATGTGGAGGTCACAGCACCTGCCCCATGGATCCAGGGACGACCAAGCAGACATGAGTACGAAGGACGAATATCCATCACATAGAATGTAGCAGTGAACACCTGAGAGCCAACCTTGATTGGAAGATCAATTTCCCCATGCACTACTCTTCTAGAACCATCAAAAGCCTTTACCACAATATTACTGGGCTTCAATACCGTTAACGCTGGCAATGGGCTAGGTTTCACAGACTTAGAGCTGACGCCAAAAGGGAGGAATCACAATAGCGCCCTACACATCTCGATAGAGTGTAGGGGCACAATCATGTCGCACGTGCTGGTGGACACGGGTTCGTCGCTTAATGTGCTTCCGAATAAGGCCTTAATGAAGTTGGATACTCGTGGAGTGATCTGCACACCCAGTGATCTGGTGGTGAAAGCATTCGATGGAACTAAACGCCACGTTTTCGGGGAGGTGACCCTGTCGGTCCAAGTCGGTCCGGAAACGTTCGACACGGTCTTTTATATTATGGACATCATGCCTGCCTACAGTTGCCTCTTGGGCCGGCCATGGATCCATGATGCTGGTGCCGTGACCTCCACGTTGCACCAAAAGCTCAAATATGCTGTCGGAGGAAGCATCGTAACTGTGTGCGGCGAGGAGGACATAATGGTGAGCCATTTGTCATCCTTTAAGTATGTTGAAATGGATGGCGAAATCCATGAAACTCTTTGCCAAGCGTTCGAGGCTGTCAAAGTGAAAGAGGTAGCTCCTGTAGTCACAGAAAAGCCAGAGATGAATCTCTCCTCATTCAAAGAAGCTCGGGCCGTCGTCCAAGCTGGATCTACCCTAGGCTGGGGGCATATTTTGGAGATACCCAACAAGCAGGATAAGTTTGGGTTGGGATATTCTCCTGGAGCTGAAGCTTCTTCTTCTTCGTCTAGCGGTGCGTCTCGAGGTAAAGGGACGATCCAATTTACCAGTGGCGGAGTGATTTTCGAAAGCATCAACGCGGTGTCTGAAGACAACGGGGATAGCGATTGTGATCTCGACTCTTGGATTCAGCCAAGCAAGTCGGGCGAGGGCCTCAACAATTGGACCATCAAGGATATCATCCAGATGACAAGTGAAGAGTAATGATTCACTTTTTCCAATCATTGTACAACCCTATGTCCTACCCGGGGCATAGCGGTTTTATTGTCAGGGCCTTGTTGGATTATGTACATGCATTTTGTTAATAAATCAAAGGCGTTTTCTTCGTATTCAAATTGTGTGATCTCTGTTATTCCTGTTTTATATTTGTTTTGAAAAACAGTAAAATGGCAATGGGGTTTGTGCTAACCTGCATATTCTTGTTTTAAACTTAACCCTTGTTATTGCAGGATCCACATAACAGATGACATCAACTCTGGACCTTCTACGGCTCACTTCGACTTCGATTACCCGATCTATCAAGCCGAAGAAGAGATTGATGAAGATGAAGACCTTCCTGAAGAGTTGGCCCGCTTGTTGAAACAAGAGGAAAAGGTTTCTGCCTCATGAAGAGGAGATTGAGATCGTGAATTTGGGTTCTGAAGAACTCGTCAGAAACGTCAGGATAGGGGCTGCATTGCAGAGTGATGTCAAGCAGAGATTGGTCGAGATGCTAAGAGAGTATAGTGACATCTTTGCTTGGTCATACGAAGATATGCCCGGACTTGACATGGGCATCGTGGTCCACCACTTGCTGCTACGAGAAGACTGCCCTCCCGTTAAGCAGAAGCTTAGGAGGACGGGACCAGATATGGCCGTTAATATCAAAGAAGAAGTGCAGAAACAACTTGCCGCTGGCTTCTTAGCGGTCACCACTTACCCTCCGTGGGTCACCAACATAGTGCCTGTACCGAAGAAGGACGGTAAGGTACGCATGTGCGTCGATTATCGGGATTTGAATAGGGCGAGCCCTAAAGATGATTTCCCATTGCCTCATATCGATGTGTTGGTCGACAACACAGCCCAGTTCTCCGTGTTTTCGTTCATGGATGGCTTCTCCGGTTACAATCAGATCAAGATGGCACCGGAGGACATGGAGAAAATGACGTTTATCACTCCATGGGGAACATTTTGCTATAAGGTAATGCCTTTTGGTCTGAAGAACGCAGGGGCCACTTACCAACGAGCAATGGTAACTTTGTTTCATGACATGATTCATCATGAGATTGAAGTCTATGTTGATGACATGATTGCGAAGTCCCAAACGGAGGAAGAGCATCTAGTCAACTTATTGAAGCTTTTTGAGAGGCTTAGGAAGTTCAGGTTGAGGTTGAATCCTAACAAATGCACTTTCGGAGTGCGGTCCGGAAAGTTACTGGGGTTTATCGTGAGTGAACGAGGCATCGAGGTTGATCCTGCGAAAATAAAAGCCATTCAAGAAATGCCAGCGCCGAAAACAGAAAAGGAAGTTTGTGGTTTCTTGGGCAGAATAAACTACATTGCAAGGTTTATCTCTCAGCTCACGGCCACGTGTGAACCGATGTTCAAGCTTTTAAAGAAAGATCAGGCAATTACTTGGAATGAGGATTGCCAGAAGGCATTTGACAAGATAAAGTAGTATCTTCAAGAACCTCCAATCTTGATACCCCCAGTGGCTGGACGGCCATTAATCATGTACTTGACAGTTCTTGAGAATAGTATGGGGTGTGTTCTCGGTCAGCACGACGAGACGGGTAGAAAGGAGCATGCCATTTACTACTTGAGTAAAAAGTTCACTGACTGTGAATCTCGGTACTTGATGCTGGAGAAGACGTGTTGTGCACTAGCCTGGGCTGCCAAACGTCTACGACAGTACATGCTCAATCACACCACCATGCTAATTTCGAAGATGGATCCGATCAAGTACGTCTTTGAGAAGCAGGCTCTTTCGGGCAGGATTGCCAGATGGCAAATGGTGTCAACGGAATATGATATTCAGTACGTGTCCTAGAAGGCCATCAAGGGAAGCGTATTGTCTGATTACCTTGCCGAACAGCCGATCGAGGATTACCAGACGATGAAGTTTGAATTCCCTGATGAGGATATTATGTTTCTCAAAGCGAAGGATTGCGATGAGCCATTGCCCGACGAGGGGCCAGATAGGAAATCCCAGTGGAAATTGATATTCGATGGGGCGGTTAATTCCTATGGAAGTGGCATCGGGGCCATCATCACGACTCCCTACGGATCCCATATCCCGTTTACTGCGAGACTGACGTTTCCAGTCACCAATAATGAGGCAGAGTACGAAGCATGCATCATGGGTCTAGAAGAGGCAATTGATTTGAGAATCAAGAATCTAGACGTATATGGTGACTCAGCGCTTGTGATCAACCAGATTAAAGGGGAGTGGGAGACTCGTCAATCGAATTTGGTGCCACACATGAATTATGCCAGAAGGCTACTTCCGTTCTTCGATCGAGTGGAACTCCATCATGTACCCAGGGCTGAAAATCAGATGGCTGATGCCTTAGCCACGTTGGCCTCGATGTATAAAGTCAATTTTTGGAATGAGGCTCCAAGAATTGTCCTTTCGCGTCTTGATAGACCTGCATTTGTCTTTGTAATCGAGGAAGCCGCCGACGGCAAGCCATGGTTCCACGACATCCAGACTTTCCTTATGACTAAAAAGTATCCTGCGGGTGCGTCAACCCAAGATAAGAAGACTCTGAGGAGGCTGTCTGGAAACTTTTATCTCAATCCTGATGGAGTGTTGTATAAGAGAAACCACGATCTCGTGCTACTCAGATGTGTAGATGAGAAAGAGGCGAGTATGCTCATGGAGGAAGTCCATGAGGGCACATTTGGTACGCACGCTGGCGGGCATGCTATGACGAGGAAGATCCTAAGAGCAGGATACTACTGGCTGACAATGGAGTCGGATTGCTTCAGATTTGCGAAGAGATGTCATAAATGCCAGATTTAAGCTGATAAAGTTCATGTGCCGCCATGCCCGTTAAATGTCATGTCCTCCCCGTGGCCGTTCTCCATGTGGGGCATCGACATGATAGGAAAGATCGAGCCCACTGCATCTAATGGTCATCGTTTCATTCTAGTAGCTATCGACTACTTCACCAAGTGGGTGGAGGCAGCCTCGTATGCTAATGTGACCAAGCAGGTGGTGGCTAAATTCATAAAGAGGGACATCATTTGTCGCTACGGAATTCCTGAGCGGATCATTACTGATAATAGTTCGAACCTGAATAACAAGATGATGAAGGAGCTGTGCTAGAGTTTCAAGATTGAACACCACAACTCATCTCCTTACCGGCCGAAGATGAATGGCGGCGTTGAAGCAGCCAACAAGAACATAAAGAAGATTGTCCAGAAGATGGTTGTGACATACAGAGATTGGCACGAAATGCTGCCGTTTGCATTGCACGGTTATCGTACAACGGTACGTACTTCAACCTGGGCAACTCCTTTCTCCTTGGTGTACGGTATGGAAGTTGTCCTACCGTAGAAGTGGAGATCCCTTCTTTACGAGTTTTGGTTGATGTGAAACTCGACGAGGCAGAATGGATTACGAATCGTCTGAACCAACTCAGCCTGATGGACGAGAAGAGGTTAGCGTCGATCGCGTTTGGTCGTCTGTACCAAAGCCGAATGAAGAAAGCTTATGATAAGAAGGTGCGTCCTAGAAGCTTTCAGACGGGTGATCTCGTCCTGAAGAAGATTCTTCCTCCACACTCCGATCACCGGGGCAAGTGGACTCCGAATTACGAAGGTCCGTACGTCGTCAGCAAGGTCTTCTCGAGAGGAGCTTTGTTGTTATCCACGATGGATGGTGAAGATTTTGCATCCCCGGTGAATGCGGACGCAGTTAAAAAATACTTTGCTTGAAAGTGACCCGCTGGACAAAAAAAGAGAGTCCAGGCAAAAAAGGGGCATCCCGGCGAACCAAAAACAGAATAAAAAGGTTCGGGCAAAAATTAGGGATATAAATTGAAAAAATGTACACCCGCGAAGTCGAAAACCTACACTGGGCGACTTCGGCAAAAAAGGGTATCCCGGTGCACTGAAAACCCGCAAAGGGCGGTTCACGCAAAAGTTAGGGATTTGAAAAAGCAAATGACTGCGTTTCGCGTGTGGACTTTCTTTGTTTAGTGGTTTGGAGGACCCGAGGACCGTTTGTCCGAATCAATCTCTTCCGAAGCTGAAGCGTCGGAGACGTATCGAAGTCGAGTGGGTCTTAGAGGGATCAACTCGTGGTGTTCGTCTACGCCCCATTGCCGACATTTGTATATACTGATGCATATTTATGTTTTATTTTTGCGCGGCTTCCTCATTCCAGGAGCTTGCATCTGTTGTAAAACATTTTTTCCCATTCATGGGTTCGTTATCAATAAAATGTATACTATTCAGCAATTCTGTTTGTCTGTTTAGCATTTATCTGTTTTGTTTGCGAAAAAGAACGCCGATGTTTTTGACAAAATGCGCATACATAAACTTACTGGCCTAGGCCACTGATTGTTGAAACAATGAACTGCTTGAATATTGTCACGAGATAATAACCTTGATAGGTCCCTTTGAGAAGGGTATCTTGTCTGTTTGTTTGTGTTGTTACAGGTGTAGCATGTTCCAGACAGTGCGCCGTGCGCATCCCGAAGCAGGATGATTCCTCCTTCTCCAGCAGAGTTCAGTAGCCTCTCCCTGCATAGTCTGAACGCGAGATCGTGAGGTAGAGATGATTCTCTCCCCAAGCCGATGTATCCTGAAGGAACATCACCTCCTCAGCTGAGTCAGGCACTGAAGCGCGCATTCCCCCCCCCCCCCACAGCACCGGGTCACAAGTGCAGGTTTCGTAGGAAACTATTCGTTCACTGAAGTGTGCAACAACTGATGGTTCCAGACTGAAGTCTTCAGCGGAATTGAAATTCCTCACCAGATTCGTACTCTCCCCCCGAAGTCAGATGATTCCTTCTTCCCCAGCGGAATTGAGATTCCCCCACAGAGTCGTACTCCCCAGCGAAGTAGAATGATTTCTCCTTCCTCAGCCGAGTTTGCAGACCCCAAGAGAGCTGAATCCTTGGAAGCTGCTCAAGCCATGATTGGTTTCCCTAGTGGAGTGTTGATCAACTGAAGTTGTTTCCCACAGAGGTGTTATCTCCAAAGAAGTAGTCGAGAAGGCCATGCAGTTTATCCCCCGCGATTGATATCGCTTTCCCTCGGCAGGTCCTGGTTCTCGTAGAGCTTCGTTCCCCTGCAGCAATCAACTGAAGTTGTTTCCCCCACAGCAGTCAACTGAAGTTGTGTCTCCTCAGCAGGATGATTCCTCTACCTGAGTAGTTCTTTCTCCTTGACAGGAGGATTCCCCCTTCGGCATTTATTTTGCTGATGGGATCGCATCATAGTGCATGATTGCATAGCATTTATCATAAACGCATAACATTTCTACCGTGTGGAGCATTGCGCCATTGCCGAAGCATATACATAATAAACATGATCTAGGTTGTTACCGTTCTTGTTTTGCAGGTGTTCCGCAGCAGAGTTGATTACTCAGGATGATTCCTGACATTCTCCCCAACGAAGTCGCTTGCTCAAGATGATTCTTGGGATCCCCAGCGAAGTCTTCAGTTCAAGATGATTCTTGAATTCCTCAGCAGGGTCGTTTGCTTAAGATGATTCTTAAGTACCCAGTGCAGTCTCCAGAGTTGGTTGCTCAAGCTGATGCTTCGAGTCCCCAGTCTTCAGTTCAGGATGATTCCTGAAATCCCCAACAGAGTGTTCGCTCAGGATGATTCCTGAAATCTCCAGAATGGTTACCGGTGCCAGATGATTCTTGAAGGTCCCCGGCGGAGTTATTTGTCCAAGACGATTCTTGAAGTCCTCAGCAGAGTTGATTCCCCCCGAATGATTTCTGGACCCCCGAAGCGGAGTTACTTGATAGTTCTCCAGATTCCCCAGCGGCGAAGCGTCATCCCCAGCAGGTTTCTAACGGTGAGGTTGAAACCTCCCTTGAAGACTCCATGATTGAAGTCTGACCGTGTTAATGAAGCAGTTCTCTCAGCTGATGCGGAGTGCCTGATGGCAGAGGTTTAGAGGTTCCCAGTTGGCTCATGATTGACTAAGAATTCTATTCCCGACTTGCTAATGAAGTCCGGCTGATGCCCCACAATTTCTTTGAATGCCTGATGGCATGATCAACCTGATGGTTGAAGTCCGGCTGATGCCCAACAGGGTTCTTTGAATGCCTGATGGCATGATCGACTATGTATTACCGGTTACCGTGTGACCAATTCCCCAATGGAGTTTCTTCACCCTGACGGCGAGGTCAGGCAATGTTGAGAGTTGACGGCGAAGTCAGATTATGTTGAGTACTTGACGGTGATGTCGGGTGTTTCTCAGAGTTATGTTTGGTTGACGGCGATGTCAGATCCTTTGTAGCTCCAGCGGCGATGTTGGACGTTTGTTTCTGGCGGCGATGTCAGAATTAATTGGTAATTATTAGTATTACTAAACTAGGATTAATTTGTTTTATTATTAATAGTCATATTTTTGTTTAGTTTAAATTAATTAAATGTTTAGATTAGGGTTTATTTAGTTATAGGTTTTAGAATTATTTTTAATTGAGTCAACTTTATTAATCATCATTATCAGGAATTAGCATTCAATTAAGTCAGATTAACAAATCATTTGCAAGTGCCACGTGTCAATTGCCTATATAGGGGCTCACTATTCATTGTCTCCCTCCTTGGAGACTAAAACCCTAGCCGCTACAATGCTTCCCCCCAAGAAACCCTAGAATACTCAGCCGTCACCCATCATCATGTTCATTAACCTTCATCCCCATCACCACCTTCGTCAACACCTGAAAATGTTCTTCGCACATTCATTCACCATTCTTCTTCACTAGAAAACAAACCCAGAACTTCAATCTCCAAATACATCATCACCTTCTCACTACCAACATCTTCACACCATTTCCAAATCTCCAAACACGCCTCTGACCCATTTTCCAGAAAATCCATCACTCATCATCAACTTTCGAAAACTCACCCAAAAATCTCACTTCATTTTCGAACACCATCCTCACCAGCCTCCATCTCAAACTCATTCTCAGATTCATAAACCATACCGTGGAAACTTATAAAACCCACTATCAATCCATCGACACAAACCCATCTTCGACAAACTTCCAAATCCATCCGCGAAAACTCCATCAAACCCCCCTCCATAAATCTTCTTCGACCCACCTTCAATCAAACCCATTTCAAAACACCTTCTGAAACCTAGCCATCAAAATCAAACAGAAACTTCTGAAAAATCATTTCACAACACCCATTTTCTTCCACTTTCAAAACTCGCCGCGATCCGTAAACTCAAACTCGTAAACCGTGATATCTCCTCAAACCTCTTTTCCTCACCACCCCTTTCGCAACCTGTAAACAATCACCAACAATTTTCAAACATAAGAACAAGAAGATGATTTGGACGCCGCGGGAAGTAAAGGATTCACCAGAAGATTTGAGATAAATAGAGTGAAAACAATTTGAGAGAGAGGGAACAATGTTCGGTACGAAGTGAAAGAGTTTGACTGTGTGCCTTCATGTTGCACCCCAAAATTTGACCAACATTTATTTACCCATCAAGAGTTATATGAGACTTTGAAGCTATCCAAGAAGGTTATTCAAGTATTCAAAGATTGATATCTGTGTCAGAGAACTCAAGAGATCCTCAGAGAGATTCGTTAAAACCAAGGTTGTGTGCCTCATAACTTGAGAGTTGTGGGAGCTCCTCAGATGATTTTGAGACTATGAGGATGGACTTGAAGCTTGGAGAAAGCTTATGAGATGTCTTGAAAGCCATCATGAAGCCTAGAGAGGTCATTGTACAAGAATTCAGAAGATTCAGCCATGAATGGTGGAATTAGGGTTTGGCTGGGTCAACCCTAGGTCAACTGATGATTTCGAGAGGGTTGAGACCTAATCCATGATCCATGTGATCATGGAATGATGTATTGAGGTGTTATAAGGATGATTCCTAGACCAACTCATCATGATTGAGGAGTTTGAGAAGTTTTAAGCTAGGGTTTCTAAGGATTGACAGTATAAAATCCCCTAGTTTGATCCCTATCTTCAAGGCAGTTTAGCTCAAGATGTGATTGTCATCTTATCTTCCCTACAACATGAATGTTGTAGAGCTTGTTCTTAGCTTTAGTTTTAGTACTAGAAGTCCTTGATAGGATTTGTAGAGCTCAAGTTATGACTTTGACAAATTACAGGTCATCTGAGGTATGTGAATCTGGGTCCTTGAAAGTCACCCAACTTGCATCCAACTTTTGCCCTAGTAGGATGATTCCTATGAACTCTTGGTCAACATGAATGTTGTAGAGCATCTTCCTATATTTCTAGAGAGTACTAGAAGTCCTTGATAGGATTTGTAGAACTCAACTTATGGCTTTGACAAGTCAAGGGCATTTTGGTCATTTTGAGGTTATAGGTCATTTCAAGCATAAGGCCATATCTCCTACTTCCAAGCTTCAAATGGAAAAATCTTCAATGTCAAACTTGCTTAGAATGATGTTTTAAGGCTAGTAAGGAGGTCATGAGATGTTGAAAAGGCTTGTATCAAAAAGTGATAAAAATGGCCTAAAATGGAGGCATAAGTTAAATAAGGTGAAATTGAAAATTGCAAATCACAAGTTATACATCCAAACCATGTCATATAATAGGTCATTTTGACTCCAAATGACATTCTAAGAACAATGGTTCAGCCACAATTTTGATTTGAGGCCTAAATCTTAGGGCTGCCTTGGAAATGGCTTACTTGCATATTAAGGTACCAAAGCAAAACTCAAGAAAACTCAATAAACAAGCTAGTTATGCATTGCAACACATCATATATCTCATGTGGGGAGAATTTCAAGTCAGAATCAAAGGTTACAAGGGTTATGGCATGAGATAACATATGGTTAGAAGTGAAATCAAAGTATCGTGACATGAGAAGTTCAAATACTCATTGGATGGTCCTAGATGGTTCTAGATGATTCTAAACCACTCTATATAACATGTATAACTTGCTCAGATGCAAGGTTGGTGAGAATTGGTGCAGAGAAGAGAGAGTGAGATCAAGAATCTTCCATTGCAAATTGAATTGAGAGCAAATCCATGGTGAATTGAAGAGTTGGTGATTGAACTTTCAAGGTAGCAAGTCAGAATCAAATTCTGAGATTGAGGCTTCCTCCATCAAATTTGTTGCAAACAGTAGCAAGATTGGCATCTAAGGAAACTTTCTGAAGAGTTTCAAGGTCTGAATTGGAGGATTTCATCATCTGTTCATCAAGATTAACCAGGTTTGCAAATTCTTCCCTACACCATGGTTTAAGCATAATTAGGTTAGTTTGTTAGTGTAGAAAGGTTAGAGACACATAGGTGATGGATTTTAGAGAGTTAGGGATAAATTGGTGAAGATTGAATTATGGACCCCATTTCTTTGATGACCAAGAACTCGTGTTATATTGAGATATAGAATGAGCTAGACATCAAGAATCAATCAGGGTGAGTTGGTGAGTGATCTGAGATAGTTAATTGCAAGAATTGTTGAGATGGATGATTGAGCATATTTTGATCTTGGATCGTGTTTCATGTTAGAGGAAGTTTCAGTTGATTTTAAGAGTATGATTGTGTCCAGCATGAAAAATGGAGTATGTTAGTGCTTTATATTGTTAATTTTGAGCAAGGAATGGAGAAGCACGAATGGGTGGAAGTTTGCAGGTGGAGCTCTGTTTCCATGGAGGAGTTTCAGCAAACCCTAGCTGAAGGTTGAAGACAACCTCCCCGCCATTAGATCTAGCTTGACCCATTGACTATTTCTTGATCTGAGGGCCACGATTCAATTTCATTTGGGAGGGAATTCTGAAACATAAGGAAACGCAGCGTTTCATTTAAATGGATTTGGGCTGGATTGCTTCCCACACCCCCTTCACGAGGCCCAATCAATTTTGAACTGAATTCCACTTCTATTGGCACCGTGTATTTTTTATTTTCTGCATGATTTATTAATTGATTTTCTGAGTGGACTTTGGGCCTAGCGCAGTTACTATCTGAACCCCCCATTCTGGGCCCATGCGCGTATTGAACTAGATATGTTTGCTAGCTGCACCCCATCTCTTTTTATTTCATTTTATTTTCTTCCATTTTATTCCAAATTTTGAAAAATCATAATAAATGGAAAATTAATGATTTTTAAGTGGGAATTTTTGCTCCCATTTCATATTCATGTCTAGAAAATTACCAAATAAAAATATTTTCCTTTCATGCATTTTTAGTATATTTTGTGCATTTTCTACTTTTATTGCTTTTACATTTTTCTATGTTGATACATGAATTTGTAAAATTTTGTTTAGGTAGTTCCCTTAACATTTTTAGACCATTATTTTTAGGATAGTTAGATATAAGCTTTAGCTTCCCCCTGGATTTATTCCATAATTTTTTGATTAGTTTTAGGTTAGTTTTTCTTAGATGACATTAGGTTGTGTAGAATTAGGTTAAACTTCAACATAGGTGCACAATAACCTTAGATTTTTGGGTTTTTATGACAAATTAGACTATGGGACATATAAGGGTATTAAGGGTAGGTATGTAGGATCCCTTAGAAATTATATTAGGTTTTAATATAGTGGTATACTATTTTTAGATGATTTTCGTAGTTGATGTTTGTTTGTGTTGCCCTTGTGGGCTTGTATTTTTGTTTGCTTTGCTTTGTGGGCTTGGAGAGCTTGGTATTGTTCTAAGGAGCATTGAGGAGCATAGTAGAAGACTTGAAGATGGATTGAGGAGCTTGAGAGCTTGATCTTATTTGTTTTGTTATTGTTTTAGGGTTAGGGATTAGGAAGAGTTTAGACCTAGTTAACTTCTTTCTTAAACATGGATGGTATCTTTCACCTCCATTCCTCCCTATGATTCAAAGTCCTTCCATGGTATACACCTCTCTCCTTTGGAGGGATAAGTGAGGTACCTAGGAAGTAGAACTTTTGAGGGAACCATTCCTTTGATGTTGAACCCTTATAGGTCACCTTTGGTGGTCAATCAGCAGTTCAATATCCCCAGCTTATCCAGTAAGTGATTTTCTCTGGTTTGATTATCCTGAGAGGTGTTGAGCTTGAGTTTGAAGATGAAGACTTCAATGAAGAGTGTTGAAGAGGATGAATCCTTGAGTATTGCCATTCCAGCTGAAGCTTGAAGAGCAACAAGAGCAAGTTGATACTTGAAGATCCCTGAAGATTAGGTGAAGCCTGAAGGTGGAGCTGATCAAGAAGCTGAAGCTTAAAGGAGAAGATAAGTTGAGACTTATGTTGAAGGGTTGAAACCTGGAAAAGAAAATTGGTATTTGTCAAGAGTGATGGAAGTCTGAAGGCTGAGTTGCTGTTGGAAGAACTGAGGCTTGGAGTTGAGAGGGGGGTTGATCTGCTTTCTTCTGTTTCCTTTGTTGTATTGATGTGTTTTGTTTGACTTGCTTGATGCATTAGAATGAGTTCATATCTAGAATAGGTAGAATCTAGGAGCATGATTGCACAAGAGGTTGAGTTGCTCCCTCTGCTTGTATTGTTACTGTGTGGCTTTGCTTGCGGGTATTCGGTAGAGCCCAGCTCCCTTGCCCATGTGGTTTGTTTGCCTAATGGCATTTTATTTCATTTTTATCTGTATGATTGCAGTTTACTGTTTTTTGCTTGATAGCATGTTGTTTTATATTTCAGTATGATTACTGTTATCCATTCTGGCTTGAGGTTGAGATGAGCTTGTGGAGGCTGAAGCCCCACACACATTTCCTCCCTCACTTGCATTGCATGCATTTTACTGTTAAGTTGATGCTCTGTCTGTTTTGGTGTATCATTGACATGATCCCTTAGGACTCTCATTTCCTTTGATAAGGAATTGATGATAGAACTTTAGGTTGAAACCTATGCATGACAACTTCTAGGAGTTCCCTGTTCAAACCTCAACCATAGGATCAATCCTTGGCATGACAACAGTAGGACTTGATAGTCTCCCTCCTAGTTGGGCCTGTTCTCTTCTCATCTCAAAACAGTTTAAGATACAGTAATCATGAATGATTTCTTTCGTACGTTACGAGCCTTAAGCTATCTGAGAAAGGATTGTGGGAGAGTTTCTTTTCCACAGTCTGGATGTTTAGTATGGTACCCTTTGGGTGACATGCGACGCATTCACTCTCAGGTCATAGTCTCTAGTGCGATTGAAATTGCAAACACAATAAAAAACACTTCTTTCGTAAAAGTCAGGAAATAATGCGTAGTGTCCCGAACTACGTGAGCTCTGATCTCTCATGCCTGTTGAGAGTACGTAGGCACAAGATGACGATGTCTTGGCGAGCTACCTTCCCCCATAACCCAGTCGTAGGCCGAACTACGTTGACTCTGATTTCTCATTCTCTGATGAGAATACGTAGGCATAAAGCGCGATGCTTTGCCGAGTCATTTTCTTTTCTGTTTAAGCCAGCCTTGATAGGTAGATAGAATAAAAACCAACCCGTCCAAGTAAACACAACAAGCGAGGATCCCGTCGAGTACGACGGACGTGAGGGGTGCTAATACCTTCCCCTTGCGTAACCGACTCCCAAATCCAGACAATGGTTGCGACGACCTTGTCTTACCCTTTTTTCGTTAGGTTTTTCCGATCGTTTCCTTTCCCGTTCTGAGGGATAAATAACGAAAGGTGTCGACTCTTCTGTTGTGCCAACACCTTATTTTCGCGCAAGCGACACTTCATTCCAAGAGTGAATATGCTGCGGTTTTCTTTTTCTTGAGTTGTCCGGAATTGTGGGGTTTTTTTCAAAGCCCGTTTGGCTTCTCAGCACTTTGTATTACACCCCCACATTTTTTTTAATACCCCCATGACCTGGACTTCCCACACCCCTATTTCTCATTTTTTATCCTTTCTTTTACTCTTTTAAGAAAAAAACTGTAAATACATTTTATATTTTTGTTTTAAATTTGTAAATATTTATTAAAAACAGTTTGTTATTATGTATATATATGTAAATCATTTTAAGTAATTATATTAGTTATTTTGTGTATATATTACATACTGTTATTATAAGATTGTAATATATATTAGTTTTATATATTTATTTTCTAGCTCTTTTTCTTTAAAGTTTATATATATGCATATATTATCTTTATATATTATTTTTATTTTAGAATATATCATTATTTGGCTTTTAGAAGTTTTAGTATTTTCTTTTCTAGAAGCTAGTTTAATATTGCTCATTTATTATTGGACACTTAATTTCATTTGTCGCTTTTTTTGGTTGATGACGAGACCTCCAAGTTGTTATATGTCAAATTATTGATGGAAACGCTAATCCCGAGAACGACTTTTTCTCTTCTTTCTCATTTTTGACTTTATTTCGACTTTATTTCATTTCATCTATTTTGGGATGACAAGACCTCCGTAAACTGTTATTAATCAAATTATTGATGAATAATGTTGGATCTGAGACCACCTTCTTTCTCTCCTCATTTCTTTTCATCTCTCGATTTTATTTTGACTTGTCATGGATCGATGAAGTCTTGTATTCGTAAGACAAGATCCACCATTTTATTCGTGCGACACGATGTAAATGGAAAATGATCTTCAATATCATTTATCCATCTTGTCCATAGCACGGATATCAATATGTAACCTCCTATAGTTTGACTTCCCTCATAAGTTGAGCTACGACGGTTCAGTTTCACATTGCTCCCGATTCAAAACATCATCATCGAGGATCAAAGAGGAGAAGCTTGGAAAGGAAGCTTGCACGCAATGTCAAGGGTCAACGGAACCACTCTGTTCAGTAACATCTTTCTAATTTCAATCTTTTAACCAACCGCCGAGTGTTGTGAGTAAGCGATAGACGCGTGGGAAATGATGAGTGGGGAGCCTCTTCTCATTCATCTAGACTGTTTAGCGTATGTCCTTTGGACGATATGCGACGCATTCGCTCCTACGTCTTAGGATTTTGCGTGTGCGTCCCGTTCCGAACCTTTCTCTCGCATCCTTGCAATTGAGATCCCTTTTCTCTCTCCCCCGTGCGATCGAGACCCCTTTTCTCTCGCCCCCGTGCGATCGAGAATCCTTTTCTCTTTCCCCCGTGCGATTGAGACTCCTTCTCTCTCGCCCCCGTGCAATCCAGACTGTTTTTCCGTAGTTGGCCGAACTACGGCTGCTCTGATCTCTCGTATCTGTTGAGAGTACATAGGCATAGGATTGGAATAATCCTAGCGAGCAATTTTCCTTCTTTCTTACCCTTTAGGTTCCCCGTACCTTTTAAACCAATGACATACTACGTCCGTTCTACCGCAAATAGGTAATGCCTAAGTCTCCAATGGTCGAGCAACAATACACCTAATTGCTAGAATGCGTGCTCTAGTATCGTCTACCTTTTCTCTTGCCCCCATGCAATCGAGAACATCCCGTTTACCCGTAGTTATCCTGAACTATGTTTTGCTCTGATTTCTCATACCAGATGAGAAAACGTAGGCACAAGACGTGATGTCTTGGCAAGCAATCCCCCCCGTAGTTTCCCGAACTACGTTGACTCCGACATTCCCATTGCACGAGGGAATACGTAGGCATAGGGCGACGATGTCCTATCGAGTCAGTTCCTTCTGTTTAGCAGTAGCAGTGGTAGATAGTTTGTTTTTCACCCATAGACTTAGCCAACAAGCGTGGATCCCATTGAGTACAACAGACGTGAGGGGCGCTCATACCTTCCCCTTGCGTAACTGACTCCCAAACCCAAGATTTGGTTGCAATGACCTGTTTTTCCCTTTTTCGTAGGTTTTCTCTGATTGTTTCCTTTCCCTCTTTTGGGATAAATAACGAACGGTGGCGAATCTTCTGTCCTTGTCAGCCCCTTCTTCACAGTGATGCGACAGCTGACGACTCTGCTGGGGACCTTTCCCATCCTCTATGCAAGTCAATCCTAGCGCTTGTTTGCTTGCCTTTGGGTGTGTATATATTTGTGTGTTGTATTTTGTATATTGTTGTATTTTCATTTTCCGCACTTTATTATTATCTGTTGTTGTGTTGTTGGGTGTTTGTTCCCTTTAGAGATAAGCCAAAACCCAGGCTTGAGGATATACATAGCTTTAGAGCAGAAAGTAGTGAGGGACCTGTATGTTTTAGCATGTATTAGTCCCCATGAAATTCGCGTTCAGACGAGGTTTTTCTAAGACATCCTATCCTGTACATTAGTCGGGAGGGGTGTTGGATCAGGAAACTGTCGACTCTAGAGACCGATCACTTGGGAGTCAGCTAAGTGAGGCCACTTCGTTAGACTATGATGCCAAACCAGAAATGGTGAACGTATCATCGTTTCTCGAAAGTCTGTGACGCTGACAACCGCATAGGATGCCGAACCTTATCAGATTAGGTACATACCTGTGAGTGGGAGGGTTATACAGGAAACTTGACCTCCAACCAACCCGGTATTCTGGTTTTTCTCTTCAGAGCGGACTTTTCTAGTCAGCAGTGCAGTAGTTTTTCAGAGATTTATGGATGCTGTGATCCCGTGTTCCTTGCATTTTGCATTGCATTTGCATAAACATCTTTGCATCATTTTGCATATCATTCTTCAGCAAGCCAGAGCTCTCATCATGCCTTTGTTTTTGTTCGAAGGTGATTCCCTGGTGCCCGTTCTGAACAAGTGGTGATTATTGGAAGACGGCCAAGTGTCTGAAACAGAATCAAGCAGTGTTGAGAAGTAAAGTCAAGTTGAGATCTGTTGGTAGCTATGTCAAGAAACGGTCTCCAGAATGCTGATACCCCGCCAAGTTTTACTATGATGACTAATCCTCTGTATGGTTCTTTGCCCAATGAAGACTCTCCGCAAGTGAACAACCTTACTGAAGCTCAGTTTGTGCAACTCTCTGCTGAAAACCAAGATGAACCGCTTATTGCCCAAAGTGAACGTCCCTCTTCTTCTAATACTACAGATCATCGTGATGTTGCTCTCTCTGTGCCGAATTCCCAAAGAGAGGTCCCAATGATGAAGACTAAGGACCCGAGAGCTCTTGAGTATGCTAAAAGGTTTCAGGTGTTGGATGAAAAACTCAAGGCCTTGGAAGTTAAAGATACTGTTGGTCTCAATGCTTTAGACATGTGCCTGGTTCTCGGCCTAGTGTTACCTCCGAATTTTAAAGCACCGAGGTTTGAGAAGTACAAAGGGGATACTTGCCCGAGGCAACATTTGGTTATGTTCTGTAGAAGAATGACCTCGTTTGTGCACAACGACAAGTTGATGATTCACTATTTCCAGGACAGTCTAATTGGTGCATCTCTGAGTTGGTATATGCGGTTAGAGGGTAGTCAGATCTGATCAGGGTTGGACTTAGCCAAGGCTTTTCTGATACAATATGAATATAATTTGGACATGGCTCCCAGTCGCATGCAGTTGTAAAGCTTGTCTCAAGAGAACAATGAACCCTTCAGGAGGTATGCTCAGAGGTGGAGAGAATTTGCTTTCAGAATGCAACCGTCGCTTCTAGACCAAGAGTTAGCAGACATGTTCATGAACTCCTTGCAGAGCCCATACTTTGAAAGGATGTTTGGGATTACACCAAATTTCTCTGAATTGGTCATAGCAGGAGAACACATTGAGAATGGTGTGAAGACTGGAAAAATTCAGAATGTTTTACGCAGTCAGGCCAGTGAAATCGAATCTCTCGTTAGCTCTGAAACTGAAGGAGAAAATGCGGTTAATGCAGTCATGGCAGATGTTGGTTATTCTCGGGGTGGATCAGTGAAATCTTTTGGTTTTTCATCTTCTCAGTGGTCATTATCTTCTGTGTCACGTCATTATTCTGGGAAGACAACTGTGCGTAGGGCACCACATCAGAAATCTCGGATTGCTCCTCATGCAAATCAACGAGCCTGTGGCCGAGGTTATCCGAATCAGCGCCATAATAAGAACAGGCCTCGTAACAACTTGGAAAGAAGGACTGCTCCTTTTCATCCAGTTCTTGTGTCGTACAGTCAGCTTCTGTCGCATCTGATTCAGAACTCTTTGGTGGAGCCCAGGACTCTTAAGCTTGTGCCAGAACCTTACCCTCTTGGGTACAATCCCCATGCGCAGTGTGGATATCATGGCAGATCCATGGGGCATTCAACCGAAGATTGCAAAGATTTTCATGCCAAAGTGCAACAGTTGATTGACAAAGGGTGCATATCCTTTCCAAAAGGAAATTTGGTTGTTCATGTCAACCTCTCAGCTATCTAAGCTCGAAGATTCAAAGGGGCATTTCCAGGAGCCAGTGGTCTAGACAGACAGACATCCTCAGCATTAACAATCCTCAGACATTTTTATCATTTGCAGTTGTAGTTTTCTCTTGTTAATTGCTACTTGCTTTTAAATGTTGTTGTTTTGAATGGTAATATTAATGAAGTGATTATGCATTTTTCTGAATTAATCATGTCGCATTCGCTCATTTTTTCACAGCACATACACATGCACCTTTTATTCACTCCACTTCATCACTGTTGTTTAGCAAAGATTGGAGGGAGGATGACGAAAACTGAAAACTCATAATCGTGGATCGTATGCTTTCGGATAAAGTCTTGCTGATGACATACATGCATTGTTTCAAATCCCCCAAACACCGAAGATATAAGGAGTTAGTCCCTAGTTAACCACTTCGAGCCTATAAGTAGGAGTTTCTTTCAGACTTCGAAACCCTCACATCTTAACCTGGGGCAGGGTAGTTGTCAGTTAGCTTGACCGAGCATTCAAATTTTATAGAGGAGTGTCCCTATTCGAGGACCAATCACATCTTATCCCTCTCAAGAGGTCATCCCTCATTAACCACAATGGTTAAACCTCGCAAATCAGGAGTGAGACAATCACAAACCTTTCAGGAAAATCAAGACAACCTGTGTCACACGACTTGTTTCAAGAAAAAAAAGAAAAGGAAAAATTCCGCTAAGTCGAAAAGCTGGAAAGCAAAAACTTAGGCAAGATTGAGGCATCCCGCTGGACTTCAAGAGAACTCAAAAAGAGTTAATCCATGCAAAAATTAGGGAATAAGAGAATAAAAAGAAAGGATTTTAGAAGAAAAATCCTCAAACAAGAACAAAGTCGTGTGACTACAGACACAGAAGACAAAAGGGGTAACTGTCGCTCTAAAAACCTTGTGGGTTCTTTAACCATCACTCCTACTAGTCAATAAACATTTTGAAAGGTGAGCGCTTATGCCAATTTAGCTGAATGTAGGATTAGAGATCATCACGAAGAAGGGGTGGGTACAAATCATACTTTGAGCCTAATATCCTTTGTTTCAATAACCGTGAACCCGACCACGATTCAACCCTTGAAAGACCTAATTAAGGCGAGGTTTATTCTGAAAACATACTACAATGAGGTTGAGTAAACTGACTCCTACATGATTTTCTAATCATATCCTTGTTGTATCTTTCACTAATCAAATCAGCACTACGTTTGGACTAATGGTTCATTCGTCTCACTGTCACGAACTTAATAAGTGACATTTCTTTCAACAAAAAAATATGCATGAACACCGCATTAAAATTACCATTCATGAACAAACAATTTTAATTGTAGGTCAGTAGTTGACATGGAGGAAATTCCAACAGGGAGTAATCAAACAGGGCTGAATCATTCAACAGTTTGGACCAGAATTGTGCATACTTTGCAGCCCTATGGATCCGGGACATTCACATCGAGTGAGTTAATTTGGAATCAGTCAAATTGAGACAAGCCCCGAAGCATCGGTTGATTATAGGGCAGATCATTAAAGAAGCGGTTGATCAGGAGTGAGTAATCTGGAACTCTACCAATCAGGGGAAGTCACCCATATATTCTGTTGATCTGAGGAAAGATCCTCCAATGTTCATTCAGGACGAGTTAAGTCGCTTCAACACTCATTCAGGGGCAAGCCACTTCAAGAGTATATTGAAGCCAACCATTCTGAGGGTTGTTTTAGTCAAGATCTTTTCATGGTACAGATTCAGGGGCAAGCCATCTCGAGGTCGTCTCATGGCAAGATATTTTCTTTTCAAGGTGAATTACATTGGGGCAAGTTACTCAAGTGAGTTCATCCTCGTCAGCAAGAGTTGGGTGTCAGGGAATCGTGCCATCACCCTATCAATAACCTGAACCGGTTACCTATCAGAACCTTGTAACCTGAAAACATTTCCAAAGCCCACTTCTCATCTGGAAAATCTTTAAACCAGTCCTCGTCTGGTCAACCTTTCACTAAATACCAGTTCCAGTATAGTACATGCCAGTTTTTTTAAACCAGTCCTCGTCTGGTCACCCTTTCTTTAGCCTACTGTTTAACCAGTTCTCGTCTGGCAAACACAGTTTCAAAGTCCAGTTCTTGTCTGGCAAACCAGAAATCAGTTCCCATCTGATACCCAAACCAGAAATCAGTTCCCGTCTGATACCAAAACCAGAAGTCAGTTCTCGTCTGACAACTTAACCTTTTACCACCAGTTCTCATCTGGTAGTCCGCCCTCAAAAGCTAGTTCTCGTCTAGTAATTCCCCCTTAAAATCCACTTTTGTTGGTAACCAGTAATAAATCTCAATCACCTTAAACCTGGTCTTGTCCCTAAACAAAAGGCCCAACTGTACATGACACAATTAATCCCAGTGGCTCACACACTATCACATTCCCCGACACGAGGCTCGATTGATCTCACTTCCCCATGGTTGAGATTCTGTATCCCCTCAGGGTAATGTTGTTAGATCAGAAGTATATCTCCAGCAGGTTGAGATGGCACCTATCCCCAGTAGATTATGACTAGTTTCTCCTCAACAGGTTGAGATTGTGGTTATCCCCAGCAGTTATTTGAGATTATTCCCCCAGCAGTGGGATGAGCTTAGTGTCGTTTCCCCTCAGAGTTCAGGTCAGGAACTCATATTCCCTAAGGAGAGGTTGATATGGTTGAGTATATTGTTCATTTCCCCAAGCAGAGGTAGATGCTAATTCCCTCATTGGGCAATCCCCAGCGGAGTTATGGTCTGTAGTAGAATCCAGTTGGTCATTGGTATTTGTTGGGATATTTCCCCAGCTAAATTTTCATCCCCTGTAGGTCCCTAGAGAAGTCAATGGAATGTTTCCTTCCCCGCAGAATGGGATTGACCCGGAGAATTGTAATTTTCCATCCTCAGCAGAGAGTTTGGGATATCTTCCCAGTAAATCTTATTCATTATCCCTAGCAGATAGCGGATTCAAATCTCCTGCAAAGTGGGATCTTCGGCAGAATGGAGCTATTCCTCGGCAGTTTGCTTCGCTTCCCCAGTAGAGTTGTCTGTTCCCCGGAATGTTATGTTCTGGCAGGCCACCCAGGGCTGGTTTCCCCAGTAGACTGGATATGTTTTCCCCAGCCAAATCGTTTGTTCTGCAGAAGAGTTGTAGTCTGGTAGGCCATCCAGGGAGTTTTCCTCAATAGAGTTTGATTTGATCCCCAGGGTAGTGTGTTGCACCCAAAAAATTTGCCCAACCTTTTCTTACTTGGTTTTTGTTTCATTTCATTTCTTTCTAGCATTTGCATTGCATAGCATTTTTCATTAAACAGGGGATCAAGAGCTTGTACATATCAAGAAGAGTCTACTCAGAGAGCTGGGCCTAAGCAAAGGGTGTTACTCAAGTTTGGATGGTCATCAAGTCATCAGGATATGGACATTGGTCTGGTGAAAAAAAGGATGGATATATGTGGGTCAGCTCCTATCTTGGAGGCCAGTTGAAGATCATCATAGGATCGTAGATTCATGGTTATGGATATAAGATGTTGAGAGAGCTCATTGAGTGCCTTAAAGGTCATTGTGGAGCTCATCCAAGTGTTTGTGCCAAGGGTGAAGAGTTGCAGTTGAAAGTGTTGCAATTAGGGTTTCATCTGGCTGGTCCTCAGTCAACTGTGCAATTGAAGGAGAATAAAGCTCAATTCAAAGTCTCAATGGTCATGGTATGTTGTGTTAAGATATATGAGATATCATTTCAAGTTCAATTCATCAAGGATCAAGGGTGTGAGAAGTTACTAAATTAGGGTTCTCAGGGTAAAATCCCCTATTTAGTGCCTAACTTCAAGACCACCTATCTCAAGATACAAGTTTCATCTCAACTTTTGACCAACATGGAACTTGTAGAGCATGCTCGTAGCTTTAATTTGAGTACTAGAAGTCCTTGATTGGATTTATAGAACTCAAGTTATGATCCAGACAAGCTACAGGTCATCAGGGGGATGTGATTTTGGTCAACAAAAGTCAACCAACTTCCAAGCCATTTTTGACCTAGAAGGATGTTTGTCCTAAACTTTTGGCCAACATGAAAGTTGTAGATCTTGGTCTTAGCTTTCCAAAATGTACTAGAAGTCTTTCATCTGATTTGTAGAACACAAGTTATGGGGTTTACAAGTTAGGGACATTTTGGGAAAGAAAGATTATAGGTCATAAAATTATAGGTCCATTTCACCAACTTGCACACTTCAAATGAGGATTTTTCCAACATCAAACTTGCTCCAAATGGTGTTATTTGCTTAGTTAAGCATTGAGAAGTCATGGAATTGGCTTGGTTTGAGGTTTTGATATTTGAATTTTCATGGAAAAAGGATTAAAGGGGCAAAATTGGAATTATTTCATTTTTTAATCACTTTGGTGCAAATGAGTGCATTTTCTGAGTGCAAATAACATTCTAAACACTTTGGCAATTTTACAATTTGGATTTGAGGTGTTTAAATGATCCATTTTCAAGGTTTCTTCACTATGAAGTTACACAATCAACATGAGTCATTGAGATCAATTAAGGACTTAATCCTGACCATTCATGCTCCATGAGGTACCAACAAGTATTTCCAGCCATTTTGGAGCCAAAATTAATGCATTTTCGTGTACATGAAACTTGAAAAAAATCAATTCTTTGGATTTTTGATTGGATTGTTAGAGGCTGAGATTGAGCCTAATTATCATCAAGATCCATTGCATATAAGGTTTTGAACCTTCACAATTCATCAGAAGTGCAAATTGGAGTCAAACTGAGCAAATACGATTTTGAAAAAGTGTGAAAAATTCAAATTTCGAATTTGGAGATTGAGGTTGTTTCAAGCAAAATTGTGTATTGAGAAAGCTTTAGTGAAGTTCAGTGAACGATTTTGGGCATTTATCCTCAAGCTTGAGCTCCATTTGAAGGCTCAGTGGAAGTTCTCCACTAGGTAATTGAAATTCAACATTACACTCTTAATAAGCATCAATTCACTGCCATTTTTGCATACTTGTGACGTAGGATCAATGTAGATCATTAAAATGTAAAACGAACTGGCATTGGTTGTGATTGTTGGATGATGCTCAATTTTGTTTGGATCTGTTTTGGCTTGTTTGTGCATGATCTTGCTTGTTTGACACTTGATCTGTGATCTACGTGAGATGCATACACCAACGGCTAGAACTACTTGTTAACCCTACTCGGGCCTAAAATAAAACTGTTGAACCAACCTGTGGTCCTTTTAGCCCGAACTATGTTTGCTCTGATCTTTCGTACCAGACGAAAGTACGTAGGCACGAGACGTGATGTCTCGGCGAGCAACCTTCCCCCTTTCTTTAGCCGTAGTTAGGCGAACTATGTTGACTCTGACTTTCCCATTGCACGAGGGAGTACGTAGGCACAGAGCAGCGATGCTCTGCCAAGTCAGTTTCTATTTTCTTTTTCTTTTGTCCTTAAGCCTTTAGCGTAGATAGTTTACACACGTTTTTAGATAGATAACACATGCATGGATCCCGTCGAGTACAACGGATGTGAGGGGTGCTAATACCTTACCCTTGCGTAACCGACTCCCGAATCCAGACATGGTTGCGATGACCTTGTCTTTCCCTTTTTCTTTAGGTTTTTGCAATTGTTTCCTTTCCCTCTCTTTGAGATAAATAACGAAAGTGGTGACTCTTCTATTTTTCCGCCGGTGGTTTTTCATCGTTGCAACAGCTGGCGACTCTGTTGGGGACTCTGGTTCCCTATGCGAGTCAATCCTAGCGCTTGTATGTTTATCTTTGGATGTTGTATATATGTGTTTTATTTACTTTCCCGCATTCATTTTCCGCATCATATATCTTTACTGTTGTGCTGTGTGGTGGGAAGTTTCACTGTGTGATAAGCCTGACCCGGGCTTGAGTATAAACCTAGTATTAGAGTGGAGACTAGTGGGGGGCCTATTTGCTTAGCAGATACAGTTCCCTACGAAATTCATACTCATACGAGATTTTCTTTGGTGATTTTCCTTCAGATCCTTAGGATCGGTTGGGATTTTGAATTTGAGAATTGTCGACTCTGGGAATCGATCATTTGTGAGTCAGCCGAGTGAGGCCTCTTCAGGTGATAATGATGCCAAACCAAAAATGGTGAACATATCATCGTTTCTTGAAAGTCTGTGACGCTGATGAACGCATAGGATGCCGAACCTTGTCAGTGGATAGATCCACACCTGTGAGGGGAATTGGGTTATGCAGCAAACTTTAGCCTTCAGATTACCCGGTTCTTTGCAAGTGTGAGTCTGTGTTCATGATATCAATGGATCCTACTGTCAGTACTTTGTTCTTGCTAAGGAGAAGCTCTGGTTTTTCTCGACCAACAACACAATAGTCTTGATCCCTTGTTTTGCATTTTGTATTTGCATTTTCATCTACATCTCATTAACATGTATTTGTGTTGCAGGTGCATATTTCTCCTTTGATTCTAGTGATCTTTTCCCGCATTGCTGTTATGAAGTCCTTGAAGAGTACACTGGCATACAAGTTTCTGGTTCCGGATGTTAGTACCTTGCTGAGTCTGATTTCCTTGGGTGAGAAAGCAGTAATGGAAGATTTCAAGAAGTCTTATGGGAGATTATTGAGATATGTCCGCAAGCCTTCTGAGTATGAGATTAGTGGTGTCTATGCTCTCTTACAGTTTTATGATGCTCAACTAAGGTGCTTCGTATTTCCCGACTATGTCTTGGCTCATACATTAGAGGAGTATTCTGAGTTGTTAGGAGTACCCATTCTGAATCGGATGTCGGTTGTCCATGTTGATACTAAGCCTGATCTGGCCAAACTTGCCGCTATTGTGCACCTTGAAGCTTCAGAGTTGGATGGGAAGATGATCCGGAGACTTGGGATGTATGGTTTTCCGTTGCCTTGCTTGATTGAGAAAGCTCAGCAGTGTGCTAAAGATGGATGTTGGATTATATTTAGCGCCATCTTGGCTCTGTGTATATATGGCATTCTTCTGTTTCCTCATCTTCCAGACTTTGTGGATGTTGATGTGTTCTATATCTTAGCCTCAGGCAACCCAGTGCCCACCTCACTTGGAGACGTTTATCATTATGTGCATTATAAGAATGAGAAACGAAGGGGCAAGAACGTAGCTTGTTGTGTTCCATTGTTATATGCTTGGTTTGCTAGTCATCTACCTAAGACATGTCTGTTTGTTGCCACTGCCAGTACTTCAGATTGGTCAGAGAGATTGATGGGATTATCTGTAGAGAATATTGTGTGGTTTGATCGGGACATGTTAGGTAAGGATATTGTTTATAGATGTGGTGGCTTTCCTAATGTTCCTTTGATCGGAAGGAAAGGTTGCATCAACTATAATCCTTCTTTATTGGTGAGACAGTTCGGGTATGCATTGAGAGAGCCTCATAGAGAAGAGGAGATACAGGAATCTCTGTATCTTACTGGCTTATTGGAGGGCGAGGCTCTGGGAAGACTTGAGCATGCATGGAATAATATTCATCGAAAAGGGAAGTTAGCTTTGGGGAAGAGTAACAGCCGAGCGTATGACCCTTACTTGACTTGGATTTGTGCTAGGGCTTTGAAGTTTCTGATGCCATATCCTTCGGTTGCACCATTCTATCCTCTCATGATTGAGGAACCCACTACTGTAGATATCCAGAAATACAACCAGGTATTGGCGGAGAAAGAAGAGCTGAGGAAAGCAAATGAAGAATTGGAGAAAGAGATTATTCAGCTTCGCAGTGAGAAGATAGATGCAGTTCATGCTTTCAGGAGGCAAACCGAGCTTGTGAACAAGCTGGGTACTGATTTGACTAAGGAGACTAAGGACAGAGAGCGCACAGGCCGAGACTTGAATTCCACTTATAGTACTCTTGCTACGAAGAAGGAAGAGTTGGATAAGGCTTACACGAGGATCTCCAAGTTTGAGTCGATATGGAATGCCACGCTTACTAACAACAAGCAGCGTGAGGACAAGTTAAAACTATAGATCAGCAAGCTGAAGGCTCAGCTTAATGCCAAAGATGAAGAGATTGCAGTGGAATCATCACGTAGACGAGATAGTGAGTGCAGGTTGGATGAAGCGATCGCTAACTTGAAGGATCTCAAGCTGAGAACGGGGTCCAAGAGGCGTAGACTCGAGGCATGTTTCGGAGAGAGAGCTTTGGAGGATCATGTTGATAGCCTACAGCATACTATGAGTCATCAGGGTTTGCTTATTCAGGGGTTACTTGCCAGGCCGGATCATCCTAAGACGTTAAGGCTGTTAGAGGATTTCCGATCACGTCATCCTGCTTGACCTGTTTTGTCTATTTCTATTGTAGCTTTTGATGCTTATTTTGTTGTACTTGACCATCGCCAGGCTTGTTGGTCGAGGTCTTGCCCTTATTTGTACTCAGTTGGAGTTTGTACTTTGCCTGATGGCTCTTTCGATCTACATATGAGGAGTTGGTATTCTATGCTTATCCACAGGGTTCTCCATTGTTATTTGTTCCTGGAAACTAGAATCAAGGGGGAAATATCCCTATTGCATAAATACATGTCTGCATTTTAGCATTTTTCACGCATTTGCAGGTGCACCGGAACAGTTAACCTTATTTCTCTTGTGGTTTACTAGTATTTCAGGATTGCTGACGTGACAACTCACCGGTATGGTACCAGAGGAAACCAGAAAAGACTGATGGATCAGATGCAGGTAGAAATGCAAGAGATGAGAGATCATATGGCACAACTGATAGAGGTCATGCAAGGGGTTGCTAGTGGTCAGGCTCAACTTCAGACTTTGGTGCAACCTCTGATCGCGGGTTGATAGTGATGGTGTGCTACACAGTGGGATTGCTTCTAACCCTCCTCACATTGAAACTCCTCGGGTAGACAATTCTATGCCAACTTTAGTCATCCTTACTGCTGGAGGGGGTGGTCACGCTGCTGGCGCTGGAAATCTGACAGGTTTTAATCATGCTAGTTTTGCCAATGGTGGTAATGGTAATGGAAATGGTTTTGGCTATGGTCTCGACACTACAGGTGTTGTACATGGTAGTCTGGACCACACTTGGAATGAGGATAGGCAGGAAGACGTGTTTTCTCCAAGGATTGTGAATGCTGAAATACCTTCTGAGGCAGACAGAAGGATTAAGATAATCGAAGAGAAGATGAAGTCGCTTGAATGCCAAAACTCTATGAGGCTGGATATGTCTAATTTAGGGTTGATTCCAGGCTTGAGAATTCCTCCAAAGTTTAAGGTCCCGGATTTTGATAAGTACAAGGGCACCACTTGCCCTAGGGTTCATCTGAGGTCTTATTATCGCAAGATGTCTGCGCATTATGAGGATGAGAAGCTCTTGATGCACTTTGTCCAGGATAGCTTATCCGAACCATCGCTGGAATGGTATATGAGCTTAGAGCCCGCTAATGTCCGTAGCTGGAAAGAACTAGCCGAAGCTTTTGTAAGGCACTATCAGTACAACAGTGACCTTGCTCCCAATAGAGTTCTGTTGTAGAATATCTCTCAGAAGAGCAGTGAATGCTTTAAAGAATATGCCCAGAGGTGGCGAGATCTTGCTGCTAGGGTACAACCCCCAATGGTAGAATGGGAACTTGTGGATATGTTTGTTGCTACCTTACCAGGAGTGTACTATGAGAAACTCATCGACAATATGTCTGGAAGCTTTTCTGATCTAATAATCACCGGTGAAAGGGTGGAGAATGGAATTAAGATATGAAAGATTAATGCTGGTGAGGGATCCTCATCTCGAGGAGGAAACAAGAAAGTGTTTGGAAACAAAAAGAGAGAGGGAGACATTAATGCTGTATCCAGTTCATGGGGAAGAAATAGAGGCCGAAATCGACAGAATCAACAAATACCCAGTATCACTATTCTAGCAGTTCAACAACCACAACAACAACAACGTCATCAACAGTAGCAACAACAACCTCAGCAGAATCAGCAGGGGAACAGAGGTACCAAGATAGAGGCCGGGCAGCAGGGAACAAACATTTTGATTCCCTTCCTATTCCATGCTCACAGCTATTGCAAGTGTTGCTACAACTTCAGTTGATTCAGAAAAGAACTATAGCTCCTTTGACCAGACAACCTCCACCTGGGTACGATGCAAATGCCCACTGTGAATTCCATTTGGGTGCTCCAGGACATAATATAGACAATTGTAAAGCCTTCAAACATAAAGTGCAAGATATGATCGACATTAAGGCTATCAATTTTTCTAATGATGCTCCCAATGTAGTGCAGAATCCCATGCCGAATCACGGGAAGGCTGGGGTTAATGAAATTGTAGAGGAAGATGTATTGAACTTAGTGATGGATGTCGATGAGCTGAAAACACCCTTAAGCTTTGTGAAAGCCAGACTGCTACAAGGAGGTGTTTTCCCGGGATGTGTTGAAGGTTGTGTTGAATGTTCTGTTGATCCTGAGAGAGGATGTAGATTGTTGAGAAACTGTATTCAGGAGATGATTGGCGAAGGAATTTTACAATTCGACTGTTCTGTTGGAAGAGAATCTAAGGATGTAGTGGCTAAAGAAAAGGATGAGATTGCGACAATCTCCATCCCTTACAAGACTGTTACTATCTACGCACCGAAGCCGCCAACGGTAACTATCACCAAAGCAGGTCCTATGCTGTTTGAGAGCACTAAGGCCATTCCATGGAACTACGGAGCCGAAGTGTACTGTAATGGGTAGAAGATAAATTTGAATGATACCCCTGCAAGTTCAGTTGATAATCTAGTGAGTGCCGGAGGTATTACTCGCAGTGGCCGAGTCTTTTCATCGCCTAAGGCAATTGCTGATAAGGTGGATAAGGGGAAAAGACCGGTAGTGGAGGAGACTTCTCAATCTGGGGAGAAGGAATCTTTGTTGAAAGATGCGGAGGAATTCATGAGGCTGATTCGTAAAAGAGACTACAAGATAGTCGATCACTTGCAGCAAACTCCGTCCAAAATATCCATACTGTCGTTGCTCCTTTGCTCTGAGGCGCATAGGAATGCATTGCTAAAGATATTAAACACTGCTTACGTGCCACAGGAAATTTCAGTCAATCAACTTGAAGGAGTGGTGGCGCACGTAAACGCAGGCAATGGCTTAGGCTTTACGGACCTGGATTTGACACCCAGAGGCAGAAATCCCAATTGTGCGCTGTACATATCCTTGGAATGCCGAGAGACTGTCATGTCTCACGTGCTGGTGGATACGGGATCTTCTTTAAACGTGTTGCATGCCAAGTGACTTGATGGTGCGTGCAAATCCAGGTTTGGGGAGGTAATGTTGCTGATTCAGGTTGGACCTGAAGTCTTCGATGCTGTGTTTTATATCATGGATATCCAGTCGGCCTACAGTTGTTTACTAGGTCGCCCTTGGATTCATTCAGTTGGGGCTATTACGTCAACTCTAAATCAGAAGCTGAAATACGTGGTTGGCGGAAGCATCGTGACGGTATGCGGGGAGGAAGATATCATGGTCAGCCATTTATCATCCTTTAAGTATGTTGAAGTGGATGGAGAGATCCACGAAACCCTTTGCCAAGCCTTCGAAAAGGTCAAGATCAAAGACAAGACTCCGGTTGTGAGTAAAGAGCCTGAGATGGCTATGTCCTCGTTTAAAGAAGCGCAGGCTATGGTGCAGGCTGGTTCAGCCTAAGGCTGGGGGCAGTTGATTGATATACCGCAGAAGCAAGACAAATTCGGTCTTGGGTACCATCCGTTGTCTTCACAAAGTACGCCGAAGTTCAAGGGGCCGATCAGGTTTACTAGCGGAGGGTCTTCTTTGAGCAGATCAGTGCCATTTCTGATGACGAAGCTGGAGACAGTGACTGCGACATGGATGCCTGGATCAAGCCATGTATTCCGGGACAGAGCCTATGCAACTGGTCAATTGAAGAAGTCATTCAAGTGATGATCGAACAATAATGCTTTGTTTTGCCAATTATTGTACTACCCTATGTCCTACCCGGGGCATAGCAGTATTTTATTTCAGGGCCTTACTTATTTATGTCTGAACACTGTTTATCAATTAATCAAAGGGTATTTTCTCATTCAAATTTTGTGATCTCTATTTTTCTTATTTTTGCTTTTCCCAATAAAATGGCAACGTGGTTCATATTTGTTTGCAAATTGTTTGAAACATTTAACCATTTTCATTGCAGGATTCCTATTGCAGATGACACCGATCCAGAACCTTCTATGACTCGCTTCGACTTTGATCAACCGATATATCAAGCTGAAGAAGAGATTGATGAAGATGAAGACCTTCCTGAGGAATTAGCCAGATTTTTGAAACAAGAAAAGAAAATCATTCTGCCTCATCAGGAGGAAATTGAGGTCATTGATCTGGGTTCTGAGGAAGTTGTCAGAAATTTACGGATAGGGGTTGCGCTATAGAGCGACGTCAAGCAAAGACTGATCGAGAGATGCTTCGAGAGTATAGTGACATATTTACTTGGTCGTATGAGGATATGCCTGGACTTGATACCGACATAGTGGTTCATCGCTTACCGTTGCGTGAGGAATGTCCGCCGGTCAAGCAGAAACTTAGAAGAACGAGACCAGATATGGCGGTAAAGATCAAAGAAGAGGTCCAAAAGCAGTGGGACACTGGATTCTTAGCTGTGACTACATACCCTCCGTGGGTCGCCAACATAGTTCCTGTATCGAAGAAAGACGGTAAGGTGCGTATGTGTGTTGATTATCGGGATTTGAACAAGGCGAGCCCTAAAGATGATTTCCCGCTCCCTCATATTGACGTATTGGTCGACAATACAGCTCAATTTTCGGTGTTTTCCTTCATGGATGGTTTCTCGGGTTATAATCAGATAAAGATGGCACCGGAGGACATGGAGAAAACAACATTCATTACACCGTGGGGAACGTTTTGCTATAAGGTGATGCCTTTTGGTTTGAAGAATGCTGGAGCAACATATCAGCGTGCTATGACAACGCTCTTTCATGACATGATGGATAAATAGATTGAGGTTTACATTGACGATATGATTGCTAAATCCCAAATGGAGGAGGAGCATCTGGTTAATTTCTTGAAGCTGTTTGAGAGGCTTAGAAAGTTCAGACTGAGGTTGAATCCGAATAAGTGTACTTTCGGAGTTCGGTCTGAAAAGTTATTGGGGTTTATTGTCAGCGAAAAAGGAATTGAGGTAGATCCTGCAAAGATAAAAGCAATGCAAGACATGCCAGCACCGAAAATAGAAAAAGAAGTTCGTGGTTTCATGGGGAGATTGAACTGCATTGCTCGGTTCATGTCTCATCTCACAGCCACGTGTAAGCCAATGTTTAAGCTGTTAAAGTAAGATCAGGCGGTTGTCTGGAATGAAAATTGTCAAAAAGCATTTGATAAAATTAAAGAGTATTTGCAGGAGCCTCCGATATTGATACCCCCAGTTGCTGGAAGGCCATTAATCATGTACTTAACGGTTCTTGAGAATTCCATGGGTTGTGTTCTCGGTCAACATGACGAGACTGGAAGAAAGGAGCATGCGATTTATTATTTGAGTAAAAAGTTCACAGATTGTGAGTCCCGTTACTCAATGCTCGAAAAGACGTGTTGTGCACTTGCCTGGGCTGCCAAACGTTTGAGACCGTATATGCTCAATCATACAACCATGTTGATTTCGAAGATGGATTCGATTAAGTATGTCTTCGAGAAGCAAGCGCTTTCAGGAAGAATTGCTAGATGGAAAATGGTACTGACAGAGTACGATATACAGTATGTTTCTCAAAAAGCCATCAAAGGAAGTGTTCTGTCAGAATACCTTGCTGAGCAGCCAATCGAAGATTACCAACCGATGAAGTTTGAATTTCCTAACGAGGATATCATGTTTCTCAAAGCGAAAGATTGTGAAGAACCACTGCACGGTGAAGGTCCAGAGAAGGAATCTCAATGGAAAATGATATTTGATGGTGCTGTCAACTCTTATGGTAGCGGAATTAGGGCAATTATTACAACTCCTCATGGTACTCACATCCCGTTCACTGCCAGATTGACATTCCCAGTCACCAACAATGAATCCGAGTACGAAGCATGTATCATGGGTTTAGAAGAAGCTATTGATCTGAGGATCAAGAATCTCGATGTATATGGCGATTCAGCGCTGGTTGTTAACTAGATCGACGGAGAATGGGAAACTCGGCAACCGAATTTGATTCCTTACAGAGATTATGCAAGGAGGTTGTTACCATTTTTCAATCGGATAGACTTCCACCATGTACCAAGAGTGGAGAACCAGATGGTCGATGTTTTGGCAACGCTATCTTCGATGTACAAAGTGAATTTCTGGAATGAGGCTCCCAGAATTGTCATTTCTCGCTTGGACAGACCCACTTTCATATTTGCCATTGAAGAGGCTGCTGATGGCAAGCCATGGTTTTACGATATACAGAACTTCCTCAAGAAGCAAGAGTATCCGCCAGGGGCTTCGACCCAGGATAAGAAGACGCTGAGGAGGTTGTCTGGCAACTTTTACTTAAACCCAGATGGGGTACTACATAGAAGGAACCATGATTTGGTGCTGTTGAGATGTGTGGATGAGAAAGAAGCATCGTTGCTTATGGAAGAAGTCCACGAGGGTACTTTAGGTACGCATTCCGGCGGACATGCCATGTCTCAAAAACTGCTACGAGCAGAGTATTATTGGCTAACTATGGAGTCAGATTGTTTCAATATTGCGAAGAAATGCCATAAATGCCAGATTTATGCTGATAAGATACATGTGCCGCTGAGCCCGCTGAATGTTATGGCATCCCCGTGACATTTCTCCATGTGGGGCATTGATATGATTGGTAAGATTGAGCCCACTGCATCCAACGGTCACCGTTTCATCTTGGTAGCCATCGACTACTTCACCAAATGGGTGGAGGCAGCCTCGTACGCTAATGTGACCAAACAAGTTGTAGCAAGATTCATAAGGAAGGATATCATTTGCAGATATGGAGTTCCCGAACGAATCATTACTGATAATGGTTCGAATATGAACAACAAAATGATGAAGGAGTTATCCCAGAACTTCAAGATTGAACATCATAACTCATCGCCCTATCGACCGGAGATGAATGGCGCTGTTGAGGCGGCCAACAAGAACATCAAAAAGATAGTGCAAAAGATGGTTGTTACCTACAAAGATTGGCATGAGATGTTGTCGTTTGCTCTTCACGGTTATAGTACGACGGTACGCACATCAACCGGGGCAACTCCTTTCTCGCTAGTGTACGGTATGGAAGTTGTCCTACCGCTAGAAGTCGAGATTCCTTCTTTAAGAGTTTCAGTCGACGTGAAACTTGATGAGGCAGAATGCATAAAGAATCGTTTGAATCAACTTAGTTTGATGGACGAAAAGAGGCTAGTGTCAATTGCATATGGTCGTTTGTACCAGAGCCAGATGAAGAAAGCTTACGATATGAAAGTGCGCCCTCGAAGCTTTCAGACGGGCGATCTTGTGCTGTAAAAGATTCTCCCACCACAATCAGATCACAGGGGCAAATGGACTCCCAACTATGAAGGTCCATATGTCCTGCGAAAGGTCTTCTCCGGAGGAGCCTTTTTGTTAGCTACCATGGATGGTGAAGATTTCTCATCCCCTGTGAACGTAGACGCAGTTAAAAAATACTTTGCTTAAAAGAGACCCGCTGGACACAAAAAGAGAAGTCCAGGAAAAAATAGGGCATCCCGGCGAACGATAAAAAAGGAAAAAATAGGTTCGGGCAAAAATTAGGGATAAAAATGAAAAGATGTAAACCCGTAAAGTCGAAAACCGGGAAAGGAAACTTTGGCAAAAATGGGTATCCCGGTTGTTGCACCCCAAAATTTGACCAACATTTCTTTACCTAGCTTGTGTTTCATTTCATTCACATTAGCATTATCATTTGCATTTCATTGACATGTATGCAGGAGATCAAGAGGTATGATTACCAATCAAGGGCTCCACAAGACTATAAGGCTAGCTAAGAAGGTTATTCAGATGTTCAAGGGTTGATATCCTTGTCAGAGAATTAAAAGGATCCTCAGAGAGAGTGGTTGAAACCAAGTATGTGGGTCTCCTAACTTGAGAGTTATGGGGAAGACCATCAGATGATTATGAGGTCATGGAGGTGGACTTGAGGTCTTGAGAGAGCTCATGATAAGGTTTGAAGATCACTTTGAGGCCTAGACAGGTCATTGTGCAAGATTAAGAAGACTCAGCCATGAGTGGTGCAATTAGGGTTTTACTGGGTCAACCCTAAGTCAACTGAGGATTTGAAGGAGGTTGAGACTTAATTCAAGAGCCATGTGATCATGGATTGATATGTTGAGATGTTCTAAGGATTATTCCAAGGTTAACTCATCATGATTGAAGAGTTTGAGAGGTTTCAGGCTAGGGTTTCTAAGACTTGACAGTGTAAAATCCCCTAGTTTGACCCCTGACTTCAAGACTATTTAACTCAAGATATGATTGTCATATCATCTTGACCCCAACATGATTGTTGTATAGCATGATCTTAGCTTTAATTTGAGTACTAGAAATCCTTGATAGGGATTATAGAACTCAAGTTATGAGCCAGACAAGTTACAAGTCATCTGAGGCATGTGAATTTGGAGCTTGAAAGTTACCCAACTTGCATGACACTTTTGCCCTAGAAGGATGATTCCTATGAACTTTTGGTCAACATGAATGTTGTTCCTTATTCTCTTAGATTTCTAGAGAGTACTAGAAGTCCTTGATAGGATTTGTAGAACTCAAGTTATGGCTTTGACAAGTCAAGGGTATTTTAGGAAATTGTGATTATAGGTCATTTTTTATTATGGGTCATTTTCACCAACTTAGACATCTCAAATGAAATTTTGTGCAACTTGAAAGTTTCTCAAAATGGGGTTTTAACATTGACCATGTATAAAGGAGGCATTGAAATGGCTCAAGGAGAGACTTGGTTCAAGAAATTGTGAAAAAGGAAGAATTAAAATGAATTAAAGGCCAAAAATTCACAATTAATGATATGTGTGCAAATAAGGCAAAGTAAAAGCATTTTTTGAATGGAAAATGCATTCTGGAAACATTGGCAATGTTAGATTTTTGATTTGAGTCAAATATCATGCCCTTTTTCTTTGTTTCTTCATGATGAAGTAACATATCAAACATGAGCCATTGGATGGAAACAAGGAGTGAATCGTCCCCATTCATATTCAATATCTCATGAGGAGTGCAAAGCAAGCATCTTGAAGCCAAAACAGAGTGCATATCGTGACTGGTGTGGAGGACATTTTGAGGAGAATTTGAAAATCCAATTTCTCATTTTGAAGCTTTGAGAAGGTTCTAGATGATCCCAATGAGTTCTATATAAGGTGTTGAGTGTGTTCAACCATTTTTTGGAAGAGTTTGAAGCTGGTAGCAGAAGGTGAGTTTGAAAATTCAGAGTTGCAAGAGAGAATCGAGTTATGAGTTCCAGGCCAAATCAAGAGAAATTGAAGGTTGCATTGGCTTCAGAAGGTGTTTTGGAGTGTATCTGCATCATCTTGGAGGTTGAAGTGATCAAGAACTGCATCTGTTACACCTCTGAACACAGGTTGGTACATTTCGTTTTTGTGCTTGATTTAGGAGGAGATAGATAGAAATCTATAGGTGGTTAGGATCCTTGTGATGTGTAGATGGATTTGAGATGATTAATTCGTGGAATAGAGACAAGTTAGGATGATGACCAATTTCTGTTGAGGCTGAGTTCTAGAGATTCTTGGATAGATAATCAAGATTAGATAGGGGAAATTGATCACCATGAGATGAGGATTGGATTGATGCCTTTAATTTGGAGAATGGTGAGATTCAAGATTTTGACAAATTCTGAAGATGTTATCGTGTTTTGAGTTAGAGAAGGAACTAGATGATTCTAGTGGTAGATTTGTGATCAGCATAAAAAACTGGACAAGATGATGTATGGTTATGTGATTTTTGATGACCTATGGAAGTTGACTCACCGAAGAAGACGGTGGCGCCACTGCTCAGGCCACTGTCTGTAAACTCCCTCCATCTGAACATTTGAATGAGGAAGATGCACAAGAAGCGTTGGATCATCTTTGAAGCTTGACTCAGTAGGGCAAACACACAGCCACGATTGGTTTTGAAAGTCAGACTTTGACTCCTTCATTGATACGCACCGTTTCATTAATTGGAAGCAATGGGCTTAGTGACTGATTAATACTTGCACCCCCACTCTGGCCCAACCCACATATTGAACTGATTTTAATTGCTATTTGCAACGCAAGTTTTGTTATTTCTTTTGATTTTCTTTTAATTTCTTCATTTTATATTAGTTTGATAATAATTCATAAAAAATAGGAAAATAGGTCAATTAATTACAGGTTTTTCCCCCTGATTCATGATTGAATCTAGAATTTTATTGAATAAAAATATTAGGAAAACCATGCATTTTTATTTTATGTGCATTTTTTACATTTCATTTGATAATAAAATTACCATGGTTGATACCTCTGTTTGATGATTTTAGTTTGATCATTTGGTGATGAGTTTTTGCTTGAGATTTTGTTTGTGATTAGCTTATACATGTATGCTCCCATAGTATTTTTCTCACATTTTTGTGATGAAATTAGGTGCTATTTTTAGGTTGAAACTTTAGGTGTTCCCCTTTAGGGTTTAAGTTTAGTACCTTGTAGTGTAGAATTTATTTCTAGGTCTTATTTGAGGATTTGATCTCTGGAATTAAAATGGTAGAGTCATGATTGACATAGGTACCCATAGTTATTTTTGTAGGATTTTATAATTGATTTTAGTATTTTAGTTAGAAGTAACTTTAATACTAGGTTTTAGGTGATCCTAACTTGCTAACTCAACTAGAATGACTTCATTAGTTCCCTTAGACTAGGGTTTTTCTTCTCTTGATTTTGGATGGTGATGAAGACTTGTGTGGGCTACTGTGGAGTGCATGGTGGAGCTTGGACTTGAAGATTGCTCTCCCTTTGGTGTAGTTTGTTTAGGGTTAAGAATTAGGGTTTTTAGGGAGATCTCTTAGACTAGATTTTCTTCCTTCATGAAACATGGAGGGTGTTGATCACTTCCATTCCTCCCTATGATGTAAGGTCCCCTTGTGAAGGCCTCATCCCTCCTTTGGTAGGATGTGTAGCTCTTCACAAGTTGGTAGAACCTTTGAGGGTTCCTTTCTGTGATGGTAGAGTGCTTAGAGGTGACCTTTGGTCTTCACTTTGCTTCTCCCTATCCCCACCCTGCTCTTGTTAGATGAATCTTTCTCCCTTGCTAGAGGATGGAGTTCCTTGCTAGAAGATTGAAGATACTAGAGGTTGTACTTCCCCTTTGTTTGAGGACTGCCATTGGAGCTGAAGCTTGAAGATCAAGAAGAACAAGTTGACACTTGTGAGAAGAATATCAAATTGAGATTGAAGAAAGAGCTGAAGCTTGAAGAAGATGAAGAACAAGTTGATACTTGTGATTGATGCATTGGAAGCTTGAAGAAGCAAGTTGATACTTGCTATTGAAGATGAAGGCCTTGAAGAACAGTTCCAGACTAAAGACTGAACTACTGTCAAAGGATTGCTTTGCTGTGGAGCTGTAGAAGCTGTTGATCTGCTTTCTTTCCTGTCTGTTTGCTTTCTGTGCAACTGTGTTGATGTGACTTTTGTGACTTGCTTGATGCACTAGAATAAGTCCATGTTTAGATTCTGTTAAGCTAGGAGCATGATTGCATTAGAGGTTGAGTTCTTCCCTCTGCTTGTATTGTTACAGTGTGGCTTTGCTTGCTGGTATTCGGTAGAGCTTCGCTCCCTTGCCTGTGTGGTTTGTGATTTGCTTGATGGCATTTTATTTTCCTGTATGATTGCAGTTATTCATATCTGGCTTGAGGTCAATATGAGCTTGTGGAGGCTGATGCCCCACACACATTTCCTCCCTCACTTGCATTGCATGCATTTTACAGTCGTTTACTATTTACTGTTTAAGCTGATGCTTTATCTGTTTCTGTTTATCATTGACATGATCCCCTAGGAATCTCACTTCCTTTGATAAGGAAGTGATGATTAGAACTTTAGGTTGAAACCTATGCACGATAACTTCTAGGAAATCCCTGTTTCAAACTTCAACCATAGGATGAATTCATGGCATGACAACATTAGGACTTGATAGCCTCCCCGTAGTTGTCCCCCTCTCTTCTCATCTCAAACAACAGTAAAAAATGTAATAAAGGCAAGTTAGTATAAGCCCGTTACGAGCCTTAAGCTACTTGGGTAATGGTAATTGAGCGGCCTCCTCTCAATCGTCTAGAATTCTTAGTATACGTCCTTTGGACGATATGCGACGCATTCGTTCCCAGGTCATAGTCTCTAGTACTGTACGAACTACAGACAAACATAAAAAACAGTTCTTCCGTAAAAGACAAAAAACAAACTTCAAACCTTTTTGCCCCGTGGGCCCATAATTCAAAGGAAAGCTTTTCTGAAGAAAAGAGTGTTGTTAACTCCCAGTTCTACCGCAAACGGTAACGCCTAAGTCTCTGAGGGTCGAGCTGCGTACACCAAACTGCTGGAACTGTTTGTTAACCCTACTCGGAAAAACAGATGAATCTGAATCCCCGTAATCCGTATTATCCCGAACTACGTAAGCTCTGATCTCTCATATCTGTTGAGAGTACGTAGGCACAATACTGATGTATTGGCGAGCCACCTTTCCCCATAACCCGTAGTTAGCCGAACAACGTTGACTCTGATTTCTCAGTCTCTGATGAGAATACGTAGGCATAAAGTGCGACGTTTTGCCGAGTCATTTTCTTTTCTTTTCAGACCGGCCTTGATAGGTAGATAGTTAAACAAACCCGTCAGATAAACACAACAAGCGTGGATCCCATCGAGTACGATGGACGTGAGGGGTGCTAATACCTTCCCCTTGCGTAACCGACTCCCGAACCCAGACAACGGTTGCGACGAACTTGTCTTATACCTTCTCGTCAGGTTTTTCCGATCGTTTCCTTTCCCGTTCTGAGGGCTAAATAACGACAGGTGGCGACTCTTCTATTTTGCCGGCACCTTATTTTCGCGGTAGCGACACCGGTGAATCGAAAACCCGAAAAGGGCGGTTCAGGCAAAAGTTAGGGATTGAAAAGCAAATGATTGCGGTATGCGTATGAACTTCATTGCTTAGTGGATTGGGAGAACCTGAGGGTTGTTTTCATCCGAATCAATCTCTTCCGAAGACAAAGCGTCGCGAAAGCGTCAGAGTCAGGCGAGTCATTGAGGGATCAGCTCATGTTGTTTGTCTGTGCCATGTTGCCGACATTTTTGTACATTCTTGTATATTTCTATACATATCTGTATTTGTTTTGCGTAGCTTCCTCTTTTCAGAAGTTGCATTTGTTGTAAAACTTTGCCTATTTACAGGCCCTTCATCAATAAACATATACTATTCAGTACTTGATCTGTGTGTTTTGTTTTAACTTTTACTGTTTTGTTTGTGAAAACGCCCAATGCTTTGATAAACTTGTGCTAACATAAACTTGCAGGCTGTTGCGGTGAGAATCGTGATACCAAGCTATTGATTAACTTGAATCTTTAATTCTTAAATTCACAACTGGACTTTAATTTATCCAAATGAAAGGTCTAAAGAAAGAAAGAACCTTTTGCGCGATGTAACAACAACGCTAAGAGATTCGAGGATCGGGGGTTGGTTATGCATAGGGTATGTATTTCACATCCTAAACATCTGTAGTATTCTACAAGAATCTTTTGTTTGTTTGTATGCTAAGTTTTGCTAAATGTTTGCTATGGATTTGGATTGGGTAAAAGGTGTAGGTTAAGACCTAAAGATAGTTTCTAAGTTTGCTCGCAAAGACATCGTGTCCTCTGCCTACGTATCCTAACTAGGATAGAATTAGAGCAATTGTAGTTCACCTCACTAGGGATGAAGAACACTTGATTATGATCAAGGTTCAAAGGGGAACAAACATTACAATGCTTGTGTAGAGTTTAAGAAAACTCTCTAGATCTAAGTTGAACACTCAAGAAAGGGGAATAAGTAATCATCTCCATGATTCTTACATAGAGTTAACAAACTCTATCCTAAGTTCTAATTGAAAGAGCACTCCTAACAAGGGGTAGGCTTTTTAGACTTAAGCAAAGTCCAATGGATAGGTTCTAACTTATCTAAGTGGACGAATGACTTAACGAAGTCCAGGAAGGGATATGAGCTATCTATGACCCAAAGGTCAATAGAGAGACTTTCCTTTGGAAGGATAGAAGGGGAGGCAACATGGATGAGAACTAAATAGTTCCATCACTTGGGGAAAATAAACTTTAACAAAGCATAAAAAATCAAACAAACATGATGAGTACAAAAGACATGGTTACAACCAAGCATATACAAACATATTACAATAAGCAAGTACGTCAAATAGGATGAATAGTTACAACCAAAGCATGCAAGCGTATTACAATAGGCAAGCAAAGATGAGTTCTTACAAGACTCAATGAAAGATAAAGACTTAAGCATATCTTGACAAAGATGAAGGTAACGACCAATGCAAATAAGTCAACTTCATGGGGATATTACATGGAAATCAAATGAATCAAACATGATGCTCACAAGCAAAAGTAATTTCAATTACATACACAAAGGGCTTGACAAAAGCTCACATTAAGCACAACAACCAACTTAAGAAAAATGAATCAAAAGTTTGAAAAGATTAGAAGGGTAAAAACCCTAAAAGAAACATGAACATTTTTAATGCAAAGTTGTTTTCAAAAAAAGATATTTTTAGAATATTAATGTACCACATGAAAATATGCACAAATATAAAACTAATGCAAAAAGAACCAATCCAGAATAACAAAAATTGAAGAAGTTATGATTTTTACAAATTTAATAAAAATTAAATAAAAAACAAAGGAATAAGTTATAAAAAAATAGGGGAGGCGTTTGGTGGGTGTTGAACCCACCACCTCATGGCTGCCAACTTAAAACCTTACCAAATGAGCCAAGGCGCACGCGCATGTATGTAAAAGGAAAGAATGACTAAAACATGAAAACATGGAAAAATGGGAAAATAAATAAAAGGGTTGATCTCCACAATTGATCAAACCCAGGTCATAGTGATTGCAAGGCGTGTGAATGTGAAGGTTTAACCACTGGGGTGGCGATACATCCAAGTATCATGCCACCCCAAATAACTTATGTACTTAACAAAGCAAGTGAAATCTGGGCAAGGCAAGATGAACCAAAAAACAAGCCAAAAAATGAAAACGACAACACCATAAATCATTCAAAACTCAACCAAATTAAACAAAATTTTAGTCTAACTCATGTGAAATTTCTCAAGGAATTCAATGGTAATCTCAGTTTTTTCAAATAAAGCACACAACTTAAAATTCGAAGGCCAATGCAAAGTGAAGCTTGTGAAATGCAAAAGAACCTCTACAACTCATGACAACAAGGATTAAGGCTATGTAATGGTATGCACAAGTCTTAAATACATTGTTCATGGAATTTGGATGCAACAATCATGCAAAGGCAGCTCCAAATTAAAACTGGTGTGTGGACTGTAGTGGTTTGAAAAAGCATGCTTGATGTGCTTGTTTTTGCAAAAGAGTAAAAGTTCAATGATGCAGCCTATGTACTCACTTCAAAACCATCACTCACAAAATGATTTATGCACATTAAATCAAAGATTTAACAAGATGCAAGAAATGATCAAGAACAACTTCAAGCAAAAATCTGGTATATGGAAATGGCAAGAATGGAGCACTAAAGTTGAAATGTTGTTTTGGCAAATGAAAACAAATCATGATGCAGCCTATGTACTCATCATACACAAAATGATTTATGCACATTAAACCAAGGATTCAAACAAGATGCAAGAACTTAACACAAATGATGGCACATGAATTGAAGCATAAGACAAAAATTGACACCAAATCAAATGACAGTCAAAAGCAAAATCAAACAAGCCACACATATGCAACTCTGCAATGCCTTTACAAAAGCAAAACATCTTAAGCAATTTGCATCAATTCAAACAACATGGTCCAATCTTGACAGTTAGCAATTATTGTCCTCATGACTAGCAAAATAAACAAATTTTGATCCAACACGTAAAAACTCATATACACAACAGCAGCAATTGGTCCTCAAAGTAAAATCATGCCAAGCATATCAAATTCAAATCAAGCCTTGAAAAAAAGATGGTTACAATCATAGGAACAAGGACATAGATAGATTTCTAACAAGAACATCATGCTAGCAGTAAGTAGTTTAAGATCACAATCAGCACCAACAATGGAATGCTCTTGGTTTACAAACAAGTTACAAATGCATACTTGACAGAGATTGAATGTAAACAAAGCAGCATCACTTGACAAAGTCGAAAAACAATCATAGCAGCAGGAACTTGACAAAGTTGGAATAAAACAAAGTATCATGGTAGCATAAACTTGACAAAGTTGAAAAAGCAATCCAAGCATCATGGTAGTGTTTATGAATTCAGGCAGTTAACAGCAAGCATGGATTTTACAAAATGTCAAGGCTGGCACACATCAACAAATGGTCCTAATGCCCCTAATGCATACAATAGATGCAAGCTTATCAAAGGCATCATGGCAGTTGGTTCTTCAACAGAAAACACATGACACAAGAATGCAAGTAATTAAAAATTAATCCAATGACGCTGATTAGCAGTTCAAGGAAGATTCACACCAAAGGGTTTCAAGACAAAACAGGCTTAACACAATTGACAAAGTAAACAAATATGTGAACAAAACATGGTACAATCACAGCCTTATCCTAGTGCCTAAGTGATTACAGTGGTGATGCAAGGGGTGAAACAAAACCAACTATCTAGCAAACAGGAACCAACAAGTATCATGCTTCATGTTAACAAACAAATGCAATAAAGGTGAATGACAGGTAACAACTTTAATAAGATATGAACATATCAAGTTTGAAAACAGTCATGCCATGTAGACCTAAAGAAAAACACCAACTGATGCAAATATCACAGTGCCAAACATAACACATGATTTCAAGGTAACAAGGCTCTCATGTTAACAAACACAAGTCAAACACAAAGCAAAGCTGAAAGAAATATAAAGGCACACTTAACATAACAAAAGGCAAGTAACAAGCTAAAAGCACATGTTATGACAGTTATAATCATCAAGACAACAAAAATAGGTATTGGTCCTCATTATTCCCATGAGTCATTCCAATGACCTTTGCCAAGTTCAAAGAGGCAGAACAAACTTACAAGCAAGTTCAAAATGTATTAATGACCAAGCTAAAACACACAAATGATCTCAAAAGATGGTAAAACCATAAATGACTTATTGGTTGAAAAGTGTACATGGGCTGAAAAATGCAAGAACAAAACTGCTGCAGAACCAAAACCAAACTAGTTTTCAACAGTACAAACATCACATAAACACCTATATGAGGGTTTCTAAATCAAAATTTTAACTAACATGATCATGATATAAAAGTGGTAATGCAACAGAAGCAAGTTAATATTCTCACAAACAGAACCAAACAAGACAACATGAAACTTTAAAAACATTTGCAAGCAAGCTCCTCATATGTTCAAACATGACATAAAATGGCACTTAGGAGAGTCTCAATGTTCAACACATAGCAGCACAACATATTGATAATGATCATAAGAGCAAAACATATTAATGAGTAAGACAAGCAAACTTGGCAGATTCAAACATGAGCTGCACTTATATTGAAACACATTGTAACAACTAATGCATTTCAAACATGTTCATGACAGTTGGAAAAAGAGATAGTAACTACCAACCTCTTGTAGACTTCCAAGCAAGAAAATACAGAAGGAAAACCTTAGAGCCTCCAAATGAAATCCAAATCCAATGCCTTGGTGAGAATGATGGCCTTTCTTACACTTGAAGTAAACAAGTGGATCTTGGACTAGAACTTGAAATAAGTGATGATGATGAGATTTTAGGTTATGGAAAGTTGGTATACCATAAACCTAAGGTGTTTGGAGGTTTTCAAAGATCAAAGCAGGCATGGTATGTGTTTTGGCAGATTTTGAGTATGAAGTCAAACTTTCCTTGGTTGAAAGTTGACTTTTGGGAAAATGAGGGTTTTTTCTGGTTTAAAGGCTTGAACACCTCCCACACGTCATTTGTGGATTGTGTGGATGGTTTGTGGTGATTTTGGTTGAGTGAAAATGGTTTTGGAGGCTGTTTTGCTCAAGACAGATTTTTTGAGATTTCTAGGGTGGTTTTCTTCACTTGTAAGAAAATGCAAGGTAGTAGGAGAGAAATGAGTTTCTCTTGGTTTGTAGAGTGCTCTGGTGTGCCTCTCAACATAGAGGAAACCTCTATTTATAAGCAAGGCAAGGCTTGGGGCAGATTGGTAACTTGGCACTTTTGGTGGGAGTTTTGAAAAAGTAATCTTGCTTGAGATTTTGATGCAGCTGCAAATTCAAGTCTTTGGCTCAAGCTGATGCATTACTCAAGTGGCATGAGTGACATATCATTGATTGAAGTGTGGCTAGGTAGTAGGAAGACTGCTTGCTACAAGATCTCCATAAAGTTTCTCTTTCTTCCTTTTCTTTGATTAAAATAATACCACTTGCCTCCGACTTGCAAGACTCACCAAACCTCCTCATTTTCTGCATTTCTTCTCCTCATATCCTTTAAATATCAGATAGAAACATGATCCAAGGGCTGAGAATAGCTCAAGTGACCAAAAGGTAAGTTTGTGAAAAAGTGAAAATGTTGGACTCAAGTGTTGAAACCTCATCCTGTTGAATTCATAACTCTCAACTCATAAGGGCTATGGAGGAGTTCTAGTACATTTTGGAAAGCCCTCATGAAGCTCTAAAACTTTCATGGTTTCATGATCTTCAGATTCCCAATGGAACTTGGCCAAAAAACCTCTCAAAGTTGCTGAAAAACATGCCTAAAAAGTGAAATAACTTAGAATTTTTCTATAATGAATTTGGTCATAACTCCAAATGTATGCATTTCATGCTCATGGACAACTGTGGGAATTTTGTATGACTTGTTAAGAGCTTTCCAATGAGCTTTGAACCAACTCAATTGGATGTATGGTTAGGGAGCTATAGTCTTGCCCCTTTCAAAACCCTAATTCCCGATTTTTGCGATTACTCCCCAATCCTTGATCCAATGCTCATGAAACTTAATGTGTAGGTGAAATATGTCATTAGGAACATTTTTTCTTCATCCTCTGAGGCCAAATTCCTTATGAGTGAAGAGTTGACTTTTCGGTCAACCGAATGATCGATCGGTGACTACCGAGTCGACTGTTGATGCTCTGGGTCTTTTGAGGCCTTGAAAATTCTTGAGTAGACTTTACTAAGCCATATGAACTTCATGGATCATGATCCCACCATTGGAACACCTTTTAAATCAAAAGTCAAACTACAGTTGACTTTTCCTGATCGAAAACCCTAATCGGGTATCCTGAACTGCAATGTTCTTGATCCTCAGTGTCGCTACCGCAAAAATAAGGTGCTGGCAAAACAGAAGAGTCGCCACCTTTCGTTATTTATCCCTCGGAAAGGGAAAGGAAACGATTGGAAAAAACCTGACAAAAAGGTAGAAGACAAGGTCATCGCAACCATGTCTGGATTCGGGAGTCAGTTACGCAAGGGGAAGGTATTAGAACCCATCACGTCCATCATGCTCGATGGGATCCATGCTTGTTGTGTTTATCTGACGGGTTGGTTATATCTATCTACGCTAAAAGGTTGGCTTGAAAAGAAAAGAAAAGGACTCGGCAGAACACAACAGTTCTATGCCTACGTATTCCCGTCTGGAACGAGAAATCAAAGTCAACATAGTTCGCCTAATTACGGTTTACGGGGGGAAGGTTGCTCGCCGAGATATTGCATCTCGTGCCTACGTACTTTCATACGGTGTGAAAGATCAGAGCAAACGTAGTTCGGGATATCGAGAGACACAGGTTTGTCTTTTTTATCCGAGTAGGGTTAACAAACGGTTCCAGCAGTTTGGTGTATGCAGCTCACTCGTCGGAGACTTAGGCGTTTACCGTTTGTGGTAGAACTGAGAGTTAACAAAACTCTCCTTATGAAAATGGTTTCCAAGGATTAAAGGTCCCAGAGGACAAAAAGAAGTTTGATCTTTGTTTTGACGTCTTTTACGGAAGAAGTGTTTTTATGGATGTTTGCAACTAATATCGCACTAGAGACTATGACCTGGGAGTGAATGCGTCGCATGTCACCCAAAGGGTACCATACTAAACATCCAAGTTGTTGAAAAGAAACTCTCTAACAACCCTTTCTCAAGTATCTTAAGGCTCGTAGCATACGACATCAATTAACCTTTATTACTGTATATTGATTTGTTTGAAGATGAGAAGAGAAAGGACGCACTAAAGGGGAACCGATCCAATCCTAAAGTTGTCATGCAAAGTTGATCCTATGATTGAGGTTAGGAGGGAACTAACTAATGTTATCATGCATGGTTAGAATCCTAATGTCTGTCATAACTTCTCTTGAACAAGAGAAGCTAGAGTTGCTAGGGGAACATGGAAAAGGAAAGCAACAGCAAAAGAAATAACTGAAAAGAAATAACTGTAGGTAAAATGCATGCAATGCAGCACTACAAGCAGAAGGAGCCAAACTCAACTTCTAGATCAAGCAAGCAAAAGCAACACAAAGCACAGGCAAGGGAGACAAACTCGACCTTCAGCCAACAAGCAAAGCCAAACAGTAACAAACAAGCAGAGGGAGACATACTCAACCTCTGATGCAAACAAGCAAAGGGAGCCAAGCTCAACCTTTCAATGCACTTAGGCCTAAATCAAATACATGAAAGCTTATTCTAATGAAACACACAAAACAAGCAGTCACACAAATACAACAAAGCAATCCGAAAATACAGCAAACAAGACAGCAGACAAGCAGCCCAACAGCAAAGCAGTCTTCTAGAAGTAAAACAATCCAATAGTTTGTAGTTGATCTCCATGCCCAAGCTATCTTCAAGAGAAGACTTCATCTTCAAGCTTCAAATGATCCACCAAGAGAGATGATAATCCACACAAAGATTATTGCATGATGATGGGAAGCATGATGGAAACCAAGGGAATCCATCATGGCACTCAACCATACATCCAAGCTAGGCATCCTCAAAGGTTCTACCTTTTGTGGTATGCCACACATCCTTCCAAAGGAGAGATGGGGCTTCCACATAGGGACCTTGAATCATTGGATGAGAATGGAAAGCAATCAAGGCAATCCATGTTTATGAAAGAAGAAAACAACTTCTAAGGATCTATAAAACCCTAATCCTACAAGCTTAAAGAAAGCTACCTAAAGGGAACCAAAACACCAAATCAAGCATTACAATGAAGCATACAGAAGCTCTAACAAGTGTAAAGCACTATCCAAAAGGAATGGGAAATTTATTTTATGCTATGGGTCACCATTGAGGTCATTCTAAAGGAAAGGTCATGTTAGAAGCATCATAAAACTAGTCCAATTGTTAATTCTAAGAAAAATATGAAATCAAGTCCTAAAATTCTAGGGAATTCTCTAAGGGATCCTAAGAGGGTTAGGGACCTATGGTAGGAAAGTCAGGGACTAGATCTAAAGGGAGAATCACTAAAGAAATCCTAAATCCCAAAGTGGCCAAAGGGAGGTCAAATGGGGAAGCTCCTAAAAGTCTAGTTCAAAACAAAACTTAAAGCTACCTAAAAAATTACCCTAAAAATCAAAAAAGTACCTTAATGTGTCTCTAACCAGCCAGCAAAAGATTAGGTCCAAATTCTATACCAAGATTACATACAAAAAATAGCAAGAAACAAGCATAAAATTGCAAATTAAATGAAATCAAGAAAAATGGAAAAAATGCAAATAAATTGGAAATTGCACAAAAATAAAATCTAAGCATGCCAAAAAATCAAAAATTAAATGAGGAGCATCCACATATTTTTCTCACATTTTTCTGATGATTATTCAATTTATTGTGAATTAAAGATGCATAAAGAAATTAAAGAAAATAAAAATGAAATAAAAGAAATTAAATGCTGAGAAAATATTAGGGGCGTTGGATCTATGACTAAGTCAGCTAATCTAAAGGCTCAAACACGCACTAGCGCATTAATGGAACGACCGAGTTTTGGACGGTCAAAGGCCAAATCTGAGGGTGAATACCAGGCGTACGATTGAAGGACTAAGTCTTCATTTCCAACTGATCCAAGGGCCAGGGTTCATCGTTCCCATTTGAATTCTGAAAGGGAGGGAGACATTTCACAGTGGCCGGAGAAGACCTCTGGTTGTCTTCTCCGGTGGCTCTACAACTGGTCCAACATCAAACCTAGCCAAAAAGCACAAAGCCTATACTGTTCTCCTAGGTTTTTCGTCCTGAGTTCAAATCCAGGCTTAGTTTCCATTAATTCTCACTGAAAACTCAAATACGATCAAGAATAAAAACTATGCCAAATCATGGATCATCACCAAACTCATAACTAAGGCCACAGATCTCTTCCTCATCCTTCATGGATCATCATAAGCTATCTAACTCATGCTAAACTCTCAAAATCAAGTAGTTACGATTCTCAACAGAAAATTGATCATGACTTAGATTGTCTCTAAACTCCACAATTATGATCTAAAATCCGTCTACGTTCTTCCCTACGTCCTAACCATAGTTCAATTCATGCTAGATCATCCTAAAACTAGAGCAATGGTGAAAGTTACCAACCTGAGTTGTAGCTTGAAATTGGAGCAGTTACACTGTGATTCTTGGCTCCAACTTGTGCAGATTCGTTCAAGGATCAATGCTGAAGATGAAAGAATCCAAGATTTGCTCTGAAATGCTCTTGAAATGGAAACACAATTTTCAGTTGAAGCTTGAAAACTCTAACTGCAATTTATGGTTCTAGCTCGAAATAACCACTAAAAAATGATCTGAATCTCTTTCTGAACTTAAATAGAATGGATTTGGATGGTTTACAGGCCCAAAGAAAGCCCAAACTGAGATATCCAATTTCCAACTTTCCTCCAAAATTGCAAACATGGAATACACGGTTCTGGCTCAGTTCCTTCTCCTAGAAGCTTCACATGTATTGTTTATGGCCTGTTGAGAATGAATGGACATGATTGAGTCCTTATTATCATCTTATGGCCAAGATTGAATGTGTTACTTATCCATGAAGTAACAATGTGAAATACCATGAAATAAGCCTCAAATTGAAATTCCATTAATGCCAAAGTGTTCCAAATGATTTTTTAGTCAAAATGAGTACTCATATGCAATTTCTTGACCTCTTATGATTAAATTTGAAATTTTCAACTTAAATGCCTTTTAATTTCCCCTTTGTCAAGCTTCCATGAACCAAGTCTTGTTCTAAGCCAAATCAATGCCTCATGGATACATGGTTGACCTTAAAATACCATTTTGAGCAAGTTTTGTGTTGGACAAAACTTCATTTGAAGTGTGCAAGATGGTGAAAATGACCCATAATCCAAAATGACCTATAATCTCACTTTCCCAAAATACCCGTGACTTGTAAACCTCATAACTTGAGTTCTACAAATCATATGAAAGACTTCTAATACAATTTGGAAAGCTATGCCCAAGACCTACAACTGTCATGTTGGCCAAAAGTTGAGGAGTGACATCCTTCTAGGTCAAAAGTTCCTTGGAAAATGGTTGACTTTCGCAGACAAATTTCACATTCATCCGATGACCTATAACTTGTCTGGATATTAACTTGAGTTCTATAAATCCAATCAAGGACTTCTAGTACTAAAATTAAAGCTAAGAACATGCTCTACAAGTTCCATGTTGGCCAAAAATTGAGATGAAACTTGTATCTTGAGATACGTGGTCTTGAAGTTAGGAACTAAATAGGGGATTTTACCCTGAGAACCCTAGTTTAGCAACTCCTCACACTTTGAGTTCTTCTTGCATTGATCTTGGAATATCACCTCATGTATCTCAACATAACTTTCCATGATAACAAAGACTTAGAGTTGAGTCTTAATCTCCTCCAATTGCACAGTTGACTCAAGGTTGACCAGATAAAAACCCTAATTGCAACACCTTCAACTGTGGCTCTTCACACTTAGCATAATGACTTGACTGAACCCCACCATGACCCTCAAGGCACTCCATGAGCTCTATCCACACCCTATCCATGATCAAGGCTTCACAACCCACTGGTGGTCTTCAATTGGCCCCCAAGTTAGGAGATGAACCACATACCAGCATCCAAACTTCTCAAGAGCACAACCCACTTTCTGATAACTTTGGTGATCTCTCAAGCTTGAATAAGACCTCTAGATAAGCTCCTCTTGATATAAACCACACTTGATCCCCTGCTAAATGAATAATTCTATGTTATGCACATGCTAGACCAATGATATGCTAATGCAATGAAACAAAATCCAACTAAGAAAAAGGTTAGGCAAATTTCGGGGTGCAACAGCTGCCCCTATTCAAGCGGCTTGAACCTGACTGGATGAAAAGCGAACGGCTTTCGAAAAATCGAGGTAAAAGACAGTTGAATACCAAAGAACCCGGAAATTTGCCAACCAAAGAATTAATCTGCGAAAACTGCTTGGGGGGAAAATATCCATAAAATTGAATCTGGTTGTCACGGCAACAACTGATCAATCATCTGATACAGAACCTGATTTCAACATCAACCACCTATGTGACGCCACAGGCATTGAATCCACATACTAGGTCGACAACAATCAATCCTCAAATACGCTACAATAAGCGGGCACCGAGCCATAGGACCATATCAAGATATTATCCTTGACCTTCCATCTCTGAGGAAACGAGTGTTGCACCCCAAAATTTGCTCAACCTTTTCTTGCCTGATTTATGTTTTATTGCATTTCATTTGCATAGTTACATCATGTACATAGTTCAATCATTGGCATATCATAGCATATCACTCATCCAACAGGGGTCCAAGTGTGATTATTATCAGAAGAAGCCTGGTAAGAGGTCTTATCCAAGTTTGAGAGATCATCCAAGCCATCAAGAAGTGATTTGAAGTCTTGAGAGGTTTGAGTGCCTACATGTGGGTTTTGCTCCTATCTTGAGGAATATTGAGAATCATCAGTGGGATGTGAAACATGGAATGTGAATTTGAGGTGTGTATGGATCTCATGGAATGCTTAGAGAGCCCTATTGAAGTTGAGACAGGTCATTGATTCAAGTACAAGAGCCACAGTTGAGGTGCAGTCAACTAGGGTTTCATCTGGGTCAATCCTAGGTTAATTGAGTAATTGAAGAGCATCAAAGACAACTTTGAAGTCATGGGGTTCATGGATTGTTATGTTTATACATGTGTGGTGTTATGCCAAGGTTAAGCAAAGAAGAATCAAGAATGTGGGAAGTTGCTAAATTAGGGTTTCAGTGTAAAATCCCCTGTTTAGTGCCTAGCTTCAAGGCCACATAAGTCAAAATAAATGTTTCAAATGGATCTTTGGCCAACATGAAACTTGTATATAATCTCAATACCTTTAATTTGAGTACTAGAAGTCCTCAAGGAGATTTATAGAACTCAAGTTATGGTCCTTGCAAGTTATAGGTCATCAGATGACTATGAAATTTATCTGTGAAAGTCACTTGACTTCCAAGCAACTTTTTCCCTTCAAGGAGTTTTGAAATGGACTTTTAGCCAACATGAGAGTTATAGATATTGGTCTTAGCTTTCCATAGAGTACTAGAAGTCCTTGATAGGATTTGTAGAACTCAAGTTATGATCTTTGCAAGCCAGGGGTATTTTGGGTATTGGTGATTATAGGTCATTTGTGATCATGGGTCCATAACTCCAACTTGCAAGCTTCAAATGGAAAATTTTCCAACATGGAACTTGTTCAAAATGATGTTTTGAGTGCAACCAAGTGGTCATGAGATCTTGGATTGGCTTGGAACACAAGGTTGCTTGAAATGGCTTAAAAAGGAAGAAATTAAAAGCATTAAAAGGCCAAAAAATGGAATTTCTTGATTTAGGGTCAAACAAGCTCATGCTATATGTCATTTTGATCAGAAAAGGCATTTTGAGAATTATGACATTGTTACATTTTGGATTTGAGGTCATTTTCATGAACTTCCCTTTTGTAACTTAAGGTGGAAGTAACACTTCAATCACACATCCTTGGATCAAAAGCAAGGCAATTACCATTCCCATTCAATCCTAAATCTCACGAGATACTCATTTCAAGCAAGATTGAGAGCTAGAACAGAGCAAAACACGAGTTGTGCATATGAGATTTTCAAGGAATATGAGATTTTCAATTTCTCATTATGGCAGTTACAGAAAGTTCTAGAGGTTTCCAACAACTTCTATATATTGTTTGCAATGAATTCAGATGGTTTTTTGGGCAAGATTTAAAGAGAATCGAGAGGAAGCCATTGAAATTTCTTCAAATTTCTTCAATGCAAGATTTCTGTTGAGAAGGATAATTCCTGATTCTTGAGGTGTTAATGGTGTTTAGATAGTAGGTTTTGATCAGTGAAATGTGTAGATGAGGTTAGGCTCATTAATTGCAATATTTGAGACATTTGAAGTTGGACACCATTTCTGAACATTGGCTCGTGTTTTAAGATGGAGCAAGAATCATGGAATTTGAAGATCATATTCGTGCTCAGGATGAAATTTGGAGTGGGATAGGCTGTTTCAGTTTGGTGTTTGATGCGTTTTGGCCTGACCACACCGAAGACGACGGTGGCGCTGCAGCTCAGGCCACCGTCCCTTCCCTTCCCTCTCTTATTCGAATATTTGGAGAAGATGATGTATCTGCCCTTGGATGATAGTCTGACCTTGACCACTAATGTAAACCCACGCCCAGGATTTGATTTCACATTATGAAGAGAAGCTGAGTTGATGAAACTTTGCGTTTCATTTATTCAATTGGGTGGGCTTAATCATTTTCTTGCTAACCACACCTCCACTTGGGCCCAATGAGAAAACACACGTGAAATAGTTGCTATTTGCCACAAACTTTTTCCATTTTCATTTCATTTTCCATGATTTTCTCTTATTTTCGCTTGGGCTTAGTGACAGACTTCTACGCACACCCGCATTCTGGGCCCAACCTGGTTTATAACATGCTTTTATTGCTATTTGGCACGCAACTTTCATAATTTTCTTTATATTTCTTTTATTTTTCACATTTGCATATAGTTAGGAATAAATTCATAACAAATAGGAAAATTAACATTTTTAATCTAGACTTTTTTTCCCTGATTCCTTAAAGAGTCTAGAATTTTATAGGATTAATATTTTAATAATTCATGCATTTTAGAATTTAATTGCATTTTTTGAAGTTTGATTGCTTTTATTTTGAATATGGTTGATATGTGATCTTGCTGATTTTAGTATGGAGGATTGGTGTGGATTTTTGGAGTGATTCCTTTTGGACTAGATAGCTTAGATATGCATGTACCCCTAATAATTTTCTCATAATTTTGTGAGATAATTTTAGGCTATTTTGAACCATGAACATGAGGTGTTGTAGATTTAGGGTTTTAAGATAGTACCCTTAGGTTTAGGGCATAGTGTTAGGTCTTAATGAATGGTTAACCCCCTGGTTTTTGTATGGAGTGATTCTTAAGAGGTTTAGGAACCCTTAGAATTTTTTATAGGATTTTACAATCACTTTTGGTATTTTATTGAGATTTAGTTTTCAGACTAACTTTTAGGTGTTTCTAATGAACTAACTTGACTAGTTTAACTCAATAGTTCCCTTTAGATTAGGGTGGTGTTGCTCTTGTGCTTGGATGAACATGAAGACCAATTGAAGATGCTTTGGAGTGCTTGAAGAATCTTGGAGATGAAGCCTTGTCCTCTTGTGGAGTGCTTGTCAGGAGCTTAGGGAAACTAGGGTTTTAGGAAGAGCATTAGATTAGTTGCTTGTTTCTTCAAACATGGAGTATATTGTTCATCTCCATTCAATCCTATGATATCAAGTCCTCTTAAAGAAGTCACATCTATCCTTTGGAGGGATGAGTGGCATGCTTTAAGAGTAGAATTTTGAGGATGCCATTCTCCTATAATGTTAAGTTCTTAGTGGCTTCCTTTGGTTGTCATTAAGTTACTTAACATCCCAACTTGATCTTGTTAATTGACTCTCCCTTGGAGGTTGCTTGTTGAAGCTTGATGAAGATGAAGTTTGTGCTTGTTGAAGCTAGGGTTTTGCTGCTAGTTGAAGATGAAGTTAGGAGCTTGTTGAAGTTGTTTACTGGTTGAAGTTTGTTAGGGTTTAAGCTGGTTGCTTGTTGAAGTTTGAAGCTTATTGAAGCTTGGTGCTTGTTGAATTGAAGGTTTAGTGGAGCTTGAAGATAGGAGCATTCATGAAGATGAAGGTTGTTGTTGTCAACTCTTTGTTGTTTAATCAAATTGTTGCTGTCAGAGCTGCTGCTTGTGCTATTTGTTGTAGGATTTTGTTGCTGCTGCTTGGGCTGCCTCCTCTGCTTTGGGTTTTTGTTTTCTGTATTGTTTGTTGGCTTGTGCAGCTTGCCCCCCAGGTTTGAAGTGAATGTTGATTCACTTTGCCTGTTGTTTTCCCAGGTTCGAGGTTGAGCGGGACTCCCTTGCCTCGTTTGTATTGCTGCATTGCATGCATTTTACTGTATTAGCTTGCTTTCTTTTCCGTTTATCCCCTAGGATCTCTGATTTCCTCTGTGCAGGAGGGAATTATGACAGACATTAGGATTCTTATCCATGCATGACAACATTAGGTTAGTTTTTATTCCCATTTCAACCCTAGGCTTTTTAGAGCTTCTTTATCTTCTTATCTCAAAACAACTCAAAAATACAGTAATAAGGTTAATCGATGTCGTACGTTACGAGCCTTAAGCTATTTGAGAAAGGGTTGCTGGAGAGCTTCTTTCCAGTAGTCTGGATGCTTAGTGTGGCACCCTTTGGGTGACACACGACGTAGTCACTCTCAAATCATAGTCTCTAGTGCGTTAGAGATTGCAAACAAACTAAAAAATACTTCTTTCGTAAAAGATTGAAAACAAACATCAAAGTGTCATTTTTGTCCGCTTGGACTCTTAATCAAGAAAAACTCTTTCATAAGGTAATAAAAAATAGTCAGACAAGCTTGTGTCTTCCGTAGCCCGAACTACGTTTGCTCTGATCTTTCATGCTGTATGAAAGTACGTAGGCATAGGATGCCGTATCCTAGCGGGCAACCTTCCCCTCCTTTCCCGTAGGTAGGCGAACTACCTTGACTCTGATTTCTCGTTCCAGACGGGAATACGTAGGCATAAAGTGCGATACTTTGCCAAGTCATTTTCTTTTCCTTTTGTCCCTTGACCTTTAGCGTAGATAGAATAACAATCCGCACTAGAAAACAAGCGTGGATCCCGTCGAGTACGGCGGACATGAGGGGTGCTAATACCTTCCCCTTGCGTAATCGACTCCCGAATCCAGGAATTTGGTTGCGATGACCATTCCTTTCCTTCTTTGCGTTAGGTATTCTCTGAGCGTTTCCTTTCCCTCTGTTGGGATAAATAATGCACGGTGGTGACTCTTCTGTCATAGCCGGCGCCGATTTTCGCAGTAGCGACAGCTGGCGACTCTGCTGGGGACTCCAACGGTTCCCTACGCGAGTCAATCCTAGCGCTTGTTTTCTCGTCGTGGGTTTTGTATGGATTTACCTTTCTGTATTTACTTTCAGCATTATATTATTGTTGTTATGCTGGGTAGGGGGTCAGATGAGAGATAAGCCGGACCTGGGCTTGAGTGCACCTAGAATTAGTTGTGGAAAGTAGTGGGCGCGTTCATGCTTTGCATGTACTATTGTCCCGCAAAATTCACGCTCGGACGAGGTTCTTCTGGTTGACTTCTTTTTCAACCCTTTGGGTTGAGGGGGTTGTTGGTTAGTTGGATTGTCGACTCTGGGGACCGATCAATTGGAAGTTGGCTAAGTGAGGCCTCTTCAGGACATGATGGTGCCACACCTTCTACGTATCGTATCACCAGTCTTGAAAGTCTGTGACACCGACGACCGCATAGGTTGCCATACCTTGTGTCAGTTGATAGGACACCTACCTGTGAGAGGGATTGGGACATGCAGGAAACTTGACCTCCAGACTACCCGGTTTTCTTGATATTGGATCAATATGTGTGGTTACTTGGGGTTCTTCATCAGGACAGTGTTATGGGTCTGTTGAGACCAGGTTGGAGCTTTGTTATAGGTCTGTTGAGACCAGGTTAGAGCATTGTTATGGGTCTGTTGAGACCAGGTTTGAGCAGTATTGTGGGTCTGTTGAGACAGATGTGGATGGATCTCTTCAGCAACATATCACTTGATCCCTGTTGCATTGTTTGCATATTGCATTGTTGCATACTCATTTTGCATATCATTAACATGTGTCTGTGCTGCAGGTGCATTTCATACCTTCTGATTCTAGTTGCCCGGATTTCTGTCTGCTATTATGGATACTTTGAAGAAGACTGTGGCATACAAGTTGCTTACTCCAGGTGTTTCTTCTTTGCTTGGTTTGATATCTTTGGCTGATGATGATGTGAAGAGAAGCTTCAGGAAGAGTTATGGGAAACTGCTTAGGTTGGTTTGCAAACCATCCACGTATGAGCTGAACGGGTTGTACGCGCTTATGCAGTTTTATGATCCCCTGCTAAGGTGTTTTACTTTCCCTGACTTCATTCTGGCTCCGACCATGGAGGAATATGCTGAGATTTTGGAGCTAACCATTCAGAACAGGGTACCCTTCATTCATATGGGTGCTGAGCCCAAGCTGGAGGATTTGGCTGTTGCTTTGCATTTAGACTCCTCAGAGTTGTTGTTGACCTCGTGGAATGGAGTTTCTGGTTTTTCTCTCAAGTTCTTGGTTGGGAAAGCACAAGAGTATCCCAAGAGTGGCTGTTGGATTGTGTTTAATGCTATCCTTGCTTTGTGTATCTATGGCATTGTACTGTTCCCTAATATGCCTGACTTCGTTGATTTGGATGCATTCCATATATTTGCTTCAGGCAATCCTGTGCCTACACTGATTGGAGACTTCTATCATTCTCTGCATTATAAGAACGAGAATAGGAGGAGCAAGAACGTCTCTTGTTGTGTGCCTTTGTTGTATATGTGGTTTGATAGTCACCTTCCCAAGAAGGGTATCTTTGCTGAGTCTGCAGCTACGGTGGAATGGTTTGAGCGTCTGATGAGGCTTTCTTTAGAAGAGGTTGTCTGGTTTGATAGGGATTTACTGGGATCTGAGATTATCTACAGCTGCACAGGATATCCTAACATTCCTCTGATTGGGAGGAAAGGGTGCATTAACTATAATCCGTCATTGTTGATCAGGCAACTCGGTTATGCTTTGAGAAGCCCGCCAAAAGAGGAGGAAGTGCAGGAATCTCTGTACTTCACAGGTGATTTGAAGGGAGAATTGTTATCCAAGCTTCAGCATGCTTGGAATAACATCTGCAAGAAGGGTAAGCCGTCGTTGGGTAAGAATGATAGTCAAGCCTATCCTCCGTTTCCTGCAGTATTACCTCCTGCTCCCCTCGTGGTTGAGGAGCCAACTATTGTGTCAATTGAGAGATATGAGCAGGTTGTGAAGGAGAGAGAAGAGCTGATGAAAGCCAACGAGAAGTTGGAAGAAGAGCTAGTGCAACTCAGGAGCGAAAGGAATGAGGCCGTATATTCCTTCGAGCAACAAACAAAGCTGGTGAACCAGTTAGGCACAGAACTGACTGAACAACGAAAGAAGCGTGAACGTTTGGGGATAGATTTCAAGAGCTCCCATGATATGCTGGAGTCTAAGAAGAAAGCACTTGATATAGCCTACCGGGAGATCTCCACATTCAACAAAACTTGGAACGCTACATTGACCAACAACAAAGAAAGAGAAGACAAACTGAAGCAGCAGATCTCTGAACTGGAAGATCAGTTGAAAGCTAGCCGAAAAAAATTTGAAGAAGAGGTTATGTGGAGATACGACGTTCAGAATTCGTTGAACAAAGTTGTCAAGCGTAAGAAAGAGTCTGCATCCCAGAAGCGGAAGCTGGAGGAGTGCTTTGGAGAGGGTGCTTGGGAGGAATCCATTGGGGATCTCCAGTGTGTTATCAGGCAAAGAGACTCGCTCATTGAAGGGTTGCTTTCCCAGCCGGATCATCCCAAGAGTAAGAAATTGTTAGAGGAGTATCGGGCATATGGTCGCACTTGATTACCTTATGCACTGTTGTATATGCTTTATTTGCATTGTGCTGGCCATCACCAAGATTGTTGGTTGAGGTCATGCCTTCTTGTTATCGTACACTCAGTGATATTGTATTTCTGCCTTGATGGGCTTTTCAGCAATATATGAGATGTTTCTTCCATGAGTGAATCCATGCTTCTTAGCACTTCACTTCACTGGCACTACACTGGCACTTTGGCACTAGAATCAGGGGTTGATCTCCCTAACACACAGACACATATTGCATCTGCATATTCATTTTGCATTGTCAGTTACTTGTTGAATCTGTATCTTATTTCCTGCATCTCACAGGTTTTTCAGGATTGACGACCAAAGAATCCACCGCTACTCAACTAGAAACAACTGTAAGAAAGCAATGGATCAAGTTCAAGTCGAGATGCAGGAAATTCGTGAGAAGCTGACTCTGTTCATGCAAGCTATGGAGAGCATGGCCAAGGGCCAGGAGAATCTTCAGACCTTGGTGCAGCCACTGCTGACGCAGACAAACGGAAATGGCAATACTGACCACAATTCTGTTGGAACTCCTCGCCGGGAGGATGAGATACCGGTAGTTACTCCACCTGTTGTAACTGTCAACGAAAACACTGGTACTGGTGCAGGTGCTGGCGCTGGTAATGGCAATACTGGAAATGGTGGTGATGGGCATGTTGTTAACAACCAAGGCAACACTAGGGATGCCGATCAAGGATTCAATGACAATGATGGATTTGGAAACGATGGGTATGGCAACGTCAGTCAGGACGGGATCTTCGGGTTCAACAATCAAGGCTTTGGTAATGACGGTTACGGCAACAATCAGGGGTATGGCCACGGTAATGGTGGATTCGGTAATGTGAATAACAACGGCGCTGGAACATTTCCTTTCAACAATGGTTTTGGACCTGCTGGGGTCAATCAAGGTTTTGGCAACCGAGGACAGGGTCCTATGTTCAATCAGCAAGGATTTGGCTGTAACATGGGTTACGATGGGTACGACAATGACTGGAATGTGGATCACCAGGATGACGCTTTTTCGGGAAGAGGTATGGGACCTGAGGGCCCCATTGACCCTGTTCAGAGGATCAGAATGCTAGAAGAGCAGATGAAAGGTGTGGTTAATCCGAACTCTGCTGGGTTAGATATGACTACTATGGGGTTGGTACCAGGGCTGAGGGTGCCATTAAAATTCAAGGCTCCAACATTCGACAAATACAAAGGGGATACCTGCCCAAAGGTCCATGTACGTTCTTATTATAGAAGGATGTCTACATATTCCAATGATGAAAGGATGCTCATGCATTTCTTTCAGGATAGCTTATCGGGACCATCGTTGGAATGGTACATGGGACTAGAGCCCACTCAGATTAGAAGCTGGAAGCAGTTGGCTGATGCTTTCGTTATACATTACAAATATAACAGCGATTTGGCGCCAAATAGAGTTCAGTTGCAGAATCTGTCGCAGAAAAGTGGTGAAAGTTTCAAAGACTACGCGCAGCGGTGGTGCGATATGGCAGCTCGGGTGCACCCTCCTTTGGTTGAAAGGGAGATGAATGACATGTTTGTGGGGACATTTACAGGAATGTACTATGACAAGTTACTCAATGTTTCGATGGGTAGCTTCTCCGATATGATCCTTATGGGAGAAAGGATTGAAAATGGAATTAAAATTGGAAAGATTCAGGCAGGTGAATCTACTTCAGCTGGAGGTGCGAGAAAAGCATTCGGCGGAAGACGACAAGGTGATACCAGCGCCGTGTTTGGTGGTAGAGGCCGGGGCAGAGGTAGAAATCAGTACATTCAACCTCAACAAATAGCCAGTGTTACTATTCCAGTCCAACCACAACAACAGCAGCAACAACCACAACAGCAGCAAAGGCAGAATCAGGGTCAGAGAAGGTTTCAGAATGCAAAGCCGAAGAGGGTATTTGATAAGCCTCTGTCGACATATGCAGAGCTTCTTCAGACACTGCTGAGTTTGAATTTGGTCGACAAAAGAACATTGGAACCGCCTATAGTACCGGTACTTCCTTATGGGTACGACGCTAATAAGCATTGCGAATTCCATTCCGGAGCGCCCAGACATGATGTAGAATCTTGTCATGCTTTCAAGCATAAAGTTCAAGACTTGTTGGACAGTAAAGCCATCAACTTTGGCCAGGCGGGGCCCAATATTGTACAACAGCCTATGCCTAATCATGGGGCAAATGCCATCTTGACAGAAGAAAATTTGAACTTGGTGATGGAGGTTAACGAACTGAAGACACTATTGAGTGAGGTGAAAAGCAGGTTGCTCAGAGGGGGAGTATTCCTTGGTTGTGATGAATACTGTTTAGAGTGTTGGACCCAGCCCGAGGGTTGTACTGATTTGAAGCAGGGCATTCAGGCCATGATCAACGAAGGGACCTTGCAATTTGATCGAACTGCGGTTGAGAAGCCTGTGGAGGCATTATGTGATAAGCAGAATGGTATTGCAACGGTGACGATCCCGAGAAAGACTATAACGATAACGGCGTCCGCCCAGCGGCCAACTATTACAATTACCAAAGTAGGGTCTGTTCCCTTTGAGAGTACGAAAGCTGTCCCATGGACATACGGATTAGAAGCATATTGCAACGGTGAAAAGATTATGGTGAATAGCCAGCCAGTTGGGGTTGTTGATAATGTCGTTGGAACGGGGGGCATGACCCGTAGCGGAAGGGTCTTTACCTCACCTGAAATAGAAGTAGAGAGATTGGCCAAAGGCAAAGCCAAAGTAAATGAAAGCGTGCCTACTCAGTTGAAAGAAAAGGATACATTACTCAAGGACGTAGAGGAGTTCATGAGACTGATTCGCAAAAGCGACTACAAAATTGTTGAACACCTACAGCAGATGCCGTCGAAGATTTCTATCTTGTTGTTGTTGTTATGTTCCGAGGCCCACCGGAACGCCTTGCTAAAGATTCTGGATACATCCTTTGTGCCTCAAGAAGTTTCTGTAAATCAATTAGAGGGGATAATGGCACATGTCAATGCTGGACATAGCCTGGGTTTCACAGATTTTGATCTAACACCCCGGGGTCGAGAGCACAACATGGCTTTGCATATATCGGTGGAATGCCGAGGCACCGTAATGTCGCGCGTATTGGTGGATACTGGATCGTCGTTGAACGTATTGCCAAAGAAAGCCATGATGAAATTGGACGTACGGGGAATTATTTGCACGCCCAGCGATTTGGTTGTGAGGGCGTTTGACGGGACGAAAAGATCAGTGTTTGGGTCAATAACATTACCGCTTCAGGTGGGGCCAGAAATTTTTGATACCGAATTCTATATCATGGATATCCATCCAGCTTATAGCTGCCTTCTTGGGCGCCCATGGATCCACGCTGCAGGGGTCGTAATGTCACATTGCATCAGAAGTTGAAGTACATGGTGGGTGGTAGTGTTGTTACCGTTTGCGGGGAGGAGGACATTTTGGTCAGTCACCTGTCATCGTTCAGATATGTTGAGGTCGACGGAGAAATACACGAGACACCTTGTCAAGCCTTCGAAGGGTTGCAGATTAAAGACAAAGCTCAGGGTCCCAGCAAAATGCCAGAGGTGGCAGTGTCATCCTACAAGGAAGCTCAGGCTTTAGTGCAGACTGGTGAGACTAAAGGTTAGGGGCAGGTACTGGAGATTCCCGTGAAGAATGACAAGTTTGGGCTAGGGTATCGACTGACGTCGTCAGCGTCATCTTCAGGAGCGCCCAAGTTCAAGGGACCGATAATGATTACGCCAAGCGGGGTGTGCTTTGAGACAATCAACGCTATTTCCGATGCTGAAGACGGAGATAGTGACTGTGATATGGACACGTGGATCAAGCCAAGCGTGCCAGGACAAAGTCTCTGCAACTGGTCCATCCGGGAAACTGTCTCAGTGACTCTTAAACAGTAATGATTTGTTTTGTCAATTGTTGAATAATCCTATGTCCTACCCGGGGCATAGTGATTCTACCTTAGGGCTACTTGATTATGTGTATTGCACTGTTTTAACCATGAAATAAAGGCATTTTTCATATACAAATATTGTGATCCCTGTTTTTCTTGTTTTTACTTTAACAATAAATGGCAACATGGTTATTTGCTTTGTTTGCGTTTGAAACATTTAACCATTTCCTTTGCAGGACTAATATTTCAGATGACATCTTCTACGAACCGCCTATGACTCGTTTCGACTTCGAGCACCCGGTATTCCAAGCAGAGGAAGAGATTGTTGAGGATAACGACTTGCTAGAGGAGCTGACTCGTTTGTTGAAACAGGAAGAGAGAATCATTTTGCCTCATCAGGAGGAAATTGAGATTATCAACTTGGGGTCGGAAGAAGTTGTGAGAAATATCCGTATAGGGGCTACGCTGCAGAGCGACATCAAGCAAAGGCTGATTGAGATACTGCGAAAGTATAGTGATATATTTGTTTGGTCGTACGAGGATATGCCTGGGTTGGACACGGACATGGTTGTGCACCGTCTGCCGTTGTGAGAGGAATGTCCGCCTGTTAAGCAGAAACTCAGAAGAACCAGACCAGACATGGCTGTGAAAATCAAGGAGGAAGTCCAAAAAGAGTGGGACGCTGATTTCCTAGCCGTTACAACTTATCCGTCATGGGTCGCTAATATAGTACCAGTGCCGAAGAAAGACGGTAAAGTGAGAATGTGTGTAGACTACCGTGATTTGAATAGGGCGAGCCCTAAAGACGACTTTTCACTTCCTCACATTGATGTGCTGGTTGATAACACTGCTCAGTTCTCCGTATTCTCCTTCATGGACGGCTTCTCAGGCTATAATCAGATCAAAATGGCACCAGAAGACATGGAGAAGACTACCTTCATTACTCCCTTGGGAACATTTTGCTACAAAGTGATGCCCTTCGGACTGAAGAACGCTGGGGCAACATATCAACGTGCTATGACGACTCTCTTTCATGACATGATGCACAAAGAGATCGAGGTTTATGTTGATGATATGATTGCTAAATCTCAGACAGAGGAGGAGCATTTGGTTAATCTGCTGAAACTGTTCAAAAGACTTAGGAAGTTCAGGTTGAGACTGAACCCTAACAAGTGCACCTTTGGGGTGAGATCGGGTAAACTGCTGGGGTTTATGGTGAGCGAAAAGGGAATAGAGGTTGATCCTGCAAAGATAAAAGCTATACAAGAAATGCCGACGCCTAAAACAGAAAAAGAAGTGTGTGGGTTTTTAGGGAGGTTGAACTACATCGCTCGGTTCATATCTCACCTAACTGCGACATGCGAGCCGTTATTCAAGTTGTTGAAAAAGGATCAGGTGTTGACCTGGGATGAAAATTGTCAAAAGGCGTTCGACAAGATAAAAGAATACTTGCAGGAACCTCCTGTTTTGATACCCCCAGTGGCCGGGAGACCTTTGATTATGTATTTGACGGTTCTTGAGGAAAGTATGGGTGGTGTTCTCGGTTAACACGATGAGACCGGACGTAAAGAGCATGTGATCTACTATTTGAGTAAGAAGTTTACCGACTGTGAGTCCAGATACTCAATGCTCGAGAAGACGTGTTACGCGCTAGCCTGGGCCGCCAAACGTTTGAGACAGTACATGCTGAATCATACAACCATGCTAATTTCAAAGATGGATCCAATCAAATATGTGTTTGAGAAGCAACCACTCTCCAGAAGAATTGCCCGATGGCAGATGGTGTTAACAGAATATGATATCCAATATGTCTCACAAAAGGCTATTAAAGGTAGCGTTCTGTCAGAGTACCTTGTCGAACAGCCGGTTGAGGACTACCAATCGATGAGGTTTGATTTTCCTGATGAGGATATCATGTACCTGAAAATGAAGGATTGTGAAGAACCGTTGTCGGACGAAGGACCAGAGTTGGGTTCCAAATGGCAGTTGATATTTGACGGAGCTGTAAATTCTTATGGTAGTGGAATAGGGGTAATTATCACTACTCCTCATGGGTCGCACATCCCATTTACTGCCCGATTGACTTTTCCTGTTACCAATAATGAGGCTGAATATAAGGCTTGCATCATGGGTCTGGAAGAAGCCATTGATTTACGAATCAAGAACCTGGATGTATACGGAGACTCAGCTCTAGTGGTGAATCAGATTAAAGGAGAATGGGAGACACGTCAGCCCAATTTGATACCCTATATGAATTATGCAAGGAGATTGTTGCCTCTCTTTGACAAGGTGGAATTGCATCACGTGCCACGAGCAGAAAATCAAATGGCTGACGCCCTGGCGACATTGTCTTCAATGTATAAAGTTAACTTCTGGAACGAGGCTCCCCAGATTGTTATCTCTCGGCTCGATAGGCCTGCATTCATATTTGCCATTGACAAGGCTCCCGATGGTAAACCCTGGTACTTCGACATCCAGAATTTCCTGAAGAACAATGAGTATCCGGCTGGGGCATCCAGTCGAGATTAGAAGACTCTCAGGAGATTGGCTGGCAGTTTCTATCTGAATCCGGACAGTTTCCTGTACAAAAGAAACCACGACTTGGTGTTGCTACGTTGTGTAGATGAGAAAGAGGCGAAGTTGCTCATGGAAGAGATACATGAGGGTATATTTGGTACACATGCTGGTGGGCATGCTATGATGAGAAAACTGCTGCGGGCAGGTTATTATTGGCTGACTATGGAAACAGATTGTTTCAAGTTTGCAAAGCGGTGTCATAAATGCCAGATTTATGCAGACAAAATCCACGTGCCTCCGAGCCCTCTGAATGTGATGTCATCACCATGGCCTTTCTCGATGTGGGGGATTGACATGATTGGCAAGATTGAGCCTACAACATCAAACGGACACCGGTTCATTTTGGTGGCAATCGATTACTTCACCAAATGGGTGGAAGCAGCATAATATGCCAATGTGACCAAACAAGTGGTAGCCATATTTATCAAACGAGATATTATCTGCAGATATGGAATCCCTGAGCGGATTATCACTGACAACGGTTCAAATTTGCATAATAAAATGATGAAAGAGCTGTGTCAGAGTTTTAAGATTGAGCATCACAACTCTTCCCCTTACCGGCTCAAGATGAATGGCGCTGTCGAAGCGGCCAATAAGAACATAAAGAAGATTGTTCAGAAGATGGTCGTGACGTATAAGGACTGGCACAAGATGTTACCTTTTGCTTTGCACGGTTATCGTACGACGGTACGCACATCAACCCGGGCAACCCCTTTCTCATTGGTATACGGGATGGAGGCGGTGTTACCGTTGGAGGTCGAGATTCCTTCCCTGAGGGTTTTACGTGATGTCCAACTCGACGAGGCAGAATGGATTAAAGATAGATTGAATCAGCTCAGCTTAATGGATGAGAAGAGACTGGCTTCTCTAGCATACGGCCGGTTGTATCAGAGCCGGATGAAGAAAGCTTACGACAAGAAGGTGTGCCCTCGAAGCTTTCAGACGGGTGATCTTGTTTTGAAAAAGATTCTCCCGCCACAATCAGATCACAGGGGCAAGTGGACTCCCAATTATGAAGGTCCCTACGTTGTTAGAAAAGTCTTCTCTGGAGAAGCCTTGTTACTATCCACCATGGATGGTGAGGACTTTACCTCTCTTGTGAATTCTGACGCAGTTAAAAAATACTTTGCTTGAAAGTGACCCGCTGGACAGTAAAAAGAGAGTCCAGGCAAAAATGGGGCATCCCGGTGAACCATAAAAAATGAATAAAAGGTTCGGGCGAAAGTTAGGGATAAAATTGAAAAGATGTACACCCGCGAAGTCGAAAACCTGAAAAGGGCGACTTCGGCAAAAAAGGGTATCCCGGTGGATTGAAAACCCGCAAAGAGCGGTTCACGCAAAAGTTAGGGATTGAAAAAGCAAATGACTGCGGTCCGGATTTGATGCGGCATTGCTTAGTGGTTCGGGAGTACCTGGGGGCCGTCTATCCAAAAACAATCTCTTCCAAAGATCGAGTACCGGGAAAGCGCAGAGTCAGGCGAGTCATAGGAGGATCAGCTCATGGTGTTTGTCTGTGCCACGTTGCCGACATGTATACAAATATTGTTTTTTATTTTCTTTATGCTTCTTGTGCATATATTTATGTGTGGTTGTGCGTAACTTCCTCTTTCCAGGAGTTGCATCCAGTGTACAAAACTTTGCCTATTCAGAGGCCCGTTATCAATAAAACATGTTATTCAGTACTTGATGTTTGTTCTTTACTGTTTTGTTTGTGAAAGACGCCAATGTTTTTGATAAACTCGCACTTACATAATCTTGTTGGCCCTTGCCAATAATTGCTAAAACTTTGAATTGACTGAAGTAATGTCACAGATGCTAACTCGGATAGATTCTGTTGTATAGGCCTGTTTTGTCTCGTTTGTGTTTTGCAGGGTTCTTACCTTTGGAGCAAACGGTCAGGAATTGTATTCCCCGGCCAAGGTCGCTTGACGTAAGACCTAACTCCAGTTGATGTCATTCCTCAACTAGTCGTAGCTTATCCCCAGAGAGTTGAAATGACATTTATCCCTTCCCAAAGGAGGGAATTATTTTCCCCAGGAGAGTGTCCTCATGGAAAGTCGTCCATAGGATTAACCCCAGCAAGTCAAAATCAATGTCCCCCGCAGAGGTTGCGCTTCTCAGCGAATCGAAGATGTGCACGTTCAATCTCCAGCATGGGAGATTCCCGCAATAGTTAACCAAGTTGTTGGTTCGAAAGGTTTATATCCGCGAAGGATGGTTTTCTTGCTCGCCATAGGTCGTCTTGCCTCCGTTGGGATGATTGTCCCCAGCAGAGTGGTAACTCTGAATGTGTAAACTATGCCCAGACAGTGTGCTTTGCCCAGAAGTGTCGCTTCTTCCCCAGCTAAGTTTGTTCACCAGCAGGGTGTTTGTTCTTTCCTCCCAGTGGAAATTGATGTTTAACCTCTCCCCGGCAAAGTTGACTGTGTTTCGGGCATTTATTTTACCGGAATACCTTGTGATACTTGTTCTCCCCAGCGGAGTTGGCTTTATCCTCAGCATTCATATTGTCGATACATCATTATCAGAGTGGCCCCAGTAGCTTGAACCTGCATTTGCATTTGCATATATCGTCATATTTGCATCTACTCAAACGTGTAGCATTTCCGTGCCGTAAGGAGCATTACGCCATTTTCAAACATACGCATTTTTCAAACATAAATCAGGTTGGTTAACCTTTTGCTTTCAGGTGTGTTTTCTCAGCAGGAGTATAGAGTTCTAGCTCAGATCTATTACCAGGTATTCGAGGTCTCGCCGTGTGACGTGTGATGATACGGTTCATCTTACTGTTTTCCCCACATAGTTGCTTGTTGAAGTTTCTCTTATCCGGCCAGCGGATTATTTTCTTCAAATTTGCTGTTACGTCAGCGTCAAAGGGTTTCATGAATCAAAATTTCAGAAGCTGCCGCCGGTTATCGGAACAGGCGTCCGGCAGTTTGGTTTCCAAATATCCCCAGTAGAGTCCGCCTCAAAGTCGCTGTCTCGTCAGTGCTAAAAGGTTTGTGGGTTGGGACCAATGGAGTTAGCTACTGCAGAGATCAGCAGAGAAACTGTATTCAGAGTATCTTCCCATATGGATAAACGGATGTATCTTCTTACTGGTTGACAGAAGTATTTCCCCAGAAGTCGCCAAAATTTTATTGCCTATGTTGATAGGAGTTCCTCGTGTTGACGAGACATGAGTCCTGACGTGGAAAATTTATTCCTGTATTGACGGGATTTCTTCGTGTTGGCGAAGTGTAGTCCTAACATGGATAGATTTATTTCCTCGTGTTGACGAGATGTGCTAATCCTGACGTGGGCAGATTTGATTTCTCCATGTTGACGGAATGTGAAGTCCTGACGTGGACAAATTGATTACTCTTCATGTTGACGAAATGGTGTCATGACGTGGACCATTTATCCCCAGCAGATATCTTTCTTCATATTGGCGAAATGTGCGTCCTGACGTGGACAAGTTTATAGTTCCTCGTGTTGACGAGATGCGCGAGTCCTGACCTGGACAAATGTATCTTTCTTCGTGTTGACGAAACGGTGTTCTGACGTGGACAATTTACTCCTATGTTGATAGGATTTCCTCGTGTTGACGAGATGTGAGTCCTGACGTGGACAAATCAAGTTACCTTCCCCCGGGTTGACGAGACGCGAGTCCTGACGTGGACAAGTTTACCGTTCTTCGTGTTGACGAGATGGAATCCTGACGTGGTCAAATTTATTTCTCTTCATGGTGACGGGTTTATTTCCTTGTGTTGACGAGATGTGAGTCCTGACGTGGATAATTTATTCCTATGTTGATAGGAGTTTCTCGTGTTGACGAGGCGCAAGTAAGATTTTATTGCCTATGTTGATAGGATCTCCTCGTGTTGACGAGATGCGGACAACTCATCCCCAGCGAAGTCGCCGGGATTTCTCCGTGTTGACGGAATGTGGTGTCCTAACGTGGACAAAGTTCTATTCCTGTGTTGTTGAGATTTCTTCGGGTTGACGAAATGTGAGTCCTGACGTGGACAGATTTGTATCTATTCGTGATTTGACGAAATTTGGGTCCAGATGTGGACAAGGTTACTCCTGTGACGACAAAATCTCTATTCGTGTTGACGAATTTGTCTCTCTTCTTGTGTTGACAAGGTTAGTCCAGTTGTGGACGGAGGTGTTTTTGCAAAAAATTGTTCAGTACCTGTGGCGTTACATAGGTGGTTGAAGTTGAAATCAGGATTATTATCAGACGTTGGATCAGTTGTTGCCGTAACAACCGGATTCAGATAGGGGATGTTGCTCCCCAAGCAGTGCAGTTTATTTCTGCGGTTGGAGAATTTTCGGGTTTCCTGGTATTCAACCGTCTCATACCTCGATTGTTTGAAGGCCGTTCGCTCTTCACCCAGACGGGTCCAAGCCGTTTGAATAGGGGCAGCTGTTGCACCCCAAAATTTGCTCAACCTTTTCTTGCCTGATTTATGTTTTATTGCATTTCATTTGCATAGTTACATCATGTACATAGTTCAATCATTGGCATATCATAGCATATCACTCATCCAATAGGGGTCCAAGTGTGATTCTTATCAGAAGAAGCCTGGCAAGAGGTCTTATCCAAGTTTGAGAGATCATCCAAGCCATCAAGAAGTGATTTGAAGTCTTGAGAGGTTTGAGTGCCTACATGTGGGTTTTGCTCCTATTTTGAGGAATATTGAGAATCATCAATGGGATGTGAAACATGGAATGTGAATTTGAGGTGTGTATGGATCTCATGGAATGCTTAGAGAGCCCTATTGAAGCTGAGACAGGTCATTGATTCAAGTACAAGAGCCACAGTTGAGGTGCAGTCAACTAGGGTTTCATCTGGGTTAATCCTAGGTCAATTGAGTAATTGAAGAGCATCAAAGCCAAATTTGAAGTCATGGGGTTCATGGATTGGTATGTTGATACATGTGTGGTTTTATTCCAAGGTTAAGCAAAGAAGAATCAAGAATGTGGGAAGTTGCTAAATTAGGGTTTTAGTGTAAAATCCCCTGTTTAGTGCCTAGCTTCAAGGCCACATAAGTCAAAGTACAAGTTTCAAATGGATCTTTTGCCAACATTAAACTTGTATATAATCTCAATACCTTTAATTTGAGTACTAGAAGTCCTCAAGGGGATTTATAGAACTCAAGTTATGGTCCTTGCAAGTTACAGGTCATCAGATGACTATGAAATTTATCTATAAAAGTCACTTGACTTCCAAGCAACTTTTTATTTTCAAGGAATTTTCAAATGGACTTTTGGCTAACATGAGAGTTGTAGATCTTGGTCTTAGCTTTCCATATAGTACTAGAAGTCCTTGATAGGATTTGTAGAACTCAAGTTATGATCTTTGCAAGCCAGGGGTATTTTGGGTATTGGTGATTATAGGTCATTTGTGATCATGGGTCCATAACTCCAACTTGCAAGCTTCAAATGGAAAATTGTCCAACATGGAACTTGTTCAAAATGATGTTTTGAGTGTAACCAAGTGGTCATGAGAGCTTGGATTGGGTTGGAACACAAGGTTGCTTGAAATGGCTTAAAAAGAAGAAATTAAAAGCATTAAAAGGCCAAAAAAAAATGGAATTTCTTGATTTAGGGTCAAACAAGCTCATGCTATATGTCATTTTGATCAGAAAAGGCATTTTGAGAATGATGACATTGTTACATTTTGGATTTGAGGTCATTTTCAAGCACTTCACTTTTTGTAACTTAAGGTGGAAGTAACACTTCAATCACACATCCTTGGATCAAAAGCAAGGCAATTACCATTCCCATTCAATCCTAAATCTCATGAGATACTCATTTCAAGCAAGATTGAGAGCTAGAACAGAGCAAAACACGAGTTGTGCATATGAGATTTTCAAGGAATATGAGATTTTCAGTTTCTCATTATGGCAGTTACAGAAAGTTCTAGAGGTTTCCAACAGCTTCTATATATTGTTTGCAATGAATTCAGATGGTTTTTTGGGCAAGAGTTGAAGAGAATCGAGAGGAAGCCATTGAAATTTCTTCATTGCATATCAAAATCGGGTTTGGAGATAGAGGGAAGTTCAAGGCAAATTGATCATTGTAGAAGCTAGGGGAGTGGTTCTTGAGTGATTCTGGAAAGAATTGGAGCTTGATTCGAAGGAAAACCTACTCTGTTCATCCATTTTTACCAGGTTTGCATTTTTCAACTTTCAACATAATTCATAGGAAGTTGATTAGAATTTGATAGGGGGATAGATTATTGATGATGTTAGGATGGATTTCAGTACAAAAACTGAGTGATTCGAGACACTTTAGGTCAGTGCAAGATTTCTGTTGAGAAGGATAATTCCTGATTCTTGAGGTGTTAATGGTGTATAGATAGTAGGTTTTGATCAGTGAAATGTGTAGATGAGGTTAGGCTCATTAATTGCAAGATTTGAGACATTTGAAGTTGGACACCATTTCTGAACATTGGCTCGTGTTTTAAGATGGAGCAAGAATCATTGAATTTGGAGATCATATTCGTGCTCAAGATGAAATTTGGAGTGAGATAGGCTGTTTCAGTTTGGTGTTTGATGCGTTTTGGCCTGACCTCACCGGAGACGACGGTGGCGCTGCAGCTCAGGCCACCGTCCCTTCCCTTCCCTCTCTTATTTGAATATTTGGAGAAGATGATGTATCTGCCCTTGGATGATAGTCTGACCTTGACCACTAACGTAAACCCACGACCAGGATTTGATTTCACATTATGAAGAGAAGCTGAGTTGATGAAACTCTGCGTTTCATTTATTCAATTGGGTGGGCTTAATCATTTTCTTGCTAACCACACCTCCACTTGGGCCCAATGAGAAAACACACGTGAAATAATTGTTATTTGCCACAAACTTTTTCAATTTTCATTTCATTTTCCATGATTTTCTCTTATTTTCGCTTGGGCTTAGTGACAGACTTCTACGCACACCCCCATTTTGGGCCCAGCCTGGTTTATAACATGCTTTTATTGCTATTTGGCACGCAACTTTCATAATTTTCTTTATATTTCTTTTATTTTTCACATTTGCATATAGTAAGGAATAAATTCATAACCAATAGGAAAATTAACATTTTTAATCTAGACTTTTTTCCCCTGATTCCTTAAAGAGTCTATGTTAGAACACAGATTGGTTCTTAATAATTACTCTTTGTTTTGATGATAACTGTTAGGAAATTTATATTTAAGAATTATATACTCTAAAATTTGTTTGAGAGTTTTAATGTAGATTAAAATTATATTAACTCTCTAGAAGCAAATCAGCCTTGAATACAAGAAACTATTCTGACTCTGAAGCGCCAGATGCACCTTACAGAAGAATCTGTTTGCTCCTTACAGAAGATCCTGAGCGTAGTCTCCAGAAGGATCTGAAGCAAGAAGCTCCAGAACATTCTGAGTCAGAAGCATCTGAAGATAGTCAGAAGCATCTGAAGATAATCAAAAGCATCTGAAGCTGAAGCATCAGAAGTATAGAAGAATATTGATTGAAGAGTTTCTCAAAGCATTAGTCTACAGAAGTTTCTGAAAGTACTTACGCTGCCAAGTACTGAAGTTCTGTGTCAAAATGCTCTGATGATCAACACGCTAGAAGCACACAAGCTGCAGAAGACTCTGATACAACATAGTTCTGAATCTCATCAGAAGACTCTGATCCATTCAGACTCTGAAGAACTTGCTGAAACTGAAGAAGTGTTTTCAAGAATATATCCGTTGGAACTATTCAACGTCTCTTTCCTTATTTGTGCTAGACACACTTACACAGACAAAAAGGATTTTTCTGTGCCATCTATTTCAAGGAAAGGTCAGTGCATGTGAAGAAAAAAAGGCTCAGACCTTTTGAGACTCTCTTTTCAACGTGCATGATTCAGCTGCCTATAAAAGGAGTTCCTCACTTCATTCTTCAGTTACACACTTGCTGAAAAGAAATCACAATATTCTATAAGCTCTCAATCTTATTCTTCATAGAATCTCATTGTACTTAAACTTAAGAGAAAAATCACTGTTGTGATTATAGCTTTATAGAAGCATTAAAAACTCTTGTATTTAATTTACATTGTTTGTAAAGGATATTCCTTATGAGGATTCAGTGTGAATCAGTAGCTCTTGAGAAGACTAAGAATTGTAG